>CANUEZ040000175.1:5962500-6562500 GCA_948099385.1 Fasciola hepatica
AGTCTGGATAAGGAAATGCGTTATGAATGACAGATGTGAAACAGACTGAAAAGCTAAAGAATCGAGTGACTGCCTGCCTACCTAGCATACTAGAAGAATGATTGTCTATCCCTTCATCTGTATTACAGACTTACTTACTGACTAACAAAATGACTCGCCGAGTGACTGGCTGATAGGCGGGCAAGCAGACAGATAGACAGACAAAAATACAGAAAGACAAACAGATTAGATGGATGGATGGATGCATGCATGCATGGATGGATAGATAGATAGATAGATAGATAGATAGATAGATAGATAGATAGATAGATAGATAGATAGATAGATAGATAGATAGATAGATAGATAGATAGATAGATAGATAGATAGATAGATAGATAGATAGATAGATAGATAGATAGATAGATAGATAGATAGATAGATAGATAGATAGATAGATAGATAGATAGATAGATAGATAGATAGATAGATAGATAGATAGATAGATAGATAGATAGATAGATAGATAGATAGATAGATAGATAGATAGATAGATAGATAGATAGATAGATAGATAGATAGATAGATAGATAGATAGATAGATAGATAGATAGATAGATAGATAGATAGATAGATAGATAGATAGATAGATAGATAGATAGATAGATAGATAGATAGATAGATAGATAGATAGATAGATAGATAGATAGATAGATAGATAGATAGATAGATAGATAGATAGATAGATAGATAGATAGATAGATAGATAGATAGATAGATAGATAGATAGATAGATAGATAGATAGATAGATAGATAGATAGATAGATAGATAGATAGATAGATAGATAGATAGATAGATAGATAGATAGATAGATAGATAGATAGATAGATAGATAGATAGATAGATAGATAGATAGATAGATAGATAGATAGATAGATAGATAGATAGATAGATAGATAGATAGATAGATAGATAGATAGATAGATAGATAGATAGATAGATAGATAGATAGATAGATAGATAGATAGATAGATAGATAGATAGATAGATAGATAGATAGATAGATAGATAGATAGATAGATAGATAGATAGATAGATAGATAGATAGATAGATAGATAGATAGATAGATAGATAGATAGATAGATAGATAGATAGATAGATAGATAGATAGATAGATAGATAGATAGATAGATAGATAGATAGATAGATAGATAGATAGATAGATAGATAGATAGATAGATAGATAGATAGATAGATAGATAGATAGATAGATAGATAGATAGATAGATAGATAGATAGATAGATAGATAGATAGATAGATAGATAGATAGATAGATAGATAGATAGATAGATAGATAGATAGATAGATAGATAGATAGATAGATAGATAGATAGATAGATAGATAGATAGATAGATAGATAGATAGATAGATAGATAGATAGATAGATAGATAGATAGATAGATAGATAGATAGATAGATAGATAGATAGATAGATAGATAGATAGATAGATAGATAGATAGATAGATAGATAGATAGATAGATAGATAGATAGATAGATAGATAGATAGATAGATAGATAGATAGATAGATAGATAGATAGATAGATAGATAGATAGATAGATAGATAGATAGATAGATAGATAGATAGATAGATAGATAGATAGATAGATAGATAGATAGATAGATAGATAGATAGATAGATAGATAGATAGATAGATAGATAGATAGATAGATAGATAGATAGATAGATAGATAGATAGATAGATAGATAGATAGATAGATAGATAGATAGATAGATAGATAGATAGATAGATAGATAGATAGATAGATAGATAGATAGATAGATAGATAGATAGATAGATAGATAGATAGATAGATAGATAGATAGATAGATAGATAGATAGATAGATAGATAGATAGATAGATAGATAGATAGATAGATAGATAGATAGATAGATAGATAGATAGATAGATAGATAGATAGATAGATAGATAGATAGATAGATAGATAGATAGATAGATAGATAGATAGATAGATAGATAGATAGATAGATAGATAGATAGATAGATAGATAGATAGATAGATAGATAGATAGATAGATAGATAGATAGATAGATAGATAGATAGATAGATAGATAGATAGATAGATAGATAGATAGATAGATAGATAGATAGATAGATAGATAGATAGATAGATAGATAGATAGATAGATAGATAGATAGATAGATAGATAGATAGATAGATAGATAGATAGATAGATAGATAGATAGATAGATAGATAGATAGATAGATAGATAGATAGATAGATAGATAGATAGATAGATAGATAGATAGATAGATAGATAGATAGATAGATAGATAGATAGATAGATAGATAGATAGATAGATAGATAGATAGATAGATAGATAGATAGATAGATAGATAGATAGATAGATAGATAGATAGATAGATAGATAGATAGATAGATAGATAGATAGATAGATAGATAGATAGATAGATAGATAGATAGATAGATAGATAGATAGATAGATAGATAGATAGATAGATAGATAGATAGATAGATAGATAGATAGATAGATAGATAGATAGATAGATAGATAGATAGATAGATAGATAGATAGATAGATAGATAGATAGATAGATAGATAGATAGATAGATAGATAGATAGATAGATAGATAGATAGATAGATAGATAGATAGATAGATAGATAGATAGATAGATAGATAGATAGATAGATAGATAGATAGATAGATAGATAGATAGATAGATAGATAGATAGATAGATAGATAGATAGATAGATAGATAGATAGATAGATAGATAGATAGATAGATAGATAGATAGATAGATAGATAGATAGATAGATAGATAGATAGATAGATAGATAGATAGATAGATAGATAGATAGATAGATAGATAGATAGATAGATAGATAGATAGATAGATAGATAGATAGATAGATAGATAGATAGATAGATAGATAGATAGATAGATAGATAGATAGATAGATAGATAGATAGATAGATAGATAGATAGATAGATAGATAGATAGATAGATAGATAGATAGATAGATAGATAGATAGATAGATAGATAGATAGATAGATAGATAGATAGATAGATAGATAGATAGATAGATAGATAGATAGATAGATAGATAGATAGATAGATAGATAGATAGATAGATAGATAGATAGATAGATAGATAGATAGATAGATAGATAGATAGATAGATAGATAGATAGATAGATAGATAGATAGATAGATAGATAGATAGATAGATAGATAGATAGATAGATAGATAGATAGATAGATAGATAGATAGATAGATAGATAGATAGATAGATAGATAGATAGATAGATAGATAGATAGATAGATAGATAGATAGATAGATAGATAGATAGATAGATAGATAGATAGATAGATAGATAGATAGATAGATAGATAGATAGATAGATAGATAGATAGATAGATAGATAGATAGATAGATAGATAGATAGATAGATAGATAGATAGATAGATAGATAGATAGATAGATAGATAGATAGATAGATAGATAGATAGATAGATAGATAGATAGATAGATAGATAGATAGATAGATAGATAGATAGATAGATAGATAGATAGATAGATAGATAGATAGATAGATAGATAGATAGATAGATAGATAGATAGATAGATAGATAGATAGATAGATAGATAGATAGATAGATAGATAGATAGATAGATAGATAGATAGATAGATAGATAGATAGATAGATAGATAGATAGATAGATAGATAGATAGATAGATAGATAGATAGATAGATAGATAGATAGATAGATAGATAGATAGATAGATAGATAGATAGATAGATAGATAGATAGATAGATAGATAGATAGATAGATAGATAGATAGATAGATAGATAGATAGATAGATAGATAGATAGATAGATAGATAGATAGATAGATAGATAGATAGATAGATAGATAGATAGATAGATAGATAGATAGATAGATAGATAGATAGATAGATAGATAGATAGATAGATAGATAGATAGATAGATAGATAGATAGATAGATAGATAGATAGATAGATAGATAGATAGATAGATAGATAGATAGATAGATAGATAGATAGATAGATAGATAGATAGATAGATAGATAGATAGATAGATAGATAGATAGATAGATAGATAGATAGATAGATAGATAGATAGATAGATAGATAGATAGATAGATAGATAGATAGATAGATAGATAGATAGATAGATAGATAGATAGATAGATAGATAGATAGATAGATAGATAGATAGATAGATAGATAGATAGATAGATAGATAGATAGATAGATAGATAGATAGATAGATAGATAGATAGATAGATAGATAGATAGATAGATAGATAGATAGATAGATAGATAGATAGATAGATAGATAGATAGATAGATAGATAGATAGATAGATAGATAGATAGATAGATAGATAGATAGATAGATAGATAGATAGATAGATAGATAGATAGATAGATAGATAGATAGATAGATAGATAGATAGATAGATAGATAGATAGATAGATAGATAGATAGATAGATAGATAGATAGATAGATAGATAGATAGATAGATAGATAGATAGATAGATAGATAGATAGATAGATAGATAGATAGATAGATAGATAGATAGATAGATAGATAGATAGATAGATAGATAGATAGATAGATAGATAGATAGATAGATAGATAGATAGATAGATAGATAGATAGATAGATAGATAGATAGATAGATAGATAGATAGATAGATAGATAGATAGATAGATAGATAGATAGATAGATAGATAGATAGATAGATAGATAGATAGATAGATAGATAGATAGATAGATAGATAGATAGATAGATAGATAGATAGATAGATAGATAGATAGATAGATAGATAGATAGATAGATAGATAGATAGATAGATAGATAGATAGATAGATAGATAGATAGATAGATAGATAGATAGATAGATAGATAGATAGATAGATAGATAGATAGATAGATAGATAGATAGATAGATAGATAGATAGATAGATAGATAGATAGATAGATAGATAGATAGATAGATAGATAGATAGATAGATAGATAGATAGATAGATAGATAGATAGATAGATAGATAGATAGATAGATAGATAGATAGATAGATAGATAGATAGATAGATAGATAGATAGATAGATAGATAGATAGATAGATAGATAGATAGATAGATAGATAGATAGATAGATAGATAGATAGATAGATAGATAGATAGATAGATAGATAGATAGATAGATAGATAGATAGATAGATAGATAGATAGATAGATAGATAGATAGATAGATAGATAGATAGATAGATAGATAGATAGATAGATAGATAGATAGATAGATAGATAGATAGATAGATAGATAGATAGATAGATAGATAGATAGATAGATAGATAGATAGATAGATAGATAGATAGATAGATAGATAGATAGATAGATAGATAGATAGATAGATAGATAGATAGATAGATAGATAGATAGATAGATAGATAGATAGATAGATAGATAGATAGATAGATAGATAGATAGATAGATAGATAGATAGATAGATAGATAGATAGATAGATAGATAGATAGATAGATAGATAGATAGATAGATAGATAGATAGATAGATAGATAGATAGATAGATAGATAGATAGATAGATAGATAGATAGATAGATAGATAGATAGATAGATAGATAGATAGATAGATAGATAGATAGATAGATAGATAGATAGATAGATAGATAGATAGATAGATAGATAGATAGATAGATAGATAGATAGATAGATAGATAGATAGATAGATAGATAGATAGATAGATAGATAGATAGATAGATAGATAGATAGATAGATAGATAGATAGATAGATAGATAGATAGATAGATAGATAGATAGATAGATAGATAGATAGATAGATAGATAGATAGATAGATAGATAGATAGATAGATAGATAGATAGATAGATAGATAGATAGATAGATAGATAGATAGATAGATAGATAGATAGATAGATAGATAGATAGATAGATAGATAGATAGATAGATAGATAGATAGATAGATAGATAGATAGATAGATAGATAGATAGATAGATAGATAGATAGATAGATAGATAGATAGATAGATAGATAGATAGATAGATAGATAGATAGATAGATAGATAGATAGATAGATAGATAGATAGATAGATAGATAGATAGATAGATAGATAGATAGATAGATAGATAGATAGATAGATAGATAGATAGATAGATAGATAGATAGATAGATAGATAGATAGATAGATAGATAGATAGATAGATAGATAGATAGATAGATAGATAGATAGATAGATAGATAGATAGATAGATAGATAGATAGATAGATAGATAGATAGATAGATAGATAGATAGATAGATAGATAGATAGATAGATAGATAGATAGATAGATAGATAGATAGATAGATAGATAGATAGATAGATAGATAGATAGATAGATAGATAGATAGATAGATAGATAGATAGATAGATAGATAGATAGATAGATAGATAGATAGATAGATAGATAGATAGATAGATAGATAGATAGATAGATAGATAGATAGATAGATAGATAGATAGATAGATAGATAGATAGATAGATAGATAGATAGATAGATAGATAGATAGATAGATAGATAGATAGATAGATAGATAGATAGATAGATAGATAGATAGATAGATAGATAGATAGATAGATAGATAGATAGATAGATAGATAGATAGATAGATAGATAGATAGATAGATAGATAGATAGATAGATAGATAGATAGATAGATAGATAGATAGATAGATAGATAGATAGATAGATAGATAGATAGATAGATAGATAGATAGATAGATAGATAGATAGATAGATAGATAGATAGATAGATAGATAGATAGATAGATAGATAGATAGATAGATAGATAGATAGATAGATAGATAGATAGATAGATAGATAGATAGATAGATAGATAGATAGATAGATAGATAGATAGATAGATAGATAGATAGATAGATAGATAGATAGATAGATAGATAGATAGATAGATAGATAGATAGATAGATAGATAGATAGATAGATAGATAGATAGATAGATAGATAGATAGATAGATAGATAGATAGATAGATAGATAGATAGATAGATAGATAGATAGATAGATAGATAGATAGATAGATAGATAGATAGATAGATAGATAGATAGATAGATAGATAGATAGATAGATAGATAGATAGATAGATAGATAGATAGATAGATAGATAGATAGATAGATAGATAGATAGATAGATAGATAGATAGATAGATAGATAGATAGATAGATAGATAGATAGATAGATAGATAGATAGATAGATAGATAGATAGATAGATAGATAGATAGATAGATAGATAGATAGATAGATAGATAGATAGATAGATAGATAGATAGATAGATAGATAGATAGATAGATAGATAGATAGATAGATAGATAGATAGATAGATAGATAGATAGATAGATAGATAGATAGATAGATAGATAGATAGATAGATAGATAGATAGATAGATAGATAGATAGATAGATAGATAGATAGATAGATAGATAGATAGATAGATAGATAGATAGATAGATAGATAGATAGATAGATAGATAGATAGATAGATAGATAGATAGATAGATAGATAGATAGATAGATAGATAGATAGATAGATAGATAGATAGATAGATAGATAGATAGATAGATAGATAGATAGATAGATAGATAGATAGATAGATAGATAGATAGATAGATAGATAGATAGATAGATAGATAGATAGATAGATAGATAGATAGATAGATAGATAGATAGATAGATAGATAGATAGATAGATAGATAGATAGATAGATAGATAGATAGATAGATAGATAGATAGATAGATAGATAGATAGATAGATAGATAGATAGATAGATAGATAGATAGATAGATAGATAGATAGATAGATAGATAGATAGATAGATAGATAGATAGATAGATAGATAGATAGATAGATAGATAGATAGATAGATAGATAGATAGATAGATAGATAGATAGATAGATAGATAGATAGATAGATAGATAGATAGATAGATAGATAGATAGATAGATAGATAGATAGATAGATAGATAGATAGATAGATAGATAGATAGATAGATAGATAGATAGATAGATAGATAGATAGATAGATAGATAGATAGATAGATAGATAGATAGATAGATAGATAGATAGATAGATAGATAGATAGATAGATAGATAGATAGATAGATAGATAGATAGATAGATAGATAGATAGATAGATAGATAGATAGATAGATAGATAGATAGATAGATAGATAGATAGATAGATAGATAGATAGATAGATAGATAGATAGATAGATAGATAGATAGATAGATAGATAGATAGATAGATAGATAGATAGATAGATAGATAGATAGATAGATAGATAGATAGATAGATAGATAGATAGATAGATAGATAGATAGATAGATAGATAGATAGATAGATAGATAGATAGATAGATAGATAGATAGATAGATAGATAGATAGATAGATAGATAGATAGATAGATAGATAGATAGATAGATAGATAGATAGATAGATAGATAGATAGATAGATAGATAGATAGATAGATAGATAGATAGATAGATAGATAGATAGATAGATAGATAGATAGATAGATAGATAGATAGATAGATAGATAGATAGATAGATAGATAGATAGATAGATAGATAGATAGATAGATAGATAGATAGATAGATAGATAGATAGATAGATAGATAGATAGATAGATAGATAGATAGATAGATAGATAGATAGATAGATAGATAGATAGATAGATAGATAGATAGATAGATAGATAGATAGATAGATAGATAGATAGATAGATAGATAGATAGATAGATAGATAGATAGATAGATAGATAGATAGATAGATAGATAGATAGATAGATAGATAGATAGATAGATAGATAGATAGATAGATAGATAGATAGATAGATAGATAGATAGATAGATAGATAGATAGATAGATAGATAGATAGATAGATAGATAGATAGATAGATAGATAGATAGATAGATAGATAGATAGATAGATAGATAGATAGATAGATAGATAGATAGATAGATAGATAGATAGATAGATAGATAGATAGATAGATAGATAGATAGATAGATAGATAGATAGATAGATAGATAGATAGATAGATAGATAGATAGATAGATAGATAGATAGATAGATAGATAGATAGATAGATAGATAGATAGATAGATAGATAGATAGATAGATAGATAGATAGATAGATAGATAGATAGATAGATAGATAGATAGATAGATAGATAGATAGATAGATAGATAGATAGATAGATAGATAGATAGATAGATAGATAGATAGATAGATAGATAGATAGATAGATAGATAGATAGATAGATAGATAGATAGATAGATAGATAGATAGATAGATAGATAGATAGATAGATAGATAGATAGATAGATAGATAGATAGATAGATAGATAGATAGATAGATAGATAGATAGATAGATAGATAGATAGATAGATAGATAGATAGATAGATAGATAGATAGATAGATAGATAGATAGATAGATAGATAGATAGATAGATAGATAGATAGATAGATAGATAGATAGATAGATAGATAGATAGATAGATAGATAGATAGATAGATAGATAGATAGATAGATAGATAGATAGATAGATAGATAGATAGATAGATAGATAGATAGATAGATAGATAGATAGATAGATAGATAGATAGATAGATAGATAGATAGATAGATAGATAGATAGATAGATAGATAGATAGATAGATAGATAGATAGATAGATAGATAGATAGATAGATAGATAGATAGATAGATAGATAGATAGATAGATAGATAGATAGATAGATAGATAGATAGATAGATAGATAGATAGATAGATAGATAGATAGATAGATAGATAGATAGATAGATAGATAGATAGATAGATAGATAGATAGATAGATAGATAGATAGATAGATAGATAGATAGATAGATAGATAGATAGATAGATAGATAGATAGATAGATAGATAGATAGATAGATAGATAGATAGATAGATAGATAGATAGATAGATAGATAGATAGATAGATAGATAGATAGATAGATAGATAGATAGATAGATAGATAGATAGATAGATAGATAGATAGATAGATAGATAGATAGATAGATAGATAGATAGATAGATAGATAGATAGATAGATAGATAGATAGATAGATAGATAGATAGATAGATAGATAGATAGATAGATAGATAGATAGATAGATAGATAGATAGATAGATAGATAGATAGATAGATAGATAGATAGATAGATAGATAGATAGATAGATAGATAGATAGATAGATAGATAGATAGATAGATAGATAGATAGATAGATAGATAGATAGATAGATAGATAGATAGATAGATAGATAGATAGATAGATAGATAGATAGATAGATAGATAGATAGATAGATAGATAGATAGATAGATAGATAGATAGATAGATAGATAGATAGATAGATAGATAGATAGATAGATAGATAGATAGATAGATAGATAGATAGATAGATAGATAGATAGATAGATAGATAGATAGATAGATAGATAGATAGATAGATAGATAGATAGATAGATAGATAGATAGATAGATAGATAGATAGATAGATAGATAGATAGATAGATAGATAGATAGATAGATAGATAGATAGATAGATAGATAGATAGATAGATAGATAGATAGATAGATAGATAGATAGATAGATAGATAGATAGATAGATAGATAGATAGATAGATAGATAGATAGATAGATAGATAGATAGATAGATAGATAGATAGATAGATAGATAGATAGATAGATAGATAGATAGATAGATAGATAGATAGATAGATAGATAGATAGATAGATAGATAGATAGATAGATAGATAGATAGATAGATAGATAGATAGATAGATAGATAGATAGATAGATAGATAGATAGATAGATAGATAGATAGATAGATAGATAGATAGATAGATAGATAGATAGATAGATAGATAGATAGATAGATAGATAGATAGATAGATAGATAGATAGATAGATAGATAGATAGATAGATAGATAGATAGATAGATAGATAGATAGATAGATAGATAGATAGATAGATAGATAGATAGATAGATAGATAGATAGATAGATAGATAGATAGATAGATAGATAGATAGATAGATAGATAGATAGATAGATAGATAGATAGATAGATAGATAGATAGATAGATAGATAGATAGATAGATAGATAGATAGATAGATAGATAGATAGATAGATAGATAGATAGATAGATAGATAGATAGATAGATAGATAGATAGATAGATAGATAGATAGATAGATAGATAGATAGATAGATAGATAGATAGATAGATAGATAGATAGATAGATAGATAGATAGATAGATAGATAGATAGATAGATAGATAGATAGATAGATAGATAGATAGATAGATAGATAGATAGATAGATAGATAGATAGATAGATAGATAGATAGATAGATAGATAGATAGATAGATAGATAGATAGATAGATAGATAGATAGATAGATAGATAGATAGATAGATAGATAGATAGATAGATAGATAGATAGATAGATAGATAGATAGATAGATAGATAGATAGATAGATAGATAGATAGATAGATAGATAGATAGATAGATAGATAGATAGATAGATAGATAGATAGATAGATAGATAGATAGATAGATAGATAGATAGATAGATAGATAGATAGATAGATAGATAGATAGATAGATAGATAGATAGATAGATAGATAGATAGATAGATAGATAGATAGATAGATAGATAGATAGATAGATAGATAGATAGATAGATAGATAGATAGATAGATAGATAGATAGATAGATAGATAGATAGATAGATAGATAGATAGATAGATAGATAGATAGATAGATAGATAGATAGATAGATAGATAGATAGATAGATAGATAGATAGATAGATAGATAGATAGATAGATAGATAGATAGATAGATAGATAGATAGATAGATAGATAGATAGATAGATAGATAGATAGATAGATAGATAGATAGATAGATAGATAGATAGATAGATAGATAGATAGATAGATAGATAGATAGATAGATAGATAGATAGATAGATAGATAGATAGATAGATAGATAGATAGATAGATAGATAGATAGATAGATAGATAGATAGATAGATAGATAGATAGATAGATAGATAGATAGATAGATAGATAGATAGATAGATAGATAGATAGATAGATAGATAGATAGATAGATAGATAGATAGATAGATAGATAGATAGATAGATAGATAGATAGATAGATAGATAGATAGATAGATAGATAGATAGATAGATAGATAGATAGATAGATAGATAGATAGATAGATAGATAGATAGATAGATAGATAGATAGATAGATAGATAGATAGATAGATAGATAGATAGATAGATAGATAGATAGATAGATAGATAGATAGATAGATAGATAGATAGATAGATAGATAGATAGATAGATAGATAGATAGATAGATAGATAGATAGATAGATAGATAGATAGATAGATAGATAGATAGATAGATAGATAGATAGATAGATAGATAGATAGATAGATAGATAGATAGATAGATAGATAGATAGATAGATAGATAGATAGATAGATAGATAGATAGATAGATAGATAGATAGATAGATAGATAGATAGATAGATAGATAGATAGATAGATAGATAGATAGATAGATAGCTATACCGATTGATTGATTGATTGATTGATTGATTGATTGATTGATTGATTGATTGATTGATTGATTGATTGATTGATTGATTGATTGATTGATTGATTGATTGATTGATTGATTGATTGATTGATTGATTGATTGATTGATTGATTGATTGATTAAAAATTCAATACTACTATATAAAGTTAACCATGCTCTTAGGTAAATCAAATCTGTATTTAGACTAAGACCAAATAACGTAAAATATTCTTAGCCGTTTTTTCCATTTTCCTTCGCTGGTTAAGCTAGACAGTGAACTTTCGTTTGATAAACTGGGTAAATGTTGAGTGGATGTAAGCAAGGCCGATCGATACAATAAGACATCTCAACGGACAAGGCAGTACGGGTCAACGCATGATTACGAACACAGTGTGCGTAGATGTGTCTGTGTGTGCACTGGCAGGCTTGCGTGATTGAAAAGGATCGAACAGTTAGTTGCACTGTGACGCGCGAGAACTGGACTGTTCGTGTGCGAGCGGGGCTGGTTAAATCGAGCACAATGTCATCTTTTTGGTCGCATTTATCACCTGGCACACTAAAATACGAATTTTGCTGCGAAAAATTTCACAAATTTTGAATGGAACCATGAAGTAAAGTCGTCGTTCCTGGCTCAATTTGAACTCCTGTGGAGTGCCGAAGCGTGAAAAGCATCCCCATACATATTAGGTTTAAATCCAAACAAGACCTGCCATTCTTCAAATTTCGATCAATACAAATTTTTCATAAAGTTGTTGGTTCGATAATAGCCAGTGTTCTGGCAATCACCAAAGTGGACTTATTTTTGTGGTCCATCATATGGCGTGACAAAATGAAGAATGTTTCATTTCGATTGTCTCAATAAGCTGGAAGTGTGTTTGTTCACTACGGTTTTCTCGGCCAATTTGAGATAACTAGAGTTCGTTCGTGATGACATCCATTTTTCAGATCATATATTGCACGGAAAGAATGCACTTCTTTCCAAATCTTATAAAGGAGGATATTATGATGGGTTGACTGATCTCCCCAGTATCATGTTTTTGGCCATAAGTTGAGAAGCGACAGTAAATCAATCTCCACCACTGGCCACGTAGCATTCGGATATAATTGGTGTTTTCCGCCCTAAGGAGAAATTTTGAAGGTAGTCATTTATATTGCCATCCAGTCTAACGAAGTATTACGCAACTATCCTTGTATTTTTGGAATTAATCCATTTTTACATGATTTTCGTTGGTCCCTGATCTTTTGCTTGATTTTCATCTTCTGAAGTGGACTTTATTGACATAATAAATTTACATATAATGGGATTTCGGTGCAAACAGAGTTCGGTTTTCTTTAATCTATCCTGTAATACTTTAAGCTCAGAACTTCTAAAATAAATACAACGAAAATTCTAATTGTTTTGAATTGTTCACCCAAATTCCTCAAGCAAGACACTTTTGAGTCTTCCCTGTCAGCCCATTCGGATGGCTACCTGCGTCACGTGGTGATCTTTGGGTAAATCTGTTTAAGCTGAAGATAACAAGGGATTCAATTTTGTATCAGTCATGTTCTTCTATGATCCATGTACTCCGTAAGGTTTTCATATTCACGGGTTCTTATGGATTCATGTGTTCTTAACAGTTCACTAAATTCTCCTGCTCGTTCCGGCTCGCGGCTTTGGACCTTTCGGTGGAAAAAAGCAAGCCGATTTATCAATAGTATTGCATAGTTTAGTGAACAACTCGGAACCAAAATTAATCAGTTATTAGTCACCTACTGCACAAGAACTCTCCGTAACGCCAAAGTCCTTCGAAGACTAGAAACAGTCATTTTTTGACTCGGTAAATTCCAACTACTCATGGCACCTGACGCGAACGGACTAACTTACCACTTGCACCATTCTGATCAGTTCGTATCCCTATTACCCGTAAAATGTTTGACAGAGCTATATCACCCCCCCCCCCTTCAAGCGTCTGTTACAAGCTAACAAACTTGGGAAAATATTTCATAATTGTCCCGAAGTAAATTAGTCATTTAAGATCTCTTTTGAAGCAAGCTTGCCACAGTTAGTATTTCACGCTACGCTCACTATGCCCTAAATCATCTCCGTCCTCTGTGTTCCACACAGACATTCACACACACACACCCTCACACACGCGCACACACGATCAGAAACATCACAAATAGACAAAATCGGTCTTTGTCTCTCATGGGAATCAAATATATTTAATTAGAATACGATGATGAACGGTTTAGCTGTCATCATATTGGGATCAAAACTACGAGTTCGTTAGTGCTATTCACACTATCAGTTTTCTCGTGATATAATTCGGCCAGCGCTGTTATTTATCACTGAATTTCGGATAGCTTCGGTCAATCCCAGGGAAACCCTGCGAAAACACAAGTGAACACACACACACACACACACACACACACACACACACACACGCGTTCCGAATAAGAGGAAGAGAGACGCCAACTACTATATATGAACGGATTCCCCAAGGAAAGCCATCTGTAAGAGTACCGAAGTGAACGGTGGACACACTATCAGAACGACAACACAGTTTTTATAGTGCTAGAAAATGGACATATTAAAGCCCGTCTCATATCTGTGATGTTTTTGTCACCTTCCACTCAAATTGTCAACCTTCTCTGTATCATATCCGTCATGCAGAATTTGTATTAAATTAGAAGTCAGAAGTATAATAAAGGCTTTTGCACTTGGGTAGATCATAAAGATGTGCACCGAACTGAAACCATGAGCGAGAGAAGCGACGGAAAAGCTTTCAGTGCTTTACACGTGCAAATAAGTTACAAAACTGAATAGAATCTAGAAATAAGGGCGCGATGTTTACCAACGAAAGTGGTGACTATCTCAAGGATGGATTCCAAACAAGCATGTAAGTGAACCAATAGAGGATTCGTTTGTAGAATATTTTTTAATTCTTTTCAGGATAGTAATGTATGATTAGCTTCATCACTCAACTCATCACTAAAAACCATGGCAGTATTAGTTGTTCTATGTGACTCGCTAGAAGCATCAACAATACCTATCCTCCGAGACCTAAACGGGGAAAAGACGACTCTCGGGGTGCGTGGTTGTTCATCATACTCGTTTTTCTTCAAATCCCCATGGAGAGGAACATGATCGTGGGAGTCGATTGCTTCGCCGGGGACCAGTTGTTTGTTACAATTCAAAATCAGTGACGGGATGGGGCTGCGGTATACGGTTCAAACAAGAAACAAACCATCACTAATCAGCCTGGACTGCCTGTGGGAAACAGTTTATGACTCACACTTATGCACCGTGAGGGTACGGGGTTGACACATTGAAAATATTAGGCCTGATTCAGTGGCAGACAGCGTGCCATCGCCCGTCCAGAATCAACGGCAAGGTCGGAGTCAACGTAGCAGACAGCACTAGATCCGCTGTCCACAGTCGCAGACAAGAGTAGAACCAGCCCACAGATCAGTAGACCAGTCAGCGGGTAAAATTCCACGGAACCGACCAGAGCCGAATCAACGAATCCGGGTACGACCAAATAAACCAACCAGATGGTCCGTTGAGGACTATCCGTAGGCCAGTAATCTTTCACGTAAGGTTTTGTTAATGATCAGCACATATCTTACACAAAAGATCATTTCTGTGCCATTAAACGCAGATAACTCAAAACAAAGTTTGGCGAACAAGTTCGTTTTCAGTGATTCATAATCGTTACATCACAATATATTACGATAAGTTAGAGGATGGAACCAATTAGACAAATAGGAAGTGATAAAAAAATAATGGTGACAAAGAGAGGGGGGTGGGGGGAGAAAGCGATTGTAATGCGGGCTTGAATCAAGACAGGATGCGTATTGTTTTTCTCGTGTTTTGGCAGTTTTCATCTAGTCTATGGCCTGTTGTAGGGTGATGGGAGGGCCAGGGCAGCTTCAGAGCATACACACAAATTGTTTTTGAGCACATAGAGAGGGGTTGTGGAGGCGGATACTGACAGCCTCAGTTGTGGCTAGTATACGAGATTTTGCCTGTCTTGATTGCTGACCCCGAACCTTATACAGAACACGGAAGGCCTCAGCCAAGTTTACTGTGTGATTAGTCTGATCAAGGTGTGAAACAACAGCGCTAGTGAGTGACTTAACGGCTCCAGAGTTTAACTATGCAGGGTGGTGTTCGCGGATGCGTTCAAACAAACGCCTGGTCTTGCGGCTGATATACGTTGTTCCGGAGGGACAAGTGAATGAATAGACACAGAATTAGGCTGCAGAATCAGGCACTGTCTTTCAACCGCAAGAGCACTACCGGCCGGGATTCGAACAAAACCCGGAGCTCATCCGTGAACACCACCCGGCATAGTTAAACACTGGAGCCGTTAAGTCACTCACTAGCACTGTTGTTTCACACCTTGATCAGACTAATCATACAGTAAACTTGGCTGAAGCCTTCCGTGCTCTGTATAAGGTTCGGGGTCAGCAATCAAGACAGGCAAAATCTCGTATACTAGCCACAACTGAGGCTGTCAGTATCCGCCTCCACAACCCCTCTCTATGTGCTCAAAAACAATTTGTGTGTATGCTCTGAAGCTGCCCTGGCCCTCCCATCACCCTACAACAGGCCATAAACTAGATGAAAACTGCCAAAACACGAGAAAAACAATACGCATCCTGTCTTGATTCAAGCCCGCATTACAATCCCTTTCTTCCCCCACCTCCTCTCTTTATCACTATAACTCAAAACCACAAGAGCTTTCTCACCGGAACACGCGCCGTGTGTTAGTTTCACTTGTAACTTGGTTGTTTTTTACTAACAAGGACGAAACAGGTGCTCACAGCTTCCATGATTTACAACGGTAATCTAGACGGTGATAAGGCATGATGAATTATTAAGTAACCAATGTACACCCTCAATGATTTATACAACTGAGCGAGTTCATCTATCCGTGTCAAGGGACCTGCACTCCACATTTATTTCACGAGTCACCTATTTCTGAGATTTAACCAGCCTAAACAATTTCTGATATGTAAGTACCTCAAGGATACGTGTTCATTCGTAGAAGACGTGTGGAGATGGCTCCTGAGATTGAGCTGTACAACTATCCCCCATTAGGAAATAAATGTGCTCACGCTTCGCGTGTTCAGTCAAGCCATCACTTGAAAACATCACGAACAAGTGTATTTTTTGCGAAATTCGCGGCGCTTCGGACAAGTCCAAATAGACAGTAACGAATGGTGGACTGAATTCATGCGAAGATGCTAAGTTAAACCATGGACCAATTATTATCACTCATTTGCAGACATCCTTAACTTGGAGTATCAGGACCAAAAATGGTTCAGAATGCATCGAAGAATCGATGAGCCACGTGTTGTGGGCTTTTTAACGTTTTAATGTTAAATCTCCGCGTTGACTGTGGAGATTATAATTATCCCACATTTTTGTGACTGCGGGTAAAATTTATCAAGACAAGCAAACTATTCTGAGGTAGAAGTCATAAGTTCACTCGTGTTCCAATGTGAGTATGTTTATGCGTGTATGTGCATTATTTATGTTTGCGGTGACTCGAGGTATTGAGCGTCAATGGCACCCGTTCCTATTAACAGTGCCACTTATCGCAAGGTCACCTGAGTGTAACCAACGCTTGTCTGTCCCTTTAGCTATGTGTGTGACAATCCCGAATACGACAAACGCCAGATGGTGCTCACATACGGTTCTTTTTATAAACTATTGATAAATATTATAGAAATACAATGGGAACCTCAACGATGACGGCTCCGTGGATTAGAGTCGGCCCAAGCGAAACAATGTTTGCAACTGATTTCCAGTCAAGCGAGTAAAACTGATGCAAACATCAGTGTCAATTGGCTCAAAGGTCATAAAAGATAAACACACCAATCCAAACTACCACTGTGTTCAACGTCAACTGTGTGTTTCAATCACTGGGGAAAGTGGAGCAAAACACATATTCACAAGGTAAAATAGGGGCTAAGGCGAAAGGGTGTCCGGATTTTGTTCACACAACTTCCAATCGAGTTGACCTGTCACACACACACACACACACACACACACACACACTTGTGGTCAGATCGAAATTGTCACCATTTGGATGTTTGTTTTGCAGTGATCTTAGTACTGTCCAGATGGTTGATATTCCCTGTCCTGTCGTTTCGATTGATACTTAAAGAGTGGGCATGGATTGCCAGATTTTCGTCATGCAGGCGCTCTGTATACGTTCGAAACCCGAGTTGGAGGACTTCAACGTTATCACTGTCAATCAGATGTCCTTCGGCGATCTTTGGGTCTCGGTCAAATTCTGTTAGGGCTGTAGTGTTGGTTGGTCCAGATTTTTCTTTCCTCACACGATTTGTGATTTCTGTCTTCAGGTGCATGCCAGTTTGCCCAATATATTAAAAGGGGCATTGCCGACAGTTGGTCTTGTAAGTACAGTTGTTTTGGTCTTGTAAGCTAACTGGACCCTAGGCTTCCGTGAGATGACATTTCAAGATGTCATAAATGAGAAGGAGTTTACAAATACGAAATTCTTTAAAATATTCTCCGGCTGCTTCTGAAATCCCAGACGGATACGAGAAGCCGAAGAAAACCAAACAACATTGTTCTTTCATTCTTTTTGTTGTGTTTGTTTCTCTTTACACATTTCACATCTGATTAGGTGTGGTGGATAGAGGTTGTCTTAGTGAACCTTGTTTAGGCGTCTCATTTCTTTCTCCTGAGTGGTGCTGTCATAGCCGGTTTTTGGATTCCGTTTACTAACGACAAAAGAGGTGCTCGTTTTATACAATGAGCTTGAAAAGTTTCGTCAAATACATGTAGCACTTTATCGTCAAAGAAATTTATTTTGGTCCCCGAAGAGAGCAGTTTTGTCAACCATTATCTATGTTTGCTAGCTTAAAAGGTTTGGCTTTTTCTAGGGAATGAAACGCATCAAGTAGCACTCAAATAGCATTCTGAATTGAGTTCAAATAGGTACTAAGTGGAGGGCTGAGAGAGATCTAATTATACGACAATGTTTTGGGGAAATATTTTTCACACGAATTCTCCAAGGAATTGGTGTTCGGGGGGCTATGTACAATTCCTCAGAAACTTCCCGAATCTCGGTGGTATGGAACTAGACCAATTTGTGCTCAGTTCATTTGCAATCAATGATCACGCGAAACAATTTGCTCTCCACTTCAAGGTTTGATTTTCGGCAAAAGCCATAACATCTGATTGCCGAATGAGGTGGCTATAATTTAGGATCTCAGGAAGCAACGGTGTGCGGTGAATTTTCCAATAATTCTCAAAGATTTCTGAAGATGAATGATCTGACTTAATCACTGCGCTAGCCGGTCAGCTGAAGCACGGTAATTAGATAGATATTTCTCGTAACCGGCGGCGGTCAAAAGGTCATCACGGTGGACTCTGAACCCTTCAGCCGCGGGTTCGAATCTCCGAGCCGTATCAGTCGGTCACCCCAGTTGGCAGCCTTAGGTTGACGGTGACCCCATACCTGAAGTACTGTACTATTATTATTATATAATGAAGAGGAAGTGAGTAAAGAACAGAAGAAAGAATAAAAGAATAACGCTCGCAGTTAGGTAAACAAACTTCCCCTAACTACTTATTATCATGGTTCGCTAGTTAGTACAAATAATGTTTCACCGAAGGTAATGAAAAACCGCATGCACTTTTCGCACCCAAAAGTTCAAACCACTAGCGAGAATCCAAACGGCAACCTTCTGCTTACTGTGTAGGTTGATCTGCCAGTTGGTACGACCAGTTGAACGTGAACAAGGCAAGTAAATATTTTATGTTTCGCAGCTTCCAAGTTAGGAAACGGTATGGATTTTGTATAAGCACCACGGATTTGATGCATCTACTGCTAGAGTAGGCCCGTCCCCCAGATAACACTTTTTTCTTGGTAGTCTAATGCCCGTTATCATCTAAGTACTCACAAGCAAACTGATTTAGTCACCAAACCGATAAGCAACCCAATTTGACAGCACTGAGTAAAGTACGGATTATTCTGCTTGAATCGGTTATTGAAGGACAACGGCGTTAAACCTGAACGTTGGTTCAGTTCGTTGATAACTATTACGAAAGATTTCATAATGAATGAGCGTAGGCTTGGGATATATTTTTCCAAATTTATTGTGCTTCATATGTGGGAAATAAGTGAACCATGTTGATCTTTTTAGAAGCCAATCCCAAAATTAAACGGCCCCAGTGAGAATTGCAGTCGACTCGTCTGAAATAAAAAATTTCGTGAAACTATGGAAATATCATTGAATAATACGTGTGAAGCTATGATAGTCCAACTGAGCAGATCAATTAAATTTGAGTAATAAGACTGGCATTTTTTACTTCATTGTAGCGATCGAAGTTGCCTTCTTCTGGGAAGTTCAGCAGTGTAAAATGATGACAGATAACACAGAAATCTCTCACGGTCAAACACATGTTGGTTTACAATTCTCTTCGAACCAACCATGTTGGTCTAACAAGAACATGCTTTCGACCAATCAAAATCACACTGACGCAGCAAAAAAGACAGAGCAACAGAACAGGTAAACCAACCCGACAGGAACCAGTTAAGTCTTTTTGTAGATATCCAGTTACTAAAGACAGGAGTGTTTTCATTTGTAATAAATGTTTTAGGATTGTATGGGATAACAAAATGATTTATCATAAGTCCTGCTTCACATAGCTTGAACTGTATATTGCATGCATTTTATCACCAACCAAAATGATGTCATCCGTGCGCAGAACACCTCTCCTTCACATCCACTGTGAATAGGAAAGTGACAGTTTCGCTGGATCCAGTCATCGTACCTAAACATCGTTTTCACTTGTTCAAAATGATTTCTGTAGACAAATCTAATATGCCAGATCACTCGAATCTTTCCGATAAATCAGGCAACAAAACTGGTCCTCCTTCCGAAGCACCTCGATCCTGTGGATTTACGCTCCCCTCGCCATACTTCTGTGATGAGAATCACTGAATATGACGAAGTCGCACTTTTGATAAGCAGATGAAAAATTGTTCCAAAATCGTGAGAGTGTAATTCCTGGTCGAAGCACGATCATTCTCCTTTATCAAAGTCTATTATATTCAAATTTCACTTAGTTTTTCGAGGTGGCATAACCAGTAAATTGACCGGACCAAATCAGTAGTCATAGTTTCGTACACATGCTAGCCTTTTGCCTCGCCTTGAATGCAAAGATTACAAGCAAAAACTTCAAGGTTGAGTTTGTTTTGATGGTAAATTCCTTTTTCTCTGTTCGGAACTAATTACGCGTCGCATTGAGATGAATGATACAATATCATGTCTTCCGTTTTACTGTCGTCCGACTTTCTGCCCCACCTGACCTACTGGTTGCTATCTTATGTGGTTCTCTATCACTTCAAGTTTTGGGGTCTGGTTACTGGGTATCCCAAGTGAGCAGAGAGCTACGGTGGCTATGAGGCATATCCCTTCCATTGCATTTATGCGCAATAATTTAATGGAAATAAACTAAATTTATCTCGAGACACAAAATCGTCTAGGGCCAGCTTTCCCTTTCTATAAACGCCTCGAACTTCACCAGAGTCCTCTTGCATGCCTCAAATTCTGACTCTCCATTCCAAAAAGGGAGAACAGATTTGCTCAGAATATATATTGAAAACGAAACCGTGCTAATAATTTCAACCCTTACCGACGGATTTCTGCAAGGTAGCAAATCCATCTGAAGGTATTTTTTACTGGATAAATTTTTCTGATTGAATAATGCAATTCATTTTCATAGGTAATTCACGGAAGACCTTTATTGTATTCAAGATTATTAATAGTTCATAAGTACAAAAAGGGGAATTCTTGTCACACGTATTTTTCTTACTCAAGACGGTACGGCGAGCAATCAGTCACCCGGGGTGCGTCGGTCTAAGACGAACGAGCAGTTACCTTACAAAAATGGCAGTAAAAATATAACATGTCAGGTATGTGTATGCATCCAAATCGCAAACACACACACCACGCGAATTCAAGTCCAAGTCGAGGGACCCTTCTGATTTGGAATGCGAGCAGCCTCTGAAAAGACTCATAATTGTCAGTCATGATTTGCATATCGCAAATTCAATCGGGATCATTCAATGGTTGTTACTTGACGGGCTTCGTACTATTATTGAGGATTCAGTATTGTCAGTGATTGGTATGCATCTAGCTTACTCCTCGTATCGGTAAACAAACATTTCTTTACCAAGATTGTTCATATTTCAAATTTACCACATCAAAATCAATTGCGATTGATTTTACCAAGCTTTCCATTCAAGAAAATCCCCTTCATCTCCTTTCCAGTTATGTCCGCATGAAATCGCCATTAGAAACCAATGGGTTCACGATGCTGGTTATTTTACCTGTGACCTTTTTCGTCATACGTAAGTTATTGTATTACATATGGTAATGCCTTTTCGAAGTATTCCACCTGTTTGATCCGTTGTTTTGTTTTCTTGTGATTACTTAAGCATATAGTTGCTAGGTTTTCATGTTCAGTGTTCACGCTTCTGTTGTTGTAACGATATACCGAATGCAAAAGTCCGATGAAAACGGCATTATTTGGGTGCCTGTGAAGTGTGCTGTGTAGCGGAAGGGGTCAAGCTTACAGAAGTGTGCACAAAATAGATCATATCTGTCTGAAATTCCTATCGCCGAAATTGATGATGTGACTCTGACTGGGCATGAAACGTGTGTGGCCCAGGTAACAGGCTCAACGAATGGCAACTTATTAGAACCCGAGAAATGAACTCGAAGTCATTGACAATTTACCAGGATTTATTAAATACTGAGTACCAAATACTCTTTCTACTTCCTTTTTCTATTTATCATACAACATTGTACAACAATTCAGGGAGGGGTCCGCGGCCAATGGAAGGCTGCCAAATGGGGAAGTGACCTGTGGTGGCAGGAATCGAACCCGAGTCGTTATTGTCCAAAGTCCACGAGTATAACCGTTTGACCGGCGCCGGTCACCTTGCTACAACCAGTCAAGTGTGGCATTCCGTCGAGCGATGATAAAGTAGCAGCCTTCGTAGGCTTCTCCTGCATTCGGACTTGCTCAAATGACAAGCACCGGTTACCCAAAGGCATTGTTAAGACACATGGATACAATGAGCGACCACTTTGTCCAGAAAAACTAGTTTATTCTCACCGACACCATATTCGCACACACACGTACACACACATTATATATATATATATATATATATATATATATATATATATATATATAACTCTTAAATTGTTCTTTCCACAGTCCTTCTCATTTTGAATCCCTAAGCAGCTCTACTTCACTACTGGTACATGCTCTGGTGGGTGTGTGTATGCTCAAATTTAAATCTTCAACCAAACTGACATCAAAGATGTTATTATGACAGATGTGTGGATCGTCAGCTATTGGATGATTTCTTCGTTTGCGCAGATTTAGTAACAGTCGAATAACAATTATTCATTTAAGTAATATGACTCATCATGCTTTGCAAAAGCTCAACTCACCATTGAAAACGGTGGAAGCACAATACAGCTGTCTTACCCTTGTTAGGAATTATCAGCTATGCACATCCACCAAGCCCGCATAGGGGGTGAAACCCGGAGTGAACGAGATTAGCTGGGCCGGCTCCCGACGGTTTATTGAACGTATAGACCACGTGATCTAGTGCCCCTCAGTCACCGGCTTTGTATGCTATTAGAGTATTTCCCGCACAGTGGGGCATTCCTACATTTCAGAGAGTGGGAACAAAATTTATCGCACTTCATCATATTCGCCGTTCATTTTCTGTACCGTGGGTTTCGTTTGGGAATGAGAAATCGAAGTGGCGAATCACCTTAGCCCATGATAGCGAATATGAGAGAAAGTAGAGAATAAACAGTTATTAGAATAAAATTCTATGAGGGGTGGGGTGATATAACCAGTTTACGAGTTTCTCGCTTTTGACCGAGGTTTAAGGGGGTGGGGTAGGGCTCACAGACGGAGCTTATTATAGAGTGGTGTGGCGCAGCTCATTGCTTTGCGACAAGTAGGCCAGTTATATACTCCGATGAACGTGTACTGCAAAACAGCCGTGTACAAATGGTACAGAAAGGATGGGACTCAAGCACTGTATCAAGACGCGAATAGATTCCAATACAGTCTGAACGCTTCCCAGGAAACTCAATATCACACCACGCAGCAGAGGCCGAACTTGATAATGCAATCGCTTTCCTATTGTTTATCTCTGAGTCAAGCGTTTTGTGAAAATAAGTGTTCATGCGCTAGTCGTTCCGTTTAGAACGGGTGTGTGCTTTCGTTCGTTTGGGTGTCTGTCTGTCTGCCTGTTTGTCTATCTTTCCTCCTGTCTGTCTTTTCATCTGCCTGTCTATCTAGCCGCCTCTCCTTAGACGCGTATGTGTGTAAAATCGGTTGCTTTTGTAAGTAAACAAAGGAATGAAGAAATGACGGCTTTTTCGCCATCAGTTTGTATCTTTATTCCATCCGATTCCATCAGTACAACTAATGTGAATTAGTGATTTCTTCATAATACTCAAAACGAACATATCGCCGTAAGTATTCTTCATAAGATTATAAGACAGACTCTTATCAGATGAATCCTTGTTGGAATGTACCTTCTGTTTCATTCAGTTTTGCACTTTAAAAGTACCGCAAGGCACTTTTAGGAGAAACACTTGCGCGTAAACAAGCGTGAATATTTTTCGACGAAATCACACGCGGAATTCTTTCGAATAGGACCTCTACAGTCACCGGCACCCTAGTCCCCTCCGAAGCTGAGGGAGAGAAGAACAAGGGGAAATAGATGGACAATGGGGATCAAGTGGCTTGGTAGGGCTTTTGCCGGAGAAAATAAAATAAATCACACACTCCACGTTGTTGACGACTGTCATCTCCCCGTCGCCGAATCGAACTGTCTCGATCAGGGGCACATGGTCACAGTTTTGCCGTAAACAGAACCCATTCTCAAAAGGCAAACCTTGGTAGTTGTCTCGGTTAAATCTCTTACTCAAATCAGAAACTGATCTTCAACACATACAACAGTTCCGAAACTCCAAATCCGTGCTCACCCCCTATCCCCCACTCAGCATTCTCCATCAACATCTACCCGCTCTACGCGAGTTCATTTTTCATCATCGTATCCGTCGAACCAACCTTTTCGTCGAACTGAAGACAGAAAGAGCTCCAATGGGTCAACTTGATACCGTTTATGAAACAGAGTGGTACACTGTTTTGCCTCGGTGATATATACGAGGGTGTGTACATAAATGTGTACATATGTGCATAGATAAATCCAGAAGAGTGAGCAGAAATTATCCAGCAGCATATCGACTCCGGGTGTTGTAATACGTCGCTGCGCGTCACCAGAATGCAACTCCATCGTACGCCGTATGACCTGGTGAACCGCATCCGGGAGCAGATAATCGATGATCCACTATGAGCTTCATTTGACCAACTAACTGATGGACATATTTATTCCACTGAGCATGCTGGGCTGCACTAGACAGATAGACACAGACTGATATACACAGACAGATAGATAGACAGACATACACACACACAGAGTTGCTAACGCTACTTTGACATGTATTTGCGTTGATGCGGTCGCAGTTATTTCACTTGCATTTTCCAACGAAAATATACGGTTTATATCGAATACTTGAAGAGCCCTAGTTGCTTTCCCGGAATACGTATATTTATGTGGACACCATTATTCAAGACTAGCAAAAATAGCATGCTTGTTTTTCGTCAGGCTTCGCGAGAAATGGATAGTGCGATATCGTCACGCATTGACCACTGGATAAACTGAAAGCAGCAGGTTGGAGTGAAGTAGAGTGGAGTTGAGTGAAGTGAAGTGTGGTGCCATTCAGTGACTGACAAGATTGGGTTTTTCTATTTGCTGTATCATACGGGAGCGTGAGTCCAAGAATGAGACAAGAATGCGACGCGATGAACACTGTGTTGATCTCCGCGCGTGTGTGCGGGATATGGATCCGACTAAGAGTTTAAGAGATCCCAAACCAAATAGTTTTACTTGTTGCACCACAACGCTGAAAAATGTTACTTTTGGAACAAATAACCAAGCAGACTATGAGATTATGGGCTGAAATTCCTTTTCTCTCTCTTTAAATATTATGTGACTCCGTCTCATTCCGAAAAAAACCTCACTAGCATAGGATTCACGAACGCTTTGAAAGCTGTCATTTATCATCAGTGATAGTATCGTGGTCTATATATATATATATATATATATATATATATATATATATATATATATATATATATATATATATATATATATATTAGTTAAACGATGTAATTTGAAGGGTCTGGTGTGTGAATGGATACCCTTCGTTGAAAAGTTCACAAATGTATCACAACCACGATTTCCGTTAGTTATTCTTGTCTAGGTCACTGCTAGCCTAAGGAACAGCAAGGCTGCAGAGGATTACAAGGTACGAATACTTGATGAGCGGCTAAAACGGCGAAACAGTTCGTGTGCTTCCGGGGAAATTTCGTCCACGTAGTTACGTAGTACTTAATATCAACATATATGTGTATATGCATATAATAAATCATGGTGTATACCAATCTATGTAAAGTCTATTAGAACACCTCGATAAAAACTGGAAACCACCGCCAAACATTAGTGAACGAACGATAGGTTGACGTCACACTCACCAATTTCATTTGGTCTGCTGTGAGTCATTCAGAAAGTCAGACATGAGTACTCGTTTCAGGAATGTTTGCCATATTGATAATCAATTTTTGATGAATTCATATCGTTCTGGGACAGGGCATAAAAAGACTGCGTTTAAATCTTCTCATTTTCGAAGTCACCGAACATGAAACTACTTTCTCCAGAAACCGAACACTGTACCTAAAATAGCTGACTTTTATTGACGGCTAATTTCAACTTCAGAAGTGTGTATGCACTCAAATAGATCACGCGAAACCAATAAGGATACAAAAAGTCCCACGATATGCCACACACAGAACTAAATGCTCCACAGGTAAAGAACAAAGTTTACTCCGAAAATATTCATTGTCAGCCAATATTTACTGTAACCGTACAACTTCGTTCTACGGGAGCACTTTTTTAAACCTAGTAGCCAATCACAAAGCCATTCTGGTGTGTACTTCGTTGGTCCGAAATAGAATTTTGTTGATCAAGAGATTACAAGTAGAGTAGTAACTGTGAATAGTGCTCCAGCCCCACAAGAAATGTGTCTTGTGATTAGGTACTGTTGTACAGGTCATAAAAGTACATGCACTTACTAGGATAAATAGCTCGCGTTTTTGGACACTTTATTCCTTCGCGGTATTCTCGCAATTCCAATCTCTTCACTTCTGCATAAACCCATGTGTGTATGTGTTGGAGTTCAATCCATGTGAGAACCATGGCTTTGAATATCTTGAGGAACAATAACAAGAGTTCACAACGCATACAGATTAGACTGTCCGTTTCTGTCTTGGGACGTTCTGATAGTCCATGATTCACTATGAATGTACACGCGTAAAGCAAAACTCAGTAAATACATACGGTTTGAAAAGGTTCTATCTATAGTTCTACGTACAACCTCGCAGTGGTCTTGACTGGATCAGCTCCGAATATCAGCGCAATGTTTAACACTACCAGGGTCAGTTTCATCCAAGTACTTGTGTTACATGTTGGTCTGCCTTCCTGTTCAATCACCATTCACATTTGTAACGTCAGTCACCGCATCTTTTTTGTCCCTTTTCCGAATTCCAATGTGTGTTAGCTCATATATCAATTGGTTTGTCGAAAAACTCCCAATATGTTTCACCGTCCTTCCGGGGGTAATATCCTATGTTGGAATTGTTTACATATCAAGGCCTTCACTTGACTAGAGATTCCAGTGCTCCTGGAATGGTTCTGAAGTAATATTAACCGTAAATGTAATATGATTCCTCACGCAGTGTGAACGTCTAACTTACCACTAAAACCATAGAAGCACTATACAGCCGTTTCATCTGGCTTGTTAGGAGTCACGAACAATGCACATCCACCAGGTCCACATTGGGCTAGAATCCGGGGTGAAAGAGTGTGAGTTTAACACCTTACTACCAGCCAATCCGGGAAGACTCTCAACAGTTTAATGAACTAACGCACTACACGATATAGGGCCTCTTCCGCCACCAACTTCGAATGTTAGCAGAGCATTTCCCGCACAGCGATCGACTCCAATACGGGATGATTTCTCTGTTGCAGCATAAGTCCAACGAGGGCGTTCCATTAAACAGCCTATTGAGCTTGGCCACTATAGGAACTATATGACGTGAAACAAGCAGTGAAAACTCATCCCGGATCGGAAGTCGAAAGGTTACCAGCTGGATCTCAGAATCATGCACAAAGGCAAGGTTCTTAGCTTCCGTCGGGTTTCAGAGGGTTGTGCACTGCGGCTGACTATATTCAAAAAGCCAGATGAAACAGTTCCAAAATGGTTTTCGGGTATTTTTTTTCAACCTAACGGAGATTTGACACAAAGTGACAGATAATTCCATTGTGATTTATGATTTATCGATTCAGCTTTTTGATGATTTATAATTAAGGTACAGGATAATTTTCATTCTTGCCTCCTGTGACTTGGAAACGGGGAAGCCTTTTCTGCTTCTATGACGACGACTGCACCACTCGAAGCCTTGTCACCGACCTGCGGTGATCAAAAGGAATAAACTTCCCTTATGAATAAACGGCAATACTGTGTGTACCACGGGGATGAGGTATACCGCATAGCTAAATATGCCATCCCCTAGATGGAATTCTAACCAGAACGTGGACCTCATTCAGACTGTTGTTATCCAGCTGTTCTACTGTATCGCAGTGGGGGCTCCAGGTGTTTCGCAAATGAATAATACCTCAAGAATTGAGCCCTGGGTTTTCACTGGTCAGTATCAAATCGCCATAATACAAAATAACAAACCCGCCATTGCGTTTCTTTATCCAAACTGATTTATTGTCCCTGTAGAGCTCGCGCTTCTAATCCCGAGAAGTAAGCACATCTACTTCCCGTCGGTAACGAGGCTTCCGTGGTCTACTCTCTTTCTCCCAAAACAGACCACCACGTCTTCTACATAAACCTACGGGGGATCATTATATTATGGTATTGTCGTATGGTCTTCAGAAAAAAGCCCAATGACATTTAAACAAGTAATGAATAAAATGATTTGCATGTATTTTCAATTCTAAATGCTGCACGTACTACTTTTGAAGCCCAAACTGTATAAGACTTAATTTCGCATAAGGCCATTATGCCCTTCTCACGGGTACTGTCTGGTGGTGCATTGCCAAATAACTCTATCCGACAAAGATTCACTGTCATACAATAGACAGAAAGACATACGCAAATAAAACATTATTAAGAGGACCTTCCATTAGTTATGACCCAGTTAACTAAACATAAATTTACCAGGTTCCTGAATAATGACGCCGGCGGGGGTCAAACGGTTATCAAGGTACACTTTGGACAATAACGACCCGGGTTCGATTCCCCTTCACGGCTGGTCAGTTCCCCACTAGTCAGGCTTTCATTGGTCGTACCCCTTCCTGAGTTGTTGTACCCTGTTGTATGATGATTAGAAAATGAAGTAGAAAGGGTATTTATTTTATGTCAGAACTAGTGGTATGATTCACCAAGCAACTTTACTGAGCAGCTAAACATTGGAAAGCATACAAGTACTGTTTAGCTATTTCATGATTGTTGGGAATCATCAGCTGCAATGAACATTCACTGAGTCCCAACAGAGATTCGAAACTGGCTCGAATGATTGTAAATGAAGCACCTTAACAACGGACTATTTTAACAAGTGAGCTGAGCTCTGATTACGCGTGAAGAATCACTTCCTTTTTCAACTAAATCTCCCAATACTGAAAAGGATCAATTTTTTAATTATTAATGAAATTATTCCCCGTAAACATTTGCATTTCTGTTCATTTTTAATGTATGGAGTTGTTTTCGGTCAAATCATGTGACGTTTAAGTTAACTCCATCCTTTCCTTCCCCTTTTGGATGCACCTCAGTGTTCCAGTGTCCTTCCATCACCACGGCCCAGGCGGATCCTCCCATCTCCTCTCCAAAACTGATCATTGGTGCCCAAATACCACTTGATAATGAAAGTCTGTATCGCTTACCGAATCAGTCGCAAATCTGTAACAGTTTTATTCATTCCCATTACCTGGATCGAGAAGAAGCTACGAGCACGGACACAAATGTGATTAGGCCAAAACCACCACCGTTACCTCGCCCGTCCGGTTCACCGTGGTCAGCGACTGGCGACTGGTCCGAACTTTCCGCGAGGTCCACCCACAAAGCTCGTGCGGGCTCGTCCTATTCCATGTCAGGCAAATCGTCCGGTCAAGAAGTGTACTTTGAGAATTATTCCGGTAGTCCGCGTGTCACCTTGTACACATTTACCACCCCATCTTATCCTGGAAACTACCCACCTCAAATCGATTGTATCAAGATCATTCGAGGTTGGTTTCACATTCTAACGTTCGGTCATGAATGTAATTTGTTTTTTCTCTGCTTTTTGTCATTATTCGTCTCAGTGCTTTTAAGCCACGGAAATCAAAGTTTCATTTACTCTCGCAGAATGTTGAGACATGACAGAATTGAAAGTCCTAAACGGTATTATAGACTAAGACGTCCGATACAAAGAGCACGACTTCGTGAATAGAGTGATCATTATTTCGAATATGATGGCTGTCGTGTGTTATGAAGCACGAACTCTCAAACTTATTGTCACTCAGGTTGGTGATAGACAACTATCCACGGTCATTCATCCCGTTATCATGCCTGATCTACTGAGGTCTTGTGCCGTTCACGAACCCGTCTCACGAAGATAATTGCCTCTGCTTCCTTCAGTTGATCTTCCTGTTTTGTGGAGTATGCCATTCCCAGTACCTTCAAAAGTAAAAGTCGAATCAGAAGCTCAATGACAGTATATATGGTTGGTGGTGGCCGGGTGGTTTGAAGCGTTCTTTTTGCCACTTCGAGCATCAGAGGTTCGAATAACCGCCACAACCGGTCATTCTGGTGGTAGGCGGTAATCCACTGTCGGCTGGCTCGTTGCCACGCCTAACTTATTGGGACCTTATGTGGTTCTCCACTCCAAGTTTCAGGGTCTGGTTACCGGTTTTTTCTGACGGTGCAGCGGGCCTCTGTGGCTATGGAGTATATACCCTTTCCATCGCGCTCATGAGCAAGCATCTAATTAAAAAAACAATGCACAAGAACATTCGTATAGTTGCTCGCACGCAAGTTTACATGCCCAAACGGATTTCTGATGGGACGGAACCGACTGAAGAATGTATCAATATCTTTACTATGGAGACGAAACCGATCGATGGTGTTTGAACTATACTGCTACCGGTTTAGCTAGTTTTATTTAGAATAATCATTACCCATGTATTGGGTGGATCAGGTTGTTCTCGTTGTTTTGTCTCAGTAATAATCTCACACGAAAACCAAAGGACTAGGGGTACAAAAATAGTGAAGAGGAAACTATAAGGTTTGTATGAAGTGTCTAATTGTTCAGGATGTGGATCTTTAGAACCTAGCCTAGGAAGTCCAAAGCATCCCACATGACCAAGTTCACTGATCAGGTCTCTTATACCTTACTTCCATGTTATTATATAGTCACCTTTGCTCATTTTCCAACCACCATTCGAGTCAGCAAACATTGTGAGCCTCAGTGGTCCTCGCCTAACAAGATTAACTTTGTGATCTGTGGCTTTATCCCATATGTCCAATATTGTACGCCTAACCTCAGTATTACCGATCCTCAATCATTAGTATCAGAAAGTTAGTAGATACTCCAGATCTGATACAACATGGTTCTCGGACGAGGGAAGTAAGGATTTAGAAGGGGTTAACGGAAAGACGGTGTGTTTCATGTGGTTGAAGTCAAGCATGGTACGCGGATAGTCGATCGATAATCCTCCCATGAACAGACATACGCCTGCTCTGCCTCAATCTTTAGTCATGCTTCATCTCCAGCAGCATTGGCTAATCGATTTTGCTAGGTACTGACTGGCCCTACTCTTTTGCGCGTGACAGCACATGTAACTGAGCTCTTTTTGCTAACTTACTCGCAAGCCTGCTGCTTACACGCCGGCTACAGCCGGGTTTCATGTTTTCGCTCGTACAAATAAATGCATTGCCGACACTGCGTGCTCTACTACTAACTATGAACACAACACGGTGAACAAATATTGCCTCATTGCAAATCTGCATAACCTAATTAGTCTTTGTATGTTAATCAGTTATTTATAAGATAGTGTGCTTGACTCCAAACTGTGTATGAAAACTTGATATAAATATATTTTGAAAATCTATACTAGACTTGCACGTCTCTCTGTAAACGAACGGAATGAAAAATACAAAACTTGTAAAAACAAGTTTAAATGCACACTCTTTATTCGTACTCATGTACATGGTGCAAATCATCACCATCATCGTCAACTGGTGCTAATCCATTTGTTCAATTTGTAGTTGTTGTATTGGTGACCAGTAGTAACGGAACACGTAATTTTTACACTCCTTCTATTTGTAAGAACATAAATGTAACCAAACCGCAGGCGGCGAGAAATCCGTGAACAAACAGGCAAGTAAGCAAGTGAATGGGCAGTCGAGCAAAAGAATTGAGCTACATGGGCGCACACGCCTAAGCAAGTGAGATCAATCGATACATGGAAGGATCAATAAGTCCATACTGCCCGCGCTAAAGCACTGCTAGATGTCAGTACCAGGCAAGCGGACGTCTATGCGTGAGAGAAATACTGATTGGCTGTCCGTGTTGTATGCGTAACTTTAACCAGACACAACAGTAGAGTCCTTCGGTCATTCGATAAACCGTATCAGTCAGTGATCTCTTCCAGACCATAACACCTTGATTTTCAGTGTTATGATTACTTTGAGATTATTTACTCGAATTTAAATCAGAAGTTTTCCCATAGCTGCTAGTCACTATTACAAATTAAAGTTGCATAATAAGCTAATTAAAAGGGTGCTGCTGTTTTGTAGAATTTGCTCAAAGAAGGAATTTAGTTGTTTCTCTGAAGAAGAGTTCATCTTTTGTGGCAAGCTCAGATTTGGAACAAAGTCTTTGGAAAGTTGATTGCTCTTTAGGGTAGGTAGAAAAGCGATGGCGTCGGAGACGGACGGGCATTCTATTTTAGGGATCAATGTTGTCAAATGTACCTATCCGAAGGACTCAAGGCAGTTGTTCCACGTGACAGACCAAACCATTTACAAGACAACTTGAGGAGTATGCACCAAGACTACGTGCCTACTAGCATATAGGCTTTCTGTGAATTTAGTAGAAGCCTTTCTCTATCGGACTCTCAGGCCTCAAGATCTACAAATGGCACTGACAGGTGAAACGCGATAGCGGTCTTGACTTGAAAGGAGGTCTGTCTGCCTACAATCACTGCTACGAAAATCTATGCCATGATCTAGTTGGGTTGATTTTTTTGATCCTTTCATTTACTTCTTTTTGTTACTTGGTAATGGTAATATATTTCAGGAAGAGGGTCTTTGTCAAATAGAAGCAAACAATTTGGGAGTGACTTGTGACAGAAACCGGATTCGAATACGGGACAGAAGGATTTAAATTTTGCCATTATGACAGTTCGACCACCGCTGGTCACTGAGCTTGTCGACTCATTTGACAGTCAATTCATGTTATTTGGCTGTTACACAGATTAAATAGTAAACCAGTAGCTGCGGACGGTAATCATTCTTATGCCAGTTCACAAACTTTAGGGCGATTTTGAGATGTACCTGACTTGGTTTTCACATTTTTTAAGAATAAAAATTTACGTGAAAGCTGGTTATCATCTTCGATCGGTAAACTTTTTTGAAGGCAGTTTTTCAGCCAGAAGTTAATTGCATTTTACGTAACAGTTCTTATTCTATAAAACACTACAGAAGAAGTTTATAAACTGACAGCAAGAAGATGCAATAATTGTATCAAGACTGCTTATTTTTAGTAAACCGTCTCCAAAATAATGCACAACAATTTAATTCACTTGGTGGCATCGTGGAACAAACACACTAAGTACGGCAGGGAATAAGACAATAATATCTCGGCCAGTATTTAAGTTTAAAAACGCCGTATGTGGATGAGACTTTAACCATAACTTCCATTATTAACCACGGAGAAGGAATAACTCTTAATGTGGCAAAGGACCTCTGTGGAACCGGAAGACCATTTACTGGAGGTGAGTAGAACGGGGCGATATTCTATAGCTGCGTACTGAACAATAAGGTCAGAAGCAACGGTTGAACTTGTGTCGCCAAGTTTGGAATGAATCGGGATTAGTACTGCAGGTACCCCAGAATTGGTCGTAAGTGTGCCTGAACTTTGAGTGACTCAACTCTCATCAGTAGTCTGCATCGGGTTGGTATCCGTTTGCACTAACAATTTAACTGAGGAAATCTAATTTGGTGACACCGAATCTGCACTTGGCTGCTTCGGTCGATACTTTTCGTCCCACGAACTTCCCCAGTAGCTATTTCAGTCGGTGTTCATGTTCTTCCTTCGTGGATCCAAAGATAAGCACATCGTCCTGGTATGCCATCGCCTCATCGATAACACACATTACATCGTCAGTTGCAGTCTAGAATACCTAGATGACTCTTTCAGCCCGATCGGCAAGATATTGTACTGGAACGTGTCCCATGTAATGTTGCTGGTTATGGAGTTAACAGGTGTGCATCGGCCAGATAAGTTTGGGAAAACTACTTGCTATTGGAAATGCATTTCATGAAGTCCTCCGGCTCCACAGTAATTGCTGCGCATCTCCATAAGCGTGGACTTAAAATCAGCCGGTAATCACCACAAATCCGGGGGTCTCCTCGTCGCCCTTCAGAGCCACTACAATCGAAGTCGCCCAAGTGAATGAGGTCACAAGTGTAACAACTCCGTCCTAATCTATCTTAGTAAGCTCTTCCAGAATACCCTCTCTCTGGTCATACGGCAATACTCGTCGTGTCATGGATACTGGGTTATCATCAACTTCGAATTTTGCTAGTTCAATCACTATGCCGCTCTTGTCGTTGGAGCTTTGCACAATCAGTTGATGGAGAATAAGCCGATACACCGAGGTCTCAGAAATTGCCTGAAAGTTTCTATTTGTCCAATGCACTCAGGGTTTTCAAACCTAGAATCGACAGACTGTCTACTGAAATCAGGAATCGTACTGGAACATACTCGCTTTACAACCTAGTTATCAGCAGGGTAAGTCAATGACGGATAACATCACGAATACGCACATCAGTGGGTTTTAATGGCACTCTGAACTGGACCAAGCAGAACATTGATTGGGTAATGATGGAATCACAGCTCCCAGTATCCACAATAAATTGATGCCTCAAGCCATTTTGGAAGTTAACTGTTTTTCTCTACAGAAGTTGACTGGAATGGTTTGGATGCTTCGGTGTGTATACCGTATTGTTATCATTGTTCGAATCCTTGTGGGTTACATCCATCACAGTGCATTTGGGTTGCAGATATGACCGGCCTTCTTACAGTAATGGTACAGTAAATTACGGAAGCGACAGGTGAAACGTAGATGGAACTCTCGGCGCGAAAAGCAACGACTCAGTCGCCCTGGCTTGTGTTCATTAATAGTTTTCTTATGTGGCCTCGGTTGGGGTTCTCGATGTGAACTGTTTGATTTACGGGGCTGAATCTGTTGCTAATCCACCATCGAAATTCCGGCCATTGTCTCGGAAAAGTCATCGAATGGCTCACATGAAGACCGGGTATCAGAGAAAGCGAGGTCTTGCTTCAATATTATCTACTTCTGCAACTCCAGATGGCTCACACCGGCAATTAATCCATTGCTCGATTGGGTCTCCAAATGACCACCGAAATTACACCTCACAGCCTGCGTTTGTAGTATCCGGATGAACTCACGGAACTTCGTGCTTGGACCACATACCAGCGAATGGAATTTGGAACGCTCAGTAGCCTGGAAATTGATCGGAACTACACGGCCTAGTAGCACAGCCTTCATTTCCTCAGATTCAACTGTAGAAGGTGCTCTGGGATAGGCAAGGTTTTCCACGAACGAACAGAATGTATGGCTGCCGGCCGTCAGGAAGAATGCAGTTCGTTTCTCCTTTTTGACATTCTTGAGCATGGTGCACCATAGCTCGAGCCTTTCAATTCAGTCTTAAATTTCTGATGCACCAGCGTGCAAGTTCAACAGTACAATATTAGGCAGCCCTATAACGCGAAGCCCGTTTTGGTATTCACAATACCTGAACTGAAAGGACGTATTGAAATCACTCCAACCCGGGACTACGCAAACCATAGTAGCTGCGGAAAAACACTATTTGTATTGCGGAACTGGTATGTATAAATATTTTAAATCAAAGAAAATTATTGGTAGATTAGAAGTGGATGAATCACAGGGAGCTTTTGTTGTGTCTGTTCTCGGTCTTCCTGATTGGTTGAGGCTTATCATCGTATAGCTATGAAGAGGAGCCTGATTGTGTCACGTGTGATGTCTGCTGAATCAATACAGTATCGTAGCAAAGTAGATCTCAAATGTCGTTTTCTTACTTTTGGCTTTACCTCGAAGTTTTCCTTCTCGGAGCCGTACAAAACTTGTGCGTTACGAGATTCCTTAGCAATACATCTATAATTAATCCAGTCTAATTTAGATCATCCTAGATCATCATTGAGGGGCCATCTCTTTCCGTGATCATGGATTGCAATCATTAATCGCGAGTTACATTAAGGATGAATGTACGAGTGATTTCAACGTCCAGCTGTTCATTCTTTCAGCATTACTTTACTTTCGACTAAATGAAATCGTCTCTTACGTGTATATGTCTGTATGTTTTAGATAAAACAGCTTTCTGTGTGTCTGAAACACCGGTTTTCTAATAGTTGCAACGGTTCAGACTGCTGGTATACACTAATATCTAGATCAAATAAAGGAGGCAGGTATCAAAATTAAACGGGTACTCTAATTCTGTTTTGGAACAGAAATGTTGTCTATCTGGGTCGACTTCAAACAGCAAGGCAACAGCCCAAGTCTGAAGTGGACGTTTCTTCTCTCGCGTTCCACTTCGTGTGGATAAAATGAGTAGCTTTGTCATAAAAGGCGGAATCACTCGGAGCTTTTTTCACTAATATATATATATATATATATATATATATATTAAATAAAACAACAGTATATTATATGCAACATTGTGGATCAGAAACCGAGATAAGACAGTCTTGCAATGTAACACATTTAATGTGTTTAATGCAAGTATATTGAGGCACACCACTGCTGAGGTAATTTTGAATAAACCCAGTAACACCATGCTGCACCAGCTATGTTTTGATGCATCTCATCTTGATACACAGTACAAATCGATAAACTTCAATCGAGTCTAGGCATAGCAACAATGTAAATGGGAGGAAATAAATTGTAAAATCATGCAACCACACTATAGACAGCCTAAAAAACAGTTATTTCTATTGGTATAATAGAAAGCTTCCCCAGTTGCAACCATTGTTTCAGAAGATCTCAACAGTCTCACATTTACTTTCGCACTGTCGAGTCAAAACACAGAGTTCCAGTCTCCAAGATGTTGCATTACCAGAAAGCGTCAGGCCATGGCTTGACAACCGATTGCCATACACGTGTTTTCCAAATTCGGTGGTAGATTTTTTCCGCACCCAACTTCTCTTTCCCCTTTATTCATATGTATAAATTATTTTTCCCAACCTAAATTTGATGTGACGATCTGTACGCAGTTGGCTATTTGTAGCCTTGGCCCCGACGATCAACAGGCCGAAAACCTAGACGGTCTAAGTTAATGAAATGTTGAATATGAATAACTATTGAGATTACGAAGGCGAAATTCACCACGGATAGTTTTTATAATCATCGTATGAACAGTTTTTTTTCGGAAACAGTTAATTTTGTCTACATAGTGATCATATTTGTGCACCTCACAGAGCGAAACAAAATCAATACAGACGTACCTGGATAATGGGGAATTATTTCGCACCTCAACATCAAGTTCGCTATTGACGGCTAACTCACGGAAAAGGACGTTTTTCGTTTGCTTCAGAAGCATGATCTTGACATCAAGGTCATATGAGCGGGGCCCATTAAATATTCGTTTTTGTTTTGGCATGTCGGAGAAGGTTGTGCTCAAAATCAGACAATCGCAATGCCTCAGTAAATAGCGGAGAGATGAAATTCTGATCACTGACATGGCACATATTTCTGTGGTAGACATGTCTCAGAATCATTCCGTCAATGACCACTCATTTCTCCGTATTTTTTGTACAAATGGTTGCCTGGTTGACACAAAATCCACCAACTGTGATCAAAAAAGCAACGTTTTAGCGACATCCACAGGACAGACTGTACAGTGCGTAAAACCGTAGTTGCTTCAAGGTTTTCAGAGACCAAGTATGACGGAGGGACGCTACCCTAATACAACCGGAGAAGCAAGTATTTTTCTATAACCCGTCCGATGTATCGGTCACGCGAATTTCTGCTTTCATAGTAAGAACATCACAGAAATGAAGTGGAAATACAATGTGGACAAGTTGGTCAGTAGGGAAGAAGGCACTCCAAGAACAGTTTCATTCTGTTAGGACAAAGCTCACCTCACCTTTGAAAACCGACGAAGCACTCGCTGTACATCTGTTTTATTTGACTAGTTAGGGATCATTAGATGGGATCAGGACTACGACAGACCGACTGGAATATGACTTTGTAGAGAGTGTACTGATTTTTATCCAATGCAGGACTGTCTCATTCAGGATTATCTAAGAAATTCAATTTTTTTTCTTATTTCTGCTACGTCATCCATACGTGATTACTTCGAATGCGTATCGATCCGCAGTCAGCTAACTCTACTGAGGCGTACACACGCTTGTACGGCTCTTTCGTGCACATTTACAGTCATCCACTTTTCTGATAACCGCGTTTGTGGTCACAACATGTCTATTTTTCAAAACAAGTTCTCCACATTATCTACTGCTTAAAATGATTGTCGACCATAATTTTCCGAGAAATACTCTACCGTAATTTCAAAAACAACGGGATTTACCCACGCCTAAAACGAATCAACTCAAGTCTGAAATATTCTGTTCATGTCGCTGAAAGAGGTTTACGCTTTCTTATAGTTTGAAAAAATTCCACGCTCAGCAAGCAATTCAATCGTACGCGGATTCTGGTGTAGTTTTTATCTAGTACATCGCGTACAGTAAATACAAATCATTTTACATGAGTTTGTTTGAGATACCTGTTCATTACCATAATATCACTCAGATGGCAGGAATCCTGTCCCATTTCCGAGGATACTCTTTCTAATGAACAGAGCTGACCGTTTTGCACCCAAAAACCTGCGCTGATTAGCAACTCATTGCACTTTTTGTTTTCTGAAATGATCCCTTCCATGACGGTAGCCTATTCTAAAAAACAATGCAAACTAATTGGGCATGAAAATGACACTTGGTCATACCGGAGCTGGTAGAATCCATCCTGTATACAACTGAACAGCTAGAAAAGTGAAGGAAAGTTGTGTACCCCCAAGTATGTGAACAACTCTTAGCGAAAACACTACTGATATTTTTTAAGAGACATTCCGGCACATATCCTCTGTAGAGCTCATCACAATGTCCGTTAACTTTTCTCATAGTAAGGATAATGCTGGTTATTCTAATTCTAACGCCCATTATTATTACAGTAACAGTTGTAGTAGTAGAAATAATAATAGTATTAATATTGGTAGTAGTATGTTTTTCTAATCCTGTCTGACATGATAATTCACGAACTCTTCCCCATCCAAGTGGTCGATGAGTGAAATTCGTAACTTGGTGTCCTTGAACGTGCTCTACTGACAAGGTTGGTTTGCAGCGCAAAGCACACGAACCAGTTCGATCAGCAGAAAGACCAGGCGTGAGGTTCACAGTTCAGCGGGTGCGTAACGAAGGTCAGTGGTCCCGAGGCACAAACCAGCAGGATTTCCGGTGAAACTGCAGCTGTTTCCACCGGATCCTCGGCGGAAATAATCCACAACACCGTACTATCTACGCTAGCTTTAACCAGTATGGATAGTCTCACATGTTAAATTAAAACTATAACGAAAACGAAAGAAGTTTCACTCGTTTCCCGCGCACTCATTCTCACTAATAGTGTTACCAACTTGACGGATATTTTCCGAATCATCCAAGCTAAATACAAGCCCTGCCGATCGGGCTGTGTTACCGAAAGTTGTACATTTTCGTATCAAGCTGCACGTGACTCACAGTACAAACCTTTTCCGTTCATCATACAAGTAGTGAAGGAGAGAAACGCACCAAATGAAACGAAAATTCACGTGTCGGATTGAACATCTGAATTTGATCAACGCTAATATTCATTGAGCCCGTTAAAGGACGCTCACGAACGCTACGCACTACTTTCATCAATATTTACCCCAACAGCGAAAAGTCTTATCAAAAACTGATTTACGATTAAAATGTCAAATTTTATAATTTAAAGAGACAGAGAAAACCCTGGGGATCATGCAACATGATTTATTGGATCATCCAGTGTCAAATGATTTATTTTTGATAAGAAAGAATTGCACATAACATTTAATTTTAATTTTTCACAACACCAACAGATTTCATGGAATTTGAGTAGTATTGCCGATGGAAAACGTCGTTAAATGTATTATTATTCTATTACCTTCAAGGCATTGAGTCTTCTAACTTCGGGAATTATTAGGTATGCGTCTTGTTATTTGCGAAGGCGTTCATGAACAAAACGTCTTTGGGCATATTTTGTGTTGCTTTTTGCTTATATTACACGTGTTTTCATCAATATCCGATGGGAAAGGAGTAGTTTGGAAATTTTGTTCGGATGAAAGAAGTACCATCGATAGACAATTGTCATTTTTTTCGGAATAGGAAAGCTCATTGGGACACTAAGTAATCAGACATGTTAGGACACAGCAACAACTGTACGAAGAAAACCTGATTCCGTGCTCTAAAAACGGGAAATGTGGCGTTTCGTGTTTGACTTCTAATCAGTGTTTCCTTTTTTGTGCATACCGACTGCTTCAACAGAATTTTCCTGGGGACCAACTCCGATTTTGCTCGTGACTGAATCATAACTGTGGCAATAATGACAACTGAATATTCTACAGGGTATTCAAAGTATCTTCAGTCCCCTATGGAGTATTTACGGTCTGAACGTAATATCCAACCTGATGCGCAGATCTTTTTCTGTTGAGAAAATCTCAGAAGGCATCTTTTGCTACAGTCATCGTTGGGTCACGCCAGTTTTACCAACCGTATTGTCGCGTTGAACAAATACAAGTAACCGGTCGGGCGAACTGTTGTATTCAGAAGTGAGCAGATTAACATCAGAACAGGGTTTTATTGCAGACCATAGAACGTATGCCATAAACTGCACAGGAGCAAGCAAGGATAGGAAGCGATCGATGATTCACATGGATCATGAACTGATAAGGTGCCCAGCACGAACAGCTAGTGTACCAACAACCTGGGCTTCAGTTGATCAGGACTCTACTCGCACATGTACAAACTCCACGTCTCATTTGGTCGTTGTCCATTGTGTGGTCCATGTCTTGAGTGTGGGTTCTGTACGATTAACCTGAGTCACAAAGATCATCACGTTTATCAGTGAGGTTTGTTTTCACCGCACTGTGGAAAACACAGCTGCAAGAGTTTGGTTTCCACATATAGCACATTGATTCCATAATTCCCATGTATAATTGAGAAGTCAGTTTTTCAGTAAGAATCAAGATTTTAAGGGGAATTGACCTTGGTCATGAGTACTTGCAAATTCAAACTTTTTGGCTACTACCGCCCATGCAAATTTCTCTGAGCTGCTGATGAAATTCACCAAATAAACCTTGAGTGAATGTGCATTGAAATTTCCATGTGGTGAACTGTACAGACCGGCCTATCGTGACCACTGATACATTAGTGATTACCATTTCACCTCTGGGACAAGCAAGTTGAAATAAATATTCTGACAGAGGAAGTTCATTGATTTTGTGTCAGGGGATCGCGAAAACCTCCCTGAAGCCAAGCTACTAACCGCTTTGAACGTGTCAAGCACATTCTACTAATCGACACATCTCCACCTACGCATGCGGCTGAACCAGAAGAGTTAACATTTTTTTTTAAACCGTTCCGACGAAACTAGAGCATAAAAAACTCAATCGGCCATGCTCGTTAAGGCAACAGTCTTGCTGGATGGGCGCGTACGTGGTTTTTCTATTTTTGCTTTACACATCCGATCATTCGCCTACGCAATACACAGATTATTGGCCCGTTGAGCTGTCTGTTTTGTTCCGTCCCACTAACTCCAGTGCGAACTCAGATCTGCCTCAGAATCATGCCATTTTATTAGCAAAAAACAAATACATTAGGTTGCTGTCACATGTGTCCACACGTTGCATACTTCGCGTTGGTCGGGCTGGTGTGGGCGACCCTGCCTTGAGGCTTGAATTCCGCCGGCAGGATTCGTCTCGTCTACTGATTCACACCATCAATCGGCTGTCCTGCCGCTCGTGATCTCGTGGACTCGGTGGGGGCCGATGCTGACGCACTGTCTGCCAATGAGACTAACCCGTCCATCGAACGCTGTGTCGGACAAAACCCTCACACTGTCTTCTTTTTATTAGTGCACTGGAACGACCGTGCATAGACGATCATAGAGATCCAGGACCAGAACGCTAGCAACGCAACTTTCCGATCTTTTTCCCTTGGTTGTTGGAATACAGCATAAGGAATCAAGTCAAATGGTTGATAATTTGTGTATGTATGAAACAAGATTCTGCCGAACCAATGTCCCGGTTTTATCGATTACCAACCAAATAATATTGGAACAACTTATTTATTTTTACAAAGATTGGTGTTCCAAAGCCAACGGAACAAATGAGAAAGTGTGACGATTATATGCTGTGCAGATGACCGTGGTAATGGTATCAAATGTTGCATCGCAAACTGATTGGAGAAGGTTTAAACAATGTGCCCGTATCGTCGAACCACGTGGGTCAGCCCTTACTACTGTGCTTGTGCGGTTTTCGTCCCCCACTTTACACAAGTGCCTGACAAACTGGTCGTTGAACTTCGTCTTGTGGGACTCAGGTGTGAATGCCGTTTCCCGATCTGTAGCTGCAGTGGCACGGCATGTTTTGATCGTGATGTTGAGATGTTTGGCAACGTCCTTAAAATCATCTGTTCAAGCGCGCTCGATTATACTCCGTCGATCTTCAGCGCTGGTCAAACGGTACGACCTTTTCTTCTCAACCATATTACCGCTCTCCATATTGTCAAGAGGTGATGCGTTCGGTGCCAGGTGAAGTACGGCAAACACTATCACAAACGGCCACGGTGTGGTTATATTGCCTGACTGCCTCCGAACGAAATACCAATCAATTGACAACGAGTCTCTCCATGCAAGGGTAAAATGTCACAAACAAGCAGTCGTGTAATTAAAATCTGTAACGCAACAAACGGTACTCTGTTTTGCATTACACGTCACAGACGAATATCAGAACTGAGTATGATGAAACGAAATAAAGGTTTGGTTCCTTAAACTTTCAGATAAGTGGATATACTAAAATTCCGAGAGCAATAGACGCAGTTGTCGTAAGTACACCCCCGTTAATGTCATCTATTTATTATTGCTGCTACATTTGACACCATTGATATCACCGAAATTACAACAGTAATAAGGAATGGCCCATGTGGTTCGACGATACGGGCACATCGTTTAAATCTTCTCCAACCAATTTGCGGTGGAAAATTTGATAACTACCACGATCAACTGCGCAGCACATGGTCGTCGCACTTTTTCATTCGTTCCGTTGGCTTTGGAACACCAATCTTTGTAAAAATAAATGAATTGTTCCAATATCTCTTGATGTCATTATATTCCAATACTTTTGACCTGACTGGCTTGCAGCGATATGGCTAAAGGTTGTGCATCAAGGCAAAAGAATGATGGGTCGTGGCTAAAGAATGGTGAGTCTTGGCTAAAGGATTGTGGGTCGCGGCTAAAGAATAGCAGGTTTTGGCTAAAGCCTGATGGGAAAACTTGTAGTTCTCTTCAACCCAGCTTATTTATTTTGTTTATTAGTCCGGCATTGCCCAACGATTGGTTTGGGTCAATTCTTTTTCTACCGGAAACAGCTCATCAAAGGACAGCTCCTCTCCCATGTGCACCAACTTCATCCTAATGCGATGAACTCATTGAGCAGACAAATTAAGGTTTCGTCGACTTAAGATATATAGTTCATCTTTATCGTCAGTGTTGTAAAACCTTTCAGCACTGGCCATCGCTCACAATTCTTAGTCAAAACGAACAGAATATATTATTCTTTTTTGTAAGGAAACCCCATTTGATTTAAAGCAAAAGACAAGGGGGTATAAGGTTGTGTTTTAGAAGTAATGATAACAGGAAGAATTTATGATATTCGAATCAACGATACAGTTTGTTGTGGGCTTTCCTGAAGCCATACCGGAACTTGAACCATCTGCCGAATCAGTTTAATGATTGATAAACTTGTACGCCTACAGACTAACTCGTCTTGAAGTATCAAAACTCATCTGAAGGGAACACTGTGCAACTACTTCACGTAACTTTGTACAGATTCTTCTTCATATGTTCCCATTGGGACAAAAACCCTCCGGGAAAGATTGCTAGTCTTACCAAGTAGCTAGATTATCGAATCAGGTTCTTGCCAATTCACCATTGACGTCAACACTATACGATGTCGTTCCATCGCTGGTTGGTACAAGCACAGTAGGCCACTCTCACAGTAACCGAATCTTGTGAAGCACTTCTTCTCAGTACAGAACAAACTTCGATGAAGGTTTTGCAAGTGCATTTGGTACGCTTATCTACCGGTGCATCAGTTTCAACCACGTAGGGCATATTTTCAACAAACAGCTGAGAGACACGCGGGATAACCTTGTGGTTAGGTGTTCGACTCATAGTTTTACACCCCGGGTTCGAGTCCCTGTCTGGTTTCCGTGGATGTGCCTTGCTATTGATTCCTAGCAAGCCAGGTGGGACAGTTGTATGGTGCTTCCGTGGTTTTCAATGATGGGCTGAGCGTTTAAACTGCATGATGATTCATATTATAGACATCTAATCTCATACTACAGATACTTATTTATTTGTTACAAATTTTCAGTTTTTTCAACTCACACAGTGATGACCTTCATGGAATCAGTCTGTCTAGACTGATGAGTAACCGGCAACATTCGTATTTAACGAGCCGCTTGAGGACAGCGTCATGTGTGGCAGCTAAATTTGGACCGCTTCACATCTCACAGATTGGTATCACTCGGGGCGATGCTTTTTCTCCGTTATTTTAATCATTAGTGAGTAAGGTGAAAGAGGACAAATCCACCTCTGTCCCACCAAAATTTTGAGAGAGTTTGTTTATTTGTCAGCTCAGCCCATATGATACACACACAAACACGTGTTTCCACATCCTATCTTATAAAATATCTGTGCCCATAGAAGTGTTGAATTCGACTATATTCGGTGACGAGTTGGTTTGCTTGTTCTTATGGAAAATCCAGCAGTCACTGATTTTCGCGCGGCTTCCAGTTTTCAATCTTAGCTTCCTGACAGAGACTGTGTTTTGACATCAACAGTACTACACATTATGTTGACAGAGGTTTATGATAGCATATTACAGATGAATAGTTTTGGGAGGTCAACCATTGTTTAAGCTTGAAAGCTGTTTTACTGAAAAATAAACACTTGCCTATAGTTAGAACTGCCCTCCTTCAACGCTCCTGAAATTAGAAAACTCCCTCATATAATACTACGGAATGGTGAATTCCACACGACCTCACAGTGAAGCAGAAAGATAATCACAGAAGAATAGCTTACCTATTCTTTCAGTGAAACATTTTCTGGTTTTTGTGCTGACAAATACATACGGAATCAGAATCACAATATAGCAGTAACATTGTTGACGGAATAATATCAAATTTTATCGGAATAAATTGATTTTTAAGATATTCAGATCAAACTGTCAAAAATTATTGGAAACCGTACATCGAGTAACCACAGAAACAGGTGTAAAAACCATTCAAAGATGGATTGTCAGACAGCCAGACTGTAATTTCCAGTTGAATGGTTATTGCCAGCTTGTTGTTTCTAGTCAACATATCGACCTAGACTTACAGTCTCCAATAACCGAAGACCACGGAAATTTGTATGGACTGAACTAGATGCTTTTTTTGAACAAAGGTCAGAGGTCAATTTCCTGATCTCTAGTGGCCACTACTTTGACAATGAGTCAAAATGGGTAAGATGCACGTGCTCTTACTCACTCAGACAGTTCCGAATGGTGAAACGTATGTCCGTCAGTCGAACCCTTATGGCACAAATTTTGCTTCCTTCGGCTACCAGCGTATCTCAGTTCATTTATGACCTGGCCACTGAGCTTGTTTGTAAACGCATCATTCTTGCGGTGCTTAACCTACGGCACCGACTGTAATCTAGAGATCTCCGACTGGCTATCTGCAGTCGGCAGCTGGTTTACATTTGTCTTAATACTTATACGTCTGAAAGCATTTCTTAGTAAAACATAATGGCAAAAATATCTTTCAGAAACAATGTGGTTCTCTCCTTTCAGTTTGTGTTGCATGGTTTGGATGGGTATACATGGTCTGACATTTTACAATCCACAGTTTTCCCAAAATACACTAGTAAGGTAGGAAAATTTTAAAGTTGTACTATTATTGAATATCTCACGCCGCTGGAAATCAAATATGCAGGGATTTTTGGTAATCGGTAAAAAATAAACGAGATTTCTTGAATGCAAAACTACCTGTTACAACATGAAGATCATTGTGCAGAAAAAGCTCTGCTAACTTTCAAACCCAGTGGCTGAAGCGAAGCTTCATCATGTGTTGCATAAGTTCAGTAAGCCATTGAGAGTCAACCCGCATAGGCTGGTGGTAAGGTGTTTGACTTGAAATCCTTCCCCCCGGGTTCGAGTCCCCGGTGGATGTGCATAGCTGGTGAATCCTTACAGGCCAGAGGAAACGACTGTACAGCGTTTCCATGGTTTTAAAGGGTGATTTAAGTGTTCACAGTGCACGATAAATCATATCATTTGAAAATCTAGACTCCTGCCACTCATGCTCGTACGTTCTCAGTTTGATAGAGCTTTATAGTTTAGCATACAGGGCAAAATACCAATCTGTACACTGCCAAGTTGATGAGACCATTCCGTTTTGCTTTGAATCCTTTTAAACCTGATTTTATATTTATCGCCGCTGGTCAGCAGCAGTTTGGGAGCTGCAAGTCCCCAGTAGAAGATGATGCCCTGCGTTTCCCAACCCATCGCAATTTTGTGAGTGTTAACCGTGTTCATCAATGAGTAAACAATTGTGGTCGACTAAGTGGTCTTGTCCTTTTATTGCCCGTCTCACTCATCTTTCGTGCACAGTGAACAATCTCCAATAAATTACGATGCCCCGGAGGACAGCGCTTCGTGTGTGGAGTCAATAGAACACGGGAGAGCGTAACTGATCGATCCCGTGTTCCAATTTTGTTGTTCCTCCTCAGTCAGAATAAGATAGCTTCCCGTCAAAAATGGGTAATTTTTAAAATGTATCAGAATGCTGACTGGAAAACAGAAGATCCTAGCACTGAACGAAAACCAATAGTGAGTAGTAGGATGAGAGCTTTCCAAGTTCCGTATCTCAACTCCAAGTACATTAACACCGTGGGAAAAATGTCACCTATAACCGAACATGTGCAATCCTAATGGCAAGTTTTGTTCTTTCGCAGTTACTCCCTTCCTCTTTGCACGAAATTCGGGGTTAAGTGTCCGGTCACCGTTCACACAAATGTCCACAGTGTTGTCAAAATTTGCTTGAATTTCAAGTGAGTTGGTGTTAACCGTATAGGATACGCTAGCCGTCGTATAATGGCAGACGGAATACAGATGGACGCCCACAGCCACCTTCGACAAAAGCAACAGCTCGATTTGCATTCGATGTGTGGGTGTGTATAGCTTCAAACATTGGGTTCCTCGATTGATTTTTCGATTCACCGGTGTGTGTGTGTGTGTGTGTATGTGTCTCAATGCCCTTATTAGCCTAATGCCGCTTCATCTCGTTCCACAGATTTCATATCCCTATTGATCAGACAGCGTTAAATCATGGAAAAAGCACTTAACAAATAAATTGTCAAAAGTAATTCTGTTCCAGAAATGTCAATCTGGCGTACACTGTCTTCTCGATCTCTCGAGTGACTTTATCAAACCACGAAATGTTTACTCTAACAGCTTAGATGAAATCATTTCTGAATAACATATTGAAAAACTGATGTGGTCTTATATCTATATTGAAGTGTGTTACTTGGTATCCATTCGTCTCCGACTGCTCAGAAAAACCACCGCACGGGTGCATCATCTGGCTCGTTAATCGTCGTTTCCAGCCGTGCATATCCAACAAGTCACAATCGGGTCTTGGACCTGACCAAAGTGATTAACTTTCACATACTGAGGCTGAACTGTTTAGGCATGTGAACATTTTTCTGCACCGTGCCAGCATTGTATAAGATGGCCTCCTGGGTACCGGGATCGAACTCCTCCAGTAGTGCGCTGTGGCCCAGATTGTTAACAATCATGATTTATCATATTTTGCTGTGGATGTCCACTTCATGCCTCGGGGTCTTGGCTACCTTTTATCTGCAGTGATGTAGCTGGTCTATGGGGCCATAGGTTAAACTTATTTCTTTATACCCATGCGCAAACATGGATTGAATAAAATAACACTAACTCAGTAATTACTCAAGTACAAGACGATCAACTCATACAGTGGTAGTAGTGGTATGGGACAATTTGTTCAACTGAGCTATCTAGGTGGTTATGAGTATATTCTAAGAATTATTTGCCACTTTCCACATCTCCAAAAAGGTTTTGAAGGTACTAAATGGTTATCGCACTTAAACAACGGGCACATTTTTTTCAACAGTGATCTTAACGTTAATGATACATGATAAATCCTGTCGTATATAGAACATAAATAGTCAATGTCAGTTGGCAGTTCTGTCCCATGTGTTATTTAAATCCCCCAGAAGCCAAAGCATCATTCCGTTAAAAATAAATTTATTGGTTTAAAACCGATTATTATAGAGATGAATGGATAAAACAAGTTATTTTGAAGTTCCTGTGAAACACGGCACATAAAGACACAGAATTCGAGTTTAACTTACAGTTGGGTTCTTATCTTCTAAGCTTTTGACAAGGATAGCATAGACCCGATAGGAGAGTACAATGCCAAGCTGAGTAAGGAACGTTATCGACGAGTGAATATTTTTTTCGATTTTTTTTTACTACGTGCTTACGAAAGAGTGCAGTTGAAGGGGCATTTACTCCATAGTCACGAAGGCCCACTGCACTATTGGGGATAACCGGCCACGAGACCCTGAGATTTGGAGTGGTGAAGAACCACATAGGGTCCCAGTAGGTCAGGTGAGGTAACGATCCGGACAACAATGGATTACTGTCTACCACTAAAAATCTGAATGGATAATTCGCGTTATTATTGATACGAACTGGAAATAAGTGCAAAGATCGATCTGTTTCTTTCAGCTACCAGAGTGTCGAATTTGCACTGCATCAGAACTTTAAGACGTAGGACTGTATGATGATAGTACATCACCTAATGGTTTGCGAAATAATGGGTCCGTACTACTTGTCCAACCATCTCGAACGGCATCGGGTAAAGATCGAAAAAGGATGGAAAGCTGACAAAAAATGTGTATCTTATACAATCCCGCAGATGGGACATACAACGGACAGAGTCGGCAAACTCCTCCGAAAATTCCCCAAGCCTTTGGTAATTATAGGACGGAAACCCTGGTTGACAAGCGGAGATCGTATTTGATCTATCCGCAGTGGGTGGAGTTACTTTGAAGTAGGGAACGGAAGCAAAACCCGAAAACCCCTGAAATGAGTTTTTATACAAGTGGCAACCGAATTGTTTTATGCTTGTTGCAGTCATCCACCATCGCCTTGCCTCTGTCACTTTCAGTTCAGTCCTCTGTCCGCTCCCCCCCCCCACCAAGAAAAATCCTTGGTTGATCTCACTACAAAGTGGAGTGGAAAACCACACACAAAACACCGAACCGAATCGATAATGTTACCCCAGAATCAGAACAGAACAAATTTCTTTCAACTCATCTCAAACCGGTAACGAAATGAGTTGGCAAACCAATTGGGTCCTTATAAGGAAATAATTCCCGCTTTACTTTTTTTATTAACTACACAACAGTGTGCAACATTTCAGGAAGGGGACTGCGTACAACGAAATCCTGCCAAATTGGGAAGTTTCCGGCAGTGACGGGAATCGAACCCGAGTCGTTATTATCCGAGGTCCACGATGATACTCGTTTGACCACGGCCGGTGAAACCCAGCGCTTGTTGAATCGAGTGCAATTATATTGTCCTTTATGAACAAACGAAACGCATGAGTGTTTGCCGATTAGGGGTTTTCTTCTTGTTTGCCAGTAAACGACTTGTGAATGAGTTCACTTGTACAGGAGCTATAATGTTCATTGTGGTTGGTCCGTAAATTTATACTGGATTGAGTAGTATCAAATAGGTAGCAGAATCAACATGATTATCTACAGTACTGCTATTCCATACAAATTCCATCACAATTTTATACATTTGTGGTAAAATGAACAAATAAATTATGATTCGTTAATTTTTTTGTATTCCTCACAAGTGCTTTCAATGCCTTTTTATCTAAGATCAAAAAGGTTGTGGAAAGTGATGTTCTCCATGTCTAAGTCCAGATCTTGCTGTTCCGGGTTTCGAAGGTTTCCATCGCCGGTTTTCTCCACATTCTCCGCATTAATCAGAGCTACCCTAAAGAAATGTTGCATCACAGTTTTACGATCAAAGTAATTATACACCATTTTTCGAATTGTTCTCCAATTCGTAAAACTTAGGTAAATTTTACCAAAATACTTTTTTCATATGGGGAAAACGAACACTTTTCTCTCCGTTATTCATCTTCCAATTGGCGACTGATCAACCCTCCTGACATACGAGATTTTGGTAAAGAAGTAATCATGTTTTCCTTTGAAAATAATCAATACAGTATGCGTGCCTAACAAATATCAAATTTAAACTGTTTTATTACGAAAATTCCCCGTCATTTTGCCTGCAGTTTACTTCACTCTTCAGTTCTCTCTTGGATTCTTTCCCGGTTAATTTTTAGAATGAGCCCCAAGTTTACTTCTGGTTTCTTACAAGAATCAGGGATTTTAATACTGAAGCTTCCATCTGGGATTCCTGTAAGACGTTCAAAAGTGAGACTCGAACTTAACTCAGCATAGGGTACTGGTAAGGTTAGAATCAGTCACGAAAAACTGGTCTCTGCTAGTTTCCAGTGAATAAAGAAGTCGAGTTTGGGACTCAGCGGTGATAATCTGCGGTTATCACTCCTAGGCGCTGTGGATTAATCAACCAGAGTCCCATCCCCGGATGCACAGCAAGAGGCACACTTCATTGACAACCCTTTCATCGAGAGGGATACAATTCTAGAATCTGTCACTCTCTTTTGAGGGGGGCCTTTTTCAACCCCTTCGAGTGACACTTGTTAATGACCTTCTTTGCACAGTTTCCATATGGTTGCACCTTTTTTCACGAAAAAGACAGAAGAAGTCAGAGCACACTGGGATTTAGGTGCGGAGACGTGGTTCATCCAAGACAGCGTCCAAAAATCAAGGAGAGTGGCTTCCTTTCCCGTGTGTTTGAAGTGCCCCAAGTGGTGCTTCGCTTCAGACTACAAACTGGTAGTAGCAGTATCTTGGAGCTTCTATTCAAAACGTGGTTTAGGAAACTGGAGATACTACTCGAGACTCACTTTTATTCTCTAAAAATTATTAATTTTTGATAATGAAAATTATTTCCTCCTCACACGAGCATGTCTCACGATGTCATCGGTTGTTGAGTGAATCGAAGATGTGCGACATTTTTTCGTTCATCATTTGTAGTCATTTGAAAAGAACTTTCGTCTGTCTCTAGATTTGTTTTGTGAAAACGTAACTACCTGTACGTCAAAGTCACACCGCCTGGTAGTTGAGTAGTAGTCGATCGATATCGCGAATCAATAGTAAAAAGGGAAATGAGAACATGTTAGCGAGTAAACTCAAAAACGTTGATCCGCTAAAACTAATTCGGACGATGTTTTTTTTTGCTGAACTATTTGAATCAGATGACGGATTTGCAGAAGCAGACTTATCCGCACTTGTCAAATGATCCGCCTCCAGAATACTCCGAGGTGACAGGAAGTGATCTATCTTTCGTGTCGCCAAAAGTTTTTCACAGCAATGTTAAATTATTTGAGTACGAACGACGCTGAAGACGAATAGAATTTTATGAAGTAATTCTGTTAGATTTTGTCACAAATATTTGCTGTTAATGGTTAGAACCATGGCGACAGTCTAGATCATTGCCAGTTTGAGCCTTGTCATCTATTCGTCATGCATAGTTCAATATCATTTGATCGATAATGGTGTTTCCGGGGTGTAAAAACTGAACTGGTTAATGCTCTTGGCTTGTACCAAACCACTGTTGGTTATTACGCTCCATAGGCACTAGGAGAATGGTTTCCCAATCATCTGTTTGGGACTCTACTCTCAGGATCCACCTTCCGATCCGAAGAGGTGACCGGCTGAACAGTCACTCACGAAAACTGAATCTACCGACAGGAAAACCAGGGATGTTTATAAGTCTGACAAAATGACTCCAGCTTGACTGATTGTGTGCAGTTTTGAGTGCACCATACCTGTTTACTTGTCGAAAACTAATGGATTCGGCGCGGTAAAGTTCAAGTTTGAAAAATGTATGAAGGAGAATAAGTGAAAAATGGTACGTGTTAGATTGTGCTTGAGAGCATGGTAAGGGTTCCGTGCTAACGAGTGAGGGCCGAGCGTTGCACAAAAACGATTGTGCTGGACTGCGCTGCTGGCCGACAACAGGATTTTAACCGCCATGGCTTCAGATATGTTGAGAAATACCTTACGCTGTCCTAGTCTGTTCATTGTTTTCGAAGTCCTAAACGCGACCGCGGGGTTCCTTACATGTCCACAGACGACCAAATGTCCGAGGTCGGTGTTCGAGGTATTTCGGACTGTGAATGGTCGGAGGAAGGTTGAGAGTAGTTGGGCTATGTGAAATACCCTCAATACATTTTCTCGAACGCTTTTCAAGCTGTGCTTCTCTAATACGGCACATAATCACTCAGTCTGAACATCTCCGCTAATGCAGCCACATCACATGATGATGTTTCCATCCATCAAGCGGACACTGACTGACAATTAAAAAACGCTTACCACTGTGTCAATTATTCCTTTATAAGGATGTCCCAACTCTCATGGAAGAAATCGTCAGTAGTACACCTCCCTACCTTTGAGGTTCTGTTAGTATAAGATCGGCCATTTTCTAATCAGGCAAAATGGTATACGGCTTTCTGTTTGGGAGGCTTTCAGCCTTAATTCCGGCCCTATCAAGGTCATTCAACAATCAGTTGATGAACTTGAAGAAAACAGTAGTATATGGATACTTTTTGGAAATGAACAATTGGACGGCAATGGACGTAGGTGATCAGAGGTCCGTCATTTTTCCAGTTCATTTCTGTGCTATTCCGGCGGCAAAATGTGTTACTTAATAGCAAACCCATGTTCAGAAAACTTTTATTATCTCAATTTTTATTCGTTTTATTTATTTAGTTTATTAGTTAGTCACAAAGCCAGATCGATGCTCCCTTCTTATTTTTTCCTTTTGAGCTTCCACTACTAATATTAATATTTTCATTTATCTTTGAGCAATTGTGACAAAGGGGTTCGTGTGAAAGCTGTTTACATCTTACGGTCGATAAGCCTTCCTCTTCAGGATCTGAATTCCCCAAGTAATCTCACAATTCTGATTTCCATTCACGCTCTCCCACTAGGTTTTCTAACTCAGCTAATTAGAACTAACTTCCCTCAAATAAGGTCATGTTCAACACAGCTCATAGTCCATCGTCACCAACACACAACATTCACCGTGATGTATCTATTTACTCGGCCCACAGCCCACTCCACTCCATCGTACCCAGCCCCACCCGAAGCTGTGACCACGGTCAGAAGGAACGCAGTCAAATAGAAATCCGCATGTTTTATCCATGCACCAAGGTTCAGAAACAGAAAAATAGCTTATTTTTGATTTAATCTCTTCTAAATATGATTGTAATATGTAATAGAAATGTAATCACATATCAGTGTGTGTGTGTGCTCGCGTGACTTTTCAATTCTCAATGAGTAGTGTACAGGAACCAGATAATTTGTCTTAAACCGTGGTGACACCACGATCGCTACCGTGATCACACCGCGATCCTCAGTCAAAACAGTAATTATTTATGGTTGCCGAGCAGGTGGCAGTTCATATAATCAGCAGATTGCACGAACTGACGATCGGGTGACGATCTTCGCATCAGCTTTAGCCCGTGCATGCGCAGATAGACGACAACTTTCAGGGGACTTTACTATTCACCCGTCATTTATAATTCAAAGCCTGTGTTTCGGAGAAATTTAATTTCGAACAATAAACAACTTCCCATGTTCATCATGTTAATCAGCAGCGAATGGACTGGGCGTATCCAATCCACATCAACTTTGTATGTGAGTATATCATAAGGGGGGGGGTGCATACCGGAACCGCATTGAAACCTGGTGACACTATCTCCTAGATCCTCTGTGCACTGCGGTTGTGTGTGTGTGTGTGTGTCTAAGTGAGCCACCGCGTTTCCACGTTGTTTTTCGGTCGAACAGCAGACTGCCTGAAATCGAATCGATCGGACTCGATAGCGTTCTGTGGTCCATCATTAAGGTTGGACCACAAGACACTATCGATCGGACTCTCTGTCCCACTGAGTCCAACTTGTCTGCGGCTGCTGATGATGCCGATGCAGATGCTACTCCGTCGATGGCTGGCTGGCACCGCATTGCGCGCAACCGAGAATTTTTTAACGTTTTAGCCTAAGCGATCTGAAGGACACGATTCAGACGCGTTACCTCTAGTCGGTTAAATGGATTTACGAAACGGCAAAGATGGAGCGGACTAGGCAAAGGAAATACACGCCAAAAATGCGCTTGTGCGTGTGCGCGGAAGTAGTGGCTGCATAAGCAAGTAACTATAGGTGAAGAGCATTGTCACCGCACTGAGTCGAAAAGTGAACAATCCATTGTGAAGTGTATCAACCCTGCCAACATTCCCATGGCCACTAATGCATTATCACGTTTAGGGCGATGTTTTTCCAAGTACCATCAATAATATTTCCATAATGTAGTTGTCAGGAGCGGTTGCAGTTGGTTGTCAAAACAGTAGCACTATTTCAGTGAGTGAGTACTTTCAAGGGGCTATAATAGGATGATTTGGTTGATTTTTTACTCGTCTTCATTTACTCATCCCCAGGACTCAGTGTTTCCACGAGAGGGGAGGTAGAATCAACTTTTGGCCCTATTAAGCCTTCTATCCAAAATCCATGGAATTCTTCTTGATTTGCTGGGTTGATTGAGTGTTCATTAAGGTAAAAGAGTCAATTTATACAACACAAGCAGCACCTCATCCCGATTCTTAGTTTAAAAGTCATTAAAAGTAAGCTGAAAATCACTTTTAAGTACGATCAGGTGAATCGGTGTAGCCTGTGATTGCTAACAGACAGAAAACTAATTTATCTCCTGCCATACGATCTAACTTAATCAAACTACCGATGATCATTCACCCCTGGGGGTGTGGGAATTATTTGCTGGACTTGAAAAGTTGATATAGTGCATGCAATGTTTCCCAGAGAACCTCCATTTTTCTGCGGTTTTCTGTGAACGCTTACATGTGGGATCGTCAAATTTGATGTGCATACGTCTTGTCCCATCATCCGACAAAGGTCATATACGGACTTCAATTCTGATTCGGGAAAATCAGTTTTATCCTGAATAATGTGCCTGAAGGGTGCCAAATGCTTTCAGCTCACCCCGGCCCAATGATAAAAACAGCCAACGGTGATCAAGTGTAATGATTTTTTTAGAAAATGATATGTGGCAAATACAGATCTGTCATCTCGGTACTTCACACCAGGCCAGTACAGTACACGTACGAGACTCTGTACCATTAGTAAAGTTAGTAAATAGTATTGATCATTATTGCTTAGGATAGAAAAACATCGATCAGAAATACTTACAATAAGATTTCAAACGGTCCTAATTTGGAAAATCTCCCATTCAATGAGGATACTAGACCTCAGTCCGTGAATAATCATGAAGACTCTTCCATTTTCATAGATTCGCCTCCTCATCAAACCCAACATCCTTTTCAACGGGGTTCACATCGGGACTGTCAGCAGAGTCAATCGGAGATGTTAATATTTCGATACAATAGCAACATTTTAGTTATGCGGTCTGTATGTATGGCTGCTTTGTCTTGCTGAAAAATCAAGAACCACTCCAATCCCCTGGAATCGTAACGAGAAGTCGTTCGAAATTCTGATGTATGAGTTGGCTGTGCGTTTCCCTTTGAAAACTGCCAGCTGTTATTTATAACTCGCAAAAAACAGCACCACAGACCATCACAGAGCCACCACCAGAGCCCTGACGGTCCAAGTCAAACTTGCTCTTTCAATTTTCATACCAGTAGGACATTGGTCCATTTGGGCCGTCCAAATTTCCAGCACCGAATATCACGTTATTCCATTCAGCCTTTCATCCGATATGATCACCTGCCTATTCGGCTCAATTCGAATCGTGAATTTCAGTCATTCATGGTACTGCTTTCGTTTTCCAATGCCATAGATGTAGCTAGTAGCTCTTGTTGTGCACGACAAACAAAAATATTCACCTGCATGGAACTCCGCAACTTAGATGCACTTGTTATTTGGTTGGTTGCAGCATGTAGAAGTTGCCTCTTGGCCTTTTCAGAAATTTTTCTCTTTCCTATTCCACGTTAGTTCTCAGAGTTAGAATTGCCAGAATCCTTCAAAACGTTCCAGATAACTTTCCATCATCTGTGAACTATTCCCGCAACCCAGTTTACACGAATTCCTGGGACAGTGTAAGCAGGTATTTCATTCTGTTCCAACTGAGATAGCCGTCGTTCGTACAGCTTTCTCTTGATTTTGTGAGTGAAAGGTTAAAACTTGCAAGTGGATTTAGTAAATTGGGCGAGGGTCGTTCTAGAATACCTAAATTATGAACTTTGCTGAGTGAAGTACCACGAACCTAGCCCATGACAAAGGCTATACGTGAGACACATTTCGCCTAATAAATGAGGTACAGCATGCATTTTTTTCGGCAGATCATGGGGCGCGCTGGAAGCATTTAACATCCTTAAGGCTGATTATTCGGGATAAAATCGATTTTTCTAAATCAAATTTGAGATCAGTATATAATCTCAATATTATGAAGGAACAAGACATATGCACACTGAATTTCACGATTCCACTTATATGCAATCACGAGAAATAGCAGAAAAGTTGAAGTCAGCTAAAAACCATTTTATACACTATTTCCGCAGACTACCAGTTCTCAAAAATCTTCCCGCTTCTTTCCCTCACTCATGAATCGTGACTTCCTCGTATCAAGGAAGTTTTAAGGTTCACGACTGACGCCACTCTAACCGTTATTCTAAACCGGAAAGGAGAGAAGTACACAGCATCCCAGCTGGAATGTTAATCCGGAACCGTTCCTCTCGTTTATGAGCATAACGGATAGCAATGCGCATGTTTGGTCCACACTGGTCTCATTATCCAGGGCCGTTTGGGCAAACTCAGCTAGCAATAGAAATCGCGTGTGATGTGGGTCATTGCGTGCGCCGGACAGTAATTATGCGTTTTCCCGTACGGAGTTCCAGTGTTATTGGGGCACGCTTGGGAATTGCGTACACACACACACACACACACACACACACACACACACACACATGCGCGTGCGCGCACGCAAAAACGCGTTGCCTGAGGCTAGATCCCAATGAGATTGACCGTACAGCTGAGGCCAAGCACGGAGCAGCTGCATTCTATCACAGGTCTTCACCAGGGCATTTGTGGTAACCACTGACGCTGTTCATGACCACGTTAACTCGAAAGTCGTTGCTGTGTGTGCGTGTGTGTGGGCTAGTGCGTGTGAGCGTGTGTGTGTGTGTGTTTACGAATCCTTAATGAGGGCTACGTTGAATGCATATTCTTAGGAATGAAGTCAGAATTAAGTGTTCTGTCTTTCTTGTCTTCCTCCATCCCTTCCTCATTTTCTGACTACCGAACTGCTTGTCCAGTGAACCCGTAGTAAAGTTGAAAAACTCAGTCCAGGGTAATTCAATTTACTCAAAACTATTTCTAGCAGAATAAAGTGTGATCAGCTCTAAAATTTTAGATAACCTAACGGTAGGTGTCTACTCCTGTTCCGTTCGTACATCATTGTATTCTACGCGTCCAACTTCAAGCAGACCGAGACTGTAACGCGGGAATTCATGGTGGAGAATTGATTTTAGTTAAACAATGATCAAAAATAAGTTACGTGACATGACTCGACTTTCGAAATTATTTACCAATGAAAAGCTGCTGAGTGATTACGGAGCGGCACTTACACCTCTATTATTAGTAGTAGACGAATCAGGTGGGTAGTTCCATCTGCAAAACGCCAAGGTGGGGACGGTGTAATCTACGTTTGTTCGTGTATGCAAAAGTAAGTAGGTAGAGAAGTGAATCCAGATTTTGTCTAGTATCGGCTTGTAAGCACATAGTCAAACACAAGTGGATTCTGTGTGTATGAAATGAGTCTGGCTTTTTTTCTTCCCTCTGACTAACTTTGTAAGGTATCACCCAATAGGTTAGATTGAAAAAAAAACTTAAAGACGGTTGCTGAGGTACATACATGGGATCAAAACCCCACCAGGACCGAAAAATTTGGCCACCAATACATTGTAAACATGCCAAATGCACTTAACTGGTGGAGTCCGGTTAGTACAAAGGGAAATCCTGCTGTAGGCAGTCAAATTACAAGCTAGTTCACTGTGGTGGATGCCATGTGCTACTGTAATTTGGGCGGGTATACTGTGATCCATATGCAGAAAGTGGAAGGTCCTCCGGCGTGGCCTCGTAGCCCAGCTGGTAGAGCACTCGCGGTACTAAAGCGAGGGTGGTGACCATGCGTGGGTTCGAATCCCGCCGAGGCCAAAGACTTTTCACATTTGGATCACTTCAAAACACCTGGGTAAATTCAACATGGGAAACAAAGTTGGCCTACTCCGGACGTTATTCCATAGAGCGCGTGAAATTTGCACGGAAGACGCACTCAATGACGAGGAAGCCGCCATAAAGGAGACCTTGCAAGCAAATGGTTACCCACTTACATTGATACGCATATATTCCAAACCGAGAGCGGAAATAGAAAACATGGCTGATGTGCCGAAAATGGGGACTTTCTAGGACTGTCATTCAGAAGTGATGACACTAGTCAGCTGCTTAGTAAGCGCCTAAACTCTGCCGTCAGAAGCACCTACTACGCGGCCGAACCGATAATTGTTTTCAGAACCACTGGAATACCTACACCGCCGACTAAAGAGCCACTTCCCCCCTGGGCCAAATCAAATTGCATTTATCTTTTCGAGTTTAGATGCTTAGTTGTCTACATAGACAGAATAGACAGGCAGTTATGTCATAGAATAACCGAACATATACCGGAGTGGTTGCAGAAAGCAATGAGTTGAAACTCCACAACAGTAAAGTCACCAAAGGAACAGAAATATCCCAGATCGTCGATCACGCAACACCTTTGGGTGGAGAAGCATTGCGTCATTCCGCATGAGACATTTGAGGTCATATACTCTAGCAACAACCGACGATTGCTCAATTACACAGAAGCACTAGCCATTCGCAGTCTAAACCCCACTTACGTAAGCAGCGTGAATGGTTCATCTCCTTAGCTCTGTCTTGATAACAAACATTCGTTAGTTGGCCTCAGTTTTGTCTCCTAACGATCGTTTGTCTTGACAATACAAGCAATTGCCGTGACTGCTGTATGTAATTTTGTGAATATGCAGCGAAATGATCCTGGATACAATGTGCAAACCAATATTTTGGGCTTCTCTATTCAAATTCAACATTTACCAAAATCAGTCGAATCGCTATTCATGATGTAAGTCAAACATTATCACCTCATTTGGTACTAACTGACACAGATCGGAAAACAAAATCCGGACAAGGAAGAATAGCGGCTGCACTCGTTTGTTCGTTTCTTCAGGTTTAGTATTTTCAAACGATACCAAAAACAGACTCCTTGTGCATTTCATATATATCAATCCCTCAGTCTGTCTCAGATACTCGTGCTTGATCAGGATAGAACTATTCTGTTATGATAGAAGTTATTTGGATGGAATTTTTGACTTACTACTTTTATCAGTATTTTTCGTTCCAACCCGATCGTCGACCACATTTGATCAAAAAAGACGATCTTTATCGCAACACTTGAAGAAAATTCTTTTTTCCTACAAATATAGCCGTAGAACTGGGCTTCTTTTTGTGATGGTGAATTCTAATGAGTCCTGCCAAGCTGAATACAGTCTACTTTCAGCTGGTTCATTCAACCTGGTTTCCATCAGAATAACTATAACTGTATAGTCGCCAATTCGGTGTGCTCGCAAATAGCCTTGAATGAGCTGTTGGTTATCACCATACATGTAACTGTTGTCATACGGTTTCATACTAATCGCTGAACAGTTCAAGTATTAAAAGCTTGTTTGAATTTTTTGAAGTTCAGCACATGCAAATAACCGGTTGTTAAAGGCAATAACTCGTAAGTTAGAACAATAATAGAGCTGAGAAACGGTTCATCGGCAAATTGAAATAACCCGTAGACTAACATGCCTGACCTCAGTACAATGCATGAAGGAACATGAACGACAAATTGAGGACTAACTAAAAGACAAAAAACTGCGCGATATCGATCTATCGACCCAAGGTCAGCTGAACAAAACAGTTGTGGTAAACAGGGTAATACGAAAGGGAATGTCTGCTGTACTACCGGCAGGTCTGAGGCAATAGTTATTATTGAATAATGTCCTAAGGAAATAGCGGAACAAATTAAGCTGCCCAATAACGTTACGGGGTTGACTGAAATAGGAAGGAAGCACACGGGGCTGTAGATGTCTGGCAGGTATTCTGGAAATGAGTTGTGGCATAGACTTATTTTGTGTACACGGAACACTTTAGCCGGGTCAACTCGATGATCAGTATTGATCAGGTGATGTGTGATGAACATTGCGAGTAGCTTGTTGCCGTTGTCCGTGTCTCTTTCAAGCAGATCAGAGATCAGAGACATTTCAGTGGTTGTTCTCCCAGTAAGGGGGCCACTCAGCGGGATCAAGATTTCTTAGTTCTTGCTTACATTTACAAATTTTTCACATTTAGTAGGAAAGTCTGGTGGACTAATTAGTTCAATATCAGTGGGATAAGAAGCACAACACTCAGTTTCCAAGTCTTTCGTCGGTCGGAAAATGCGGGCTGTAAAACAGGGTAAGGTGATCTTCCTAGTTTTAAAAAATCGGACACACTGTTCTTGGTTTTTTCTACAGTTCTATTTTATTTATGTATCGTTTTTGTTTGTCTGTTTAATGGTTTTCTGTAATCACGAGCTACTGTCTTCCGAATGACGACATTCGCACCACTAAACTCGACTTGGAGCCATAACTTCAGCGTCTCTACCCAATGAAAACCTTCATCCCCTGGGTCCCGTAGGTGCCTACAGCCCCAACCAGGACGACGGGAAGCTGCAAACGAAGTCAGTGCCGATGCTAGCTCCATCGTACTCTTAGGCTAAGTCACAGCTTGACCGCCGCGTCAATCCTTCCAGCCTTGCCAAGCACGTGCGAACAGTCTACGGTAAGCGAGACGATAGACAGACGTACACAGACATGTCCCAGCGGTGGGAGTTGGTGCACGTCGGTTATCTCAGTCAAAGAGCAGATATTCTCACCAGACACACGAAGACGAATATCAAAACTACTCACACATTGTTCCCAGAAGACGCAATGAATGGTTATGAAAGGTTGCTCGTGGAATAATAAAAGCCTTTGAGCATTCTCAGTGCAAAGTGGTCAGGTCTCGCAACCACCCCTGTCAAGTCTGCGCCTTGATGCTCGAACCTCTCCACTGCCGGCCAACCTAGGCGACAGACAACACTTTACTTTAGCCCGGGATAAAATCATACCTAAACAACTGAAGCAGTTTATGGTTACCCATTCCAAGTATCAGAATGATTTCCGGTTCCGTCAAATAATGTAGTGGGACACTGGGATTATGGAGATCCCCGTTCAGTTGTGATCAGACACAAATGCGGAATTGAAGAAACTCTGATGATTAAATTTTCCTGTTTTATTTAATGCTATTTTATTATATACTGCCACTACTACTACCAGTAGTAGTAGTAGTAGTAATGGCAGTAGTAGTAGTGCAGTATTTCAGGAAGGGGTCCCGTCCTATTTGAGACTTCTAACTGGGGAAGTGATTGACAGCCGCGAGGGGATCTTAGCGGGGACAAAAAGCGTCATACGCCCACTATGATGGCTGTTTCACTATTTCGCCGTTTCAATGTAAATTCCTGCTCGAGTTTCATCATTTTCTCTGCGCATCTTCCATTGAGCATGTGTTCACTAATCTGAAGGTCAAAATATGATGAAAACGAAAAATATACGTTTTTACCCTGTTTGGTGAACAGGGAAACATCCACATCAGTATCTGTTGTTAAGTTTGTTGACGAACACGTTGTAGAATAAAACAACCCCCTCGCTCTGCAAATGGATGGACTTTTACATCTGTTATCAGATAGAAGTAGACATATACCTGATAAACAGGCAACAACCGCGAAGTCGGTCGTGTGGTCCCGCGGAGATTTTATCCTGTCATCCAGACACAATGCCATTCAACATAGTTTGAAAAATACCAGGTTTCCAAAAGTTTACCGTGAGTCACGTGTACAAAAACAACAGTTTACAGCTCTTCCGTCTCACGAGTGTTCACTTTTATGTTAATCTGCTCCAGATTTGCAATTTGGGAGATTTTTGAACAAAAAGACTCAAACCTCCAATTCATGTTGTCTCCGCTACATCTGATGGAAATTTATTTTCATTCGTTTATCCGCACGATGGGGACGATACTCGGGCAAAGCCAGAAGAGGATCAATCGTGTTCAATGTGTACTCGTGATTCTAAAATAATGAAATGATGATCTAAGCATAAAAGAGTCACTCCACAGGCAGGCGGGGAGATTAGAATTGCAAGATAGCGTGGCTGTTCGAGGCAGAATTGGCCGGAAGTGGACTACCAAATGCACAGTCAAACGAAACGATGATGCGAAACGTGTGTTGCTACAACCGAAGTCCGCCAACAGACTGTCCGGACCGACTTAATTTGTTCGCTCCAAGGAGGCATTCGCTGTTGGGATGAGCTTTCAGAAAATAGCACAAAACATGGCTAAACCACGAAGAGCACTCATCATATTCGCGAAAAGTTCAACTGAGATTGTCTGTGCCTATCGTGTTCGAAATAATACAGAAGATAAACTTTCACTAGCAATTTATTTCATCAGAAAGCAGTTCACTAACAGTTGTTTCCTGCTTTGCTATCTCCGTTACACAAGTGGCTTCTTTTCCATGTTTTCTACTTTGGGCATAAATTCCACGTATGATTCTAATGCATTTTTTACTGTAAAGTGGGCAGGCTAAATTGTACCCCTCACAGGATCCCCTTCAAACTCAGCCATTGTTGCATTCCGCTTGAGCAGTCACGTGCGCAGTCACGGTCTTGCATGCACACTCATGCACACACACACACACACACACACACACACACACACACACACACATACTGCGAACCACTGATCCAAACCCGACACATGGGCACATGCACGTGCACACGCGCGCAGGGCTGACGCTAGTCCTGTTCCATCCCAGGCTGCACCGACCGACCACCTGTTTTTTTTATCATACCACCCTACGGGGTCTGATCCAGATGTGAGCCTGGGTCCCGGTTTCACTGGCACGGAAAAGACCGATATTTTCTCGTCCGCATGTCACATTGTCATGCTTGCGCTCACAGTACGCCACACATGAAATATCCGTTCATTCCTGCGCACGTGCTTTCGTTCTATTGCTGATTGCTAACTACACCAACCATATTTCTTCGTCATCGTCACAATCTCAGGCTAACGCCTCGGCGTCGCAACGAAGCTACTCGTTGAACCGATTCGAAATTAAAAACCAGTCTCATCACAGTTAAAAAATAGTCTTCGATTCATAACCTTCGCAAAAAGTAGGAACGCGTTCCACCCAATTTATTAACTATCCACATGAAACTTCTGAGGTCTTACCATACAATAGTCTTGAGCTAATGCTATGACAATTTTGGAATTTTCAAAACCAGCCATTGTTCGCATGAAAATCACTATGCTCCGTATTACGAGCTACTTTCGTTGATCTCTTCTGAAGCAGCCCTCCATTTAGCGGCGGATTATTCCGACGAGCAGTGTGGGGCCATTCGTACACAGCGCTGTTGACATAATTGAAGAAACCAAGATGTGAATACAAGCATTTTCGCTAACTTAAAGTTCCTTTGTTCCATTTCCTAGTCATTTGGACTTGCATTCTCCTTACACCGAACTAGGGTCCAATCCTCTTCACGCAAACTCCAAACTTGTGCAAATTATTAATCTTTGCTTTATCACCAGACTCACGAATCTCTTGCTAGTTGACCGTTCCATTACAATTTGTGGACTGTTGCGAGTGACTATATAAGGTAAACCCAGTAAGCTTGAAGGCTATGAGGTCAAACGCCAAAAGTACTATCCAAAAGTCCCCAGTGCAGGTGTCAATAATTTCCAATAGCAACCGAGCGGCCACAGCAACGCACATAACACACGCTGAATTCTTGAATAGTCTCCGACACTGTCAAGTGATTCCACTGACCTTCCATGAAGTATCTGAGGTGCCTACTATATTCACCAATATTCACCAGTATGGCACTTGTCACAACAGAAGGACCCACAAGCTTTCTTTAGCACAGAATCAAGTGGCGTTTTCTATGGATGTGTGGGTATGTGACCCCATGATCATATTCGGTCTTGAGGGGTCTGAGCGGTAACATCACTAGGGACGGGGAAAATTTGTTCGCACGGCGAGTATGACCGCTCTTCTGGAGTACGATCTAGGGAGGGGAGTACAATGCTCCTACCCTAGAGAGTACTCCTGAAGAGTGGTCACCTCCTTCGAGTGAAAACAAAATCTGACCTTGGCTGATTATTGCCACTGAAACCTCTCAGGAGCAAACACCCCCTTCGAGCCAACTTGTTCATTGGGTCACATCAACGCCGACAGGAATCGCTAGTTGTTCATGTGCTAGAGAAAACTCACGGACTCTTCTTCTGTGACTAGTGATAAATGCCGCACTTCAGTATGTATCGGTAAACATCGTAGGCTGCTCAGGTGCTTCATGGAAGGTCATTGGAATCACTTGACAGCGTCGGGGGCTATTCGAGAATTCAGTGTACGTTATGTGCGTTGCTGTGGCCGCTCCTTTGCTTGTGACAATTATTGATACCTGCAGTGGTGATTTTTGAAAAAGAACTTTTAGCTTTTGACCTCATGGCCTTCAAGCCTACTGAGTTCACCGAATATAATGACTGCAATTGTCATACCATAGTAGTAGAACTTGCGAGTGCCCATAAACGGAGATGGAACGGCCAGCCAGAGAGACCTACTCGAATATTGGTGATAAAGTAAAGGTTTTAGCTTGCACCATATTGAATTTCCTTAAAAAAGATTTCATCCCAGCGTTGTCGGTGGGAAATTATAAGCTGACTTTTCGGTTACCGTGGGTAACCTTTCTCAAGGCAGTTTTGATTGTAAAACTGCCTTGAGAAAGGTTAGCCACGGTAACCGAAAAGTCAGCTTATAATTTTCCATCGACAACGCCGTGTTACTGACATTATATCTCGTTTAACACACCACATAGTGCATCGTTTTTTCGATACACTCCGAACCTCGTTCGGTCCTGACATACTGAAGATTTCGTCCCAGTTCGGTGTAGGTAGAAAGCAAGTCCAGAACGCAAAGCCAGGCGGGTGATGAACACCTGTATCTGGGCGGTCAAACAGGTCCAGTCGGTGAAACGTGTACAATCTTTTGTATAGTCCTTTTTCCCGACCATGCTGCACCTGCTTCGATCCTCCGGCTGCCTGAATATTTCGACTGCTTTCTGGCCAGTTGCCTGTAGCTATCAGCCTGATTCTTTCGCTCACTATTTCCGTTCGGCTGATCCGACTGTTCCGGTTGACGAAGTGAACGGTAGTCCCTCATATGAGCTGCCTTGCAAGTTGCTCGGGATCCACCTGAGTTCCATCTATTAGTCGAAATGCGTCTTTTTGTCTGTTACGGGATGCTTCCAACAAGTTCACCGGTCTGCGGTTCTCGATTGATTGGCCTGGTCGGTTCGATACTCGCATCGTTCTGTTACTCCAGCATTCCCGGCTACTATATGATTGTGAGAAATGAGGCCAGTATCAAATTAGCCGGGGCCAACTAACTTCAAGTCTGTAAAAATGTTTGCATTCACATCTTGGTTTCTTCAATCATGTCAACAGCACTGTGCACGAATGGTCCCGCACTGCTCGTCGGAATAATCCGCCGCTAAATGGAGGGCTGCTTCAGAAGAGATCAATGAAAGTAGCTCGTAATACGGAGCATAGTGATTTTCGTGCGAACAATGGCTGGTTTGAAAAATTCCAAAATTGTCATAGCATTAGCTCAAGAATATTGTATGGTGAGACCTCAGAAGTTTCATGTGGATAGTTAATAAATTGGGTAAAACGCGTTCCTACTTTTTGCGAAGGTTATGAATCGAAGACTATTTTTTAACTGTGATGAGACTGGTTTTTAATTTCGAATCGGTTCAACGAGCAGTCTCGTTGTGAAAGGTGGCCCATGCAACAGCATTCGAAGATTTATGGAAAAGTTGACCATTTTGCTCTCGTACGTTGCAACTGCGGAAAAACTCGAATTATTAACCTTTGGCAAACACAAGCCCAGGAAGTGTTAAATACGTAAATCTGGCCCTGTTGAGAGTTGATTATCATGCTAATGAACGAGAGTGGATGACCATAGACAAATTTCAAAATTAGATTCAAAAAACCAATGATCAACTGTTCCTGGATTGTTGATAAATTTTCCCCCTTTCTAGATACCTGTTTAGTCAAACCCCGCTTGTAACTAATTAGTATACAATTGGTATTGTCCGTGAAACACAAGAGTGAATGCTCAGCCTTCAGATGCTGGCATACTCTGAAAATTTAGGTTGAATTCCAGAAGAAGGCTTGTGACACAAGCTGCAAATATAGCTAATGACGGCACTGGCGGAACGGCCCAATTTGACCAGGTAAACAACGTAGTAACCCTGTAGGGAAGATGCAGAGGCTTTATTCCCAGAAACTGACGACCACGACGACGACAAAGAAAAGATGGCTGAATGCGGAAATGTCCCCGTGAGGATTGCCGTTCAAGCTGCCAATGTATGCACTAGAACCTTTGTGTGGAGATTTTGCCCGAAAAGGGAAAATGGAGAAGACTCTAACTATGTACGGGAGACGACGAAGCAGGCCCTAATCAACAATTGATTTCTAATGTAATTTTATTTCCTGTCTTAATTCAAAAGCAGTAGGCACTAATAATCCTCAGGTGAACCTTTCGAGAGTTTGATGGGGGCTGGAAATTTGTCTCCATATTTCAACCTTTTTGTGCTGTTTTCTGATTATCCTTCCCAAGAGTGAACACCTCCGAGAAGAGAACAGATCTGGTTAGTCCCGACGATGTAAGCTTTAGTAGGTGGAGCACTGTACTTTGTTTAATCACATGCTCTAATTAGTGCAAATTTGTTTTGAGACAGCTAGAAGAAAGTTAAGATGCAAGAACAAGATTAAACGCAAAATCCATGGGACAGCATGGCACGTGTGAAAAACAGACTGCTCGGATAAATTTGTGGAGCTAGCAAATGTTCGCAGAGTTATGATTGCAAGAAGTGGGAATTCACGCTCTGAGGTTTGAAACTCAACCATTCATTTGTGCTGTTTTAGACAAATGGCAGATATCCTCTTCTATCGAGACCATCCAAGCGCACTTACAAAGTCCAACTAAAATAAATCGTAGAACTATATTTTCATACACTCCGCAAATACCCTATAAGTACTTGAGGTTTTTGAAAAAGTTTGACGGTAATTCAGAGTAGTACATGGTACTTTTGAGCACATTACTTACTCATCGGAAAAAATGCTCAGATCACAATCTCTAACTTCTCAGTTGTATTTACTCTCATAATGAAGGTCTTTTTATGCTCGTATCATTTAGTACTTTCAATACAGATGTTTCTTTCCATCTGACCAATCCAGCCCCCAGTGCAGATGAACGAATCGTGTTGGATTTTCGTGGACCTGTTGTTTTAGAACCTTCATCAAACTGTGATAACGATTATTTGGAAATTCGTGATGGTCAGTACGGATTTTCTCCCCTGGTTGGCCGATTCTGCACGGACAGTTGGCGATTACGTCCCGTCATCTCGACCGGTCCGTGGCTCTGGCTTCGACTCCAAACAGATTACACAATAGAGAAAACCGGTTTTCAGGCTGTTTATTACTTCGAGCCGAACAGATTAGAAAGTGAGTGGGGTCTTCTTGATGATCGGCTATGATCTCGTTCAGCTTAGTTTAAATATCAGCCACTGTGAACACAAAGATTCCTCAGCTGACCCAAGTGTTCGAATATACGGTGTTTATTATTACGAAAGACGGAACCTGAAACGGTTTTAATGCACTCGGCACAAACTACTTGAAAGCAACCAAAACTCGTTACCGTGGCTTGAAGCAACTCTTCGGTTGGCAATTATACGTATTGTCATTCGTCAGTAATCAGTAATCTAAACAAAAATGATCATAATGCATTTGAGAAATAAGCCTCCGGTCGTGTTACCTTGTGTGCTTCTTGGACGATGTATGATTTACATGAGTAGAAGAGGGTTTCACAAGGGTTCTTCATGTTTACTCAGTGTATATTACTTAGTACTACACAATTATGAAAGTAGAGTACACCCCTTTGCTTGTTGTTAGGACTGGTCGGTATTGCTTATCCGCGGAGTGTTGATGGGACTTGGAACTCGACCTGATTTGCTGTTATTCCTATATTTGTGTACTGAGAGTATTCCGTTTCCGTTCTCAGTAGTTCTCAACACTGAGGAAACAATAACAAATGACAGCTTCACTACCTATGTTGAAGGTGATCCTAATCAAACTGTTAGAAGTCTTTTTTGGATAGTCACATGACAACACGGTAGAATCATAATCCAAACCGAACCTCGACCAACCGGCATTGCTTAAGATTCCTACGGGACACGACGAAGCTTCTTATCGTTTCCGTTATTTGACAGCAAAATGTGATAGATTTAATCCATAGGCTGAGTCATTCCTAGATCATGTTGAATGTCTGACTCTTTTAAACAAACGGAGAATTTCGTGTTAATCTATAACGTAACTTTCCCGAGCTTTATTTGATCTGCTTCGCTACAAACAAGGTTCCAGCCACAGTATCACGGTCCGCGAATATTTTCTGCTGAAGTAGTTCCATTCGATTACCCACATTTTCCATGATAGGTTTCTTTTCAAGACGAATAAGTTAGTAAACCGGTCAGGCCGTCACTAAGAATACCAACTAGCAGAAATAAAGAACTCAACGAAATGTGGCCTAATGAAAAACACAAAGTAGATTAGTTCTGGGATTGAGCCGGTGGCAACCAAACTGCCTAACCTGTTAGCTCTCTCTCTCTCTCTCCCGGGAAGTACTTTGGTATCAGAACACATATCCTTAGTAAAGGAAAGATTACTAAGAGAGTGGGGTGGTGGACAGCAGTTGTCAAGCCAGTGACTGACAAAATTCCCAGATTCAGAAGAAAGTTATAATATTAGTAACATATCGTTGCTGTAATTCGCCAACATTTCGGTTACTGTGGCTAACCTTTCCGAAGGCAATTTAACAGTCAAATAACTCTGTGGGAAAGTTCATGTCAGCAGTTGTTTGTTTGTGTGGTTGTGTGTGTGTGTGTGTGTGTGTGTGTGTGTGTGTGTGTAAGTTCATTCGACGCGCTCCTTATATCGTTTGGTCCGGATATTTACAAACGAATTCCTTTATTTACTTATACATGATATGACGTAAATAATGCAGGTTCCTGATAATTTGTCCCTAGCTTGATTTTGATTTTATTTCATAATCCACAAGTGGGTAATTATTTGCAAGAGCGAAACCTTTCTAAACTTTTACTTTCCAAATATATTTACTCGGTTAATCAATCAGTGGTCTGTAGTCGACTTTTGACCAACCAGCAACAGATTACTTTCATATGAAGCGAACAAAGTGATTCATCTTTACAATCAACGCTCAGTTCATCATAGAAAACCGTGGAAGCACTCATTGTATGGCTGTTTTGTATAGCTGTTTCATTCTTCATGGGATTCATCAATGCAGTGCATATCCACCAAGCATTAAATATGATTGGCACCTGAAATACATGAATGAATGCCACACACACACACATACACACACACAAATACGTGACCACCGGGCTAGCCACACTGCCCAAGTAGCCATGCTCGGTAGGTTATCTTAATGCCTTCGTTTCGCGAATAAGACCGGTTGTCTCAGCGACGAGTTGAGCGCTGGTGCTGCATGATGATAAACTATTTCACAAACTAGTTAAATCTCCTACTTCTAAAATTTATTTCAACTACAAAGTCCACGTGAAATCCATTGCTGAGGACTTCTTGTGAACTCACCTGTGCAGCTTTCTAGTTGATCTGTTTCCAGCTTGCGTGAAAGTCCAACTGAAGGTTTTTGTATTTGATCATTCTGTTAGGCTGATTGACCAGTGCTTAAAGAAAGCCATATATATATATATATATATATATATATATATATATATATATATATATATATATATATATATAATGTAATGCACGTGGGGTTCGGAGTTATGAAAATAGATGCACAAATCAGCACAACTGGTCACAGCACGAGGTCAGTCACAACAGAAGACGAAGCTCGGAAAACAATGGACTTGTATTGGCACGAGGCGACGCGGTAACTGGTGCAGGTCGAAACCGGAAGTAGGGTCAAACGGGGGCGTCCATGGTTTTTTTTATACAGTTTTGGGGTCGGGGTCAAGGTCACTGTTCGGGGGGAGAGGGAGGCGAGATGCCTGCCGCACTGGATGGCTCCGCCTCGGGGTTAACGACGGCACCTGGAAAATAAAAGGAAAGGAGACAGGATTATGTACAATCAGAAATGCACTACAATATATATATATATATATATATATATATATATATATATATATATATATAACATGAGTTCTTTTGTGTGCTCGTTCTGAGATACCTCCAGTCTTCTCGAGAAACTGCCGTTCATGCTAAGCCAGTCATGAAACCAGACCACGATCTGAGGCCTACAGTCCATGATACTCTATAGTTATTTCAACTTTCACAATATTCTTAGGGCGTCTGTAAAAGAAAATCTTGATTCCATATGTGAAGACATTTTCAGAGATATTTTCCCGTATGTTGTTTTTATTATGCAGTATTCCAAGTGAAAGCAATCGGCTTCACTTTTTGATTTTTTTTAAATGATGTCGGCATCTGGATCATAATTTTCTGTTCTTGAAAGACTTGAAAATCTGATTTTACCACAATTTAATTCATCTTTATTTCGTTTCCTATTATCTCTCTCTCTCTCTCTCTCTCTCTCTCTCTCTCTCTCTCTCTCTTCAATTCCGTCTGTCCATTTTAAACGACTTGAGACTATCCCGTGGTTTGCTGATGTTCTCGCGTGTGAATTTATTCATTTTAAAACTGTGTTCCCAAAGTGTTAAGATAATTTTCTGTACTTTTAAACTTCGTGTGTGCAACGCAGAAAAACTGACTCGGCTTGATCCCAGTGCCTGTCCACTGACAAATTATAGTTCATAGAATAAATTACCAGTACAAATAGCTTGGATCTCCGATAATGAAAAATCCCCCCGCACGTCTGCATCGAAAAGTCCAGCACTGGTTCGACTCCGGCTCTCGGCTTTGAATTTTTGGATACTAAAAATACAAGTGGATTTTCCATCATCTAAAATTAGTATTGTCTTTTGGAAACTACCAGTAGCAGCATCAGTTGTAATAATAATAATAATAATAATAAAAATAAATAAATAAATAACCAGTTCTACATAAACGTCGTACGAATGATAGCTAATAGCTTCTTTTCTGAAACAGTAATTCATCCCAAAAATGCAACTGACATTCGATTCTCATGATAATAGAGTGCCTTTGAAACTCCGACATGTGTTTTTCGTTCACGATAGTACAATTAATTAGATGTCTGAAAACAAGTACGTCATTATTATCACCAATCATTTCGGTGTGTCCGCACTTTTGTCTTCATACCGACATTTTTGCTGTTCCTTTCTATCATACACAGCATTGCTTGTTGGTCTTTATCTAACTCTGATTTCTTCGCAGCTCTAACTATCTTCCGTTACTATCTGATGTACTCATGAGAGCACAAACTAGGTTATTTTGTTCCGCTATCGTCCTCTGTTGCTGATCTGTCCGTAGAACAGTAAATGACCCTTCTCTGGCTATTAGTAATCTGCAATGAGGACGAATCCCAAGCCAGAAAAAATGGACTTAGTGCGTACTGACTTCTTTTTTTCTAAAATAGAACTAATGGAGACATAGCTCCTAAGATAAACTGACCGCTCTATGTATGGTCTAACAGGAGAAACTGTCCTTAGAATCACTCACATTTCCGCAGCAACTCAGACCGTTGGAAACAAATCCAGACAACCTAACGCCTTTGTTTCCAGTGATCCGGTTTTGAACCAATGCACAAAAGAAGAGCGGTACATCTTAGCCGGCATAATACAGTTAGTTAACTTATATCTCAGTTAAAGCTTGCACCATGCATCGGTGAACAGAGTTGAGAATACCTGCTTCACATGAGATTACGAAGAACAGATCAAAGGGGGATCACAAGCAAACAAAGACACACCTATAGACACGTCCAATTTAGGATATGAATATCATCTTTGTTCGTCTAAATGATCTCTTTAGAGCATGTGTTTTGATGTCCGTGAAGCAGTCGATATCCTGCTTTAACTGATCAGTGGAAGTGATTTGGTTTGCCAGGTGAATAACTGGATGGTTAACTGATTTACTGATTGACCAGTTGACTGACTGACTGGTTGGTTGGTTGGTTAGCTGGTTGGTTGGTTGGTTGGTTGGTTGGTTGGTTGGTTGGTTGGTTGGTTGGTTGATTGGTTGGTTGGTTGGTTGGTTGGTTGGTTGGTTGGTTGGTTGGTTGGTTGGTTGGTTGGTTGGTTGGTTGGTTGGTTGGTTGGTTGGTTGGTTGGTTGGTTGGTTGGTTGGTTGGTTGGTTGGTTGGTTGGTCGGTTGGTTGGTTGGTTGGTTGGTTGGTTGGTTGGTTGGTTGGTTGGTTGGTTGGTTGGTTGGTTGGTTGGTTGGTTGGTTGGTTGGTTGGTTGGTTGGTTGGTTGGTTGGTTGGTTGGTTGGTTGGTTGGTTGGTTGGTTGGTTGGTTGGTTGGTTGGTTGGTTGGTTGGTTGGTTGGTTGGTTGGTTGGTTGGTTGGTTGGTTGGTTGGTTGGTTGGTTGGTTGGTTGGTTGGTTGGTTGGTTGGTTGGTTGGTTGGTTGGTTGGTTGGTTGGTTGGTTGGTTGGTTGGTTGGTTGGTTGGTTGGTTGGTTGGTTGGTTGGTTGGTTGGTTGGTTGGTTGGTTGGTTGGTTGGTTGGTTGGTTGATTGATTGATTGGGTGAGTGAGTGTGCGAGTGAGTAAGTGGAAAGTACACTGAGTTGTCTTCACTGTGCAGGATTTAAATAACTGCACCCTAAGCTATCCTCCATGGCATTGTAAGAATCGCCCTCATCCCAATTTCACCAGTATTTATATCCCTATTATCTAAAAGAACACGATTAGAAATCGTTAATTCCTTTATTTGGTCTCCATCTTTTTCGTTCTTTAAGTGACTGTGAAGTTTTTGATATGAGTAGTAAGGCATTGCACCTAGATGGCAGTAGAAAATTTCCCCGGAAGCACACGACCGGTTTCGCGGTTATTGCCGCTCGTCAGCATGCGTACCCGGTACTCTTCCACCCAGCCACCAGAAGCAGTGTCATATTACTCATATCGAAAATCCATACTTGGGACCATGTGTCCTCGTTCTGAAGGTTAGTCGTGTTAACCGACGAATTAACTTTGGAAGAATCACCATGCGATTCTAAAAATGGACTCCCGTCCATGCACGCTCCATTCCGTTCAAATGAGATTACAGCTGTCGACCATGAGTTTAGTCAGATTTTTCACGGAATATTGATTACGCCACTCTCACAATCACTCCGGTTAGCAGTGCGACGAGAAAGGAACAAATATGTCCTCCGGAAATGAAACTAAATTTTTAGGTGGCATAAGCATAAGGTATGCAATAAATGCCGGACTAACGTATCAAGTTTTACGATCTTGCCACGTGGATGGGACATGTTTATGGCCGGAGTGGATATCGAGAAAGAAAATCAGAAACCGGTGATTTGTGCTAGTTCTTCGCTTGTCTCATTTCAGCGGATTTCCTCCGAATCCGTCGTGCAATGGACAAGTATTCTGACCCGGTTCTGCTACTCTCTGTGTGTTACGGAACATCTTTCGCCTCCTGTTAGGTTCCGATGTGAAACTGCTCGCGTCTGTTTACCATATTTTGTCATGTCACATTTCTCGAAAGCAGCAATCGGATCATCACTCACCGTCCGGGATGGTACAGTAAGTCTCGGTTCGACCCTATCCGCTCCGAACAGAAATTGGTCGAGTCAACAGAGGACACCAAAACTGACACGAAGACTGAAAACACGTTTGGAATACGAGGAAAAAGGGGCCAAAATTGTGTGTATATACGACGTCCCAAGGGATTGTGCCAGTGAATCGTAAAGTCGGCACCTGTGTGTGTGTGTGTGTGTGTGTGTGTGTGTGTGTGTGTGTGTGTGTGTGTGAGTGAGAGAGAGAGACATGCGCCCCCACAAGGCAAACGCAATGTTTGGGATTAGAAATGGAAAACGTTTTTCAGCGTGCATAAATAATCCTTTGATCTTGGTTATCAGAACATTGACCAACCACTTTTTAGACCCTTTGTCTAGGCCCAAATTAGCCCAAGAGGCACTGAGTGGATAACATGGGAGCCATTAGAGTGGAAGCAGATAGGCTCAACTACTTTCGCGTTCTGTTCTGTGATCGTAGAACAACTTGAGTTTTGTTCCTCAAACGCTGGTAGGGCTTCGTTTAGAATTTCGATTAGATATGTGGAATATAGCAGTCCCCCATCCTCCAAAATCGCCACCTCCCTGATTGCAATATTCTCTCTGCAAGAAACACTTGCCATGTAAAAAATTCCTTTTTTGACTATCTCCCTCCTTAAATGCAGTGCCTTTCAGAAAAAAACAATTTGAACTTCCCACAATAGTGTTTCTTGATGAGGAATTGCCGTGCTCCTTGAATAACTAAACATACAACGTATTCTTAACATGAACGGAACGAGACAGGAAGATGTTTTAATGAAAACGGGAAGAATAACGGCAAAGTTGTCAACCGTTAACGTCACTCATGGGAGGCGAGCTTTCCCCCTGCACCCAGAAAAGTGAGACGGAGGTAGGAATCTTTCTTGGAATAGTTCATCCTATTGTATCAACGCTCAACTCACTGAGGAAAATCCGTGGGAACACCAATGCGTAGGTTTTTTGTCCGGCCAGCTAAGAACTGTCAACAGTTTATATCCATCAATTCCCGGCTGAAATTCCAATCCGGAGGGTGAAGATGAGAACTCTGTTTGGTGATTTTTGGGTGTTTCATGTAACCCAACTTCGTAGGTTGCTTTCAGTGTCATCTTTTCATCAAGGCTTTTGTTTGGAAAACATTCCATCAGGGGAGTTAATCTCTCTGTATGCGCGGCGGGTTGTTGATTGTTGCTATACAGTTAGTTGTGTCGGATTACCAGCGGTATGCATTCAGCGGAATAATCTGTTCTCTGACAGTAGACACCCCGATGAACAGATATAATCTTTGTACGGCAGTTTCAACAGCAGCGAATAACCAACAAGCTGCAGCAAAGGAGCGGCTTCGGAAAATCTCAGTATATTTGTGGCACAAAACAATCTTTTTCACTCCATTATTGAAGTTTGTGATGTGTTTGTGTGTGTTGTAAAGTAACCATAAGAGTGATAAAGTCTGTATAGCATGAACCATTAATGAGAACCAAGACTGTAAATCAGCCCGAGTGATCACGTGATGCTCAACCTGAACGAACTTCAGTAAGAGAGACTGAAAAATTGGCGTTCACTTTGCATGTACACTCACCCACCAATTACAAGTAGAGAGCTAGAAGCAATGTGGGAAAGAAACCTCGACACGAACCGTGGATTTTTTTCAAAATTATTCCTTGTAATATTCGCTCGAACGAATTTGGTCATTCGATCTTTTATCTCGACAGTTGGCCAAACTCAATGGATCAATTGACCAGGCAGTCCACCAACCAGGCACCTGAGTCAGTGGACTAGACAACCGCCAGCTTGTCAACAAAAGCGACTGGACAAAATTCGGGAGGCTGAGACCAGCCCCGTCAACTGCGGAATACAGCATTGAATGCGACAGGCATTTATATCTCGGATACACGTGTGTGTGTGTGTGTGTGTATGTGTGTACGAGTAAGTGACTGAGTTCGTGCATGATTGCCACGAGCCTCGAAGAGCAATGCGTGTGTGTATGGATTTATCTTACAGGCAGAACTTCCCAAAACACAGGCAAGCTATCCACTTTACCCCCAGTCAGTCAGCGTGTTACGCAACTCCTTTGAGGCCAAATAACCCCGTCCCCTCCCCCAGTGAGTCAAGTCAACAAAAAACTATCACGATGTGATGAATATCTTGCGATCGAAACAGAGAAAACAAAAAAAGCATCAGTTTAGATGAAAAGTTACGACAACTGGTCTATACAGACAGACCGTACAATGACTACCCCTTCCCTCTGTCATACCCAATGCAGAGCAGTTTGTACTCGCTGATAATATTTCATTCACCAAACTGTATCTCACACGAAGTGACATCCGTCTTCTTCCTTTGTCATTACAGTGTCGCGAGCATCAACAAATCAATATCGTAAGTTGCGTTTCCAATCGTCATTCACTGTACCATTTTTTACTAGGCTATAATAAACTGTATTGTATTGTATTGTAGATTGTATTGTAGTGTACTTTCTGTATTAGTGTTTATCGTAGAACACCCCACTATATTGTATGGTATTTTATTGAATTGTTGTTTTGCGCTGTACTGCTATAATGGCAAAAGATCTCAAAGTTGAAAGTCTCCGATTTCTATCAAATTGAGTTGCTCTCACTGCTTCATCCACTAGCACATTGCTTATGCAAACCAAATACTGAATACTTTAGGAATCAGTTTAGTCAGACTTGCTCCATTCCACCCGGTCCTTGGTTGGCAACACGATAACGAAAGTACTGGGCATGACTCAAAGAAAGAAAAAAACTCGAGACGCTAGAACGGGACAGAGTGTGTACTGGACGGACGCAAGACGGTACAGACAGTGTACGCAGGTGGAGCAAGTGGTGCCACCAAGTTCGATAATCCTTCAGATAAACAAATTTGTTTGTTTGTTTGGGCGGGTGTGTGTGTGTGTCATATCAGTAGCATTGCAATACTTCCGTTGTCAAAACCAATGCGGAGTGACGCTCAACGTCAAAACATAAGATTAGCTCCGGAGGAGGCATTAATTGTGGTACTGATTTGGCGGCTTCCTCTAGGGAGTTCGTGTGTCACTCAGTATCCTGGAAATGAGAACTCGATGGGTAACGGCAAACGAGGGCCAAAGGCCAAATCCGGAGACTACAGTGTTGACTGTCAAACCAGACAAAGTGGCCAACTGGAGGACTAACACGAGGTTAAAACAGTGACATGATTAGAAGTCACCGTCCAAATCAGCCGTCCAGATGCAATCGCACATCAAAAGTGCGCACAGTCAGCGGGCACTGACATGGATACAGAGTCATGTGAGTTGTGTGATGCACAACATATGGTGAATTGGGCGTAATGGACAGGTTAGTTGTCAGAATAGTGTCACGTGATTCATGTACACCAATTCGCTCCGGAGATAATGTGGGATAGAAGAGTAAGCTAGAAGAAAGTGAACCGAATAACCGAAAAAGGTTATATATATATATATATATATATATATATATATATATATATATATATACATATCAGCAGTGAAATGTTTAAAAAGATAACCTTGGGAGCATCATACTGCTGTTTCACCTAGATTGTTAGAAATCGGCAGAATTGTGTAATCCAGGATCATACACGTTACTAGTAGATTTTCAGACCTACCGTCATCGTATTCGGAGTCAATTTCTGCCTAAATGATGAACTGTTAACATGCACAGTCAAAAACGGAAGGGTACTATACCAAGTTTTGACGCCGAACAAGCCATTGGGATCCTGTTCAGATTAGCTGTTGGTAACGTGTGTGACGCATAGTCATTCACCGCGGATTCCGGCCCCAGTTGAGACTAGGGGCGTTTACACAGTAGCTGATGAGTCCTAACTAACAAGATGAGATGGCTATACAGTTTTGCTACTGTTTTTCGATGGCGAGTTTAACCTTGGTGTAACATGATGAATTAATTCGTAATTGAACTTTTGGATAATCGTTTAGCTTGTGTCTTGAATTTCTGTATCCATTACAGACAAAATAGAGACAGTTGTCAACCTAGACTCGGGAACCCTGCTGACCAAATCGAATTTGACACAGTTGCTCCGGGACTACGCACAAACGCTGGAAGGTCGCCCCACCCTAATCTCAGGTGTTCGAGAGTTCATTTTCGACTTCCGAACAGTCGAAGAAGACATGGTTAGTTGTCGTTTGCTTTGCCCTTCATAGTGAACTAGTTCCCCAGGTGAATGTTGTTTGCGTCTTGCCCACATAGCACTAGCATTTCTTCCAGGTTGGAGGGGTTTGCTCAGTTCATGTCTGATGATGCGCGTGGTTCCCCGATGTGTCGCTCACAGTTTCTTTACCTTTTCGTTTTTCCATACGAATGTCAGATTAACTATTGATAATATTTCTCCGAGTTCACTGAATCATAGCCCTGATGAATTATTCATCAAAATTTATGAGCAATCTTTCATGGTGTAAAAAGCAATCTAAATATTGAATATAATATGATTCATCAAGCAGCTTGAACGCTCAACTCACCATTGAAAACCATGGAAGCACTGTACAGCTGTTTCATCCTTGTTGGGAATCATCAGCAGTGCACATCCACCGAGCCCCCCACGGGGACTCGTACCCGGGGTAACGATTGTGAATCGAACACCTTAACCACAAGGCTATCCGGGCTGGCTCTCAACGGTTTGTTGAACACCTACTCTACATGATATAGCACCCTTCCGTCACTGGCTTTTGAACGGTAACAACCCGCTTCCCAAGCAGCGATCGACTCCTATGATGAATGACTTCTACTACTCCTACTACTCAGTTGCAAATCTAAATATTGTTTTATCTTTTCTGAAAGAGCCTGAGGAGAGGGAGGATGAGTGAGAGCAGAATTTCCTGCTTTTTGAACTTTTTATGTTTTATTGAATGAGCAGTTTTCTGCTTCAAGAATTCAAATAGCCTCAGACAATTTTCTGGAAAATAAGGTGTTAGTGCATGGTGAATTTGACTGTTTATCACTGTGGAATGGCTTTCGACGGTTTTCGTCAAAACACCGAAACAATCATTCGTGTCACCAGTGGGACGAAATTCCGTGGCAGAATAAAAAAAAATAGTTACGTGCAACACGTGTATCCTGGGTAAGGTTTCGTGCTTCGTGCTTCATGCTTCGTTCAAAATTGGCAAAACAAACTACAATATTTAGTGATGCACAGAAAATTATGGTTTGCAAAATGTTTCTCATGGTCAAGATGGGTGAATTTGTAAAAGCAGACAGCAACTCGAGAGAGTAGCTCAAGCTCAAATGTAGTGCATCATGAGGTCCAAATCGGAGGGGTCCTTGATTTTCCAGCAAGACAAAGCAGCCATACATACAGACCGCATAACTAAAATGTTGCTATTGTATTGAAATACCAAAATCTCCGATTGACCCTGCTGACAGTCCCGATGTGAACCCCGTTGAAAAGATGTTAGGTTTGCTGAGGAGGCGAATCTATGGAAACGGAAGAGTCTTCATGATTATTCACGGACTGAGGTCTAGTATCCTCATTGAATGGGAGATTTTCCAAATTAGGACCGTTTGAAATCTTATTGTAAGTATTTCTGATGGAAAGTTATCTGAAACGTTTTGAAGGATTCTGGCAATTCTAACTCTGAGAAGAAACATGGAATAGGAAAGAGAAAAATTTCTGAAAATGCCAAGAGGCAACTTCTACATGCTGCAACAACCAAATAACAAGTGCATCTAAGTTGCGGAGTTCGATGCAGGTGAATATTTTTGTTCGTCGTGTACAACAAGAGCTACAAGCTACATCTATGGCATTGGAAAACGAAAGCAGTACCGTGAATGACTGAAATTCACGATTCAGATTGAGCCGAATAAGCAGGTGATCACATCGGATGAAAGGCTGAATGGAATAACGTGATATTCGGTGCTGGAAATTTGGACGGCCCAAATGGACCAATGTCCTACTGGTATGAAAATTGAAAGAGCAAGTTTGACTTGGACCGTCAAGGCTCTGGTGGTGGCTCTGTGATGGTCTGTGGTGCTGTTTTTTGCGAGTTATAAATCACAGCTGGCAGTTTTCAAAGGGAAACGCACAGCCAACTCGTACATCAGAATTTCGAACGACTTCTCGTTACGATTCCGGAAGATTGGAGTGGTTCTTGATTTCCCAGCAAGACAAAGCAGCCATACATACAGACCGCATAACTAAAATGTTGCTATTGTATTGAAATACCAAAATCTCCGATTGACCCTTGAAATACCAAAATCTCCGATTGACCCTGCTGACAGTCCCGATGTGAACCCCATTGAAAAGGATGTTGGGTTTGATGCGGAGGCGAATCTATGAAAATGGAAGAGTCTTCATGATTATTCACGGACTGAGGTCTAGTATCCTCATTGAATGGGAGATTTTCCAAATTAGGACCGTTTGAAATCTTATTGTATGTCTGATCCATGTTTTTCCATTCTGATCAATTAGGGTCTTTGCTTTTGATCACTTTGTGGTGGTTTTTTCACACTTTACTCCCTTCAGACGTATTGTTTGGGATAAAATCGTTCTTTCCCAAGTGAAAAAACAAAAGCAAGTACGATCTCAATAGAGTGACGGGACAAGATATACATACCGACTCTCACGATCCCAGGTGTATATATACGCGAAAAATCTCGAGAACATTGGGGTGCACTTATTGCTCTTCGTGCACTACGTGTGCCTATCAACTGACCTGCCCTTATAGAATAGGTTGTTTTGAGCTTATCAGTAGCCAGCGTGACCAACAGAATTCAAGAACGTCATCTGACCGGGCTAAGAAAGAGAGTAACAACGTTGATCAGTGTTGTTTTCAGAAATCAGTAGAATGGCAGCAGAATAACTCTGTATTGTAAAAAGGAAAGACTAACTGTACAGAAGCAATTAAATGTAGATTCTGAATAGGATATTGATCGATGGTCCGCGTGACTGTATAAGCCGGAACACCACTTCACCTGTTCTTTCACAAAAAAGAAAGTCCATGGAGTGCATCGCGTAATGTAATTGTGACGGTAATCGTAATCTTAACAGCAAATAAAAGTATTAGGATCATCTGCAGTAGTAGTAGTAGTATTAGTATCAGCAGTAATAGTCATCGTATTGTGAGCAACATAAGAGTATGCATGAATTACAAAGAGCACAGCTAATTATACTGCACCGGCTTAATGAAGAATATATATATATATATATATATATATATATATATATATATATATATATATATATATATATATATAGTGCATAGGCGAACAAAAACGGGAAGAATTTGGACGGAGAATGTAACGGAAGATGATGAATCTAAACTTTTGCAATTTCCGACTAAACTGTCCTTCCACTTTGACTGGCAGACCCCATAGTAAGATACTGTTTCCGCATATACATATTTCAGTAGAGTCGCAAAGCTTTCGTTCAGAAGTCCGAAGCAGAATGAAGATGGGTGTCCGGTAGATGTTAAGTCATCCACAGTTAATATGCTAGCATTATGTACAAAGTTGTAACACAGATCCATTGAAACCCTTGACGACGTTGTAAACTCAAGAAAGCTTGTTACAGTACAAACTGCTACCTATGGGCTTGAACAGTGCGTCCACCATCTGACAGAAGTTCATAACTCAATCGCTGTCTGATCTCAAAGTTTGCTTAGCACACATGAACGATATATGTGTCCACGGGAAGTCAGCTGCGGAACATAATACAATTCTCCATGTTCCCCTGTAGCGACTGAACAAACTGAATCTTCACCTGAATTTTAAAAACTGTCAGTTGGCTGTATCTGAGACTGAATGCCTTGGTCACATTATTTCTCTCTACGGCAATAAACCCTGTGAAGCCAATGTAAAAGCCATCCTTGATTGTCCACGGCCGTCTTCATCATTAGAATTGAAGCTTTTCTTGGGTCTCTGTTCCGAATATCTTCTACCTCGGACGAACAACCATGCCGGCTTACTAGACTGGATGAGAACTTCAAATGGGGAGCTGAACAAGATGCAGCCTAAACATCTGCTCGTGACAGAAGTGTCCTACACCGGTTTCAACGGATGCGTCGAATGTTGGACTGGTCGAAGTCTTATCACAAATACAGAGTAATGAGGAGAAAGTAGTTGCTTGTGCATCATGAATCTTATCCGCCACTGAATGTAATAACTCAGCAGGCGGAAAAGAAGCTGTTGCATACTTTTGAGCTTGTAAGAAGTGGTATTCACACGCGTTAGGTCGATCACTGATTCTCTGGACCGATCAATCAGTCCTCACGACTTTGCTTGAGCAGAAGAAACAAAGGACAGGGACCACCACGAATTAATCACTGGTCCGTGTGACTGTGTAAGCCGGGCACACTACAATCAGAAGCTCAGCAGTGGAGCATCTGTTCAACACGGGGTATTCGGTTGATATCAAGTTCTTTCATTCTGAACTTCGGTTTACCCCCCTAATTTGATAAGGTAAGTCATGTTTTCTCTCTCTCTCTCTCTGTGTGTGTGTGTGTATGTGTGGCTGAAGTGACAAAAATCAAAATACACGTCATTTGAAATTGTGCAAACAAAGACGACTGTCTACGACTACCTGTGCAAAAAGTGTGACCTAAACGGATAGGGGTTGTGACACTAACACTGTTTTGTTCAACTTAATTCGTCAAAAGTGCATTGTACCTTTTTCCCACCGTTGCCAATTTGATCCTAATGGTACGGTTCTTACCCCATATATTTTCGCAAAAGCTTGAGAATGAATAATCGGAAGGAATTCTTCGCTCCATCCGTCTTCTGTGTGACTTGTGGGGATTTTTCACTACTACAATTCAGTTGGTTGCGAATTGTATTGGTCACGGGAGCCAACTGACGCGTCATATGACAACCCCATACCTCATCCGCGATAAACTGAATTCCATCTCAGCTGATAGTTTTACCAAACACCGTTATTGTCGTTCTTGTTCATTAGGAGTTCGGACGACTAGCCGGTTATTCTAGTGTGTCCTGAAACACTACTGGTACGTTACGCCTTTAAACTAAGTGGACGAGCAGAGGAATGAAGCTTCCGTAGTATCAGAGATCTTGGAATGAATTCATAGGTTAGCAAATAGTCATGAAACATTCATTTTATAGGTTTAGCAGAGTTGTTTAGCAATTTATGGATAGATTGAACTAGATGAGGTCTATAGTGTTGTTCTATTTGATTTATGTTCCCGTTGCGTGCGTATGTAAACTTTATTCACCAGAAGGTAAACAAGGATGCCCCGGCGCTTTTGAAATACCTCGATTGGCCGTTGGGTAAAAACTTACTTGTTAATGAGCGATAACTCGGGAGAAGTGGTTTGACGTCACAAACTGGTGAAAAATAAAAGTTCGGCTGGAAAATGTGGCCCTGGAAGAGTAACAGTTTGGTAATATATCTAGTAAAATTCTATAAATCCGGCTAAGTTTTCTAGCGCATTACAAAACGAAACGACAACACACCCTCATTCCACATCATTCATCCTCATGATGATTGGAAAGCCATACGTTTCGTAGAGTAGAACCATGGACCTGAAGAGCCGATACTGAGTAAAATTAGCAGAGGGTTTTCGAGGAATACAACATCAGTGTCTGCTAAAGCTGTCAGCACTAGGGGAATTCAGATAATTGCGGTTGAGGTATGAAGTTTCCGTATGACGCGTCCGTTGGTCAATGCAGGTCACAACTTGCTGAATTGAAATAACAAATAAATGCGGAGAAACTATAGGCAACCACGACGGTATAGGCATTTCGGTGCTTTTGTCATACTGTTCGGAAGACATTCGTGGCAGCCAAAATTTATTAACAAAGGTATCGGAATACGAGTTATGGGTGAACATATGTTTTCGATGATTTCATTCGCAAGGCAAAACAATTACATTTACATGAAAGTGTATTAATAAGAGTTGGAAAAAACTCATTTTTTTATATGAAGGTGATTGTAATGGCCTGAGGATGAAATCATCGAAAACATATGCTCCCCTACAACTCGTGTTTCGATTACTGTGATCAGCTTAATCCGTAATGTGAAAACAATTATCCTTAATCGTTCGATCACGAGAACGTCCCATTGGATTTCTTTTTTCTTATTCGTGGTGGTCACTTCAGTTTAAGCTACTCAAAGTTGACTCAATAGTAAAAATTGGAATTCGACTAGTATGAAGCGGACAAGGAATTCATGAACAAATTGTCCAAGACTATTCGGTTATATTATTACCGCCAAATATTGTATCTGCATGATCTCTCTGATCTGATGCAAGCCGACAGTATGGTCGTGCTTGTGAACCTTTAGCTCTGAGAATACTAAGGTACCGTATTCTTAAGTGATATATACCATACGAAAAGAATTATTGAACCCCTAGTAAGTTCACGCTGAAGTACGGTCGGTGTTAACTGACTCGCACGTGATTGGTTGATAACGTGTGGTCCACATGACTGCTGAATATTCAATGCTGCATCATAGATTTCTGATCTTATTTGATATCTAAGAATGATTATATGACAACGGTTTTGCGTCATGTTGCTTAAAAAACGATGTTACTATATTAGCTGTGTAGTGATCGCGTCCCACACAACTCAAAATTTTCAAGCATTCGATTTCAGTTTTCAGTATGTGTGGGGGTCGGGGCTGACTCATTGTCAATAAGTAGGCAGGTCTCGTTAGCAGTCAGCCCGTCGCGCCTGTGAAAAATCCAGGTCAAGGCTTGAGCGAACTCAAGCCTGAACCAAAAGATATCGGATGGATAAGACAAAAAGGATTTCGACCAAGTGTTGACTGGCCATATCACCAATCAGCCAATCAGAAGAGACGTTACCAGATGCCAGTTTGAACCAGCTGGCATGTGGTGCGACCTATAGTGACAATGAGTCTTGCATGACAAACAAGCTGTCTGTTTCTTTTTAGTAAACTGAGATAATCTGAAGGCAGAAAAGTCTTCTCACTATAGCTAGTGGGACAGATTAGAACAGTAAGTTTTTTATTAGAAAGTCGAAAGTACTACATAAACTATACGAACCTCATCGTCAGCTGTTCCGTGGGTCGAAGTCGGTCAGATGCAATCAAATACGGAATCAAATGCAGTTCAACCGATCTAATTAAAATGAACGTCTGTAGGTAAAAAATCAAGCGTAAAGACGTCGACAATGCACAAGTTTACGTCAGCGTTTGGCCAAGGTCCAAAGTGCAGTTCAATGACATCATAAGTGTAGTAAAAACACTAATGGGAAGCACAAATGACGAGAAGGGATGGGGTCGATCCAGTCTTCGGTTAGAAAGTCTCAAGCTCAATAGTTATATGGCTTACCATTTGTAGTATACTTTTGTGCATTCCTAAAGGGAGAAAGGGGCCTAATGTGACCTCTTGAAAAATATTTTGCAGTCTCTCACAACCTCAAAGGTCGACTGTTCCACTTTTTGCTCGCTAATTCTGCCAGTTTCCATCTCTTTTTCTAACCCCATTATTAATTGTCTTTCATACACAGTTTCTTCGAATTCACCTGGAAACGATCAAATTCCCCGTTGAGGAAAGCGAATGTCACCACAACATGATCGAGATGTACGGCCGGTTTTTTCTCTCAGACACACCAAAAAGTCGTTCGTCGGGTAAAACCTATTCTCGATTACAACTACCGCCGGACAGTCGTGTGATTAGAGCCTGTAAAATGGCCAGTCGAAGCCCGATTCTTTATCGATTGGGTCGTTCTGTTGTACGAATTGTGGCGACCAGTTCGGTACAGGCGACGCGGGAGACTGATCTTCGCAAAGATGGGCCAAAGCACGCGCATGTACCGACTCCAGAGCACATAGATCTGCCGGAAATTAAACTACTGGCGACAGCTCTCACTCTGGGTATGTCATTACGTGTTTGTTCTTTGTAAGACGCCAAAATTTAGCTTGTATTGTTTACTACTTGAACTAAAATGGTACTTAGTCTCAGTGTTTATTCCCCCTTTCTCTCTTTTTTTCAATGTCCTGTAAAAAAATAATAGACGACATACAATTGTCGGTTGAATATACTCGCCAAAAGGCATATTTGTCATTTGGTGACGTAGATCTTGATTCCCCAAGCAGATTACGCGACCAGTCAATTTTACGGTTGGATGAGAAGTGTTTGCTTGAAATGGTTCCACAAAACCTTCCAGAGTTTTCTTTTTCCGATGCACGGCTCTCTTATTTGATTTAAATTCTTGGGTTGAACAATGCATCTTCCATTGATATGCGTGTACGGTCTCGATCGCTCCCTTTTGTAAGTCTGATGGCTTTTTAGCCTCAACATTGTGAGATGCAGTTTGCACGATTGAAAAAGTGTTTCGTACGACTACAACCAGTCGAGAAAGTTCAGTGGAACAATAATGCTCTCTGTGCAATGATTGCAAAAGCATACAGGAAAAACAAGCTGACAGATGAGCAATGAAGACCTGCAGGTCAGCAAACCAGTGATTCACTGATACTCGTTCGAAAGACAGGCAGAATAACGGTTCAACGTGATACACTTTATTGTGTCAAAGTAGTGGGTGGGTGATTACTGTTCTTTTTTTTTTTAATAATTGAGCAATATAAATGTAATTGTAAAAATCAAAGAGAATCACGTGTATGAGTATGGAAATAGATTCAAATTCACAGAATAGAGGAATGCCGCAATGTTAAGCGTTCGGAATGCGGCCGGGGAAATAAACCCATCAAGCCCGCACATATTTTCGGCAATTCAGTCGTATGGTACTCAGGAAGCCAGTCTGAGATCGGAGGTACAATTCTCGTTTGTGACATTTTACACACGGATTAGTCATTCGGAAAACCTTTCTGATAATGAACTGGCACCAAGTGCGAGGGAACATGTTAGCTCAGCGTTGGTGGACAGCCAAATCACGTTTGGCGGTCAGAACTGCTGCGGTATCAAGCCCAAGGTTTGGGACAACGGAAACTCGAGTGACAGGACAGCCGACCGGTGGAGTGGATCGATAGACAAGAAACAAAGCGTGCTACGTCCACGTAAAATTGGCTCTGTAATTGTAAAGCGAAGAATCGTGTGAATACCTCTTACATAGAAAAACAACATATGGAAAGGCACATAATGCACGCTGTTCATGATTAAACTATACCGAAACATACAGGAGCACACTAAATGTGATCCGTGCTTAATTAAATAAGTTATTCTCTTAATCCTGAACTGCTGAACAGCGAGGGTTCGCCTAAACTGATCTCGCATCGACGGACAGTTGTAAACCATAGCCCACGCTGTACCCATGAGACTAAAGAACTGCTCCCGTTCGTTCACAACATTCTAATTTGTGCATCAGGAGCACGACTGAATGTCCCTCTCTCAGAAGAGTCTAGTGAGGAATAACAGTTGTGATTCACTTGCAGTTCTATGTGGGAAGATAACCGGATAAGCATACCTAATGAGTGGTGGTAATCACAAAACCAGTCGTGTGTTTCCGAGAGGTTTTGCCCATTCATTTATAGATATTGCTTACATCAAAACTGCACCCATTTCACAAAGTAACTTAATGCATTGAAAGCTAAGCAGTAAAAGTACACATAAATAAAATCAGCGGTGGGGATCATCTCTTTGACAAGTAAATATACACAACCCCCCTAAATAATTGTCTGTCTCATTTCAGGTTTCCGCTCTATCCTGACTAGTTTTTATCTAAATGAAAGAATCCAGGATGATACTGTGATCCGGCCATCTCGATGTCTGCGAGAATAGGGTGAGCCTTGCGAACCTTCAAAGTTAAACAGATCAAAGTGGAAACCTAATCAGTCGTAAAAAGGATACAGGATATCATTTCATGGTTCACATTGCATGATGAATCACGTTATGTAGAAATGTTAAATGTTTTGGTAACATAGCGACCTATCCCTTGTTCACCCTGAGTAGTTATGTCGTGAACACAGTCATCAAATTCCCAATTCTTATTATTCGAAGAATCAGACTACAAATGCCTGTATTCGATATTAAGGATGCCACTGGAGAAATCGTCGGGCTACTGTTTGAATATTTGACGACGCTGAGATCGAATACTGAACAGGGGTGACTGCTCACGAAGATTTTGTGACAGCATCTTGACTGCGTTCGGCAAGGTGAATTCATGTGGGCTCCTTAGGATAATGAAACTGATTTTTCGTTTGTCTCCTGCAAGACCGATGTGCAATCGAACGCGCCCTATTGTGAGCGGACAAGGCCGATCTGGGAGGCTAATCGCGGTGATGATCGGTCTGAAATGGGTCCAAGGCAGGCTCGGTGTTAGTATTTAACAAAAAAACACTGGGCCAACATCCAGTGCACTGTTATCTCGCAGCTCACACCCAGGGAGGACGCAGACACCGGCAGAGAGCGTGTATTAGGCAAAAGTCCACAATCATCCTGGATGCAGGGAGTCCCAGGGACAGACAGTCATGAATCAAAGGAAAAGGGAAGAATATTGGGATATCAACAATCATAAACATCAACGGTGGCAACTTCCAAGCCCGAAAGAGCGCCAAAAGAGACATAATGAACACAGTAATAGGATAGTGATGAGTTTTTGAGTAAAATGTGGCCTTAGATCCGGTGTTGTGGTTGCACTACCACCCAAGGATCTTTCTGAATGGTCAGGTTGACGGTCACAGAAATTTTTGTCCTCACCTGAAAGCAAAACAGAAAAGTGCTTATGAGTCGCTGGTTCACTGTACTGTTGCTACTGATATGACAGACGTGAGGCTATGAGTATTACATGTCGTGGATAGATAGCCTAGTCTCACTAGCGGGCAGCACATCAGCGCCGGGTCAGGTTCCGGTTGACGTCTTGACCCAACAGAACTGTGGACAAGAGGACAGCGGATCGATGGTGCTCATCGATAAAACGAGAAGGGATTCCCTTCAAACAGTGGCTGGCTATGTCACTGATCAACCACTCGGAAGAGATGCTACTCAATGCCAGTTTGGACCAATTCGTTTGTGCTGCAACGATCGGTGACAGTGACTCCTTCGTTCTATATAAACAATACATTCTGAGCTAATAAATAGGGGCAATTCGAAGGCGGAATATTCTTCTCCATAGCGCTAACTAATTGAACAAAACCACCCAATTCAGTTGCTGTTTCGGCTGCAACGTTTAACACAGGCCGATGTATTCGCAAATCGCCGTGAATGAACTCAGTTCCCAATTAGCCATGATCGTGTGGTCTTATTATCAGACTCCGACTGCACAATTCCACGCAATCACCTCACAAGACTAGTATTGAGTCGGTAAGACAAAAGTCTAGTAGTAGTTAAACCTCATTGCAAACGCCAACGACCGATTCTGAAAGGCTCGCCTCTTTGGTCGGCAGTGTTATGTACACAAATAATAGCTACGTAGGAAAACTTTATTCAGTACGTGGGTAAGCTAAGGTACAAGGGCAACGTCTATCACAAGCGCAAGCAGTGCATGAAATCGCGTTTGGTCAAGCACAGCAGCACCGCGGACAGCGAATAAACAAGCATGGTTTTAGGGCAGAAGTTTCATTGGTTCGAACAAACCTTTCGTGGCATGTGCGCGTTCAAAGTGATGTGCGAGGGAGCTTGCATATGCGTGCGTTATAGCAGACAGTACCAACCAACGGATCAATGAGCATATTGACCAGAACGGAATGTAGCGAGAGGCTTGACAAGTAGTAAGATCACACAACGGGTGGATTGAGATGCCAAATGGCCAGCTGACCTGATTCGTTGGTCTTCATCCGATTTGGTGCATTGTTATTTCCTATAACTAGGTATGCGTTAAACTTGAGCAAATTTACTCCACGGAGGCGGGCTGGTTGGCTGTCATACAATGTCAAGCAACTGTTAAACTAGGAATTTTTCCATCGAGTGTTTACAGTTTGTATTCCAGTGGTTAGATCCACTTTGTGCTCTCCACGAAATTACCGTAGTGTAAAAGCTGTAACCGTTTAAGATCAATATATCACCGGGTTTAGGAAATCGATACCAAAATAGAAATTCTTTCATTTTTTGCATCAAAGTAGGAAAGCTATACAGCTCAGAAGTGTTTAACTTGTCTTGTGAATGTGTAATTTTGTCTGTCCTAAGAAGCATAAGCAGCTATTGTGAAACCATGAATGGCAGTAGTCTCGTAATAAACAAAACTTATGCACTCTCGCAGAACAGCGGGTGATGGTCAAACGGTCGTCACGGTGGACTTTAGATCCTCTTATCCCGGGTTTGAATCTTGCAGCCGTCCACGATACCACGAGTTATTTTCTTCAACTGGCAGCCTCTAATTGACCATAATCTCCTTCCTGAAATGTTGCACCATTATTGCATAATGAAAGGAAGTATATAATATATATATATATGTATATATATATATATATATATATATATATATATATATATATATATATATATATATATATAACTGGCTTCAACTCAAGCATGATTCCAGCTCAATAAAAGTAATTGCAAAAATAGGAGAGGGGGAGTAGAACATAGTAAACGATACAACTAGTGAAAAAAGTACTGTGATTATTTTGCTTTTTCCACAGTGCATTTTTTGACGTTTTTGTGAAAACCGGGCACGAGAGTTCGACTGGCAGACCGCACAGCAGTCGCACCATTAACTCCTATTCTCAGTCGTGTCCTTGAACTTCTCTAACCAACGACAATCCTCTTGCCTTGGGCCCCAACCAGGGAAGTACCAACCGAAACCTTTATTTTGATGCCACCTTCTACATACCTCTACGTCAAGTCATTCTCTGACCGTCGCGTCACCTCTTCCAGCCATACCCAGCACGTGCAAACAAAGTACGGAAAAGTTGATGACAGACTGGCATTCGCAAAACATGACCGAGCCACTGGAGGCGGTGTAGAGCGGCCACTTCGTTAAGAGGGTGGCTGTCCGTGTCCAGCACATGACGATGCACCTCGTCATTGCTCATTCGATGCTCCAAGCAGAGGAGAGCAATGCTTCGGAGGTATCGGTTGTCAAACACAGAAAGACACCGAGTATCATCAACACGAAGTGGCCAGGTTTCGCAACCGTAAAGTAAAGCACCACGAACCTCGACCACGTACACCCGTCCCTTAAGAGAGAGCCGGATGTCACAGCGAAGTAAATAATAAAAGATCAAAGGATTAATCTGCTGGTACTGTCATGAGTTCGTTCCTGTACTCTTCAGATAAGTATTTTACCGAGCTTTTGAGCCAACTGTACAACTCCTTCATTGGGTGCTCATATGTACTGGATCCGGTGCAAAAAGCATCCCCGTGGGTCAACATTCGGCAAGCTGCAGTGTGTCGGCAATAGTCAACCCGCCCGATGGGAATAAACGGTTCTTAGTCTACGGTCTTAATCTAGCGTAAATACTGTAGATCCGAATTAACAGTATGTGTAGCTTATTATTACCAACCAACAGTGTTGGAGCAAGAATCAGAAATTGTCGCCACCGAGAGACACTCCTTAGAAAAATGACAGCCATACTTTACGGTTGGCACTGACTAATTTCCGTCCGCGGGAAAATATGATCCGTGACAAGCAAGAAATGCTTTCGCCAGAGAATGAATAAATCACTCTACGGATTATTGAAATATACAGAAAAACACGATTAGCGAACAAGCCCGTTCTCAGTAGCATCATCCTCGTGGCTAATACATCTACATTTATAGGTTAAAAACGCGTAATTTATGAACAATGTCTGTGAGTTAAAATGTGATTGGGCAGTTATCAAAATTGGCGTTGCGTTGTTAGGAAAGATTGGAGGGGAATTGTTGTTGTTCCAGAGTTGGGGAAAGGACGAGTGAAAAAGTGAACGTGGGTTTAGGGGATTATCCATTTCCCGTTTCACCTAAAGGGCGAGCGCTTGGATCACTCTGAGTTCCAGGGTCGGTCTTGGATCGCGGCCAGGGCGGTTTGAGTGCTTCAGAGAAACAACGCGGTGGATTGAGTAATCTGATCGCCACAGCCTCTGCGGTAGCTAGATGTTGTTTTTGAGCTACTTTCGGCCCGTTCGTAGGGACCTTTTTGAAAGCGTCGTCGTTTACGTAATGACCAATGTCCGCAAGGTGAGCCACGACTGCACTGGTATTGAACTTTCTGTCTCCCGTCGTCAGCCAAGCTGGTTTGTATTCTTTGATCCTTTGTGATAGGTGCCGCGTTGATCTACCCATATAACTTGCCGGACACGAGTAAATAAACGAATAGGTTAGCATAGATGAGGCGAGGACAGGTAACTTGTCTTTTAGGTTTGGCGAGATCACTAATCGACTGGTGAAGCGGGTACGAGGATGATGCTACCAAAAACGAGCTTGTTTGCTGTTCGTGTTTTCTATAAATAAAGAAATGGGGTTATTCAGAGATTTCAGTTCGTGATTTATTTCCGCAGTCTGGTTTTAGAAAACGTAACGTGGCGAACACAGATCTGTCTTTTCGGTACTTCTCCTCAGACCAGTGCAGTACACATGCACAGTTTTAGCGTTATTTGAAAATGTGATCCAGAGTATTGACGTAAAAGCACAAAACTGGATGTTAAATCCGTCCCCGCTGCATTTGTGTGGGCGTATTAACCACCACATTTACCAGTCCTGTGTGTCTGTCCCGCCATCACGTTGACCTTCGGCCACGGGAGCTGTAGTGTCTTGACAAACTGTTTTTTGCGAGCTCAGGATTGGCCTATGTAACCTGATTGCAATCGCCTCGGCCGTAGAGAGGATTCGTCGTCTGACCCCTTTGGAAATGTTTGCCGACACACGGTAGATAACGGTAAATGGCCCATCTCGCCTTAGTGTGTGACCCGTATCGACTGCATGGGTAAGTATTGCGCTGGTTACCGTCTTATTGATCCCTTTGGTCCACAATGTAGGACAGTGTTCTTGGACTCGATCGGATAAGCGCCGGGTTGTTCTTCCGAGGTATCTCGCTCCATAGGAGCAACAGTAGGAATACACATAGCACGGGGTAGAATAATCAGACAGCTTGCCTTTGAGCTTCATTTGTAAGCACGGTTTAGTGTTGAACGAGATTTGCAGCTTGGCTGCGTAGAACGTATTTGTCACCGCATTAGATAACCGTCATTTTGCAGCCCTATTTCCTTTGAATTCTATCCGGGCGAATACGATCTTCTTTGGGAGGTTAGGGTATCTTGGCCGAGGATCATCTTTCATGTGTTGTTTGAGAAAGCTATCTGGGTATCCATTTTCTCTGAGTGAGTTGCTGATAGAGTCCAAAGCTTTCGTAAGTTGGCCCTTGGAGCATATTTGGCGCGCTCTGTAGGTCAAGCAACGTATTAAGTTTCGTTTAAGCTGCATTCGAACAAAGCATTCGAAATAAGTGTGTTGCCCTACCCACGTTGGTTTATGATAAATACTGCGTTCCAATGACCCGTTTACTGTCCGTCTTAGGAGGACATCAAGGAAAGGAAGCACATCGCCCTGTTCCTTTTCTAGCGTTAATCGTAAATTTGGATGTGCTACATTGGACTTTTGTAGTAGTTCTTGTGCTTTATATTTGGAGGGAATTAGATAGAAAATGTCGTCTACGTACCTCTTATAGATAAGTAAACTGATGATGACTTGACTCACCGTGTGATTGTCGATCTTTGGTATGAATATATCCGCAAGCACAGGGCCAAGTTGGGATCCCATTGCTATGCCGTCTTTCTGTCTATAGATGTTTCCTTCAAACTGGAATTGTACATTTGTGGTGCGCAGTTTCAGGAGCTCCTTGCATATATCGACTGGTATACCTACGTTTATGTCTTCTGTTGATAAATATTCACAAACATAGTCTATGGTTTCAGCCAGAGGTACACTTGTGAATAACGAGGATACGTCCAGGGAAAGCATTTTCTGTGATTCGGCATTCTCATCCCTGATCACGTTGACGAATTGGAATGTGTCTTGAAGGCTATGTGGTGACAGTTTATTTCTTATCGGTTCCAAGAGTTCTGTAAGCCATCGTGCTATGTTGTGGTATGGTGAACCCGACATGTCAAGTATAAGTCTCATGGGGATACCTGTTTTGTGTGTTTTAGGTAGACCATAGAGTCTTGAGATTGTTGATCCTATGGGTCTTATACGCTCAAAAGTAGCCGCGTCTATCACATCTTTCTGTCGTAGCTTACGAAGCATGGTGGATATGTGCCTCTAAAAGGCGATAGTCTTGTCTTTTTCTTTAGCTTCGGTGAACTTAGTTGAGTCACTCAGTAGTTCTATCATTTTCTCACGATATTCGTTTCCGTCCATGAGGACGATTCCTGATCGTTTGTCAGGGCGTGTAATGAGAATTGACTGGTTATCTCGCAGTTTCTTAATGGCTCCCAGATGTCCTCGTGTCAGTATGTTTCTGCTGGATACTGTGGCGTTAAGGTATTGGTGACTGCAGTTTACAAGGGTCGACTTCAATTGATCCAATTCTGTGTCTCTTGTTGGTGTCAGGTTAGCTAATTGACTAAACAGGTTCTCCGTCTGAACGTCTATGTCCAGTCTGCGGACTCTCTTATGTGGGCAGCAAAATTTGTGGCCGTGATAGAGCCTCTAGCGTAACTTTGTCTAGATTAATGGATGTCAGGTTTCTCACGTACCTTTCTGGATTCGTTGGGAAAGTCATCCACGGACGATAATGGTGCTCAACTCTAAAGAAGCATACTACTTGGAATAAACTCCGAACTCAGCACTATCCAAAGTATATTTTTCCCTCATGTAGGCATATAACGCTCTGTATGGGATACCGTCTTGTAATAATTTTCCACAACAACCAGGTCAGTAGGTCACTGAGACCATGGGAACCGTCGTTCGTGATTTATTGCCGGATTTTGATAAAAGTAGAGCAAGAAGAACAATGTAGGCAGAATTGATAATGGCAGTCAACTTCACAAGCTTTCAGTCAGGAGCTAACCTACATTACATATGATTAGATAAAGTTCAAACAATGGACAATTTCACATATATACACCAAATAACGGAAACAGTCATTCACACTAAAAAGAGCAACATAGCAAACAGGGTGGGGGTGGGGTGGGGTGGAGGCCAAACCTGATTGAGTTTACAGATCACTATCACGGCAATCCAAGTTGTGTAGCAAGTGTCTTTTGGGTACAGAGTTCAGGCTTCGTCCGGTGAATGACTACTGCACCCTTGGACTTTAGCAAATTTCGATTTTGCGACCTCGTGATCATCCGGAAAGAACCAGTCGGATCAACACGATAACTTGAATCTAACAAATGACATGCCACTTCATTAGATGATAATTTTCCGCCACAGAGGCAAAACAAAATGCCTAGGAGGTTTTTAGTTTATAATTTTCAACTTACGCAGAACGACTTTTTCTACACGGTTACTGCTCTTTGTGCTTTTCACTCACGAGCAATTCACGTGTTGATTTAATTCCTTGAAAAACGAAGCTCAATTAGAACAGAGAAACTGCCAACCAAAGGGAATGTCAAATTGCTAATAAACGGATAGACACCAGTTCAAAAGCAAAAGCTAGACAGACGTGGGGTAATATCATAAGAGTAGATGCCTGTCATCATTGGACACGTAACGACGGCGAATACAAATATATTCTGCAGTCATCTTGTTCTCTTAAAGGTTTTATACACCAGGCGAATTTCTTTAGTAGCTCAACATTCCATGTCCTAAATATAATGCTGTGAAGGGCAAAGTATTACAAACTCTGAAAGAATCCTAACAAAATCGAGATGTGAAACTTACTACTATGGCGTCATTAAGTAGACAAAATAGTGGTAGGATCGACAGAGTGTGAACGATCCATGGAACCAAATCCGTGACAAGATTGGTTTGCCTATCGCAGTTTGTTGTCATAACCTCCGCAAAAGCACAACTTTCAGCTAACAAGAGCTTTTGTCGTACACAACATGCGTGCCTCATATGACCGCAGATTGCACGTTTTTTCCCTGTTATCACACACCTGTGAGCCAACCCAGAAGAAGTCATGACCCAAACTAATCATTACTGCTCATGCTAGACCACAATAGACAGTGCTCCAGACAGGCTTGGATAAATAGCTAACATATTCTTTTGGCACACCCAGTCAACCGACATTTGACTGCAGGTCAAACAGTGTAATATATGGACACCGTACTTATCACTTGTTTATTCATGCACGTTACGATCCTTTACGGCCACCTTTCTGGTGCGTAGTATAGCCGTAATAAGCTCACAGTTTCCTTCTTAGGATTCTTACTAGAATTCAAGATCAAGAGTATTGTTCAAGTTCCAGTGATCTTAGTGGGAAAATGATCCTTATTTTCAGTTCTCTCGATCACATAAATTCACTTTTATGAAGTTTTAGGAAAATCGACTATTAGCACAATTTTGAGCAGTGTCACAAAAAACGATATAGGTAACAAATATTTCGATGGGTTGTTTGAGTTTATTCAATTCTGAACAAAATATCGTATTCCACGGACTAGGCGTGGATGCTTATCCTTATCACTCGTTAGGTTTTAGATATACTGGAATCAGTATGCAAAATCATTGCTACCAAAGTTTGAACGACACTGACCAGTTCGGAAAATTAATAGAAGAAAAAGATACGACAGGACTTAAAATGACTTCTCTACCTGTGGAATCTCTGTTTACAAATGTTGCTCTGCTGGAAACGCTTGAACTTCTGTATGACTACATTACCGAAAAAAATAAATATCGGCATTCCGGTAAATGATATGGAATAAATGCTGCTAATATGCAACTCCTAGGCCCAGCTTTGCTTCAACAGGAAGCTTTATCACAACAAGCTTACCTCTGGGACCACTTTCAGACAATATTTTCGTTGCCAAACTATAGAATGGAATATTACAGGACCTCCTAGAACAACAATCCACGCACTGTTAATAAATGAAAGATAGTTTCATACCGATAAACATGCATGCAAGCTTGGAGACATCAGTGTAGAATATTTATTATGTCCATAGGGTGTACTGAGTTTCATATGTGGATGCAAGTCTTATGAAGATGGCACATATTCCAAGTCATCATGAACAGGCCAGTACATGCATTTTGTTACCTCCGTACTTCTGAAAGAAAAGCGGAACCTAATTTCTACCCCTCCCCCACTTCCGCACCCCGGCATCTCGTAAGCAAATGATCTTTTTCAGAATATCAGTCAGTGATGAATTAGATAGTATAAGACAAAAACTACTGAACTACCATTACCCGGGACACTGAATTCATAAGAACATTTTGCACACATGAAAAAGATCACTGATAAAGACCATCAAGAAAAAAGAGATGCAAATGCAATTCCACTTCAACGGAGCCGGTAGCAGTGACGCACCGGAAACGTGATGACCCGCACACTTCCGAGCGCCAGACTACCTGCATACTTCACCAAACTATAAGTGATCTCCAAGAACCTTGAGAAAAATTGCCCGTCCTTTTCTTCCGTACGATAATTTAGGCTTGTATGCTCATGTTCAGTGAGTTATGTGAGCAAAGCGACTCAGTAACTTCCTAGGATCGGTTGACCCTTGCGCCGAGTACTTCAAGGAACAGTTTAGCTGGCCGCACGCTAGTGTAGTTACTCCCGTGTCAACAACTGCGACTGTTGGGTGGTATCACTTGAGCCCCCATCGGAAGTAGAATTGGAGTCATGCATTCGATTGCTAAGGCGGGGGAAAGCGGCAGGTCCCGACGAACTTCCCCCAGTTCTTTTCAAACTGGGTGGTAATGTTTTGATAAAATCACTTACCGCTTTGCTCCGTGACATTTGGAACGAGGAGCGTATTCCGTTAATATGGAGTGAGTCATTGATTGTTTCCATCATCAAGAAGGGTATACGCAATGACTGTAGTAATCATCGTGGGATTAGCTTAATTCCGATAGTCACCAAAGTATTAGCCTCGATTCTGCTGCACCGTCTTATGCCCGCGAACAGCAGGCTGGATTCCGCCCAGGTCGAGGATCCATCGACCAGATTTTTACTCTTCGCCGACTACTTGAAACGCGTCACACGCACCGCCGACCGACAATAATGATTTTCTTAGACTTGAAAGGCGCTTTCGATTCAGTTGGTCGAGCAGCGCTTTTCAGTGCTCTTCATCGAAAAGGTATGCCCCAGAAGTTCGTGAACCTACAGAAACCATTGTATTCTCATACTTATGGCCGCGTTACAGTTTACGGTGAACTATCCGGTTGGTTCGAAACGACCAGTGGTGTTCGACAGGGATGTCCTATGTCTCCATTCCTGTTCAACTTCGTCACGGATGAAATAATGGAGAGTGCGTTGCAAAATCTTCAGGATGTAGGCACCGAACTAGAAAATAGTGGAAAGCTATGTAACCTAGATTACACGGACGACGTTGTCTGCTTGTTCGAATCCACGGAACATGCTCAACGTGCACTAGATAGATTTGGGAGAGCTGTAGCTCCATTCGGCATGCGCTTTGCACCTTCAAAATGTAAAGTGATGTTACAAGACTGGACGTCAACTATTCCGAGCTCGATGCTCGATGGGGAGGTGCTGTCAGTTGTCGATCACTTCACCTACCTCGGTAGCAGCGTGACGACTGATGGGAGCGCAGTAGTAGAGGTGAGCACGCGTATATCCAAGGCTCGAGCGGCGTACGCTGGACTGAAGCATTTGTTGCGTCGGTCTGATATTTCTTTGAAGTTGAAAAGTCGTATATACTGTGCTGCAGTGCGTTCAGTTTTGTTGTATGGTTGTGAGACTTGGGGTTTGCGTGCTGAAGATATTCGTCGTCTTGAGGTTTTCGACCACCGATGTTTACGTAGTATCGCTAAGATTGGGTGGAATAGCCGAATAAGTAATGAGGAGGTCAGAAAGCGAGGAGTGGGTACTAATCCAGAGAACGTTTTGTCACAGCGTACCCAGATTAGTAGATTTCGTTGGTTGGGGCACGTGTTACGTATGTCGAACACACGTCTACCCTATCGCGTCCTATTCTCCGTTCCTCCTAGGGAGTGGAAGAGACCACATGAAGGTCAACAGATGACGTGGCAGCGAGGAATGAGGAAATGTACAGCATACTTAGGAAAAGTAGGTACTTCACTTCTTCGTGGTTGGGGTCCAAAAGATCCGTCTACCAGTTGGCTGGAGACACTGAAGGATATGGCAGCGAACCGTGAACAGTGGCGATCGTGTTGTCACTTTCTATCGAATCAGAATGACTGATCGATGTGTGTTTGTAGAGTTGGACTGTGTATTCCGTGTGTTGGCTACTAGGGCATTCTTTCCTTTTCCCACCTGTGTACGTCCACTCCCTTTCTTATTAGATGCTTGCGTATGGGTGCAGTGGAAGGGACATCTACCCCTTAGCCGCGAATGGCAGCTGCTCTATTGAGATAACCGGCAACCATACCCTGAGACTTGGAGTGGTGAAGAACCGCATAGGGTCCCAATAGGTCAGATGTGGTAACGATCCGGACGACAGTAGGTTACTGTCTACCACCACCTTGTATATTCATGCTTTCTAATTCAACGTGCAACCTGGTAAGAAAGGCAGTGGCCAGTGGGGCTTGTCCTACTGTTTAACGCTGTACGATGATGATGATAGGATCGGTTCAGTTCACTTTGTTCAACCTGTAACGTCGCACTTCGGTGCCCTCTCAGCATTATCGAGTTGAGGGCAAAATGAACAGAAGCGTAGAGTGAAAAAGAGCCGAAAATAAAGTAATAAGCAGAAATCAGATGGACAAAGAAATAGTTCGAATGCAAGTACACCACTGACCGCCGCATCTGGCCATGTCACCTAGTGTATTCAATCATCTGAGAGGTGTGTCTAGTGGACCCTAAATCGGTACTCTAACACGTTCTAACTGGTCAAGTTCACCGGTCAGGGTTTCCATGCTTTTTTGCCATGTCATGGACTGACCACCTCGACCTACCTTCCAACCACTAACATCCTCGGAGAACAGCGTACGCTGAGGAAGTGTATCAGTGAGTTTGTGCAACTCATGTCCCAGCCACCCCAACCTGTTTAGATACAAGTACAAGGAACGCAAACCAATCTGATTGAGGACGGAAAACAGAAGAACCGTACATAGCGCACTATGCAGACACGGGACTCTAGGTGAACAACGTATCTATCAAAGTGGCCGATATAGCGTGCCTACAAACTCGTCTCAGTTCGTTAGCTAACACGACTTGACTACAACGGTTAAGGCATCTGTTGTGTTCGGCTCGAACAGTCATGTGCTCCGAGACATTCTCGCACGCATACGCACACTGCACCCACTTAATCCGAACCCTTTAAAATCATGGATAATGCCCGCAGTCTTACACACGTACATAGTTGATGTTAATCGTATTTCATCCCGGACTGCACTGACCAGTCAGATCACATGATGCATTGGGCGACGACCCTGCGTGGCCTAAGCCGATTGTACATTTGACTTTCGCTTTCATTTGCACACACCATAGATTCGCGCACTTGCCTACGCGTTTACTTTTTCGCGTGTTTGCCCGTAGTCTGCTAAACTGAGTACCACAACAGTCAGTTACGGCAGAATTCGGTCGGAATTCCAACTTTTTTGTTCGGATGACTGTCCTTTGGATTCCACCTTACACACACAATCCTCGGGTCATCCGACCAACCTGCACTCGGAAGCACCAGACTCGAGTTAGATCTCATCAAGTAATAGCGTGGCATTTAATTCCAGTTTTACTACTGAAACAATTGTCAACAGCCAAAATTCAATCAACCGCCAAGGATTAGGAGGAAAATCCGATGAAACGGAAGATCAGTGACACCGTTGCTTATATTTTTGACTGCCGAGAACGTCTTCCAAGTGGATAAACAAGTGTGCCTAAAAGTCCATAACGTTTTGGTGGGTTATGGTGTTTTTTTCATTTGTATTCTACTTTGAACCAATTGGTTACGAACCGCACAGGACACGGCAGCCATCTGATGGGTCATATGGCAACCTAATAAGTCATCCGCAATTATTTGATTTTCCTTTTTCGGCGATTGCTGTACCCAAATGTGTTATTGTCGTCTTCGTCCATTAGTCTGTAATTTTGCTTGGTATTTCCTCTTCGATTCCACGGTTCCACTCTACGGAACGTGACTTTCCAAACAAGTACATAACATCGTGAGGATGAATGAAGTGGAATCAGAGTAATAAATTACGTCATTTCATTTTGCATCGTACCAGAAAAGTAAACTAGAACTGCAGCATTTTACTGGAAATAACACATTGTCGTTCCATGTGAACCATCCTTCCAAAGGACCTCATTATTACGTCTGCAGTCTTTCACGTTAACCCAATTCATCCGGGATATCCCTTTTGACTAAGTGATAAATTACTCAAGATCTGACCGAGGTGTTTCAACATGGAAGTGCCGGAGCATTGCAGTTTGCCCTTGACTGAAGAATAACACATTGAGTGCCACCGAAACCTCACAGTATTAAAGTGATATGATATATCATATCCAGTTCGTCGTAATCATATACTGCAAACTAACTCTGTTCAATCTGTTAGGTCCATAATAAAGGACGATTTTTCAAAATGTTACCTTCATTCCAAGACCATTGGTATCACAAAAGCCTTATTCCTTAAAATACTCGATTAGCTTAATTCGCATGAAACCCGAACTACTTTCCGGGACTGATCTCAAAAACAAAATTTATCAGCAAGTCGTCCAGACCCTCGAATCAACTTTCGCACAATTCAAGCTGTTGTGCTTTCTCTCTGTTCCCCGTATTTGCCTAAGCAAACTCTAGTACGGCTCCTCCGGATGTGCACTGTGGTGTGCTAATGTCACAGGTATTTACCATGCTGTATCAATCAAAAAAAAATAAATAATTTATCTGATAATCTTGAAAACATTGTGAGTTATTATGGACAAAATGATCTTTTCCGTAACCTTTCCAATGGTCCTGAATGTATAATTAACCGATCTCACTCGACTTTCCCCAATGATCAATATACTCCGCACACCATTCAGTCACACAATTCACTCTCGTGAGTGCCTCGCAGTGACGGTGAGCATTGATATTCTCATGTTGTCAATTTTGTGCGTGAATCGCGCTGAATTATCTTTCAAATTCGATAACTCAGGCAATTCGGCATGACAATTATTAACACACACCGTCTCTCGTGACGCCGGTAATACCGTAACTATGTGGACACAAAATTGCCAATTGTTGTCACAGGAACTATCAATCGCATTGTTCTTTCTTCTACTATCTTAATTTAGATGTCTATAAACTGTGCTGTATTTAGCCAGTCGTGAAGTACCGAAAACAATCTCGCTCTCTACCGTAAGTTCTTATGCATTAACCGGGTATTTTCAATTAGGTCTGCAAAGCGGAATGCGTGCATGCGGCGTCCCAGCTATTGTGGTGTTTGCCGAGATTGCGTTGCAATCACAAGGGCTTGACAAAAAAGGCACATGATGTTACAACAAACCACTGAAGTTTCATTGGGCTTGGTCGTTTCAGTAAGTCGGCATTACGACCAGTTGATACGAATCTGGCCTTTGTGACTCATTGGGAAGAAAAAGGGGTGACTAGTGTCATGTGGCCCTTGGACTATCACGGTCTCGAGTTATCGCGTGACACTAGTCAGCTCCCAATCACTGCGGTCACCAGATTTTCGGCTACTGACAATTGTTTCAGTAGTAAAAACTGGAATTCGACCGACACGGACCGTCATGGGAATTATTTCACAAACAGCCCTTCCGCTTGCCGTACGTGAATACACGTTCATCCGTATAAGCGTGCTTTCCTTCTGCATAACGAATTCGGGACACAACATCACCTATTGAACATTTTTGCCTACGGGGTATTTCCGATCACTTCAACTATCCTATCCCGAACGCGACCTTCTATGCATAACAGGAAGCAGCTGATCCGTCTTACGCGTATTTTTCTGGTAATGTAAATTAGACGTTACCAGAAGACGACTGCAACGGAAACAGGAAGATTGTCCCGTTAAAACTGACCACAGGCAATGGGAGAAATGCTTTATTTTATCACTAAGCCCATCAAAAGTTCACCATTCGGTACCACGAGACATCATGTTAGTGTATCAAAGAGCTAAGTCGGATGGACCACAGTTGGGCAGGCAAACGAATCAAGTTGGTAAAGCGTGCACCACGGTTTAAATAGTCTTCTTCCAGACCGCGTTGTGGTCAGGTCAATCCTCCCACTGTCTGAGCATTGCGGCTCCAGTCTAGCCAAGTACCTGTGGCGTTCTCATGCACCTCTCCCGTTTCGTTGGTCCGTTTGCTGTCATTGAAAGCTTGACCGGCAGTTTCCCATATGGGTTGTCCCGCTCACTGCCTGAGATCTCATCGAGTTTTATCTACAGGTCTGCAGAGCATTTTCGTCCGGTGCAAGACGATTTCGACATATTCACTGTCTCTTCTTTGGTCTATATCTCTGGACTGGGTAGCCCGATCTGTTTGATATCCGCCTCGTTCTGTTGCTACGGTATTCCCCGCTGCACTAGCCTCATGAGTAGTTTTGAGGGTACCAGCTCCTGTTTTTGAGGATTCTACATCGATCCCTTGAAACGTACATGGTTTCTAACTGTGGCAAAAACAGATTCCTGTATTGCAAATATCTGCATCAAAATGTGACTAGTATTCAGCAGTGCGCACTTTGTAAAAAGCGTCACAAACCCTTGGAACCTGGCAGCAGTTGGAACGCGTCGCTTGCCGTATCATCTCTGCTGCTACATTTCATGAATGTGAAATTGTCAATTTGACTAATGTCCCTTCAGTTCGAACTCCACGGAGCTGCACCAAGCCTGATAGTGGTCCACTTTGTAGAAACTGACTGGTAACAAGGGAAAAAATTATTTTTCTCACCTCGCTTCAGGCAGTTACGAAATTACTTTCAAAAATATCGAGATGCGTAGGTAGCATATATAGCCAACCGTGTGTATCATGCATGCGTCACATCTGTTGACGTGACGCAAACCTAACCGTATGATTTCAACACTTTATTAGAAAAATGTGAATTCGGCATATTCCACACATTTCTTCTGACTTGTTGAATTTACCCGTTACTTTTGACTTGATAAATTAGTTTTGATTGGGTTACTGTCTCGTCAACGGACCTCATACGCACACAGAATACACCCGATCAGCGTGTATCTCGATGTTCATAAAAGTAGTTTATCGAAGCAGGAAGTGAGTTATCGGAAAGAAATTTCTTGGCTTTGCGAGCCACTTTTCTATGTGTACCATACAAATTTAATTTGTTCGACAAACCGATAAAAACCAGCCCGGTCAGTTTAGTGTTTGGGTGTTTGGCTTCCTGTGTTCACGATCCAGCAGGGCCTCGATGGGGATATGCACTGAAGTTGGTGATTTCGAACAAGGATGAAACGGCTTTATAGCTGTTCATTACTTCAGTGGTTTCCTACAGCGAGTTGAGCGTTGACACCGTATTATAATTCATATCATGCAAAATCTAATTTCAGTTAGTCGAGAATGAACCCGCTAAGAAACGTATGTTCTCCAGCAACTAGCATTCTGGTTTAAATGGTGAGTTTATCTGGATTTCTGGAAAAATATCATTCAGATAAACTTTGCCGGGACCTGACTTGAGAGTAAGCTGTTGCTTGAAGATATCTCATGACGAACCGCTCATCGGTCGTGGAAGATAGACAGGATTACGAGATTATTTTGTCTGTTTATTTCAGTCACAAGCATTCTGTTCTTGTGGAAAACTGGGTAAAATGACCCCATGGCCTTTGACAGCATTCACGTGCTTGGTTCAACGTTTTCATTATCGAAGCTCCACCAGAAAGAGTCACCTTCAGTGGTCGCAATTTGCGGAAACTATGCATGTGTCCCACAGCCTAATACTGTTCCCCTCTGAGGAGAAATTATTCCAGTTTTCGTGTTTTTATCACTCTACAACATATCACTGGCCGGTTTCATTATTTCATAGCATTCTTTACTTGAATGTGACTGAAGGTTTCATATGCCAATGAGTCACCCGAGAGAGAGAGAAACCTGAGAACTCTGTGAAGTTATATTACTGTATCTTCTGATTCTAGGAACAATTTCTCACGTCCTAACCTTCGTCATTTCGTCCGATTTGTTTTAAGCAATCCACGAAGTTATTCTAGCAGCTATCATCGCCCACTGCTTATTCTATTGACTTCAGTGCCAGTATTTTTCAACCCCATGCCACTTCCTTTCGAAACCGCTATGATTTTTCTCCGCTCATCTTTGACTACAAAAATAATACCCTTTATTCTGTCCCACCATTTCCCACCGTTCACTACCGGCGTGTTTCAAATCGAAAAAAACAAAAACATATAGCGCCATGCCGTCCAAATTGGTTTCCGTGTATGCGGGTCACTGACCTTCTCAATATCGATCGGCAGTTAAATGTCACCGGTGATTCTGTGCTGAATGTGTTAATGCGTCCGGATTTTGGAACAGATCAATTGCACAATGCTCGTTCCCGCTCGAATCAATCGTCTTCGGAACATTTTGATATGAACAGACGAACTGCTCGACGTAGGGAATTGATCGGAGATTCAGTTTATTGCGTGGCCATTTCACAATTATGCAATCAGCTCAATGAATGTCCCAATGGTGAGGATGAAGATGACTGTCCTCGACCTCAGGACAATTTACTGGACATTTTGCGGTACTACAAGAATATAGGTAAGTTCATTGACTGTCTTCGATCGACTCATCGCCACTGATCTACACTTGTTATAGGACCGTTGCGTGAGCACTTGCCACCGTCCAAACATCAATCACAGGAATATGTTCCATGATGTTTCGCTTTACTGTAAGGTCCCCCCCCACCTTTGAGTTACTTATGGATACCTCGTCGAATGCCGACCAAACAGCCAACCCGTCATGTTAGACTGCATAGGAACGGGATTGGACAGCGCACCAAGCAAAATGCATTCTATTCTAGATCACGTGACTTCAATCGGAAGTAGTGTTCACCGGAAGTGGATCCAGCCCAGAAGGGTGGAATTTCTATGTATGCCACCGAAAACAATAGCAGTACCTTGATTTTGACATCCGGCGAAAAAAATGGGTTGGATTGTCCGCTTGAGATGATGATGATGACTATTGAGATTTGTTAGTTAAGCTTCAATATTAGCTCATTTTACCGTGTAGTAGTCGCATAAAGCTATCAACGTACTCCTATCACATTGTTAGTGATATATCAATCAGTACGGATACACTCGTTGTGAATAAACGCGTCATACTGGTCAATTTTAAAGCGCTTTGCATGGAAAATCCGAGTAAAATCACAATGTAAATAGTATTCGCTCGACAGTCTATCGTCCATTACCACAGTACTTATCGCTAACCTGTTCGCGGTTCAGTTTTGTATGTTCATATTGGTCTCCTGAATTCCAGAGAATTTAGCGGATCTTATTCCATTGTAACAATCAGTAACAGTGCAATGATTGCGGTGGTTCACTGATTCCTACTTCTCAGCAGCAACCTAACTCAAGATTGAAAATTAGGGAGAAAACTATAAGTAGTAGTATCATTTTGACTGCTAAGTTGTGCAAACACAAGTGTCACTTTTCACGTCACGTAGTCATATCTTCCTGCATATGATCACCGACCGGATGAATCCCGTGGTTATTTACCCATTGTGGAAGTCCGATACGCTCTAAATGGCCAAGTGCATTGGTCCGGTAATAGCAATTAGCCATCACCACCCACAATTGGGCAAACGGTAGCTATGCCTAATGACATTAGTAATTATTTCGAATTGTTAACTGACCCATCATCTGGTAGCAGTAGTTGAATGAATAATGTTATGTGTTTGCCTTTAGTCTTATGATGACGTTCGATTTAGCATTTAAAAAGGGTCTTAAGAGTAGTATGCATCTGTCAGTTCGGACGTAGAAATTCAGTGCGCATGGGCATGTGTGTTTATGTGGGTTCATATGGGAGCGCATCGACGAATGAAATGAGGACCTATCTTGCGTAATTTACGGAAAGATGAATGCTCATAGAGGATGAGGAAATTTTAGACTAATTCGGCAAACATACTCTTTCACCTTCAAATACTTGACTTTGATACAGCTGGAATATAAATCCGCTGACTTGATCAGGATAACCAGTTTATTCATGGAGAGCGAGCGCGGATATGACTGGTATATACTGCGCATACGCATGTGAAAATAATAGCTACTACGAGTGTTCCCAGTAGCCAAAATAAGAATTCGAAATTTTAATGGGGGTCAAGCACTTCGTGAAGTAATGATGATAATAAACAGATTTTCAAGCCAAATCAAGTCACAATGGGTATTAGTATCTTGTACTCGATTGAAAACTTTTTCAGCTTCTGCAGCACTTTTAAGAAAATAGCAATCTCAAGGTATTCACAAACTGACGTCAAAGCTCATTTAAGTAGACGTTAACGTAGTTCAGCACTGACTATCATATGATCAATCAATAGACGTGTTATGTATTGTACGAAGAATTGCGATGAGCGAGAAAATAGAACATTGTCAAAGAAATGGGTGCAACTTTAAAAAATGGTTGTGTAGATGGTGAATAGTTTCTGAGAGTATTTTTCAAGAACATTGGTTAAGTGCATTGAAATGTATACTAAAGTCCATGGACACGCTAATAAATTCATGAGGTGTGACTTGTTGATCATACAACCAATTTATATGACTTTCATTGAACCAAGAGAGATAGCGAAAGGCATTATTGCCAGTGAGGTGAAATACATATGGTCACGACCGAGAGGTATTGAAATAATTCCTAAGTTGGATGCAAAATATTCAGTGAACTTGTGCAGACTAAGAACGAGTGTGACATTACAAGACGCTGAAGTATCTTGCTGTTGACAACACCGGTATGATTTCAGTGCCTAAAGAAAATGGGAGAATTCTTCGTGAGGGCCTCGTATGGTTCATCAAAAGTTTTGAAAATGACACATCGTCATTAGGGGAGCGTTCAGTTTAAGCAAACGACGCAAAGACCAGATCACACTTTCTTCGAGGCTGTTTTTGGATTATTTGTGTCTTCATCAAATTTAAGCCCAAAGAATGTGAACAAAATGGGAGGATGTTTCATATGTAAGCAAAGAAATACTGGAGAACAAACAGGACCCCTTAAAACATCGTTATTGTCTGACCGAGGAGAGAAATCTATCGCCAATACATGTAAAATGTGTACGCTGTGGATTTCGATATAAAGATCAGTGTTTTTCTCGACAGGTAGATTGAGAAACACTGACCGACTGAGGCTCCTAAACGCATTTTTATAAATCAATAAGACCATTCTGAAGATTATATAGTCTATCTGGATCCAATATTTTCGAGTGAACCAAATGCGCTACAGTATCTGTGGTGGGACGCGACGATCAGTTTAAAAATTGACATGTCTTCTGCACTTCCAGCATAGGAAGAATGATGAAGCGGACTTTTCTCATGTGCGTGGATATCACAGCACGCGATGAAGCGATATCAGTCAGTTTTCGTAATTGAGACCACTGTTATCTTCGCTGCCCACCACACGTCAGATATCTTTCCAGTCGCTAGATATTTGTCAAAATGGTCAACGAAAGGGGCCGAAAAAATGCAGTCTGATTCATAATAAATTACCGGATAACTTCAGTGTTCAATCTTTTAGACATGAAATTTGTCATCCCCACCATGTATACTCACAAGTAGCAAAATTCAATTTTGAGATAAATATGCACCGTGACACCCCTGCGTTCTTCGTTCAGATACAACACATACATCCGATATATCCAGCACAACCACGCGATCTACGGTCCAGAGCCGAAAAGAACGTGAGGAAGCAGAAGACGAATTCCACCATCATCCTTCGATTATTATCGGTCTACTCGGTTTCTGTGCGATCTGCGGTCTCCTCTCCGCCGGAATGACCTTGGTCAATCGAGGCAAACGGGACAAACGTGGAAATTTTTCAAGCGTGTGCAACGGCGTCTTATTTGATTCGGGTACATCATTAATAACTACCCTTGAAGAAGGATCAGTACTGCATTTGGACACTCGGAATGGTGAGACATCAAAGTTCAAAGTGGCACCAGTGAAGACCGTTGACAGTAGTGGCAATTCGACTGTTGTCCATGGTCGACCAGAACAAACAGAGAAATTTAGGGGAAAACACGATTGTTGTTTTGGCCTTATTTGCCCTGTTTTTAAGCGAAGAAAGAAAAGAAAAGGTGGACGCCCAAAGTCTGACCCGAACAACCCCTCGCTACCAGTAGGCGAAATCATGAACAACCCGGACGGAACCGAATCGACCGACCGAAAAGCAAAAGGCAGTTGCTCCAGTGCAGATCTCCGGGACTATTCCGCTTCAAGGGAGGTCGCTTCACACAATTGTATTGAGGCTTTCGATCGCACCATTGTTCCAGTTACCAACGTCACTTGCGCTTCTTCAGGCCGGAACGAACTACTGTTGCCACAGCTCTCTGAAGAACATTCACGAACTCTTTTACAACGGAAAGTGCAATCGGGAGAGCTAATTTCGAGAGCGACGGTGAATATGTCCAGATCCACCGCAGCCTCTTTCGGCCATTTGCCTAATACCATTGTTTGTCCAGTAGAAAAACTGTCAGATGCAATTTACCATTGTGGAATAATTCCGCCTGGCTCCACCTTGAATCGAACCATATGGAATCGGTCTGGGCCGTTACCGTTGGTTAACGAACGAGACTTAACGTTTCCGGAAAATTATCCGTATGAGACGTTGAAAACATCAAAATCCGGTAAGAACACAGACCTCTACTCATTCATTGATTGGCTGATCACTTATTTGATTGGTTGATTGACTAACTGACAGATTCATTTATCGATTTGCCGGGAAATAAGCCCATCAACTCGCTGGCTGACTGACTCGTTCAAAAGTTCATTCATTGCATTGGTACTGAGATCTACAAAATGACCGATAGCTGGTTATGACCCAACCAACCGATTACCAAGATTTCCTTGCTATCCCCTTTTCTGTGCACCAATGAAACAGTAACTTCGGTAGCTTCTTAGAAACTACAATGATTTTGTCACTTATCTTATTGAAACCCTACGGTGGTTTGCAAAAATGAAGACAACAACATCACTGAATCATTTCAGCACTGCTTACGATCGGTAATTTATCCCCATACATGGAGTAGCAGATTGCGCGATTTCGTATAGGATAAGACTTTGTTTCGTTAAAAGAAAGCGCTATAACCTAGAAGAAAAAGTGAGACCAGTGATCCCTATCTCCCACCATTGGTATCGACCGACTGTCCCCAGTTTGCTGGGTCACACGAAAGAACCTTTTGTCCTAGGCTTCCTGTGGCCTTTCGGTCATTTGTTCATGAGCCCCGTAACTCACATAGACGACCGAGGTCAGACAATGGCATGCGGTACCTGTTGAGTAAATAGTTTGCTATCTTCTCAAGTCAGACTGCGACAACGGGCTTTCAACTTTTCATGGTAGAGCGACGTAATGAGCAAAGAAGGTTCAATTTACTTTCCACTTCAATGTTTATCAAGCTACCAACTTTGTTTCTTTTGTACATATAGCGGTGGGAGCTGTTGTCGCTGAACTTATTTTTGGTACCTCTAGTTGTATGACGTTTTATTATTATTATTATATTATTATCAAATTATTCATGATACGTTGACAAAGCTCAACTCACCATTGGAAACCATGGAAGCACTGTACAGCTGTTTCATTCCGTTAGTAATCACCAGTAGTGCACATCCAGGGCCCTCAGTGGAACTCAAATCCAGGTTGAACGATTGTGAGTCAAACAAATAACGATCAGACTATCCAGGCTGGCTTTCAGTGGTTTATTTAATTTCCCCACTACGATATAGTGCCCTTCAGTCACTGGCTCTTCAGGGGTGACAACTCCTGAACAGTACAACGATCGACTCCTCTGAAGGGCGTCTTTTCCGTAGGCAGCCCGAGTGACAGCAAGAGCTTTCTGTTACAGATAATCTACACAGCCTATTATCATCACTGTCATTATTACTACAGTGCTCCCCCAAAAAGCACACTCCCGAAGAGCGGATACCCCTCCGAGAGAACGCATTGTCCCGGTCCCGACTGATTTTACCATTGAAACCACCCAAGAGCGAACGCAATCATTGGGTCGTGTACCTACACACCGACAGGAAACGCCGCTTGGTCCTATGCTAAAGAAAGCTCATAAGCTCTTCTGTTATACCAAGTGTAAAATGCTGCACCTGGGTATGTATGCGAGAACATCGTAAGGCCTTCAGGTAGCTCCCGGAAGGCCATTGGAATCATTTGGGAGTATCAGTGAATATTCCGGAATTCCGCGTATGCCGTGTTCCTGTGCGCGCTCGGTTGTTTGTGACAGCCATTGACACCTGCGATGGTGGCTATTGGAAATATGATTTTGGCGTTTGGTCTCCTAGCTGGCACGCCTGATGGGTTTACCAAATATAATCACTGCAAGTTTCACAGCATGGCAGTAGAACTCGCAAGCAGCCATGAAGGCATTCTTGACGCTTGCACAAGAATGAAGTTTTCGTGAAGCGGATTGCATCCCAGTTCGGTATAGGGAGAACGCAAGTTCATATGATTGTGAGGAATGAGGCCAGCATGAAAACTAGTTGGGACCGAGGAACTTCAGGTCAGTGAGAAATCTTGCACCCATGTCTCGGTTGCTTCAGTGATGTCAACAGCGCTGTTTGCGAATGGTTTCTCACTACGGAGACGTTGATTTCAGAAAATGACGACGAAGAACAGATGGATCAAAGAGAAAAGACTCTACTTAGTAGTTTAATTCGAACTGCACAACTGCTGCAAACATTTGCACTAGAATCGTGGGTAGAATTTATACCCAAAGAAGAAAACATCGAAGAGAAGCTACATTTACACCGGAGACACGAAAGCAGCACATAGTTGACAACTGATTATTCTGATAGAATAGATTGCCACTGAAAGTTTGTTTTGTGTCCTATTTCAAACACGATATACATAAGTAATCTCACCTGAAACTTTAGGAAGTTTGGTGGGTGCTGACAACTAGTCTTCGTGTTTAATCACGTTTCGTGGTATTTTTCTGTACGTCCCTCCCAAGAGCGAACAAATCTGGTCGATCCTGACGATATTCGCTCTACAGGGGATCACTGCAGTTATATTATCATCATTAAGAATTCCAAACCAAAGGCACTGACCAAGATTTCCGGAGCAAAATCTCTTTTGCGATGTGCGCAAATGGTGCGTTCGGCTTTTACCGATCTCAGTCGCGCGTAATGTCGACGCTAAATGCGTTTACTCACCAAGGCTCAATTATGCGCTACTTCGGTAGGATAAATCTTTCTTCGTAGCTCACAAACAAGGCCGTTATGGTTGGAACACATATGAAGACTGTTGATATTTGACTGCCGGTGTCTTCTTTACATCACTGTTTCAATGTGGTGGGACCACCATCTCAGAACTGCTGGGGTTAGCCGTACGGAGACAGGAGTCAGTTCCCAGACCAAGCGCTTAATCTAAGCAGGTTACGTTGATCGAGGCATGTGTCAATAGATAGGCGTTCTCGGTGTGTTCTTTTGGACGGGTATTCTTAGTTAAATAGGTCGAGAAACCAACATATGGCATGGAGAAACGTGTATAAAATCCTGAGTCAATGTGCTTAGCCGAATAGAATAAGACTTCTGGGTTGGGGTCCTCGAGATCCGCCTGCCGGATGATCGAGGATACTATATGATATGGTCAAATCTCTCCGTCAATGATGTCCCTGGGATCTAAGTTCTTTGTCAACAGTATTTCTACATATACCTTTATCACCTGTTTATGTACTCTTTATTTTTCGAGTTATTTTACTTTCGATCGAGTGATGGTTGGAGAAATTAGGTGATATGGTTAGGTGTCGCGGCCAGTGGCACAATTTCATTTGAACTCTTTCTCCGTCTTCGTGATTTCCGCATCTAACTTTGCTTTTGGCTCTTTCACTTCATGCTTCTATTTATTTTGCCTTTGACCCGACGATGCTAGAAAGTAGCATCCGAAACCAGAGCACAGAAATGCAAGGTTAATGATTGAACGAACTGAACTTTTGTGCCCACCCACGTACCCATTTAACAAATCGTCTGCGGCTACATTCAGTTGCCTTCAATTTGTTCTATCCAAAATCTATGGCTACCTCCTAACAAGAAGTCAACAAATCGATTGAATGGGCTTTCTGAATCACATGGCCATTTCTCATCCCCGTCTCCCCAATTCTTATTAAACCCGACAGCAAAATGTCTCAACCGTCGTTTCTCCACCGACAAACATGCAATTTCCGCATTCGACTTTACAAACTCCGAGCAGCGAGCCTATAATGAGTCAATTAACGAGGTCACTAGGACCGGGACACCATCGACCGGTTTTCCCACTCCCGACTTTCCAGTGCGAAATATGCAATCCTCAAGGATGCGCAATCAACTGATTGATTCGCGTTGCACACTATACGGTCGTTGGGGATTAGATGAAACACAATACAACGCAGAACGCGAAGATCTGACATTTGTAGAACGCAGGACAACAGGACTGACTGGAAGACGAAAATCTTTCAAAGGTGGTGCACCAAAACGAGCTCGTTACTCATTCGATCCTATGGTAAGTGAATATTTTTGGCATGTTTAACCCATTTATTATGTAAACAATGCGTATGCTTCCATAGAACAAATCTTTACCTTATCTAAATCAGATTCTAACAAGAACTCTGCACACAGCACAACGTGTTAGAAACGCTTACCTGGCCTACTATCATGGTACACAATGCTGAGTTTGAGTCCCTTTTCATACTGTTGTTAATTCACATCAAGCTAGACGGAAGTGCTTTACACTGTTTTTATGCATTAACATTCGTGAACTGAGCGTTCGTTCCATAGCTATGCAGACCTCCCGCCATTGAGACAGATACCGCAATCAACAATTCAGTTACCGATGCACGTGCTTGGTCGCCTTATCGTGCATGCGCCAGTCTTGTGTGTTGTGCATTGCTGAAAAAATACCTACTCATACAGTCGCGGTTTGCACAGGATAACTTACGTACGCAATTCGACTGCGCTTACCACCGACTGAAATGCAAGCAACAATTCCAAGGTCAAACGGCAGTTTGACACCAAATCAATTTATGGTTCTGATTTGATCAATGAACCCGCCTAATAGTGTAATAACCAAGAGCCGGGATAAGAAACCGCGTATTTAATCACTTCAAAATGGAAAAATGTGATTGGACAAGGACTCGAAAGAGAACTGAGAGGATTTCGTGGATGAGTATTCTATTTTTCGCGACATGTTGAACCATGATAAACAAGAAAGGTCAGTGGCCAGCAGATCAAACAGGATACCCCATCTACTTCTAGGAACTAAAAAAGAGAAACCGTCTAGATCTGAATTGACTGAAAAAGACCACTGCCCCGAACCACAGCTGGTATTCTTTCCTTCAAGGTGAGTTAGCCATGACCATACTTCACTGTTTCTTCTTCCACCACCCATAGATCAAGTACGTATAAAGAAGGGACTCAAATCAGTCGTTTCCAGTCTTTAAGACTATCAAGCGATCGAAGAAATTGATGATTCAGTTCGATCCGGTACGGTGATGGCAATTGAGTTGGTGGAACAGAATAGAAAGAAATTAGATACCCCAGAGCATTACCACTAGGACGATCAAAACCCTTAGTGTAATTCTGAGCCAAGTTTTTACTACTGCATTTGAATGCCGTATGTTTATTTTGCATTTCTGTTCCACTTGGAAATTGTTTTGGACGAGTACCCGAAGACGAGCCCAAACTCTGTAGACAACACATCAAATTTGGTTTCACAGTAAGTACGTTCTGTCCAACAAGTCTGATGACGGCACACTTGTTCATTAATTTGGAAGACGTTCGTGGCTGAAAAATTAGTACAAAGTGGTGTCACTGATCATGCGATCGCGGGTTCACTCAACTGGATTTTTCCTTTAACCCACGGCAATCACCTGACATTTGGCTGGCGAAAATTGTTTCAGTGGTACAAACTGGTATTCGACCGATGTGGACTGTCATCGGTCTTATTGGACGGACTGTACAACTGCACCATTTTATTCCATGTGGATGTATACTGGATAAGGTCTAGTCATGAACACACGAGCGTAACGCATTATTGGGGGTAATCGGCACCTACGACTCTGAGACCACATTTTATATATATATATATATATATCGTTTTTTTATACCTGCCTTTTCATTTTGCAGAACGAACCAGCACTATCCAATCCAAATACTTCGGAAACAGCTGATCATATCAGCCGACAAGCTGATAACGATGCCCAAGAAGTGCAAGCTGCTCTACAGTGGACTTCAAGTTGTTCGACGAGTGGAGAATTGTTGGATTCCGGACAATCCGGCCGGGAAGCTGCCCCTCGAGGCTGGTGGAAATCGCCATCAAAAAACAATCCCTCTTCCCGAGCACCCTACTGGGTTGGACATACAGTAGGAGGCAAAATGGTTGTTGGCCCATCTGGCACACCAAGTGAAGATATTAGTTTGGCCGATCTAAATGAATCGGAAATTACATCCAACCTGATCTACCGTTGTGATTCTAGTTCTTTGGGATCACATCTGAAAACTTGCCGGTCAGCGAACACATCCAATATGGATGAGATCCGAATCCCAGCCTCAATTCGTGCTTCTAATAAACCAGAAGCACATTTTAAAGTGACTGTCGTAGCCAAGACTCGTAGTTCGCAATCCTCGGATTTGAGAGCTGGTAGTGGTGGTGTTAAACCTGGTATTTTCGGCATTACCGCTGCGCAATCAGAGCCCAGAAGGGATTCTGGACCATCACCAGGGGTATCGTCAGTAGCACCCATACAGAGGTACTGCGATTGTGCGCTTCAGTCTAACGACCTAGTCTACCGTTCACATACACGAATCCCTCACCTACAAGGAGGTGGTTACGGACCAATTATCAACTCATTCACAAGTTCTACACCGGATAAACGCGCTGGGGAATGTGTCCCAGAGCTGGATGACTCAGAAGACACAGCTACTCAGAACTACAGTGAGGAAACGGAGTCCGGAACAAACAGTGATGACCGACTAGCAAGTAAGTGCTTGATATCGACCGCACACGCACTTGCTTCCATGCACTGTTTCGAAATGAAATTCTGTTCAACCATATAACCAAAATAATGATAGCGCTTAATACTGGAATGCAATGTGATTGTGACAACTTTCGAACTGACGTCACAATCAGAGTGATGGGGATTCGGAGCTATATTCGGTCAATAAACTGTTGTGTCCTTCTGATTTAAGAACCATAGGAGAGTACGTTTTTAGTCAGGCCACATAAATTCCCACTTTCCGGACTTCTGCAGCTTCGTTACTGACCAGTAAGAACCACTGAAAGAAACCACGCCTCAGATATTTGGAAAAGGTTAAACTGTCCTGGACTATATCGATGCATCTCAATTAGGTGCATGCTGAGGAACAAAACATTTAGATTTAGTCCGGGGATGCCAACAATGTGTGATCAAAAACAAAATAAACCCTTTGAGGGGATATGAAGTGCACCTGTGACTTAACTTGAAGAACAAATTGCCACGGCATAGACAATGTAATGAACATTAGTTTCTGTTGACATAAGAGGGTCTGCCGCGATGAATACTAGTGGCTTCGGTCGGCCTCAGGAGTCTTACGTTTCGTGGTGCGTAGACAACTCGAGACGCGGTGATCCGATGCTGTGTTATCAGACGAAAAGGTATAGATGAGAAAATCTTATGATTTTTGACGTTATCACTATGCTTTTGACCCGCCAGTGGTTGTGTCATCGCACGTTCACTCTAGTTTGGAATATGTTCAGTCACCCAGCTACGAAACTGTCACGTTTTGGCCTACGTAAGTAGCTACGCATCCACATTTGAATTCACGGACTGAAATGAAGATGGCGTGCAGAGGCAGACGATCCTCAACTGGAAGTGTGGATGTTCTGGTTGTCTGATTGGCAACGTTGAGGTCGGTTGCCGAGGAACTGGATGCGAGTAGCATAGCTGAATGCTACCGGGCGTGTCTCCAGGTTGCAGATTGAAGGCCGGCCACTTCGGTGGTTAGTTGTAAGTAAGGTGATCTCACCAAATAAGCGATCGTGGACGATCAGCGGCAGTGTTCAGGGATACGGTGAGACTTCTGCCTGTCTAGCATTTTTCGCTTCAAAACACCACAAATCCGCAGATGGCACTGTGACATGGCCAGTGTGACCTAGCACTAAGTAAGGCCATACCTTCTTATTGTGTTCCACTTACCTGACAAAACTTTCCAGAAGAGGCAAATAAACCATACGACTGACCCCCGGTTTATCTTGGCCAACCTTACCGCCTTGCAGGACGCATTTAGCTGCGAAAAGGTTAGAGGTGCATCCTCAAACAAAAAGACCTAATTTGAACCGGGCGACTGAGTGGCAAAACAGCTCACAACGGATACAACCATGAGAGATATTTATTACGATGACTGACTCGTACACCCTATGTAAACGACTGTGTAGTTTTAAACAACCACTGGCCTAAGCCGTTGTTTGGGCAAACATGGCGTCACCACCTTTAAACGGTAGGCCCAGTGTAGTTCACCTTCTTGGGGCTGACACAATGGTTTGTTTCATGGTCACCTGTTTGCGCCGGGATAGCCGTATGCTGCTAGATTTTTCTTTGGTTGCTACAGCTTTTCGTCAATTTAGTCCTCTATGAAGATCCGTTTTGCCTATATCGCGGTAGTTTGTTTTTCTTCTTGATCGCACACAAATTGTTGCCATCACTGGGCTATAAATAAATGTTTTGTTTCGGAGTATGCACCACGTTCAGATGCAGCGAAATAGTCTCGGGCATAAACCACGCAATGGTGTAATTTGGACTTTTCAAAATTGTTACAGGTAAGGCACGTTTTCATTGACGAAATTCAAGTGAGTGATCTTACGGAATTAGTCTACCGCCCACATATCGCATTGCGTCCCAACGCAGCTTTTAACTAAATTTGCCAATTCGTAATCAGTGAAGGGTGTTCGGACTGTCTTTCCTCTATGTACACTAGATTCCAGCTCTCCCAGAACTTGCACAAATTACAGATGAGGCTATATATATATATATATATATATATATATATATATATATATATATATATATATATATATATATATATATATATATAACACCGGCTTGAGAACAGCCAGGGAGCCAATGCCACAACTCGGAAAAACGGCAAAAAGTGATGAAAAAATTGGGGTCAACATCAAGACTAGGACAAGTAAAGGCAATTTTTTCACCGTACACGTTTCGCAATCTTTTTCCGTGTTTTTCAATTGTTTCTGACGAACGGGAGGTCAACAGATAGGCCACATAGCATTCGGGCGACTGGATTCGGTTCTCTAACCAACGGCAGTCCTCATCTCGCGGGCCCTAACGGGGAAGGCGAAAAGCACCAACCAAAGTCAAAGCCGAAGAGAACTTCTTCGTACCCTTACGCCAAGTCATAGCCTGACCGGCAGACTCCAGGTGGAGTACCGACGATTAGAACGTCTGAAGTTCGTACAGGCGAGAAGCAGGCGATGGTCTTAACACAGAGCCAACAATCGTCCCCGTTTTCCGGACGACAGGAGTCGAGACCAAAATGGCCCCCTGAATTTGCCTCGTTCGAGGACAGCCTGCCTACTCTAGCATTCATGTTTCCAGCTAAAACCGTATCATCCTCCTTTGTTTCACGTAGGAGTTCGTGTAAGTTTTGATGGAAGTTACCATGGATTACATCTGGGCTGCAATCTGCAGGAGCATAAACCGAGAACATAAACGAATTGAGTCTATCGGGAGGGCGTTTGCGTACTTCGCACGAACCTCTAAGTCGGAAAACTCCCACTAGGTGGACGTAGGAGTGGAATACCACGGGTTTCTCTCGATGGTGAGAGAAGTCATCGCACTTCACTGGGCAGCTATCACCCACATAAGCTGAGTAGCCCCGGCCCAAAGGATGCCGCTCCGTCCACGTTTCGCGTGCTCTGCTGGGTGCATGGGGGTGAGGACTAAATCCGAAAAGCGGATCGATAACAAAGCATAAACGAAGTCAAGACAGAATTCCCGCAACAATCAGGTCTCATGTGACAGGCCAGAAGTTTCATCACGGGTGCTTCGGTCACGTCCCCGTGATAAGTTAACCTCTCACGGCCCTGTGGATCAGATCATCCACTCAAAGGCGCCGGTTGAGAATTGCCAAAAATAACCCGATCTGTAATGCGGGCAGTGGTGAAATACTATTTGTCCAGGAATCTCCAGCGGCAACTCTGAAAACACTTCTCATTTCTGTGCTCTTCAGCTCTGAGCTTTTATCCACCCCATTCTAAATGGACACGAGAAGCCAAAATAAGCCGTGAACAACAACATTGAACTCTCGGTAAGGGCAACAATCTGAAGACGGGAGAAGTAGAGTCATAAACAGATATAGTATTCTCCCCATTGGCATCCCACGTCTAAGCACCTTGTCAAACACGGCAACGGGCAGCCCTAACTAGAACTCTTGAAACCTTCAGAACAGAGGTATGTTGTGTCTCCGAACATGCACACAAGACCCAACTTCAGTGTTAACAGTTTGCGCGTCGGGCGATTCGGTGTCTAGTGCTCATGGTAAGGTTGACGTTGGCATCACTCAGCATGAAAACTGAGCGTGCACTGCTCAACTGGATACTAGTCAGCAGTCGTATGTGTGCGGTTCGGTTGAATGGTTCTGTGCACGCCAACAGCAATAAACTGAAACGTTGGAACGGGTTGTCGTTTCTGTGTACGCCCCAAATGACCGTAGAGCCCTCGTAGGGCTAAAGACAGATTCTACCATGATTTGCCTTAGCTGCTTCGCAGCGTGCGCTCGACGGACAGTTGTTGTTGCTGGCGATTTCCATGCCCAAGTTGGAAACGAGACGGGGAGAAAAATAGGAGGCCCATTTGGTATTCCAGCCGATAGAACCGAGAACAGCGACCGACTCATCCAACGATATTCAGACCATGGACTATTTCTAACGAGTACAAATTTCTCGCTCAAAAAATCACATCGACTGGCCTGGCGCTCTCCTGCGTCTTTAGTGTTGGACTTAGATCAATCACATTGTAACCAGTTATCACTAGCGTGGATCAATCCAAGACTCGCTTATTTTCATCCACGTCTGTGAACACTGATCACGCCCTTGTCCACGCACGTCTCAACCTACGTCTCGTCGGTGGCCAAAACAACGCCAAAGTCAACCGTCCTCCGCAGCTACTACTGGACGGTAACTATCGATCTGCTTTCTAAGCAGAACCATCCGCCGGATTATCGATGCAGTCAAACGCCCAGAACCAAGAAGAGCAACAGACAGAGACCAAGCAGGCCCTACTTGAGACTGCTAATAGCCCCCAAGGTCCAAAAAACGGGCGCACACGGAAACAGCGGATATCTGCATCCTCGGTTGCATTGTTAGATGCGCGCAGATCGACTCCTCCGGATTTCAGATATGAGGCACGGAGATGCCTTAAATGCCAACTGATTCGGAGCCTGAGAAACAACCGTGAGCAGTGGTGGATTGTGAAGTGTACGGCGATTGGCAACAGTCGCAACCTTTTCCGTCCAATTAGAAATACCGGACCGCGAAAGCCAGGTGTTAGCAAACCGACCAAGGAGGAAAACGGCTCACAGCGTCGTCTAAATCGTTGAGTGCAACACTTCGACAAGCAATCGAACTGGCATTTATTTACGACAGGTTTGCTAAATAGCGCGATGGTTACAGTTCTGGATGTAGACACCAATCCTGTGTCAGAATCCAAGGTTCTTCGTGAAATAAGCCACCTTAGACGATCTGAGGTTGCCTCCGTCTATTTTCAAAGGCGGTAGATTAGCATAGTTAATGGAATTGAAAAACTCTTCGGTTTGAAATGGAAGAAGGAACAAGTTCCAAAGGGTTGGTGCGAATTGGTGATCGTACCGACTTTTACGAAAGGCGACAGATCCCCCTGTGATAACTACAGGGGAACGAGTCCGGTTAGAATCGTATCTAAACTGCTTCCTCGTATTATTCTTCATCGCTTATCAAACGCTCACGATCAGTGCTCTTGCGAAAATCAAGCTGGGTTTGGACCTGGTCGAGACTGTGTTGGCCGCATCTTCACTCTTCGACAACTTTAAACTTAGGCACATCTGTAGACCCACTGTTAATTTTGTTAAGGCCTCTAAGAGAATGATTTTGGTTTCGTCCCAGAATTATCCTCACCTGTCTATGGTGCGTCACCGTGTTCCGGTGTTGGCGATCCTTTTTGCTGTTATTTACTTGACCTTTCCCGCACTGGACTTCCAATATAACCCGGATCGTCGTTATCACTTGGCTGACTTGCCCAACATTCGTTGAAAAAACAGGCATGCTATATATATATATATATATATATATATATATATATATATATATATATATATATATATATATATATATATATATATATATATATATACGTTATATATACAATATGTATGTATAACATATATGTTAGATATATATATATACTATGATTATGTTCATTGGTATTTTTGACACAGTTGAGTACTGTCTAGTACACTCCTGGAAACAGCCACGAGCTGTTTCACCCGACGCCCCTTGGCTGACGGCGCGTCCTTCTAGTGTTGGAACACCCTCTGAACACAGGTGCGTGCCGTCTTATCCCCTTGTGGCACGCTGTGATTCCATTTATCACTGCTCCCCCAAAAGATGCACCTACGTTCGGAAAGTCCATGGACGACTGCCGTTAACAAGATACCTCATGAGTCGACTTTTGAATCACTCACCTTGCTAATGACTGATTACTGTTAAGTAGAATCGTACATTCAGATAGTGTCGATGTTCATTACGTTAGATCCCGGGCATTACGCGTATCTCAATCGTCCCGCTACTGACGGAACGGCTGTTCGAAGTAAATCCATACGTCCACTGTCTGTTGGTTTTATTTGAAAGCGGCTTCACAATCAGTTGACCGCACAGTTCTCCGGCGGTGCCTCTTTTTAAAAGGCGCACCAGAGAAATCTCTTTCATCATAAAGCCCCTTCACATGAACAGCCGAAGCCGAGCTCTGGTTCAAGGTGACCTTTCACCCGAGTTCACCAAGAAAAATGGTGCATGTCAGGATTGCCCCGTTTCTCCTTTTCGTCTTAAACTTGTAAGTTGCAAGGCTTTCTGGGCAGCTCGGACAACCACATAACAATGTTTGGTACGTGTTTTATTCCGTCAGATTGTAAGATGCTGATGCAAGACTGGGCTGATCCAACACCGAATCTTACGGTATCTAGAGAGACTATAGACCAGGCAGACAATGTGGTACGCTAACTGCTTCTTACTACTGTCCACCCTTGATGCGCATTTATATATTCCCACATTTCCTTTCTCAATGTATATGTTTAATCTGTTGAACGAATAAAGCCTATATTCTGGGCCTTTAATCCTCTCATTCTGACGTGATGACTGTTTAGTCTGAGCAAGATATACAATAACTAATCGCAATGCACAACAATGTATTCGTTCAACAATGGAAAAAATCTTACGACCCGGACTCTTCGATGCTGTTCTTTCGTCACATCATCATCATCATCGTACAGCGTTAAACAGTATGGCAAGCCCCACTGACCACTGCCTTTCTCGCCATCTTGCACGTTGAATTAGAAAGTATGAATATATAAGATGGACAGGGACTGGACCTACATGGGTGGGAAAAAGAAAGAATGCCCTAATAGCCAACACACGGAATACAGTCTAACCGTGCAAACGCACACCGATCAGTCATTCTGATTCGATAGAAAATGACAACACGACCGCCACTGTTCGCGGTTCGCTGCCATATCCTTCAGTGTCTCCAGCCAACTGGTTGATGGATCTTTTGGACCCCGACCACGAAGACATGAAGCACCTACTTTCCCTAAGTCTGCTGTACATTTCCTCATTCCTCGCTGCTACGTCATTTGTTGACCTCCACGTGGTTTTTTCCACTCCTGAGGAGGAACGGAGAATAGGACACGGTATTGTAGACGTCTGTTCGCCATACGTAACACGTGTCCCAACCAACGAAGTCTACTGAGCCAGATTTGCTGTGACAGAACGTTCCCCGAATTACTACCCAATACTCAACTTCTGACCTCAGCATTGCTCACTCAGTCATTCCACCCAATCCTAGCGATACTACGCAAGCATCGGTGGTCAAAAACCTCAATACGAAGAATATCTTCAGCACGCAAACCCCAAATCTCACAACCATACAACAAAACTGAACGCACTGCGGCACAGTATACACGACCTTTCAACTTCAGTGAAATATCAGATCGACGCCACAAATGCTTCAGTCCAGCGTACGCCGCTCAAGCCTTGAATTACCGCGTACTCACCTCCACTACCGTGCTCCCATCCGTCGTCACGCTGCTGCCGAGGTAGGTGAAGTGGTCGACAACTGACAGCACCTCCCCACCGAGCATCAAGCTCGGAATAGTTGACGTCCAGTCTTGTAAAATGACCTTACACTTTGAAGGTCCAAAGCGCATGCCGAATAGAGCTACAGCTCTCCCAAATCTATCTAGCGCACGTTGAGTATGTTCCGTGGATTCGAACAAGCAGACAACGTCGTCTGCGTAATCTAGGTCACACAGCTTTCCACTATTTCCTAGTTCGACGCCTACATCCTGAAGATTTTGCATCACACTCCATTTTTTCGTCCATGAAGAAGTTGAACAGGAATGGAGACATAGGGCATCCTTGTCGAACGCCGCCGGTCGTTTCGAACCGACCGGATAGTTCACCGTAAACTGTAACGCGGCCAGAAGTTTGAGAACACAATGATCCCAGGAGGTTCACGAACTTCTGGGGCATACCTTTTCCGTGAAGAGTACTGAAAAGCGCTGCTCGATCAACTGAATCGAAAGCGCCTTTCAGATTTAAGAAAATCGTTATTGTCGGTCGGCGGTGCGTGTGACGCGTTTCAAGTAGTCGGTGAAGAGTAAGAATCTGGTCAATGCATCCTCGACCTGGGCGGAACCCAGCCTGCTGTTCGCGTGCATTCCTCTCGTGAGTGGGCGTAAGACGGTGCAGCAGAATCGAGGCTAATACTTTGGTGATTATCGGAATTAAGCTAATCCCACGATGATAACCACAGTCATTGCGTATTCCTTTCTTGAAGATGGGAACAATCAACGACTCACTCCATATTAATGGAATACGCTCCGAGTTCCAAATGTCACGGAGCAAGATTGTGAGTGATTTTATCGTGATTTATCATCGGGACTTGCCGCTTTCCCTCGGTTTAGTAATCAAATGCATGACTCTACTTCTACTTCAGCTAAGGGCTCAAGTGATACCCAAGGAGTCGCAGTTGCTGACACGGGAGTAACTCCACCAGCGTGCGGCCAGGTGAACTGTTCCTTGAAGTACTCGGCCTAACGGCCAAGCCTTTGCTGCTTGCCATGGATGGGTTCTCCATTTCTATCGCAAATCCTTTCACTGAACTGGGTGCGCCGTCCACCGGTGTCACGAATACGCTTGAACAGTCTTTGACTGTTACCTGAAGCAGCTGCTATTTCCATTTCTTCGGCTACCTTGACCCACCAATTTTCGCGACTATTCCTAGGGCTTTTCGTAACTTGTCTTTGTAGATTTCTCCGCATCTTATTCACCTCCTTACAGTTCGAGAGCTGACGCTTCTGCTCTATTATACTCAGCGACTCTTGCGAGATCCAGTGTCTCTGATGGACAACGGATCTAGGACCACAGGCAAAACCTGCTGCAACGTGCATCGCCTGTTTGATATGAGCCCAATGCTCATCTACATTACTGTTCGTCGTAGATCCTAGCTCATGTGCTAACTTCTGCTCGTAACGGGTGCGTACTTCTGGATCAGACAAACGTTGCACAGCTAACCGGGTTTGCAGTTTGCGACGATGACCATGGAGCTGGAGAGATAATCGCATTAAAACTAATGCAAGGTCCAAGTCTACGTACATGGACCAGTAAGATCTACAGTTCTGAACAGAACTGTGCCACCGGTAGCTTACTACGGTATGACCAATTTGACTCAAAGTACCTGTAGAATTAGAGCGCCATGTCGCTGTGCGACGCGAGCTGTGTCGGAAATTGGTGCTAGACAAGAACAATCGATTGTCTGCACAAAACTGGAGAAGCCTATCCCTGTTATCTGTACGCTCAGCGGGTAAAGCACAACGCCCACCTAAACAGGCTTCTGACACACTAAGTTTGCCAACTTGTGCATTGAAGTCACCAGCTAGCACTACAATGTCAGAACCTTTACTGCTGCGAACGAGGGTGGCGAGGGCATCATAGAACTCATCTTTCTACAAGCCTGAGCTGCAGTCCGTTGGGGCGCACGCCAAGATCACAAACAAATTGCGTTTAACATAACTATCCTTTCGAACGCCAACTGACCCTTGGAGTCTCACAGCACATAAACGACTGTTAACCGGGATCCAGTCTAGAGGGTCAGCCTCAGCCTTCTCAGTTGACCCGCAGCTCGAGCTACTTCGTCTCCTGAAGTGCGCAGAAAATACCTCGATGAGATACCAGGAGCAGTTAGTTGAAGTACACTGCTCGAATCCTGGTTACGTGTTTCACTTAAGCAGAAGACATCAATTTTCAGAGAGTTCATTGTGAGGGCTAGGCACGCCTGCTGACCGACCTGCATGAGTGTACGCACGTTGAAGGAGCCGAGATTCAGTGGCCGACGAGGCTTGAGAAAATGTGAGTTACCAGACAGAGGATAATTCCCGATACTATTTGGCAGTGAATCGTTGCGAGTATCGGCCGTGTTATCAGTGGGAGCATTATGGGTGGATATGTGGGGCAAAGAGAGGTGCTTCGGGACAGAAGACAAAGGTTGAATAAAAGAGAGGGAACTCTGAACAGTAGCTCACTTATCACTACCCACCCCGCTCGATGCAATGGGCAGCGCAGTCCTGATTATCCTGCGCGACGACCGATGCAGTATGGAATTATTTGTATTCGTGCATTTCATAGGAGATGATGGACAGGTACTGCTAGGGTGTCCAGTCACAAACGCCATCAACGATCTGGGAACATTCGTTCTGCACAATCAATGGTTTCATCGCCAAAACTTGGTCGACTAACTCGATGTTCGTATTAACTGCGTCACGTCACCAGTATACGAATCAGTGCCGAGTGAAAAACGAACCAAACAGCAACGGATACTCCTAAAAAAAACTTACTTGAAACCGGAAAGAGGTTTGCGTTCGGTGTGTTGTCCCCTCGTAAACAGGAAACGGGTCAACATGGATCAGTTCCCGCACTAGCTGACGTTATTAGCAGAAGACTGTGCCTCGATGATTGTTCGACTGAATAAGGTTCGCAATATACAATCGCAAAACACCACAGACAAGTTTTGTTATTTGGACAGCTGCGTTTCACCCGGAGGTCGGATATTGGACGAGCTGTCTCTGCGCATACAGAAGGCTCGCTTGGAATTTTCCAATGAGTCATCTGTGGCGTCAACATGACATCCATTTATCTACCAGGGCTCAAATGTACGCTGCGGAAATCAGGCCTGTGCTTTTGTATGGTTCAGAAACATGACCGCTGCGAGCGCAGGATATATGAAAATCGTCGGTATTTGAATACCGATGTCTTCGTGGCATCGCTCGAATATGGTGGGAACATCGTACAAGTAATGCTGATGCTCGGCTGAGTCTTAGATTCACGAACCGAACCATTAGATGAAACCCAAGCTCACCAGGATAAGATAGCTGGGTTATATATTGCGCATGTCCCCTGAGAGGATTTCTTGAGGAGCAATGTCCGCTGAAATGCGTAATAGTTGGAAGATGAGCAATGGTGACCAGCCCATAACAAGGTACGAAAAACCTAACCAAAGGACTTAGTCATGTAAGGCGTGGCAAACTTCCTGGATGGGGTCCAAGAGACCCTTCTGGGTGTCGCGATCAGTGGCGTTCCTGTATCCACAAACATTCCTTATCGACTTGATGCCAACGCTTGTAGTCCTATTAATCCTTTTAAATTCTTGTTCTTCTCCATTATTCTAATTGATTTTGCGCCAGGAGATAGCAACCAGAGCCAAAGCACTCAATGCACGCGTAATGGTCGTCCGGACTTAACTGGACTTTAAGTTTTATTGCACACATACCAATGTCAGAACAAGCACGATACGAACGCTACAACAGGAAGACCGAGAAATACGAAACACGCACACCCGTGGAGTATGAGCATCTGCACTGAAAATGCCACCTGATGAAACCCGTCAAATACACACATCAATGCTGTTGCTCTAACGAGCTTCCGTATAAAACATTAGAAATGGAGGCAACTCCTTGTTTCTCCATCCGATTCTCGGCATCACAGCCTCTATACTCTACCAAGTGGCAATAACAACCACACAAAATATCCACAGTAAGGTGGAACGGTTTCCTGGATACATCTAGATACGAAGGGCACACGAGTTGGGTAATTAGATGCCAAGGTATCACTCCGGTTATCTTATTCGATCAGATGTTCAACTTGGAAAGGCTTCTCCGTTTGTGTGTACGATTTACTCGTGTAAGCATGAGATGAAAAGAACAGGATCACTCGATTCGATTTCAGTATTCCGCTTACTGAGCATCTATATTGTTTTATCTGAACCACGAACATGCAGCCCCAGCACCATTCGTGTCACCGATGGTCGCACTTCAATGTGAAATAAACGGTCGTGCAGAGTAAACGAAAACCAATATATATTCTGCAAACAGATGTTACTTGTAAATCTCGTTCCGCTTACTCTTTCAGATAACTCGATCGAAAGACGGGAGAACCACGTGTGGCGGGCGTCTGACGAGCACACAGTCAGGAATGATGGCAACGTGAAGACCAATCAGACAGTCAACGAAGGCAATAGCAAGAGAGCAACAAATACAACAACGATCATAATCACTTCCCGTGACGGTGCACGACAGATATACCGTGAAGAACAACTTTAATACCCCGACACCCGCTCGACTCAACCTCGAGACACCGGATGGTGAATGAAAGCACCGCTTTAATATGGCAATGGTTAAGGATTCCCTGCGTGCAACACTGAACACGATTCTTTAATCTTAGTGTATGTACTTTACTCGTCTAGCTAGATATAAATCGAATACAAATAGAACGAGCATTTATTCTTACGAAAAATGAGAGAAAGGGGTGTAAAGTACAAGAACAAGTCGCATTCATATGATAATGCCCGAGGAGTGTCAAATGCGGAGCATTGTCTTTGTTTTGCAATCAGGCGCGCTGAGAAGAAAAAAAAGAAAATATTGTAAAACGAACACAAAGTGAACTTCTGAACATTGTCACAAAGCATGAGGCACGAGACGCTATCATCGCAGATGAAAAGTAGCTAGCATCGAGGTCACATCCAAACAGCGTGAAAAGTAAACACTGAAGACTAGAAATATAAAACCAGTAAAAATCTATTTTGAAAAAGAATTACGATTTCTCTTTGCATGCACATACGACTACAAAAGTCACCGAAATCGGATATCGAACGAGATTAGGAAGCATGTAAAGGGCGCTACCTGTTCTCATCAACCATAACGGTGCAGTGCGGATTCAGCACTTTTTTCTTCGGAAATGGTCGTGCATTTCAAGGCAGGAAATGTTGCATTTTTGCTACTCACCCCCCCCCCCCCCTCCCCCACCGCTGACAATGAGGATACATCATGGACTGATTTTCTTACTTTTCCGCGGGTCGGCGAGATGATCAATGTTAAAGCAAATCGTAGGGCATCGAGTAGCTAACGGTGGTCGATTAATTAAGAGCATTTGTCTACTAACTCGGAGATCACAGGTTTGAATCCCGCCACCGGTGGTAGACGGTAATATAGTGTCGTCCAGCTTGTTATCACACCTGACTCATTGGGACCGTAAGATTTCCTACTCCAAGTCTCGGAGTTTGGCTACCGGCTATTCCTAATAACGCAGTGGGCCTTTGAGGCTCCGACTGCAATCATGCGCAAGCATTTAGTTAGGAACTGACATAGGCCGGGTGGGTTGTGTCATGAATGTCCTCGATGTGAAACGGAGATTATGAATAGTGGTATGTATATAGGGAGAGGAACAAGAAAAACAAGATATGAAACAAATCTTTCTTGTTCATCTTTCCAGATTCCTAAACTTCTTGAAACTCATGACCAGTGGTTTTGATAAATTAATAGGCGTTACGAGATCGGACTCGTAAGTAATTGCAACCGTGTCATCATTCATTCACAGGATCTACCTTTAATGTTTCTATAAATTGCCTTAGACTTAGTCAACAGGTCAGTGAAGTGAGGACGATTATGGAGTAGAAACGCCCATTCTTTGGTGAGCATACCGATAAGGTTGAGGACATTACAGTCAAACTTGCATTCCACCTGCCGCCTTAAGTGAGAACAAGATTTTTATTACCTCCATGCATGAGCGTAGTAGAAGAGGGTTACCCATAATCATAAAGACCCCCTCCAGTATTAGAATAACCGGCAACCAGACCGAGACTCCGAGTAGAGAACTGCATAATGTCCCAACGGGTCAGGTGTGGGTCAGTGTTTACCACCAAGGTTACCGTTTGGCTCTTTCGGACTTCATACGGAGCACGTCATCCAGTTCAACAAACAGTGAAATCAGACTTGCGACATGGAGCAGAAACGTAGACTTATGACAGGTTGGTCACATTTCATTGCCGGCTGGTCATACACAGAAGATGCCTGCGTGGGATAAGCACAGTATTCAATTCACGCGGAAATCGTTGAATAGTTTGTGCTTGAAAACTTGTCGTAAGCAGCCAGAAAGTGTAGTGCTTCGTGAAATGCATTTCAGTTCGTGATGCTGGACAGTTCACATCATGAATAACAGAACCCCGAGTGGCATAATTCAATTAGTGACACTTGTATTGTCGCATACAATAAAAAGTGCACGAAATGCTAATAAACCAATCGTTTTCTGCAATAACTTCTGAATCAACCCACATAAAATGATCGGATTCGCCGCGCTGATGTTCCAACTCACTAGTACATCAAATACGCACAAATCTGGAGCATGATACAGATAATTCCCGGAAAGCGGGTCTCAGAGGATGCGAAATGCTACTTAACCCAACCCTACACTGATGATAAAAACAAGCAACAAGTTACGAAACACAGTGACCTTTATCGGCAATGACTGAAAAGCAACTTCCGGGTATGTTTTTTCATGTTTCAGATAATCTCGTGTTCCATGTTGTCCATTCATCAAGAATGGATGACGTCAAATCGCGCAATGTGCCGGAGGCTCTTCCGCTTGCACAGAGACGCCTCGCTCACAGATCCGACATTTTCAATCAGATCCAAGTCCGAATGATGAGCGGACCGGTCCATGGCCTTTGATGTTCTGGTACAACAGCCACATTCTGGCCGTGGGCATAGTTGTGTTGTCACGTTGGAATATCATGGCTTTGAATTGACGTTTTTGGAATCTTCGGGAGCAAGAATTCATCTATTGTTCTGATGTATGAACCAGATGTCTGTTTCTCTTCTAAGACCACTAGGTAGGATTTCCACTCTTGAAAAACGGCACCCCAGAGAATCACATAGTCACCATCGGAGGCTCGACGACTGAAGACGTCAAGATGCAACTGTTTCTCATTGCTAAATATCACATCATTCAACTTAACATGCCAAGTTCATTATTACACACGTGAGCATGAGTCTAGTGAAGGGATGTACCCCATAGCCACAAAGGCCTACAGTACTATTAGGCATAACCGGCAACCTAACTCAAACTTATTCATGGAGAACCACTTAAGGTCCCAATAGGTTATGAGTAGTAACGAGCCAGACGACAGTATGGATTACAGTCCACTATCAATCACATTGTAATCAGTTATCACTAGCGTGGATCAATCCAAGACTCGCTTATTTTCATCCACGTCTGTGAACACTGATCACGCCCTTGTCCACGCACGTCTCAACCTACGTCTCGTCGGTGGCCAAAACAACGCCAAAGTCAACCGTCCTCCGCAGCTACTACTGGACGGTAACTATCGATCTGCTTTCTAAGCAGAACCATCCGCCGGATTATCGATGCAGTCAAACGCCCAGAACCAAGAAGAGCAACAGACAGAGACCAAGCAGGCCCTACTTGAGACTGCTAATAGCCCCCAAGGTCCAAAAAACGGGCGCACACGGAAACAGCGGATATCTGCATCCTCGGTTGCATTGTTAGATGCGCGCAGATCGACTCCTCCGGATTTCAGATATGAGGCACGGAGATGCCTTAAATGCCAACTGATTCGGAGCCTGAGAAACAACCGTGAGCAGTGGTGGATTGTGAAGTGTACGGCGATTGGCAACAGTCGCAACCTTTTCCGTCCAATTAGAAATACCGGACCGCGAAAGCCAGGTGTTAGCAAACCGACCAAGGAGGAAAACGGCTCACAGCGTCGTCTAAATCGTTGAGTGCAACACTTCGACAAGCAATCGAACTGGCATTTATTTACGACAGGTTTGCTAAATAGCGCGATGGTTACAGTTCTGGATGTAGACACCAATCCTGTGTCAGAATCCAAGGTTCTTCGTGAAATAAGCCACCTTAGACGATCTGAGGTTGCCTCCGTCTATTTTCAAAGGCGGTAGATTAGCATAGTTAATGGAATTGAAAAACTCTTCGGTTTGAAATGGAAGAAGGAACAAGTTCCAAAGGGTTGGTGCGAATTGGTGATCGTACCGACTTTTACGAAAGGCGACAGATCCCCCTGTGATAACTACAGGGGAACGAGTCCGGTTAGAATCGTATCTAAACTGCTTCCTCGTATTATTCTTCATCGCTTATCAAACGCTCACGATCAGTGCTCTTGCGAAAATCAAGCTGGGTTTGGACCTGGTCGAGACTGTGTTGGCCGCATCTTCACTCTTCGACAACTTTAAACTTAGGCACATCTGTAGACCCACTGTTAATTTTGTTAAGGCCTCTAAGAGAATGATTTTGGTTTCGTCCCAGAATTATCCTCACCTGTCTATGGTGCGTCACCGTGTTCCGGTGTTGGCGATCCTTTTTGCTGTTATTTACTTGACCTTTCCCGCACTGGACTTCCAATATAACCCGGATCGTCGTTATCACTTGGCTGACTTGCCCAACATTCGTTGGAAAAACAGACATGTTTATACATATAGAGCAGCTATCGCCCGCCTAAGCTGGACTGCCCCTACTCAAAGGATACATCGCCGGCCACGTTCCGCTCGCTACATTGGGTGCACGGGGCTAGGGGCTGAATCCGAAAGTCGGATCGATGAGAAAGCACCAACGACGACGAGACAAAACGCACGCAGTAACCAGGTCGCATCGATATGATGGCAGCACTTGTAGTTATATTACTCATAAACTCTTGTTCTCCATTATTATTGATTTTGTCGTCAGATGGTAAACAAAGCAAACGCATGTGTGGTTCTCGTCTGAACTGAATTGTGATGTTCCATGTTGATGGCTCCGTGAAACAATGGAAACATGACAGTGCATAATTAGGGAGTGAAGTGGAATGTTAACGATGCAACTGTATGAACCCCGACGCAGAAACGAAGACATGATTGTGACACGGTGTTCAGCTGCTGAACACTTCCTCGAGTGTGGGTGACTACAGTAAAACATCTAACGTTTTCCTTTCAAATGACTAAAGCAACCTTCCGTCGACTAACATGAAAAACGTACGGTGCAGAACGTGTCTTAGACTCCCTGAGAACAGTATCAGTGGACCTGGGATTGGGTTTAGAAGTGATTCAAACTCCCGAGGATGTTACCAATGGTTCACTGTTCAAATAGACATCTGTCCGCCAGTTCAGTCAACCGCCTGAACAGCTCAGTGGCTAGGGAGATAGGACAGATTATTAATCACTGCACGCGTCTTGTAGACGAACAAGAGCGCCGCTTGCAGATTTGAGTTTCATAGCTCCAAGGACTGTGAGATGGGATAAATTATACGGGATCTGAATATCTCAGGCCTGGAAATGACCACAACGGTTTGACAAGTCACTAAAGTGTGGAACAATGCAGGGAGCAACGGCGTCAATCTAGATGCAAATTACTTGTAGTCCCAACAAAATTTTCTAACGTTGATGACTTACTTGAGCGTTATAAGCAGCCAACTCAGCGTCCAAAGCTTCCTTTGTAACCGGAGTGCGGCGATCTCTACCACGTCCACGACCTCTGCCCCGACGAGGACTAAGAGTTCCGCGACGGGCGACTGGGAAACGGCGAGCAGGTGGACTGCGGGCCTGACCAACGCGGTTGCGCATTCCGCTATTGGATGCTGCCTCTGAAAAAACGTATGCACCAAATTTACGTCACTCCAAGCGCTCTGAATAGGTTAAGCGAAACTAGCCATACTTCGCATAGTCCAGGATCGAAAACACAGGGGAAACTTAGTGTTAGTTCTACATAGGTCTACTTTCTCACTACAAAGCAAAAAGCGGAGACCCAATGATGGTCCATGAAATTCGTTTGGCCCCATTGACCACGGTTTCTGTACAAAACATAGTGCATTGTTCGTTGGATGTAACTGAATCTCGATCTAGAGGTATGTCAGCGTCCATTTCGCCTTTCTAAGTGAAATAAGGTGTTTTCGAACGGCATGAGCTGAATTATTCAACTCATTCCGTTCTTGCTTAGCATCCTACTTCAGGATGGTTGATCTCGGGCGAACTTTATGTGTATACTGAACCACTAAGCAACAGCCCCTGAAAGGATAGCCAATTTTAGCGAAGTAATACTATGAAAATACAGAAATAGTCACTACTGATGTAGGTGTGTATTCTGGTTCACCAGGGCTCAAAAGCTCTTCATCGTCAGAAATCATGAGTACGCAGCACAACAACTTTGTCACAACAGTAAAATCACGAAGCAACAAATTTAGACCCATACTCGAAATGGATCACGGTAACCAAAAGAGGTAAAAGTTTCAAACTCAGTAAACTCCCTGTGTGGCACAGAATTACCACCGACCGAAGGCAATCATGACATCCTCGAAAAACTCCCCACGCCGACCAAGGAGCATTCGATCCAGGCCTCCGGATGCGAGGGTAACAGCGTTCCACGATCATTGAAAATGGTTTTAGTGAGCGGTGGGAGACGCTCTGGCATATTCCATAAAATTCTATCACAAGTGCATTTAGCACGTGCTAATCATTAACAATTAGGGCAGAGCACGAACGACTCGAAGTAGCTTTCGCGGCACGAAGGCCTCACTTCCGGATCGTCCAAGTGGAGCCGCAACTTCAACGCCGACTAACCTGCGCCCACTAGCTGTATCACCATCGGGCGACCATCAAGAGGAACACCATTGTAATGGTTGCGGGCTTTTACAGCACTTTGTGTATTGCTGAATGTCACTTCCGCGGTACCCAGTGAGCGGCCGCTTCGATCGTAATGCACCGTTGCCCGACGAATCGTACCAAACTCGCGAAACAGTTCCTGAAACGGATGCCTGCATGATCTATTTATAAGCTTACATTAATGTCTGTGTTATTCACACCAAAATCCAGGTTTGAAATATGTAGTTTATTGGAAGAGCTTGTACCAGCGGACCCTCGCCCTCCTTGAAACAAATCATGCTGCCATTTATCAGGTATTGAGCGTACCTTGAGATACATCGTTTATATGAAATCGAAACCACTCACTCCTCCACCGGAACTTCTTCTCGCTACTCCACCTCTTCTAACACCTCTCAACATACTTGATCCACGACCCCGACCACGTTCCCGTCGAGTCTGTTGAATGATATCATCCAGGCTCAGATCCATCTCAGTGCAGCGAACAGGACTCAAGCGACGCGGTGCAAGTCAAACATGGCAGTTAAAACAACGGTTCAGTTCAGTTCAGTTCAGTTTGCACAGGACTTGGTGTGGCTAGAGCCAATCGTGTGTCCAGATAGTTGTGTTGTCGGCGCGTTCCCGTAGCTCCCAACACTGCGTGATTTTCTTTTTCTGAAAGGCAGAAATTTTGTGCAGTATCAGCCCTGGCAGAGTAAGGTGGAAACAATAAGTAAATTGCATCTGACCCTAAAAGCTGCTTCACATAACTCGGGGTATACTGCCACCCAACATAGGTCTACTGCTTTCTTAAAGGTCTTCACTGTTGTGGTATTTATGACCTCCTCCGGGAGCTTATTCCAATAGGGTACCACTCTATTTGAGAAGTACTTCGCCCTAATTTGGAGCCTCGAATGTTTCCTTGGTAATCTAAGGCTATGCCTCCTTGTGCCTCTCTCGGGGATCAGAGAAAAAAGGTCTTCTCGACTTATTCCTGACAGTCCTTTCATTACCTTGAAGGTTTCTATCAAATCCCCGCGAACGCGCCGTCTTTCCATCGAGAATAGGTCTAGGGCACGGAGACGCTCTGTGTAGTTAAACCCCCTTTGCCCAGCCACCATTCTAGTGGCTAGCCCTTGCACTTTCTCCAGACAGTCGATATCTTTCTCGTAGTACGGTGCCCAGGCCTGCACGCAGTACTCCATATGCGGCCTAACTATGGCCTGATATATCGGAACGAATATCTCCGGATCTCTACACGACATAATGGATCTAACTCGAAAGAGTTCCCTCCTGGCCGTATTGGCTGCTGAGGTGCACTGCTTTGACGGCTTAAAGCTGTTGTCCATTATAACGCCCAAGTCTTTTACCTGCGAGACCACTTGCAACGAACCCACACTATTCTCACTAGCCCCTGTATTTGTGGTCAAGCATTGACACTTGGTGAGGTTTAGTGGAAGGTCCCATTTGCGTGCCCAGTTTTGTACTGCTAACACGTCAAGTTCTATATCTACTCCAGCTATCTTGGCGCCATCGGCAAACACAAAGGTGGGGTTTGTAAGCCCACGTGCTAGGTCATTGACGAAGATGAGGAAGAGTAGAGGGCCGAGCACCGAGCCTTGTGGCACCCCACTTGTTACACCTTCCTGTTTTGAGACACGGCTACCCACATCAACACCGAAAGTTCGCCCTGCTAAAAAACTGTTTATTCATTGTCTTGTCTTTCCAACAATTCCCGTAGACTGCAGTTTGACGTCGAGAAATCTGTGGTTCACAGAATCAAATGCCTTGCTGAAGTCTAAGTAGCAGACCGCAATCGATTGCCCTTCGTCTAGTGTAACGACCGGTCGTGGAAAATCCCCGTAAAACCCTTGCGGTTCCGTGTTTTTCTTCACATCACTCACATGATTACACTACTGACGTGTGTTTACGAACTGTTTGTCTCTTTGGATCAATTGTTGATTGTTCGCGCCCAAAGCGCTACTTTGCCAGATCCTTGTTCTGGACCGGCGTGACGCACGTGCTCCTTGCCCACAAGCTGCAATTAGGTTTCTCGTTTGTTCAGTCCTTGTAATCGCATTACTGAGGTTTGTATCTTTTTGGTATCATTGTTCACGCAATATTCTAGTATCATGGAATATCACGGATAATCGTCTTTTGATTTCGGGATCCGTTGCGAATTTGGCTACGCACTTGTAAGGTTGGTTAGACCTTACTTTGCGGTTTCCTTAGTAAACGCGTGCTTCGGTCCTTTGTGCTGCGTGGACCACCTGCACGTTACTCTAATGCTCGGCACTGTACGAATATGTTAACCAGAACAGTATTCTCCGCGCCACGTGAGAACGAGAAGGCGATTGGGAGAGATAGTGGTTAGCGTATATTTCAGGAGTGTGCGCGAGAGCGTGCGCAAGAGCAACTGTCAAATGGCAACCGCGCTTGGCAGTCAGCGTTCAGTTAAACAATAAACGTGGTAAAAGTATGAACGAAGATGGCAACCGCTACAGGGGCCTCCTCCTAGAAGTCCGACGGAGTTGGGCTTCGATCGTGATGGTAAGCCAGAATTATTGGTTGTCCAGGAACTCCTCATAGCTTCTCCGTTATATTGTTGTTGACGTCGAACGACTGCTGATGAGTTTACCGGTGCCTGCACTCTCGAGGTCCGATGTGCGTGGGTCCAACTGTGTTTTGGCGCCCGCGGGTCTCATACGAATGCAAGCCGGAAAATGCCTCGTCAGGTCCATCCAAAAAGGCGTCCAGTTGCCGTCTCCAGTGCCAGGCTGACCAATCGTCCCGTTGTCCAGTGAGCGGTTGGCTCCTTGAACGTGCACGGGAGTCAGCCAGGCTACGGATGAAGCCAATGTGACTTGTTAGATCCATCTGAGAGAGGGCAAGGTAAACTGGAACAAAATAGCGCCTGAGGGCGCCGGCGGATGTTGGACCGTAATAACAACACACAAACGATGTTCGGTGTTGTTGTAGTCGCTAGGAGACCAGAAGAAAATGAAATCATAACTACCGATTGTAATTTCACGGGTCTGTTGTTTGGTAAATCCATGGCAAACTTCCCAACTTATTGCTAAAAATCGGTTGTAAAAATCGTCACGAAATCGGCGAAGCGGACGGGATTTCGTAGTTGGCGACCGCGACGGCTACTTCGCGTTGCGGGTACGGTTGGAGAATCTGATGGACTAGCTGCCGAGTCCTCACTAGGCGTAATTGGGGGTGGTTCGAGTGGTAACTCGCTCGATGCAGGTGACTGAGCGGCTTGAGTAGGTGTAAATTGGCCGAGCGGCTCGCACTCCATGACGGCAGGCTTGAGACGATCGATAGATACGGTGTCGTGTCGTCCGCTGATATCTATGACAAATGTCTTTGCCCTACGTTTTATCACCCGAAACGGGCCAGTGTATGGCGCTTGTAGTGGTGATCGAACGCCATCAACGCGAAGGAATACGTGAGTAGCGGTTCCTAACGCAGTTGGGACATAACTTGTAGACTGTTGTTCACGCGGCGGACTGGCCTTGAGCACTCGCATGTGCCGCGTAAGGCGCTGAGCATAGTTACCGTAGTCGAAAGTCACGGTTGGTGAGGGGGCTACCAACTCCCCAGGCAGACGAAGTGTGCAGCCATATACCAGTACGGCCGGTGTTGTGTGTAACTCCTCCTTAACGGTACTACGCAGGCTTAAGAGTGCTAATGGTAGTGTTTCACTCCAAAGGGGGTTACCGTTTGCTCGAAGGGCGGCTTTTAATTGCCGGTGGAAACGCTCGACCATACCATTGGCCTGAGGGTGGTAAGCTATCGTCTTAACGTGTTGGCAACCGAGCGTAGCGAGTAGGCTGCCGAAAGCGCCGTCAAAGTGTGGACCGCGATCGGTGGTCACTATTGCCGGGCAACCGAAATGACTAACCCAACCGGTCAGAAAAGCTTTCGCGGCCTCTTCCGACGTGGGACGAGGGATAGGGATGGCCTGCGGCCAGCGAGTAAAACGATCCACGCATGTGAGTATGTAAACGTACCCAAGCGAAGGTGGGAGTGGTCCTACGAGGTCGACGTGCACATGATGAAAACGTGTTTCAGGTTCTGGGAACCTGGCTAACGCCGCCTTAGTGTGCCTATGGGTCTTAACACGTTGACACTGCAGACAAGCACGAGCCCATTGACGGACATCTCGTTTGACATTGTGCCAAACAAAACGCTCAGTTATCAGTTTCACCGAGGCAGTCACACCCGGATGAGCCAGATTATGGAGTGTCAGGAACGTAGGATAACGGTGGGCAGCAGGAACTACTGGCCTAGGGCGACCTTGCGACACATCGCACACGATGGTATTCTGGGAAGCTGGAATAGGCACTGTGGTTAAACTCAAAGAACCGTTTTGTCGAAGTCGTTCGATGTCAGGGTCCATAGTTTGAGCCTGTGCCATTGCGTCCAAGTTGATATTAGGCGTTTGTGACAGACTTAGTTGATATACGCGCGATAAGGCGTCTGCAACGGGATTAAGTACCCCAGAGACGTGTCGTATGTCCACAGTAAACTGTGAGACAAAGTCTAAGTGGCGAATCTCACGTGGTGAGTATCGATCCGAAGCTGACTTTAGTGCGTAAACCAAAGGCTTGTGGTCTGTAAACACCGTGAACGAACGGCCTTCAAGTGCATGTCGAAAATGACGAATTCCCAAGTAGATGGCTAATAACTCTCTACCGAACGTGCTGTACCTTGATTCCGCGGGTTGTAGGCGCTTGGAGAAGAATGCTAAAGGTTGCCAAGAGTCATCTACGAACTGTTGCAGTACTGCTCCAACCGCTGTGTCCGAGGCATCCGTCACTACCGAAATAGGAGCCAAAGGGTCGGGGTGTGTAAGGAGTGCTGTGTTGGTGACAGCATCCTTGACCAAGGCAAATGCGGCTTGTGCCGTGTCGGGAAACACGAACTTCCGCTTACCTCCGCGCAACAGGTCGGTGAGGGGTTGCATCATTTCCGCACAGTGAGGAATAAATCGGCGGTAGAAATTCACCAGGCCGGCAAACTGACGCAACTGGCGAAAAGACTGGGGTTCAGGGTAGTCGCGAATAGCGGAAACTCTATCTGACAGAGGGCGGATACCCGAGGATGAAATAGAATGTCCTATGAAAGTGATACCAGACCGGCCTAATTCGCATTTCGCGATATTGATCGTAACGCCGTGCTGGCTAAGGCGTTCGAAAAGTGCTCGTAAGTGTGTAGCGTGCTCTTGCTCTGAAGAACTCGCCACCAAAATATCATCCAGGTATACGTGGACATTTTTCAAACCACGAGTTGCCTCGTGCATGAACCGTTGAAAGGTCTGGGCTGCACTGCTGAGTCCAAACGGCATTCTCACAAACTCGAACAGCCCGAAAGGCGTAGTGACGGCAGTTTTAGGGATATCGGCCTCTGCTACCGGAATCTGGTTGTACGCCCGAACCAAATCGATACGGCTGAAGATGGAGCAACCTGATAAAGACGAAGTAAGGTCCTGTATATGGGGAATCGGGTATCGGTCAGGGACGGTGACTTTGTTAAGCGCTCTGTAATCACCACAGGGTCGCCAGTCGCCACTAGACTTAGGAACCATATGAAGAGGGGAAGCCCAAGGGCTACTAGAAGGGCGTATTATACCCAGTTCTAGCATATGTTCGAATTCAGCCTGTGCAATACGAAGCTTGTCTGGTGCTAACCGACGCGGCCTACTGAACACTGGGGGTCCCTTAGTATCGATATGGTGAGTGACACTGGTCGTCACCGCTGGGAGAGGCCCGGCCTGCCGAAACATGGCTGGGTAGGCGGCGATGAGTTCGCTATAAGGTTCGTGTGCCGGTGGTTGGACGTAAAAAAGGCGTGACGTGGTTCACTCGCGAATTACAACCCGCAACAGCGAGAGTGGTCTGACGATCCACCACTCTGCGGCGCCGTGCATCAACTAACAAGTCAAAATGCTGCAGGAAGTCAATGCCTAGAATTGGGTACGGGACATCGGCGATGATGAATACCCAACGAAAATTACGCTTCAAACCTAAGTTTAAGGTGAGCGACCGCTGGCCAAACGTTGGGATGGCCGTGCCATTGGCAGCGCGTAGTGTTTGGGCCTGCGGCGTGCTATTGTCGTCTTTCGCTCGGGGAAGGACGCTCACTTCGGCACCGGTATCTACAAGAAATAGGTTATTTGAAATGATGTCCCTTACGTTCAAAAGACGACTGTTGGTCTGATACCCGGCTTCGTGGGTCGCCACCACGGGCCGGGGGTTGTTTCCCTGATGAGCCCCGGGAAACGTACACCCTGGTTCGCATCGTTTAACTCCCTCACCAAAACGACTGTGGTATTTACAATAACCCTCTTTTGAAGAGCCGAAAGGTCGTCGCAATGACGGACTATGGCGCCTGGGTGAGCGTGCGCGGTGCTGCTCCTGTGACCCACTTCTAACTGCTAAGCGTTGCAGGCTCGCGTCAATCCTAGACAAAACTGACGCGAGGTCGTTAGATGTTGGCAGGGCAGGCACCGTTGTGACGGAGGACCTGGTTACTCTAGCTACAGCGGGGTTGTATCGTGACATAATGTCACCAGCTATTGCTGCAGTTTCCTCCAGTGAACACTTGCGCGTGGCACTTAGTAAAACTGGGATGTTGTGTGGCAAACGCTGCAGCCAAAGTTCCCTTAAGAGCGGGTCCTCACCTACCGTCGGTCCTCTCAAGCGCTGCATCTCACGCAGCAGTTCGGAGGGCTTCCTACTTCCAAGCTCAACGTTTTGAAGTTGTTGCATACGTTGGTCCTGTGTTGGGGTCGTGCGGGCAATGACGGCCTCCTTTAAGGCCTCATAGCTTCGGGAAGAGATTATTACGTCCCTTACTTGCAGCGTGACCTCCGGCGGGAGGCGGCCTGCTACCCACCTGAAACGGCTGGCGTCACTGGTTATACGGCAGTTTTCGAATTCTAACTCAACCAGCGTGAACCAGAGTTCTGGATCAGCAGGCGTGAATGCCGGTATGTGCAGCGTGATCGCCCCAACGGTGGGGTCTGAGCAGGATTTCCGTTCGGCAGACATAGCGATTACTTTATGGAATACAGACGGGAAAAGAAATCAACGAAAAATGGGGCACTATAGTTTTCGCGAAAAAAAATCGCGACGAATTAGACACACAAAATATGTATGGACGAAAAAAAAAATTATTTGGTAAACCAACCAAAAAAAATCAAGACAGGGAAACAATAAAACACACAAAAACGTACGCAGACGGGACCTTGAACGGTAGAAAACAAGGAAACTCACGTGACCTGCGGATCACGTCGGGCTCACCAATTTGTAAGGTTGGTTAGACCTTACTTTGCGGTTTCCTTAGTAAACGCGTGCTTCGGTCCTTTGTGCTGCGTGGACCACCTGCACGTTACTCTAATGCTCGGCACTGTACGAATATGTTAACCAGAACAGTATTCTCCGCGCCACGTGAGAACGAGAAGGCGATTGGGAGAGATAGTGGTTAGCGTATATTTCAGGAGTGTGCGCGAGAGCGTGCGCAAGAGCAACGGTCAAATGGCAACCGCGCTTGGCAGTCAGCGTTCAGTTAAACAATAAACGTGGTAAAAGTATGAACGAAGATGGCAACCGCTACACACTGATCAAACGTTCGTTATATCCAGATGCTCGGTTGCCTCATCGAGGAACAGCAGGAGGTTCGTCAGACAGGATCGTCCTGCCACAAACCCATGCTGAGCATTTGATATGAGGTTGTGTTGAACCAAATGCCTAGAGATCTGCTTCCTGACTATTCGCTCCAGGCACTTACACAGTACCGAAGTCAAGCTAACCGGCCGGTAATTTTCCGCCTTTTGCCGGGGTCCACTCTTGTAAATGCCTACCACTGTTGCTCTCCTCCAGTCCCCCGGCACTTTGGGGTTACCGTCTTTTTATACTTGTCAGCGATATGGGAAGGGAATTGTTGGCATACAGTTCTATGTACACAAATTGTCGTATTGAAGACAGTGGCTCAGATGTGCGTCATCATCGTAACATTGCGAACCAGGAAGGCAGCTGTTGCGTGGTCATGTAGAAGTTCAAACTCAACTCTGGAGGAGGACTAAAAGTTGACGCATGCGCCACAGCAAATTCAGACATCAGAAAGTGTACTTCTCACTGTAGGAGACTTCAACCTGCCGGGAGTGCATTGGGTGGCTGTTAACCGTATCTCGGGTAGGGCAGAGGGAGACTGTTCATTGGATGCACCGCGGGGCTCTAGTTCAGCACGTTGGAAGAGGCATATGATACAGACCAGGGCATAAACCTTTGCTCCTCGACCCAGTGATCGCAAGGCATGAAACAGACAGACGGGTTGGGTTTGCTGCCACCTTTTGGGCAGTAGTGATCGAGTCACAATCGAGTTTTCCCTCTGTCTCAGGAAAGCGAAGGCCGTAGTAAAATAAGGTAGAAACTGTGGGACGGCAAACATGGGGTAAATGAGAAACAGGACTCCAGAAATAGGATGGGATGTAGTAGATTAGGAAAGCTAGGATAAAGGAAGTGTGACTGAGGATCAGGTGGAAACTCCTGGGGCCGCGTGACAGTTTTGCCCCACTTCAAGAGTGCGAAAATAGAGGCTATCCAGCTTGGTGGACCCCGGCGGTTCGCCCAGCAGGGTAAAAGGAGAACACATGCTGGCGGCTCTTCAGGGCTGCTTGTGGCGAAAGAGCCTGGCTGCGGTGCAAAGGGGATAGAGGCTCAGCCGCAAAAATCCAACGAGGTAAAGAGAATCTTTCAGCTGGCACTGGCCAAAGAAGTTAGACAAGGCCGTAAGTGCTACCAACAATGTTCAGTCAAGAGCTTCACTTAGGACTGAAGTGGCATCTCTCCTCTTGAGGGATGGGGTGAGATTTTGGTTGCACGCACGATTTGCTGACTCGATTCCCGTCCAGCGAATGGAGACGCAGAACGATAGCGATTGCTGGGTTTTAGTAATTATATTGGTTGCCTGTATAAGTGACAGGAGAAGGGAGACTGAACGAGCTAATAACCAGAGCTGGTGAGCTGGAGAGCGCCTTGCCGTTTTTGTTACGTAGCATGAAGTAGGTTTTTCTTGCTAGTCTTTTCCGGTACCAAGTGGATTAAAACAAATCAGATTTCAAATAACCAGTCGATTGAAGGAACCGATGCTAGACCCAGTTCCTGACCTATTGAAAAGCCTGGTCAACTTTTTCCAATCCAGTTGCGTACCTCAGTGGATGACTGGTGACGATCACCCTAATGTCCTAAAGGGTTTATAAGATAGGTTGATGTGTCCGACGGAAGGAGATTATAATACCGCACTGGGTAAATCGGGTCTGGATGAGTGAAAGTACTTTGAAGTACCTCTGTCCTGACCATAAGCCACTTTGTGTGACTTAGAAGATTCGAAGAGGATGAATGCCTATAGCTAGAGGGGGGCCTGACACTGGAGTTGGCCGCTTTTGGGGAGCGGTTGCCAATCCCAAGTAAATCTAAGTGAAAATACCTATTCGTAAACAAGGCGCGCCTAAGCTCCAAGCTTGCGATTGCATTTTAATGAGGTTGGTGCCTGCGAAGCCGCTACAAGATATGTGACGATCAAAACAAAACCGATGCTCCGAGCCTAAACTTTTAGGGTGTATTTAGACGTGGATTGGGGAAACAAACATCGACGAAACGCAAGTGGTTGCTCCCATCATTTCCGACCTGCAAGTGGTAGAAGAGGAAGTAGATAAATTATTGGAGGGGCCCAACATACAGAAGTCGGCGGCGCCCGATGGCATACACCCGGTCATTGGACAGCCACCGGCTGCCGCGATCAGCTGACATGCCCGCCGTCTAAGCTGCGCTACGCTCAATCAAGGGGTATTACCGTCGGACTGGAAGTTAGTTATGGTTGTGGCCATCCGCAAGGGAGGGTCACGGTCAGAAGAGGAGGCTTGCCGCCATGTGAGCCCTACATGCATTCTGCGCAGGGGTTTAGAGCGACTGGTAAGGGTACGCAAGCGAACACTCAACGAATCATAAGTTGCTCTGTAAGGCAAAGCTCGGGTTTTGAAGGGTATATCTTGCCTTTCGGACCTTGTAGTAGTAGTAGTATTCTTAGGCGAAGTCCTTACTCAGATGGATAAGGGTGAGGTGGTCGAGTTTTGTTACCTAGACTTCAGTGAGGCCTTCGGCTCTCCTGGCCATCGCTTGCTAGCGGAGAAAATGAGGGCGTTTAGGATAGAGGGGCTAATACACAAGTGGGTATCAGCCCTCCAGACCAAAGGGGCATTTCTTGTTAGCGGGGGAACCTGCAAGTCTAAAGCAACAGAGGTACCTAGCGGAGTACCCCAAGAGTCAGCTTTAAACACATTGCTTTTTCTTCTCTACACAGGTGATCCAATGAAAGATTTACCTCTGCCATGTTTCACTTTTGCCGGAGATGCAACGTTTGTGGGACCAGGAGATCCTGGAGAATTGTCAAGGGACTTGATGCAGGCGGTCAGCAGGCAAACAAATGAGATACTCCGCAAACAAAAGGAAGAGTCGCTTATTAACCAGAGCCTAAGTGGGGGTGACAGTAATAGGGGAAATTGGACCATTCACGGTTGAGGCGACGTAGTCGGTAAGGAACTTGGACGTCAAGATAACTGCTGACTATTCGATCTGGCGGCCTTTAGGGCACTGTGTGCAGCCTTGGGCACCTTTCTCAAGAAGGATGCTGCCTGCCTGGAAAAGGTTCAGTGAATAGATCCTCGGAGGGCCCAGAGACAACAAAAGAAGTCGTATGAACAAAAGACTGTATGATAAGGGTCTCTTCTCGCTTGGAAAAGAAGACTCAGCGATCGAATTGAATAGTTTAAAATCTTGAAGGGTTCATCGGAAATAAGCATTACGAATATGTTCCAGTGGGCCACTGATCACAGAGCGAGAGGAATTGGTACAACACTTTGGAAGCCACTTTCCAGGTTAAATGTCTGGGAGAACTTCTTTAGCAATATATTAGAGGAATGTGGAATCGAATAACTGAAGAAGTAGTTGGAGTACAAGTTGTAAAGCATTCTAAGAAGACCCCGGAGGCTAAGTGAGACTAGTTATTCACAGAAGCAGAATGCTGAGAATTAGAGAGAAGTGTTGGGCCAGTCAAATCTTTTCGGCTAACCTGCGCCCTTGTCTACCATCTGGGACACCAAGTGTGATGAGATGCTGACGTCATGGTAGTCTCTCACCTGGGTTGTGGGAAGATTGCTACTTCCTTATTCTCCAGTCAGACCGAAGGAACGGACCAGTGAACAAAGCCGCATTCATGGATGCCGACCTCAGTGCCTAACACTGAAAGAAACTTTGAACTCTGGATCAGCCCCGGCCACTATCAGCCCTAAGCAGCTTGACCTGAAGTGACCTGGTTGTAGGGAAGTGCTATTTGCTGTCCATGAGGGATGGATTCTGAGATCACCCTTGATCGGGCCAGTTCAACGGACCTCCGGCTTCGACCAACTGGGTATTCCAAGTCCTGGTAGCAACTGCGTAGGAGTTGCACCTCGTCTGATCCAAAAGGGCCTACGCCATGGCATGGAAACTAAGGGTGGCTCGGAAGGGGTACTCTCCGGTATTTGTTGGGATAGAGTCAGACCAGCTGAATATGACATCAGGAAATAATCTCCAAGGCTCTTTGTAGCCATTCCTATTGCCTCTGTTCAAGCACCAGGGTGAAAAGGAACGAGACCGAAGCAGCACCGCAACAGCTTAGGGTGCAAGAATCAGAACGTACCCCGTGTAACAGCCGGTCGTGGAACATCCCCATTTTCCCCTCGCGGTTCAGTGTTTTTCCTAACATCACTCATTTGCCTACACTATCGACTTGTCTTTACGAACTGGTTGTTTCTATGGACCAATTGTTGCTTGTTCGCGCCTAGAGCGCTACTGTGGCACACCCTTTGTAAAGGAGTTCAGGAAACCCCATTCCATGCATTAGCATCCATGTTACAAACGACATTAATCATTCGTATGAACTATATTTGCTGGAATTCCGATTGTTTGTTTTATTTCTCTAAGCCTTTGTTACAAACCGGACTCCTACCGTTGCCTCGAGCGAGAGTCGCTCAGTTTGAACTTCGTTGTGACTGTATTTGGTAATCTTATCTTCTGTATCTAACCTTTGGCTGTAACCCAGCTGCAGTTGTTGATTTGTTTTCCAATTTGGAGCGAAAGAGCCCAGAAGGAACACTATTGAGGTTTGATTATTGTAAAATTAATTAATTTGTTGTATATAGTACCGTAGCTATTTGGAATCGACTTTGTTTTGAATTGTGTCGAAATTGGTTGCTACGCGTCGCTCGAACGTTCCGGTGGCTGGACTTTACAGTACTCAATATCCTTGGCAATTGCTGAGACATGAAATTACGCAGCAAATCGGCAAACCGTTCCGAATCAAAGGACAATACCCCGCAGGTGAACCAAACCCTTTTGCCCGTAGGTGTTGGTCATGTTTCTTGCTCAGGCTCTAGTATATCAGGTTGTTCTAGGGTTAGCTCGGTTTCCCATAGAGCTAGAGCTGATCTGTTGTTAGCCGAGTTGAAGGAGAAGCAGGTTGTAGAACAGTTAGAGTTAGATAAGCAACGTAAGCTGCTCCAGGTGAGGAATGAGACGGAAATGGCGAAACTGCGTTTGGCACTCGCTGAGGAAGAAGAAAATCTAGTCAACGGAGATGAAGTCAAGGGTGGAGTAATGGTCAGTGAACATCTTTCTCGTTACTTAGGTGGTTGCCACGTGCAGAACGACGCACCACAAAAAACAAGCTTGGTTCCAATGGTGAAACCTGCAGCGGATTATCGTTTGGACTTGCCTAGGGTGGAACTGGAGTCATTCGCGGGCTGCTCGTCAACGTACTGGAGGTTTGTGAAACAGTTCGAATATTACGTCGAAGGTAGAGTTCGAGACGATGGACAACTCCTACTTTATTTGATGCATTACTGCAAGGGACAAGCAAGGGATGCGATTGCCGAATGTGTTATGTTGCCTCCAACACTGGCATACAATAGGGCTAGGGAAATCCTAAAGGATCTGTATGGACAAGATCATGTAGTGGCTCGTTCACTGATTGACGGCTTGCTGCAAGGTTTAAAGCCTCTGGCAGAAGATTCGGATGCCCTGACCAAATTGTCGTTAAAAATGCTGAACTGCGAAGTTGCCCTCAGGCAGATGAATTGCATGTCAGACCTCAACTCATTGCAGACTATGGAACGTATCACTCGAGTGCTACCAACGCGTCTCCAGGATTTGTGGGCTAGGACCGTTGATGATATTTTGGGAAGAGGAGTCGAACCGAGGTTCCAAGATCTGCAGCACCTAGTGTCCCGTGAGGCACGGATTGCTGGAAGTAGGTTTGGCAAACTTGCCGCCAATAGCAAGGCTCAGGGGTATTCGCGGTCATCCAGTTGGAGGAATTATGCACAAAACCCGCGTCCAGAAGCGACACGGTTCACGCCAAATCAGGGTAGTACTTTGTTGGTCGCAGCTAACAGGTGCTCGGTATGTAATGGAATACACACACTTGAGGAATGTCAGCGATTCCTGTCTCGTGATATACCCGGTCGTTGGGCATTGATCAAAGAAATCAAGGCTTGTTTTTCGTGTCTCAAGTGTGGACATCTGTCCAGCAACTGTTCTGTTTCAAAACCATGTTCAACATCAGGTTGTTTGAAACGGCACCACCCTCTACTGCATGTTGCACAGAAGCGAGGTGCCGATCAAGTCACGCAAGATACAACACAAGGGCCGCAGCTGGATAAGCTGGGTACGGACAGTGCGAAAGGGCATGGGCAGTGGACCAATAATTGTGCGGCTACTCTTAGGCCAGAATGTCGGGTCAGTTTAGGTGTGCTACCAGTGCGAGTAGACGGACCGGGGGGCTCCGTGGAGACCTACGCTCTGCTGGACAGCGGGTCTGATGTGACTCTAATACAAAAGGACATTATGGAGCTGGTGGGCCTGAAGGCATCCCCGACCTCACTTTCGATTTCGACCGTAAATGGGACTACCACTTGGAATTCGGGAATAACGGAGCTGCGACTGAACTCATTGTCAGAGAATGATTTCGTGAATGTAGAGAGAGCATTTTGTGTTGATAGGTTACCAATCCAAGCAGCGCAGTACTGCACAGATGCGGACATTTTATCCTGGCCTCACCTACATTGCGTCCAAAGACGGAATCTGGAAGATTCGAGAGTGCGAATCCTGATAGGTGCCGACGTCCCAGAAGCACATTGGGCATTAGAGCAAAGATGTGGCAAAAGAAAACAACCCTATGCTGTGCGGACGATTTTAGGATGGATTGTTCTTGGTCCGATAAACCAGGAACCACACTTTGCGAGAACAGTAAACTACATTGAGAGGGGAATCGATCCCTTAGCAGAACAGATCGATCGACTATACAACGCCGAATTCTGCGATGGGTGTGCGTCAGAAAACTCTCCTTCATTAGAGGACAAACAGGCCGTCGATATGGTTTCCAATGCCATAACCTGGTTGAACGGACACTATGAAGTTGCACTCCCGTGGAGGAATCCCGAAGTGAGACTTCCAAATAACTATATTGTGGCCAAAGAGAGATTGAACGGCCTGAGGAAAAGGTTTGCGCGTGACCCGGAATTCTTTGACAAATACTCTACAGCAATAGAGGGTTATGTGCGCAAGGGCCACGCCCAGTTAGTTCCCGATGTACAGCTAAAAATGGGTTTTGAGCCAAAGTGGTACTTACCACATCATGCAGTTACAAACCCTAAAAAGCCTAGCAAGTTGAGGGTGGTGTTTGACTGCGCGGCTGCATTCCAGGGACGCTCCTTGAATGATTACTTGCTACAGGGACCGGATACGACAGCAAGCTTAGTTGGAGTGTTGCTTCGTTTCCGAAAGGAATCTGTCGCGTTGGCTGCGGATATTGAAGAAATGTTCATGCAGGTTCGAGTGCCAACGAGAGACAAAGGAGCACTGAGGTTCCTGTGGTGGGAAAATGGTCGACTAGGTGGTAATCCTGTTGAATATCAGATGAATGCCCACCCTTTTGGTGCCACTTCCTCCTCATTTTGTGCAAATTTCGCGTTACGTCGCACGGCAAACGATTGGGGAGGACAGTATGAGGATTACGTCTCCACGGCCGTGTATAACAACTTCTATGTAGACGACTGTCTTGTTTCTTTGCCCACACCGGAGAATGCGAGAGTCTTCGCTATCCAGATGAGTGAGTTACTATCACGAGGCGGATTCCGGCTTCATAAGTGGGTGTGTAATCGTAAGGAGGTGCTGGATATTTTACCAAAATCTGAGCTCGCCCATCCCACTTTGGAAATAGATGATTGCGCGCCTGTGCCGGAGAGGACGTTGGGGTTAGAATGGAACGCAATAGAAGACACGTTCCAGTTTTCATTCTCAATACGCGAAAAACCTCAAACAAGGCGTGGCTTGTTGTCTATAGTATCATCCGTGTTCGACCCGCTAGGGTTGGTTTCACCTTTCATTCTGCCAGGCAAGGTGTTATTGCAATCACTGTGTCGCTTGAAGCTTGGTTGGGACGATCCAATTGGAGAAGGACCCCTACGATGCTGGAATGAGTGGTTAAGAAGTATGGAACAACTTTGCGCATTCAAAATTCACCGTCCCACTATTAGAGGTAACTCGCTGAACGAAGGTGTGCAGCTTCATGTATTTTGTGACGCTTCTGAAGTTGGCTATGGGGTGGTGGCGTATTCCAGAATGGTTTCAAGGGACATAGCCCCCTACTGTGCCCTATTGTTCTCTAAGTCAAGGGTAGCTCCTCTGAAGACCATAACGATCCCGCGCTTGGAGTTAGCCGCAGCAAGACTGGCCGTTAGAGTTTCTCGGATGCTCATGGAAGAAACTGGAATCAAGTTTGGTAAGGCCTACTACTGGACGGACTCTGCTATAGTTTTGCATTACATAAACAACACTAAAACGAGATTTAGTACGTACGTTGCGAACCGTTTGGCTGAAATCCATCAGTGGTCGGAACCCTGGCAGTGGCGGCATGTCAGATCGGAGGCTAACCCCGCAGACTTGGCATCAAGAGGCACAACATCACCGAGTGATATCAGCTGCTGGTTCGAAGGTCCTAAATTCCTGATGGGCGATGAAACCTCATGGCCGACCTGGCCTACGGTTGATGCAGCACCACCAAACTTTGAGTTGAAGCAGCTTTCGAGTACAGTTCTCACAGTGTTGCGGGATACATGGTCGGACGCACTTCTAGCTAGGCACTCCAGTTGGTTTCACTTGCTGAAGTCGGTAGCGTGGTTAACCCGTTTTAAAATGTACGTTGCAGTCATGAGAGGCGGGCGCACGGATCTAGGATTGACAACTGGGCCGTTGAAGTTACACGACATTGCTAAAGCGGAGGAAAGTGTTATTATGATTGTACAAGCTAAGGTCTATGGCGAAGAGTTAAAATGGCTACGAGACAGGAGCAATAACCTATGCACTAACAAATCTCCGATGAACAGGACCCTATTAAAACTCGATCCAATTTTATTAAATGGAATTATTTGTGTTGGAGGACGACTGAACTACTCCAGTCAGCTTCGGGGTGTGAAACATCCGGTGATACTACCCAAGACTCACCCGATTACAGACTCGATAATCCGATGGTACCACGCGATGGAAGGACACGCAGGACCTTCTCAGTTACTCGCGGAACTTCGCAAAAAATTTTGGATTGTACAGAGAGGAGCACCGTCCGAGATTTTTAGTGATAACGGTACAAACTTTGTTGGGGCTCAAAGGGAATTGAAGAACCTAATGGAAAACTGGTCTAGTGATAAGATTGCCGATAGATTGTTGCAACGGGGCGTGCAGTGGCACTTCAATCCTCCACATGCTAGTCACCGTGGTGGCATATGGGAGATCATGGTGCGCTCGGTTAGAAGAGTACTTCTTTCAGTTTGTGACGAGCAGCCGATGACTGACGAAATACTGTTGACATTCCTCACGGAAAGTGAGCGGATAGTAAACGGACGACCGCTAGTGCCTTTGACCTCGGACTGTCGTGATCTGCCAGTACTCACGCCCAATGACCTGCTTATCCTGAGGTCGAACCCACGAGATATTCCGACGGATTCGTTGCGCGATAGAATGGTTCGTCAGTGGAGGCAGGCAAACTACCTAGCGTCTGTGTTTTGGAAGAGATGGATCAGGGAATATCTTCCACTATTACAACAGCGGCAGAAGTGGATAACTCGAGAACGCAATTTTAGATCGGGTGATGTAGTGCTCCTAGTTTCGGAGGTTTTGCCGCGTGGCCGGTGGCCGATAGGAGTAATCGAAAACATCTCAGTTTCGGACGATGGCTTGGTACGAACGGCAACAGTGCGAACTAATGAAGGATTAGTGCTCCGTGACATTAGAAAGATTTGTCTTATTGAGGGCGAACCGGACACTGGTGGTGTAAGTTCAGAGGCCAACTTTCCTCAAGTGGGAGGCGGGTCTTCGGATCTGCCGAACCGGGAGGGACCACTGAGAGTTGATCCACTTGTCCGACTGGGAGCTGCTATTGACGGTGACCAGTTTTAGGTATTGGGGAACCGTAGGGCGAGCCGACGCATGAGGCCGACCACACCTAGCGGTGCCCGGGAAAAAATCCGGGTCGGATTTTAAGGGCCGGTGTAAAGGAGTTCAGGAAACCCCATTCCATGCATTAGCATCCATGTTACAAACGACATTAATCATTCGTATGAACTATATTTGCTGGAATTCCGATTGTTTGTTTTATTTCTCTAAGCCTTTGTTACAAACCGGACTCCTACCGTTGCCTCGAGCGAGAGTCGCTCAGTTTGAACTTCGTTGTGACTGTATTTGGTAATCTTATCTTCTGTATCTAACCTTTGGCTGTAACCCAGCTGCAGTTGCTGATTTGTTTTCCAATTTGGAGCGAAAGAGCCCAGAAGGAACACTATTGAGGTTTGATTATTGTAAAATTAATTAATTTGTTGTATATAGTACCGTAGCTATTTGGAATCGACTTTGTTTTGAATTGTGTCGAAATTGGTTGCTACGCGTCGCTCGAACGTTCCGGTGGCTGGACTTTACACCCTTGTTCAAGACCTGCGTGACGCACGTGCTGTTTGCTCACACGCTGCTATTCGGTTTCTCGTTGTTGAGTCCTTGTGATAGTATTACTGAGGTTTGTATATTTTTGATGTCATTATTCGTGTACTAATCTAGTATCGTAGAATATCGCTGATAATCGTCTTTTGATTTCGGGATTCATTGCGAATTTGGCTACACATTGCTCAAACGTTCGTTACAACACTCAATAGATCAATTTGGAACGAGGAAAAACACGCAAAATGCCAAGAAAAGGATCGAAAACATTGGAAGCCGGACAGGAAGTAACACGGCAAGTCTCTGGGGAGGTTTTGGGTACATTTGATTCTTTAGTTAATGTTAGATCGTCTAGTCCTGTCAGTGCTAGTTCATGTGTTAATGAGAGCAATATTGATGGTAAGGATGTTTTATTTATATAGGCTGAGAATACTAGGCCTAGAACAACAGTTACTATCGGCTAGACTACAGGCGCAGGAAGCAGAGAAGAAGTGTACACAGAAAGAGCGAGAGCATGAGACCAGCGACTGCGACACTTCCGATAGATCAGGATGCAATAAGATAGGGAACCCCACGCCGGTAGCCGACTACAAACCACCATCGATCGATTTGCCTAGAGTGGAACTAACGGTTTTCGACGGGCAAGCTGAGCAATACTGCAAGTTTGTCAGGCAGTTCGAGACGTTCGTTGAAAATAAGGTAACCGACCCTGGGCAAAGACTACTCTACCCTACTCACTACTGCCGAGGCCGAGCAAGAGAATCTATCGATGTGTGTACCATGCTCGACCCGGAACAAGGCTACACAAGAGCAAGAAAGATTCTAAAGGACTCGTTTGGCCAACCGTTCAAAGTAGCCCGTAACCTAATAGAGAGCGTGATGGTAGAGGCAAAGAGAACCAAGGGCGACGTCTACACCATGGCCGACCTGGTGATTAAGATGCAAAACTGCTTAATAGCCCTCGACCATTTAGGTTACAGGGCTGACCTAGATGCCATGCAAACTTTGGATAACATAGTCCGCCACCTTTCTCCCGAACTACAGGGTCGGTGGGCGGAAGAAGCAGAACGGATAAGCCGAAGCGACAGGGAAGCTAACTTCGAAGACCTGACCGAATACTTGGACAGGCAAACGAAGATAGCTGACAGCAGGTTCGGCCGACTCATCCGGGACAGCAACCGGGCAAACAAGCCCAGTACTAGCCAAGCTCAAACCCCTGCACGGGAACATTCAAAATACCAGCCTTGGACCAACACACACGTCATTCCACGAGATGCTACGGCGAAACCAAATTGCAGATCCTGTGGTACTAGCCATGGCCTGCCAGAATGCCTCAAGTTCGGCAACGCCACAATAGACGAACGGTGGGAAATGGCGAGGATTGCAGGAGCATGTTTTATCTGTCTCAACACCACGCACCGGGCAGCGGCCTGTAGGACAAGGAACCGATGTGGTTACGAGGGCTGCACGGGCAGACACCATCGGCTGCTGCATCAGGCTAGAATAACCTTACCGGAGACGAGTACCAAACCCAGCGTTATTTGTTCAACGTCACGATCTGCCAGTAAACCGGTACGTTTAGGCGTAGTTGCTTTGGGGGTAGTGACCCCGACTGGGGTGGTCAAAGCGTTGACTTTCGTCGATAGCGGATCTGACACTACTCTAGTGAAAGAGGGGTTTGCCGACAAACACCAACTGGCTAAAGGTGCGACGTCGTTGGTAGTGAGCACGGTGGGCGGAACACAGGTAATGACTGCCGGTAGATTGAGGCTGCAATCCATCTCTCTAGACACTGACGAGGAAATTGAAGCAACGGAGGCATTCACGTTAACAGACCTCCCCATGCGGGCACCAAGGTCGGTCAACGCAATCTTGACTAGGTGGCTCCACCTGCAGGATGTAACCGTTGTAGACTGGGAAGATGATGAAGTGGATCTCCTCATCGGCTGCTACGTGCCAGAGGCGCATTGGGTGCTTGACCAGAGAGTGGGCGACCGCCAGGAACCTTATGCCGTACGCAAGGCCCTGGGATGGATGTTATGCGGTCCAGTAGGTATACGTGATTCCGTGAATTACTTATCCGCCGAAACGGACCGCATAGAGTACCCTCTGCAGTGGCTGTATGAAAAGGAGTTTCATGACATTGGAGACGAAAGACCATCGTTGTCTCAAGAGGATCACTTCGCTCTACAAACGGTGCGGCAAGGCACTAGAGGCTTCGAAAAACAGTTCGAGGTTCCCCTCCCATGGCGCACATCTGTCGACCCGTGGACTGACAACAGAAATTATGTTCTCCAACGATTACTACGACTAAAAGAACGCTTCATTCGAGACCAGAATCTGTGGGAACGATGCGCGGATTTAACGAAGCGAAACGAAGCCCTCGGTTACGTTGAAAAGGTGCCCGCCAACACCGACGGCAAAAGGAGTATCTGGTATCTGCCCCACCACCCGGTCATCAACCCCAAGAAACCCAAAATCTGCGGGTGCTTTTCGACTGGGCGGCCAAGTTCCGGAGCAAGTCGCTAAACGATCGCTTTCTACAAGGGCCTCACTGGACCACACCACTGATCGATGTTCTGTGCCGTTTCAGAGTGGGTAAAGTGGCTTTGTCTGCCGACATTAGGGAAATGTTCCATCAGGTGAAAATACCGGTAGGAGAACGAGATGCGTTGCTTTTCCTGTGGTGGGAAGAGAGCGACCGGGACAACGCGGTGGTGGGTTATAGGATGACCGTCCACCCCTTCGGAGCCATATCGTCACCATTTTGTGCCAACTACGCCCTCCGAGAATCAGCGAACAAACATGGCGATCTAGTCCATTGGATGGTGGTAGATAGCGTCAGCAGGAAATTATACGTCGACGACTACCTTGGGTCACTCGATGATGTGGAACCAGCTCTAGAGCAGTTCAGGGGTCCGACGAGATTGCTGGAAGAGGGCGGCTTCCATCTAACTAAATGGATGTCGAAGGCTCCAGAAGTGATGAAGGTCATCCCGTATCACGAAAAGGCCGAAAGGGTAACAGATTTGGACGGCTCTCCACTTTCTATCGAGCGCACCTTAGGAATACAATGGGACGCGAAAACGGACGACTTTGTTCTCGAGCTAAACGTTCCCGAGCTGCCAGTAACGCGTCGTGGCGTACTATCTGCTGTCTCAAGTTTGTTCGACCCGCTCGGTTTCGTCTCACCATGGCTGCTACCCGGAAAGATCTTGTTTCAGCGGCTGTGCTGCAAGAAAGTTGATTGGGACCAGTCACGGGACCGAGGGGACCGGTTGGACTGGGAAGAATTTTTGAACACCTTGAAGAAATTAGGGGACATAAGAATCCCACGATGTTTGGCTCCTGGCCATACGACGCGGACTGGAGAACTACATGCTTTTTCCGATGCATCCGAAGTCGGTTGTGAAGCTGTGGTGTACGGACGATGGTGCGCAGGAGATGGACAATATACCACGAGGATCCTGTTCGCCAAAGCCCGCGTTGCTCCACTGAAGCCGGTCTCGATCCCACGCCTTGAACTCAGCGCAGCCGTGTTGGCAGTCAGGGTGTTGCAAGCTGTGAAGAGATGTTTCGACCTCTACATTTGGTCGGTTAGCTTCTGGACGGATTCGTCCATAGTACTTTACTACTTTAACAACGTCCGGAGCCGGTTTAGTACTTTCGTTGCTAACCTACTCACGATTATCCACGATGAATCAGCCACGAACCAATGGAATCATGTCAGGTCTGGCGATAATCCAGCCGACCTGTGCTCCCGAGGTGCGACCAACTTCAGGCAGCTAGACACGTGGACAAGAGGGCCAAACTTCGTGCACTTGCCGAAACAAGACTGGCCCGTGTTCGAATTAAAAACCCCTACGGAATTGGAACTGGAGATCGAAGGCGTAGTGATGGCGGCCAACGTCGTCGAAGTGACATCCATTCTATCGCGACTGGTCAGGTTTTCTTCCTGGATGAAGACGCTTCGTTCGCTAGTTTGGTTAACCAGGTTCAAGGGAAATTTACTAGTCATGAAAGGGCTGCGGCCCTTAGGCCAGAAACGGGTCGGCCCGATAAGTCCCGATGAGCTACAAGCGGCAGAGTACGGTATTTTCCGAATGATACAACGCGGGGCTTTCGCCCGGGAACTCCAGAGGGTGGAAGAAGTGGGACCGACCAATAAAGACATACCATCTCCAAGAGGCGAACTGAAGCGCTTAAACCCCAAACTCATCGACGGACTGCTGCGGGCGGATGGTAGGCTGACCGACGCCCACCTGAGCTTCGACACAAAGTATCCTATACTGCTTCCTGCGAGACAACCTGTAGTAGAGCTAATGATTCAACACGTCCATGCCGTGGAGGGACATGCCGGGGGAAGTCACGTGACGAGCGTCATTCGAAAGCGCCTTTGGTTGTTGAGAGGACGAGAGACTGTAAAACGCGTAATCCGACGTTGTGTGCAATGTAGGAGACGCAGTGCCACAGCAGGCAAACAACACATGGCCCCACTATCAGAATGCAGGGTGACTACGGGCTGGTAGCCGTTCGGTGATACCAGGTTGGACTATTTCGGGCCCTTGTAAATCAAGTGCGGGAAAAGATTAGAAAAGCGATATGGATGTATCATGACGTGCATGAAGTCACGTGAGGTACACCCGGAAGTCGCACATTTGATGACCACCGATTCGTTTCTACGAGCCTTGCAGAGATTTATCAACTGAAGAGGCGTACCGGCCGATATATACTCAGATAATGGGCCGAACTTTGTGGGCGCTCACCGGGAATTGCAGCGTTGGCACAAGAACATAAACAGAATCGAACCGTGGCCTACGGCATACGATGGCATTTCAACCCCCCTAAGGCCAGCCACCGAGGCGGCGTATGGGAACGCATGATCCGGTCCGCCAGACGGATATTCCTGTCAATCATGGAGCAGCAGCCAGAGCAGAGCCAGTATAAATTTAAGCCATGACCCTCCACTGCGGAAAGTACTCCAGTCCAATCAATCAATCGGTGGATCAAAGCGGTAATCTGGGCTAATGCCTAGTGGACCTGTGGTCACCCAAGTAACCAGCCTGATCTGAAAGAGATTAGGGGACGTTCCGGATGGGGGTTATGGTCAACTATATAAAGGGGATCAAACAGTTAAAATTTTGCCAACTTAGCGCTGGTGGACAGAGGAACGGATTATTGACGGGCGAAGGCAGCGTGTTAGTTTGGCAAGGTAGCTGACTGATGAGGGGTTTTTGGAGGAGTTAGTTACAATCACATTGGATAAGTGTCATCGTTGCTGTAGAGTGGGTTTAACCCGGCCATAAAGAAAATAGCTAAGTTGGTAAGATGTGGGAGAAAAGTGCGGCCCTGTTTGTGGAGCATAAAAGGAAAGAACGGGCTCAGGAAACAAAGATCTATTAGGACTGGACAAGTGCTCATCAGTGAGGATGTCGGAGAGAGGTGGAAATATGTGGCTACAGAGCAGCCAGTGCTGGCCGTGCTAAGAAAACCTCCGATACAGGATGCCAGTAGGGCATGACGAGATTTTATTGGTGCCAGATTAGCGAGGCGATGAGACCAGTTTAGACGGGACTTTCCTTTTTTCAAAGTGTGCACATTTTAGAAAAAGCCCAGACATTCAAAATGACAGGACATCATTCAGTTTTTCCCGGGGATTTTTTCTACCAAGAAGCATAGTAGACACAATGCTCAGTCACCGAATATGATCCGTGTGAGCCTTTCAGTAATATGGAGTGTCTATTTTAGTAAAGGTGGAGTTTGCTGAGCTGGAACTTAGAGAAGAGAAAGAGCCGGGAGCATGTTCGTATTTTTCCTTATATATCTCTTCCAGTATCTAAGGGCTGATTAGTAGGCTAGGTTGGGCAGCGGTGATCAGGATATTGCCATCCGCGTTGTTTTCTCACTGCTATCGATATAGTTTTTGTCAAGCCATCCGGCATAATCCCTAAAACTACAGCTATAAGGGGAGATTTATACCCCAGAGAGAAGTGCAGCGGTTTTCTTCTGGAAGCCATTGTTTTAGGCGATCCGGCCATAAAAGATACCTGCGGAATTGATCTTCGAACTGCTCCCAGACTAAGAGCAGAACAAAAACATCACTCTCATTTAGATTACGTTAGTAGATTTCAGGGTACTGCTTTGGAAATCATCTTCATAAGGTGACTTAAGCCTTCTGCACTTTCCGACAAATCATCCTTCTTCCTGACCTGCAAAATACCTCCGGCATAGCTTCTAACAGGCTATCGACGGGAGCCTTATGAATTTAAACTTCTAAAGGATCTTCCTAACACAGAAAGTTTCAGCGGCCTTTCATCTGAACAATAATCTTTGGTGCTGCCCGTTGGTAGATGATGTCAGCAAAACTACCTTTGGGCTGTCCCTTAAGGTAGGAACAAAACGAAGCGACAATCTCAACCGGACAACTTTAGTAGAATCCAAGATACTGCGTCAAAAGTCGTCTCCGCAGAGTAGGTACACAACAGCCGTCTAGCCTAAAGTAAGTAAATCCCGGGTATTCGGCCCTGTTCTCGATTGCGTTGTACTTCGTAGGCACCCCGACAGCTCCGTCAGCAAAAAACTGCCTGTAGTTTTTATCTTGAAAAGTAGCATATATTTAATCCTGCAGATAGTTACTTCTAGTGGCGAGAATTCTCCCACTGGCTTATATATATTGGCCTTACCCTGCTCTTGCCCCCTGCTCTTGCCCCCTGCTCTCGTATCTCCTACTTCTGCATATTGCCACAACTAGCTCCGATTAGCCGGCCGTATGCTTACCATCATAGGTGTGACTACATCTTCTACCAGCCGACGCAGCATTACTGTCAGCAACCGCCTTTCCAAGAACACCAAACTCCAAACCGCGCGGAATAAACGTTCAGCTTCTCTGGTAGATATACTTGGGAATGCTAATAGGCAAGCTACGGAAATAAGCGAAAATCTAAGTAGTCTTCCTCCTCGAATCGGCCCCGCCGGCTTGATGTTCAGTCATCTGATGCACTTGACACTGTCGCTTAATCTGATCGCACACCTTGCCCCAACCAACTTACTGCTGGCTACGAGGCTTGTGGGGCACATTTGCCTCGGAAGGCTTAAGAAGTATAAAAAGGCAAGCGGTGTGACGGTGTTCAACGTTCCAGACCGAACACGCCTTTCAACAACCAAAAATATGATCCTTAGTGCTCGCAGCCCTGGCTCACTACCGTGCCACTATGTTAGACTCTGAAAAACTTCCAAGCGCAATGCCTGTCCACTGTCATTCAAGGTTACAAACGAAGCCGTCTCCAAGGTCTTTATTAGCCGGCAATTTTTAGTCGCCGCCGAAGCAGGCTTCAAGTGTGCCAAGATATTTCCTGACAAAACCCCACCGCAAAGAGAGGTTCACAAGAGCCAAGCCAAGAACAACAACCCTAGTGTAAGTGTAGAAAGCAATCCACCCTAAAACTCTGATCTGCCTATCACTAGCCACCACCAAACGTCGCCGTCCGTTACAAACTGCAGAGCAATCGTAGATTTAGACAGTACTCCAATTGTCTTGCCAAATAAACCACCCGGCAAATGCTCCAACTTCCAGAATAGCCCAAACAAACCCCTAGACTGGATCAAGCTATCCTGTATCCTCAAGAATGATAAGGGTTTTTCCGAATCATCCATCCGCGAGCGCATTTCCCCTACAAGTCTAGGTGGCCCCACTCCATCTACTAGCTCCGAGTCTGGTTACTGAACAACACCTACAACTCTGCACCACCATCCCACCTCCCTCTACTCTTATGCATCTTGATAACCCCAGCAATCTAGGCAATGAACCCAGGCCTCCGAGCCCACCCACTGCACTCTTCAGTTCTCCACCGGAATGTATCTGGTTATCACCCAGACCACTACCGCTGATTGGTCCGCCAGTACAGATTCAGCCTCAGAAATTCACACTCCGCCGCCCAACGGACAGGGTCTATCAAAGTAAAGCACATGCAAAGAATGGGTAAGTGGTTCGGTAGAGCGAAAGTTTACCTGCCCGTTTTGTAGCTCTGAATCCTACCTTTCGATCTCGGCTATCTGCCCTTTCATTTCCACCCCACTCTGATCCACTCTATCCACCTCCTTCAACAGCTCCTCCACACCAAACACTCTGTACCCCAGCCCTTACCCAGCCTCTCCCTGGGAATCATCTCTATGACTCACCTAGCTTCCCACTCCACAAGGCTCACTCGCCTCTTTTGGTCTAATATGGCTACCCAACCTTGGTGGCTATTTTTCTGCCGGCTTCCTTCATGAATGTTCACCACAGTCCACCAGCTCTTTCAACCAGTGCCTCCCCGTCTCTCCTTTTTTACACTACCCTCCTCCAGGCTTCATCTTATCAGATACTTGGAACAACTGAGCCCCTCTCCAATCCTCTCCGGATTCATCACTAGAATGACCACATTCAACATCACCATTGATCACCCTATCATCCCAACCATTAACATCAGCTCCCAAGCCGGCATAAGCACTTTCATTATACTCACGAACGCCCGTTCAGTACTGAACGAAACTAAAACAATTAGCCGCATTGCTCAGACCTCGGACTTTGATATTATCATCGTAAATAAAACCTAGCCTATGGATTCCGTGCCGTCAGATCGAGTCTTTCCAGTTGGTTTACCGGTGTTCCGAGGGACCAGACCTCGTCGTGGGGGTGATTTGTTTATTCTGTGTCAAAAACGCCCTACCGGCTTTCCCGATCTCACACACAACTTTGGACGCCATTCGGCGTTCTCTGTGGTCAATGATCTTACCGAACACCTACCCTCATACTGGTTGTAACTATCGACTGCCTGATTCCAGTGCTGTGGACCTTACCAAGATTGTTGACGCACTCAACTGTCTTTCATTGTCGCCCTGCCCCTCCAAACTGATTGCTGGGGACCTCAGTGCCCCAAGCGTTTGTTAGAATACTCTACTTGCCCCAAACAACATACCAAACTTTATGTCATGCATGTTTGTGGGACTTGGGATCCAAAAAGTAACTTTTCCAACCAGGGGAAGCAACATCCCGCTGGTTTATCTAAGGCTTCAGCTAGGACGGTCAACCTCTTCCCAGGAGGTGATCACAAAACGGTGTCTTGGACCTTCTCAGTTCTTCAGGCTTTTGACGAGTCCCACCCACCCAGTCATCTCTCTTCATCAGTCAACCGGGATGATTTTATCCACATGCTTCGATCGTTGCAATGGGACGACTTCCTCCTGCTAAGAGACCCTCGACTGGCCACGGATTTACTGTATTCTTACTTATCCAACCTGCTGCCCATAACCATTTCTACTTGTATCATATCAAAATAATTCCATGGCTTAGTTCTGGCCCGAATGCAGAACACATATCTAAAGCTTCAGAAGGTATATATCACACCGGCAGTAACTTATCGTCTTTCTCGCAGCTCCAAGGTTTCCCGGCCGCCAACAACAATAAATCTACCGTCATTATGTACCCCGATATGACTAAGGCCTTTGGCCGCATCCCGCCTTCTTTATTATTAACCAAACTCAAAGCTCATGGCTTTTCCGGGCCCTTTTCATGGTGGACAACACAGTATCTGTCAAACCTCTCACGAGTGGTTTCCATCGACGGATGTTTCTCACAACCTGGTCCAGTTACCTGTGGGGCCTTGTGCTTTTTCTCATTTACACAAATGATATATTTCCCATTAGCTCCATGGTACCCCATTCCTTTTTAGCTTGTGGTATTAGGATTGTCTATGAGATTCTTCGTCAGTACCTCAACACTAAGTTGGATGAAATTTCCAGTGATGTGAAGCTACTCGGAGATTAGTGTATTTATTAGAGTATGAACTTCTCCACCTCCAAGAGCTGCTACCTAGTCTTTAGATGTCATGTGGTCCCCGGAGTTGTGTTTGTCCACGACCTACCCATTTCGTACTGCCAGCTAGTTCGAAACCTTCGTCTTCAATACTGCCGTAGCTTTAGGTTTTCCGACTATGTCCCACTCCAGGTCGCAAAGACGAAAAGAACCACTGGTCCCGTCTCCAGAGCTTTTCGGTTACACGATTGCAAACAGGCCTCTTCCCGGATACTGTCCCGTTATCTTCACCGACATGACGAAGTCTGGTCGCATTTCTCTGGTGTCCGAACAGCGCCTATCCACCAAGCAATTACTGGGATTTTCCTCCAGTCTGTGTTACAAGTACTGATGCAGCTTACTTAATCCTGACTCTCCATAGCTGCTTCGCGTTAAGCTGGATTTGTGCTTTTTTGTTTGAGCTATACCGCCTTATGGCCTTTTTCAAGTACTAAACCCATTCGTCTCACTCCCCCCTCGACTTGTGCTCTACGCCATCTCTCTTTGTAGTTCTCTATTCCCGTATCATACCAAAAGCTGAGATTTTACTTTCTTCCTATAAAATACTCAAGGTTATGGAATAAACTTTCGATGAACATCCGCCAGGATCTCTTTATTCTTCATTTCAGAGGCCCGCTGGATCACTTCTTGACTGTTCCCAAAGGGATCCTTCTTACCGGCCAGAATGTCACCGAAGAGCTGGCCTACGAAAACGGGTTTGATTACTAGGATTATGTCACCGTATCCTAGAACCTTCAAAACGAATAAAGATGCGTGAGTCGGTTAGATGTATCACAGCAGGTTGCGCTGACCATAGCTGGCTCACAGTGAAGTGAAATTTGTCGGATTCCGACTTTATCTGATGCTGGCCGTGAACAGTGTACCCCCAAATTTTGGAATTGTTTCGTGTGTCTACTACCTACATTCTCTCTCTTCCATAGCCAAATGCAGCGATGACACTGACGGGAAACGGCAACAGGTCCCAGGTTTTCTTATTGTACCGAGGAGAAACAGCCATTCTTAGCAGTGGCAGACCCCATCGATCACTCGTGAAGAATGGCCGGCGCAGGAGAGTTGAGAAGTACGCTCTTCGAGATAAGCTTGCTCTCCCGCGTGTCTGAAAAAGGGAGAAAGACACCAAAGTACCAAAGATACTTCTGGCCGCGAAGGTGTTGGATCCGAGCTCTACGCCCCCGCCATAGCGGATGAATTCCTTGTTACGGCCACGGCCACACCCAGCCTGTAGAAATTCCCCCAGAACAAATGAGCTCAAGAGCTAAGCCCTCAGTACTTCTGCCCGAACCTGGGCTGGGTGATAATGTTCCGACTAAGCTCATCACATAAGAACCAACCCCTTCCTTATCAGCTTAAACTCGTCCACTTTCCTTACTCCATTTCCGACCAGCTAGCTGACGCCAAATTCCCTTGTCCATGTACGCTTTCCAAAGTTTAACCACGTGAAGTCCGCCATGTTCATTATCCTTCTTGTCGATACATGGAATGACTATAGCAAGCGCCAGCTTACTCTCACGATCAACACGTAAAGTGACCTTTCTAAAGTCAACACTTGATGCTCACTCGCAAGTGACTTGCAGCCCCAAAACATTTGCAGCCCAGCTAGATGTCCGCAAGCCTTCGTCGTCTTCTTAGGGCGCATGAGAATGACTGGGACGATGGTGAACTGGGCTCTCCACATATGACAGTCCGCCTCCAGCCCTAAGTGTCAACCACCCCATGCCCCCCACGCAAGCTTTTCATGTATATTGACGTCAGCTACAGAGCCACCGTGGCTCTGACTCATCCCGCCGCTCTGGACAACAAGCCGATGCACCAGATGGTAAGCGGGTCTCATCATAGCACTACATATATGTATATATATATATATGTAAATACGAATGAACATATAAACATATATCTGAAAACGTGGGTGAAACCACCTGTGCTTTTCTCCCATATCCATTTATATATCCTCCTCCTCGTAAGAAAGCGGTGTCTCTTATGTCTTAGCGTCCTACTAACTCTCTATTTTACGGCCCAACCTAACGACAACCTTCCGCAAAAGAAGACTCATCACCAGCCTGCGGCATTATATTTGTAAATTCACCACCATAAGATGTGTCACATTCTCTGGACCCGCTAACTAGAACTGCCATTTAGGTTCTCGGTGCTTCCCAGCTGCTTCCTCACGTAGCCTCGGACCCAATAGCCCCAATGCACTTCCGCGGTTTCGTTTACCTCGAAAGATAAGATTTCCAGGTACGCTGACGAATTGCATTGCAACACGCTTCAGGGTTACCCGAAATAAACCACTACTTATTTATTTTTTTAACTGGGTCTGGCGGTGCAAGCTTAGTTAGCCCCTCCGAAAGCTGACTAGAAGCACCTATGACTTATCATTTTACCAAGACCATTGTGCCCCATTTCCAACCTGCCTACTCACATCTGTTATGTTGCTCAAGCTAACCCTCAGCTGGGACACATTCCAGACTGCAAACTTCCTTTTATCAATTTCAGAACCACACGGTCATCATGCTTCAGGCTGTAATACATCTTGCAAACAGCTTATCCTCCTCTTTGCCCAGGTGCAACCGTGCGCATGGCTGGCTGCCGCGAATACTATGTGGTTACCAGGTTCCACCCCTACGAAGTCCTGGTATCTGTGCGTATGCTTGCTGAGGCCTACTAGGAAATTCCTACTACAAGCCCCTCCAGGTTTTGTAGCCATTTAAACCACCGTGCAAGGGTTCCTAATTGAATAATGAGTGGTTCATTTTCGGTGATGCTCTCATCCTTCCCGTGTCAAAAAGGCGAACACAAAACGCAGCCAACCCTCGTCCAAAATGCTCAACGCGAACATAGAAAGGCCAGAGGAAACTCAACAAAATAATATATCTGTCATTTTGCCAAAACAGTTCGGCCTACGGGGAAGGTTTCTCCCTCTTGCAATATTTTGCTCCTCGCTCAAGTAGCACTTTGCCCACCGCAACAATCCGCCAACATGCCGGCAACAAGTGAGCAGAGAAATGTTAGACACCTTATAAAAAGTTCACATAACTGGTCTTCAAATAACCTCGTGAGTAACAGTGTGCCATTTTCTTTAATATTTGTGTCCCTGAATTGCTTTACTACCGTGGAGTTTTGTTGTAACCAAGAGGACGTCAGATTTTAATTCCGTGCCGGTTCCACTTTATATTCCGTGTCACTTGCTTCCCTTTATGTCCTTTTAAGTGGCTTTGAGTGTGATAGTGTTCAATACTTGCTGTAGCAATCGAAAGTTTGTTTTTTATGGTCAGGCTTTCATAACTTCAATGTAGTGGATGGCAACCTGTGGGATAATCACAGTTGGTCCTGAGACCAGAGAAAAAATAATTATCTTTCGCTCACTCAGGTAGGTTTCTTTCACGAACAAACACTAACTAGCACAAAGTGAGGTTGAATGATGTTGCCTATGTTTTGAAGTAAGAACGGGTTCACTTTATAGGACGTGCAAAGTTTTCCGAAATGCTTTCGGTAGCGTTCCGTGAAATAACGGACGAATCCGGCGTGTATCGCACGGCTTTTGAAGCATGGCTTCTGTCCATTCTGATTTTCTACTTTCGTCCTGATTTGATTGTGAATCGTAGGACACATTTCCGGATGATGCTTCATATTATTCGGTTGCAACAGTTAAAATAAATAAGCGGAAGAGGTGTCGCATAAAGGAGGAAGAACTCGGCTGTGTGAAGTGTGCTCTTTGTGGAGGGGCCACACAGTGGGAGCACCGCGTGCGTCTCCTCAAGTTGGATTTTCCAGCGGAGAGTAATCTTCAGTCTAGTTACTTTCATTCTGAGGGCTTTGTTTATGAACACAACCGCTGAATGCGGCGCTGTAATTCCGAGAAACGTGCCTTGCTGCCAACAGAGTGAGACATGCTTACGAGACGATACTATTCTGACGGTCTCCCACAAGCAGCCAGCAGTTTTGAGTAAATTATTCACTTTAATACCAATGATGGCTCATCTATTAGCAACAGTTGAGGCACCCACTAAAAAAGCCGTTACCTCTAAAAGATAGTCACGAATAACTGGTTTTTCGTTTTATTTCTAGCGCATTAACTTCCGCTATTGGTCATTCCTTTGGACCTCTGACTACGTGCACCAAAGTCTGCTGACGACCGAAGTTAACTTTCGAACTCCTTGGGAGGGGCTTTTGTTCTCTTTTGGCTATCTTTGGTGTAAGGGTTATTCCGATCGCCAGTAACGCGTAGCGCTATCAACGAATTCCAAAGTCAGAACAAGATTGGTTCTCTGATTCTACGGTACTGGATTAACAAAGTATACGCATGTAAATATGTACAAACCTTAACTGCACGGCCACAGAGTCTAGCAACGAGGGCTAGAGTTCAACAGACGGTCAATGTCAAGTACCACCGTCACGGCAGTCCGAGTTCGAATGAAAAATATGCCACGGTACATGAGAAAAATATAAACAAATGTTCAAGTGTAGTGATTGATGCATGCTATACTCGTTCGAGGGTCAATAAAATAAAGAGTATACTCTCGACAATACAAGTATTTGGCAACGGCTAGGGAGGATTCCCACACATGTAAGTTACATTCGTTTCAACGAAGGGAGACTTGGGGGCAACTAACGAAAGTATACCAAACCTTTGTTGGGATCTAAGAACCCAGTTGGGTACTCCAAAAGAAGTGTCCTTTCACAAAGTTGAATAACGGGCTCTACTTTCACATGGGACTGACAAAGGTTCTGATGGGACCGCCAACGAACATTACCGCAGTCCCTGGGGGAATCCACATTCGGGTGAATTTCGATGGTACTCTGGTTTATCGTTCCCCAAATACGCAGCTGTAGCCTGTACTAGTGAGAGTGATCAGGCCTCTCTGTGTCCCACTTCTCGCCGTCAGTTTTTGTAGCGGTCTGGGCAAACCGTCCAACGTATCAACTTTCACTTGTGAGGGCATGACGGAGGTGAGCCAAGTGTTAGCAGAAGGAACACCGTTTGGCAACAAGGGCTTCGAATGCTGACTGTCGTCAGTGATCTGTGATATTCCGGTCCAGAGTTTCACTAAACCAGTGAAAGGCGCAACCAGTTAATTTGGCTGTGGAGAGTGTATTCAGCTCGGCTTGCATCATGAAAAAAGATGACTCTTCCCTACGTTAGGTGCAAGCTTCATGACGACGAGGCACTTCGTGCCACGCGGCATGGAAAACATAACATCGGCTGGAATTCCTTTTTTTCCTCCAAACTGACATGTTTCAGGCCTTTCCGTTGGACTACGTGCAACTTCTCTGTTTGGCTGTGGTGAATAAACTGTATCTCCGGTCGCAGGGTCCCTGCAATTCATTTGGCCGCTTGGATAAAACTGTCTGTGAGGACCTTGGCTATCAAATACTCCATTCACATGCCTCCACTCTGTGTGGTTCCCAGCGGCCTTGTAGCCGTATTTATATTATTGACCCGTGGAAGGCCACGGAATTTCTTACATTCCAAGTGTGTTTGGGACCTGTTTGTTTGAGGGGCTTGTTGAGTGAGGGTGCTTATGAACATTTTCTTTTGCCTTCGGTCGCGATTTATATTTCGTGCCATACAGTTTTATAAGTATCGTGCAATACATTTGCCGAATCTACTTTGCGTACATGTGTGCAAAAATCTCTTCTTTGTACGGTGTCTCGAATATTACATGCAAAGCTTATTCAATATTCACCTGCCCAAAGAGGCTTTCAATCGCGGAGCACTGGAAAATTTTCGCTTTTCCCATTTGAATTATATAAACGCAGTTTGAAATTTAGTATTCATGGTCTGAGAAATCCTGCCCACAGTAGTGTCGCCGTCTGTGCGAGCGTATTATTTCGGACAACCCGGATTCCACCGCCTACATACAAGATGACGTCGGACAACCAAACGAATGTTCAATTGGGCGCAAAAACACTGTCCCAAAGAACCTCATTGTCTTGTCCCTCAATCCACCGAACATTGTTGCCATTGCTCATGGTAAACCTGTTGAAGTTGTCAACATGTGTGAGGCGTCAGTAAGTGTGAAATATTTTAAAAGCCCGTGCCGGTTTTCCGGCGAACCCACGCAGTTTAACTGTCTGTACGTATGTTCCGATGACGGTTTGAACTATGATATTGTAACGCCTCCTGTGAGTGGCATTGTCTGTAAATACTCCCCTATATCTGTTGTCAGTCTTCATGTAATCATACCCATATTACGTACTCTAAACTATTGACGTTTCACCCATTGCTATGTACCTGGTACTCAAAAATTATCATGATTAATAACACTACATATCGCCAACTGCTAACAGTTTGAGATGTACCTGGTAGTAGCTTTCTGTTGTGATAACTGGTGGAACCGGTCCGGATCCGGTGCGCTATTGGGGTCGTTGTCACGAAATACCACTGGTTGATTATACCCTCTCAGAACTCAACATTTCTTTCACCAGCTGCGAATTTCCGACGTTAGATGGTACGTGCTACTTCTCCTGGAAACTTTGTCGCCTTTTTAGGGGGTACAAGTCGTTTTCATATCCTTATAACCTATGAAAGTTTATATTACTCTGCATACCTTCATGAAATCCCTACCCTCCTCTCGCCTCATCACCAACTGCCCTTTTAAGTGGACTTCATTATGCATCACCGGCCAAGTTCTTGCATCATCCTTGTCAATGTTGTACTTTCTGCGTCCTAAGATAATATCCGTCGCAAAATTCTCACATCCGGCCTATTGATTATTATTACCCCAGTTGGCTCGAAAGTGAATCATACCTGCCGTGTAATTTGTTGTCACTTTACTTCACTTAAACTCTCTTTAGCTTCTTTCCTCTGTTGCTGTATTGTGTGACCCCTTCTTTAACATATGTAAGTCTCCCATCTTGTTGAGTGATATTGTAAACCCTGATCATGCTTCCATGCGTGAATCTCGACCAACGTTGAGAAATATACCATTTTTATTATAATTACTTATATTATTATGTAAGCGGTTGCAGGTGTGGTCAGGTTGCTGGTCATAAGGTACATATGAGGGACACATGTGAGAGATAAAAGGCGGGATCTGCGAGTGAAAATAGAAAGCTTGATAAGCTGTCACCCCACTTAGACGAAGGCAGAAGAACCAGTGGCACATCTGGCGAACGGATGATAGGCAGAGTTGCAGATTTTTCCGCCTCGGAGGGTCGGGTCAATGTAATTGGTTGAAGGCGTCTACTTTCTTCATAGCTCTATTGGTGGAAGGTGGATACTGGGAAAAAGATGTCCATTCACTTGGATATTTTCAGAGGGGTGGCTTAGCCCTATAGGAACCTTCCATAGATCCCCCGCCAGCTCCGTTTTTTTCACCCCCGCACGTGGTGCTCGAAACTACTAGGAGTGGACTATTTTACCTATTTCGGAAGAAGCCACGGCCTGGGCGTTACTGTCATCTGGGGCGTTGCTTTTCTGAGCTATACTGTTTGGAAGTGAGGACTGCCAAGCATACAGAGAATAAGCGCGCCTGATTCCTCTCACCTGTCAACTGAAACTATGGACCGCCCCCGATACTAACTCAAGACCACGCTAAACTACCACTTTAGACTACTGACAAAATGATATGTAAGGGAACCAGGCTGGACTAGTGTATGCCAAGGAAGGAAGACGATGGACAGCCATACAAAGAAAAGAAAATTAGGCGAACAAGTCTACCTCAAGATTTGATGCCTTCGTAGCATGCCCGGTCCACTGTTACCGAACTACTTGCCCTGCAAATTTTGGACTCTGGTTCACCTAGCAGTATTAGGGTTTGGAAGCAGACAGGGGTATAACGTTTTTGCAGGGATATGAACAGCATCAGCAACAAGTCATAAATAAATGTGGGATTTTGGCTGATAGGGAATCAGGACGAGGAAACCGGAGCCAACTCTGGAGTGATACTGAAAGACTACTAAGACTTATGGTCACGTAAATGACGATAATCATAATAACGATAAATGGTATAAAACAGCTCTAGATTTTGGGCCCACATAAAAAATGCGTCTATATATATTTATGGGCGGGATTTTTGCGAGGATAGTGAGGCACGTTTTGGACTCGAAAGATGGTAGTTTATAGTAATCTCATATTATAGGCTATCTTCACATGCTTGGCCTAAGTTTGTGGTGGCGGATTTTATGTCAGTAATGAAGGTCGCTTCAAGGTACTCACGTAGTGTCCCCGATATTGACCCTCCATGCATTCAATTGGTGCATCCTCGCGTCCCGACCCTTTTTTGAATCCCTCACTCCTTTTCTGTCTTTCTGCTTTCATATTATTCGACTGTACACCAAATCCCGTAGGTCGACGTGATCTGTTCTTGACCACTGGATCCATCGCGGCCAATTTTTGGTATTCTTCAAGGCACTTTGTGTATTATTCTTGCCTCGCATTCCTGCCCATTTTACGATATCCGACGTCAGTCGCTTCAAGGTTTCTTGCACACGTTGCATTGTTAGCATTAGTCAGCACGGCTCATGTCTTTTTTCCACGATTGGCCGCCTGTCCACAGCATCCCCTTCCCAAATTTGAAATTGATTTGCGATTGCCGCGTTAACCGTCTCCGCCTTGATCCACTCAAACACCGCCCAGCTTGAATGTTTTACTAAAGCGATTGTGTGAATCTTATATTTTAAAGCCGTGAATACCTCACACAGTTGTATATTTTGCTGTATTCAATGATCATGTCTTGGGCACATACCTTAACCGCGGTCAAGAAATATACCATTATTATTATTTACTTCGTTTTGGATTGCAACAATTACGCAGTCAGTCTGATGGCTTATCCCACAGGCTGGAATAGATAACTGCAAAATACCTGGATCTGCTTGACAGCGTGGAGTAGAGGGTTGTAGTGGTGAATTGTCTGTGATGGTAGGATAAGGAGTATCACTAGAGGGACCAAATGGGTTATCAAGCTCGTGAGCTTTTCAGTGTAAATGGCTGAAGAGAAGCTAAAGACTTAACCTGACACAACCTGAACACAGATGATCGGGCGGGAGTAGTTCGAGGGGCCAAGCAGCTCTTTTGATAGGAAAGAGTTACATTTCTTAACGTGTTTACTCGGTCAGCCCTTCGTATCAAGGCGAAGACCCGGGAGCAGCACCGCAACAGCTACCTATTGTGGGTCGTGAAAACTGGGAGTTTGCCTTTCTGGGCGCGGCTTAATCTGAAAATGAGAGCGACAGTCCTTCTTGCCTTGCCAATTTGGGTCGAACCTAGTTCTCGGAAGTTGAAAGGACAGGAGTATTCTTGGAATGGGTCTTTTATCAAGTAGGTAGTGGGGATAAACCGGCCGCTTAAGGTAAGAAAGCCAGGCGGAACATGTCATTTGTAAGACAGCAAATTGCCTTTGGCCACTGAAAACTTCATCAGCAATTCAGGACACTGCACAACAAGGACTTTAAACCTGAGGGAATATCAGTAAGCACCGAGTGCTGAGAATTCACCTCGGAAATGTGGGCTAGTTTTACGTCGTCCCCAAAGAGATACGCCAAGCTTTGAAGCACTACTTGGAAGGTATCGTTCGTGCACATAAGAAATAGGCCGTGACCTAAAACGCCACCCTGTAGGATCCCACTAGCAACTGGCCTGGGTTTGGAAGATGGTGATTTGACGATGACGGTTTAAGATAACTCGGATAGATTAGATGATAGCCGGGAGAGAGGATGATAGGCGGTTCCGTGGGAACTAACTTTTGAAAGTGTGCAGGTCTGAGATACCTAGTCAAAAGCTTAAGTTACATCAAGGAAGATAATGGTAACTGATCTAACGTCGGCAATGAACGAGGTTGAATTGAGGCTGTCCATTTGGCACCCAAAGCAGGAACGGGAATTAAAGAATCCAGGTTGGGCTAGACTGATAAGATTTCGAGAGGTTGAGAAATCTACAAGGCGATCCTTTACAATCCTCTCCATGATCCTGGAGACAATTGAAGTGTGGCTTATGAGGCGATGATTCCCATGATCATTCCGTGGACAAGTTTCGTGGTGTGAGGTCATGCAGCATGATCCCCAATTAGCCTGAAAGTTCCTAGGCGATATGGAGAGTTTGAACCGGTTAAGCGGTACCAGTTCAACGTCACTTCCCCCAAAACGGAAATAGAACAGAAGGGAAGTCATTGGGACTTAGGTGATTCGAGGGCCCAGGGTTGGCAAGAAAGTCCTGATGTCGTCCGTGGTAAATGTTATGGCAATATCGCGTCTTGTGTACACTTCTGATGGCACGGTTAAGAGGGGTTGAAGTCTACTATTGGAACCGAAGTAAGGTGGCATTTGAAGGCATTGACAGTATCCTCACCTGCTCCAAGGTGGGTGCCGTTTGGAATGAGGAGTGGGATAGGGCTGTCTATGTTTCTCGCCCCACGAGATTTCAACAGTCTTGAGAGGGGTTCACACTACTAGGCTATCGCGGTTTAGCCTTTTGCTGCTCTTCAAGTTTGTCCCCAGTTGCTGCATGTAGACCGCGGCAAAGTAGGCTCATTCTTGGGGTCAAAGAGAAATCTCTACACAAGCAGCACGTCCAAAACACCCCCGAAAGGCTGCCTGTTGAGGTACTCTGGGCCAACATTGGGCCAACTTTGGGTCGCATCATTAGACACTTTGGGCAACGCTTCCCTTGCCCCATTGGGAACAAGTTGGCGTACTCACAAAGTCCAAAATAGTAGCTAGAAATCGGCGCCTATTCTTTTCCTAATCGATATCACATGCCGTTTCCTATCCTATTTAACCATTATCCATCCCATCAACCGAATGCACCAATTTGCTACAAGTTAGAGAAAACAGCAAAAGCTCCTGCTCGTTGTTAAAGTGGAGTATTAAAACCTAGCATGGATTTGAAATGTAAGGACTGTTTTATTCAGAATTCTTGGATGTTCTTTGTCCTTAAGTTACTTGGTCTTTGGATCTAAAACATCAAGGCTTGGAAAGGTGAAACAGTCACATTTAAGAAAATTCTGGACGGCAAAGCATCATCGCTTGCAGGTTTTAGAGGTAGTTCAATCGAAGGATGTTTTCAAAAAACTGATCTACGTCTGATAACTTATGCGTCAAAGCACATGTAATCAACGGAAACAGAAAATATCGGACAAACTGTGAATTAAGTCTGAGGACCATGCGCGGCCGTGATTTATCAGAGATTCTGGCTAGACTGCATAATAATTGGAGAGGAGTTGAATGCACTAAATGGATAAAATAATCCCAAAAAAGCAGCTGGAGATTTACTTTGAAGGAAATGGTAATTTACGTACCTGCTTTTTTGTCTTGCACTGCCTAGATTTCTTGCTTCGATAAATCAGTGCTCTATGTATTTGAGCGACAGACACCGGTTCTTTTGCGAACCTCGGAATGGGGCAAGCAGCTTTTAGAGCCTAACCAGAGGCAGCGAATTTAAGTGAACTATCTACGACGGCAACGATAATCCTGTTTTCAAACGGCTTTCCTTTGCGCACTTCCAAACCAGCAGCCGATCAGTGCCATTCTAAACCCAATACGCACCTCCTGTAGCAACTCCGAAAAACAAATACGTATTCTGGAAAAAAGAAGGGTAAAAATGTAGATTTTTTAAACTTTTGTATGCTGCAACAACGGAGACACAGGGGCTTTTGGAAGGTGCTAGACACCTAAAAATAATCGCGTGAATAGGTGCAGTGAGCTTCCAGCAGTAAGCCATCCACAATCAGGTGGCCTGATGAAAAGCCGTGTGAACAGATGGCCCAAAATTCTAACAATAAAATGGTTCGTCATCGATCAGTTTACAATTTTTCCGTGTCCTTGCAGAAGACGATGGTTCCATCTGGTTGCACAACGGAGTGAAAACACATAGAGAACACAGGACAAATGCGTACGTCACAAACCCGAATTTGAATATCTTCCGGAGCAACATTACCTTCCTTTCAAAAGGTATGACTCTGTTTTTGTGTCTTCTTCAGTATAATTATTTCGCTGGTCTCGTTAATCGCTTGATGAGCGACGTGATATTTTTAAAATATGATTCATAATGGAAACCGATAGCTGCATCTTATATTCGTAGTGCACGGGATATTGTCCCTGAGTAAGGCACAGTACCTGGCACATGATTGCCCAGGGCGGGCGGTACCTCACAAAGACGCCTCGTTGTTAGCATGGTGGGTACAAAACCGTCAGATTAGGACGGCAAAAGAGCATCCGGGTTACCTCTGGCGTACTTGATACTCTCAACCTGTATTTCTCGACCGGCTGAAAAATTACGATGATACAAATATACTAACGGGCACGAACTATCAACTTTGATGTGCTGGTGGTGCGTAGACCACTGCCTAAAAGATCAGTAAACTTTAAATCTGCTGCTGACTCAACTCTTGTGGCTCCACTCCAACGGCACGAGCTTCGCAAAAAACAATATCTGTTATGTATTAGGAATAAAAGAATACATGTCAACAGTCGTTCTTTCCTAGTAAAGCCGCTGACTGCTATTTATGCCACGAAAGCCGGTGCTCTCTTAATTTAGCTTTGCCACAACTGAGACGTTTTACACTGAGGGCCCTATTGCCTCTCCAATAACTCTCCCACCTCGTCTCTTTAGACCTAACAATGTATTCTGATTCCTAGAATCTGAGGATGAATGACCAACGTTCCGTGGTACTCAGCCGTCATCGTTGTGTGAATTTCACATAAGCAACACCACAAAACGACCACCTCAATGTTCAGGGACGTATATACGTGCGTACACATTTGCGAGTTTGTAAAGATGGAAATGCATAAGCTGAAAAACAGAAATACACTACGTAAAATGAACTACAAAAATGCGCACTGGTCATCTCTATGAGTGATGAGTCCTTCGTACCCATAGGACAACCGAACAGCGAATCTTCTTGGCAGGGAATAACGAAAACCATGAAACTTCATGAATTTCTGTGCAAGTTTCCAAGGCGCATGTTGGAGTTCAATTAATCCCGTCGTTAACCCATTGTTCGCCCAGCGGCGTTGCGTATTCTCCTGTTTGTATATTCTTGGGGAATGAGTCCAGCGGCCTAGAAAACTTTTGCCGAAGTCCATCGATTTTGGTAAGCTTTTCAACTCTCGCGTGTCTATTGATTGGTTAAGGGCAGGTTTTATGGAAAACTTATTTCTTATAGAGAGTATCCGCTGCTCTTTGTGGATCAAATGTTGGGAAGAAGACGAACAAGCCGATACTCCGGAGGAAGGTGGGCAATTAGGCTCAGTTTGGTAACTTATATTTTCCTTTCTTTTCGAACTTCGATAAACTCAGGCGGGAGAGACTCGCGCGTATTGGTGAGGTGACGTTACAATTTTACGGCCACCATGGGGTAGGTTTTGTGTGGAGGAGACTTTTACTCCCTGGGTGTCATTAGCGGAGACTCAGTCGAGGATGTGACGCCTTGTTAGAGTGGAGATGTGCTGTGTCCATCCTGCAGCATAGGTGTCCAGAAAGAAGTCAAAAAGATCCGAGGGAGCAGCCATTGTTGTACTGCAGACGCCAGAATAATGAAAGTTTCCTGCTATGATCTTCGGCCTAAGGATAGTGCATAAATGTACTACAAGACCGTTGTGATATGCGGAAGCCCGCAGCAACTGGAAGAAAGAGCCCAGTAGACGTGGCCAGCATACAGCACGGCCTCAGGAGTTTTGGCAGGGAGCCATAGGGAGTCGAGGATTGAGTCGAAAAGTGAAAGGTGGGGAGGGTGGAGGGAAGTTTTTGCTTAGTAAACACGAGACCACCACTGCCTCGGCCGGGCACTCTGCTTACTCGAAAAGAATTACAGCCCGTCAACAAGACAAGACCTGCTAGGAAGTGGTCGGCTAAGCATTTTTGTGTGAATGGAACAATGATAAAACCGAAAGCAAGTATGCCTCCTTAGATCTTCATATTTGTTCAGTGGCAAACGGGAACGCAGAGGTAGGGGGGACATTACGACCGTGTCTTTCGGCTTCAGGAGGTCTACAACTCCAAGTGAGGACAAGAGAAGTCTATCGAGACTAAATGAGTTTCCAGATGCCGAGTTATCGGGCAGAAAGGTGCTAATAGGCGGAGGGACAGCTGGGTGGTACGGGTTACCAGGTGGGCTGCATGACAGCTATGAGGAGGGCACGGAGTAGAAAAACACAGAATGCTGATTTGAAAAGAATTTCAGTAAGCAGATGACAGAATCCTGGTTCTGGAAAATGGCCCAGCAAGGAGGAGAAGAAGGAGAGATTTCTGGATTGTATGCAAAGGGAAGGTGGAAATTTACACTTCAGTGTTTGGTGGAAGCACTTCGTGGGCAAAAAGGCTGTTGTGGCATGGAAATGGTAGGAAGAACCGAAAAGTTTTGAGTAGTAGTGAAATGGGAGGAATAACGAGTAAAGAAGGGGAAATGTGCAGTGGAAAGCATTATTTCCGTAGAAGGCTTTGAGCCCGCCATGACTACAGTAGATAGAATTCGAGTAGAGAGGTGGTAACCTTTAGGCCGTCCACTATTATAAAACTAATACTATAAAACAGCAGTTGATTTGCTGTAGTTCGTTAGCTGGGTCAAACATCTTTAGGGTCCGGTGGATAGTGGCGCTGGAAGCTGAGGCGAACGAATTGCGTGGGATACATCATCTGAAAACAGGTAGGCTGTATCTAAGTGAGACCCTGGGAGTGAACTACGACAAAATCAGGGAAGTGTTAGCGAGGACTGCAGTGGGTCGGCGCGGGGGAGAAAGTTTCGCTAGGAATTTGGTCGGTGTCCGTACTGACTGTGAGTTTTGAGCTATGAAACGTTATTGGGCTGGGGCAACATACTTAGAACTAAAGTTTGTAGGCCAGGTCCTTTTGCGGGCAGAGGCCATCGCTGTGGTAGGCAGGCCAGAGGAAACTTATTGGGGTAGGCTTCACGTAGTAGAGGAAGTGAAGGTGGATGACGGCCGCATTGCAAGTCAAATCTCGCAAATCGAGCAACGCGTAGCCAATTCAAACGAATCCCAAAACCAGAACAAAATTGATTCGTAGCTTCTACAGTACTAAATTGAAATGCACAAAGGATACAAATATATACGAACCTCAAGTATGCGGCCAAATAGGCTTCACAGTAGAACCCAAAGGTCCAAAGCCCCGTGGCTCAAGCACGACAGTCAGAAACGATTCAAGGCCAAATTCAAATGTCTCACATGGATAAACAAACGTGAAAATGTGTGTTGTATGAGCGAGCTTTCCAAGATAATGTTGAATGTAGTCAAATTCACAAAGCACGTTGAACATTTAGAAGGATTTTCAGTATTCGTTCTTTACACCGCCGGCCAAAATCCTTCCGCGAAAATGGTTGTCTAAGGTTCAGGAAGGGGTCATGATTCTCACCCTATCTACCTTTAACTTATTGTAAGTGCCTGTGGTTACTAACTTCTTGTGTTATCTGAACGTGAAACAGGTTTTCGCCGTAGTCATCATCGCACAATCCATAAGGAATCAATTCCAAATCCCGCTGCACAACTTGAGATTGACATATTTATCAGGAGACCGGCGCATATAGTCAGACGCACGATGAAGATGAAGGCTTCGCAGAGTGAAGTGTTTCGTCGCACGAAATAAGTCTAAGCATCACAAGCAGTAACCCATTGCGGCAACTGGTTAGACTAATTTTGTTTACAAGCATGAGCGCAGAAGTTGAACGCAGGTGCAACGCCTAATGAGACATCGCGTAAAATCGACAGGTCACGAACCAGTGGAATTACATAAAATTAACGCACCAAATCTTCCGAAAGAAATGAAAACCGGTTTCTGATTATGAATAAATTTCGAAAACAAGTGTACGGCGGACAGTATCGAAATACACATGAACACGGAGATTGATCGAATACTGGCATCTGTCAGAGTATTTCAAAGTTTTTCTGTGCACAAAATATGTGACAATCAATATTGTATGAAATGTAAATAAATGTTCTTTTTTAAAGATAATAATAGTTTCACAATGTGCTCACAGCTAGTATGCCTCACCTGAACTGTTCAAGTGAAATACTGGTGAATTTCTCCTCTTCGCCTATGTGCACGCTAGATAGAAACTGGAACAAAGTACATTTGCAACCTTTCAGAAAAAATGGGTCCAGTTGATTGGTTGTAGAGCATGAAGTGCAATAAAGTGCTGAGTAACTCGGAGCGAGGCGATCTGTGAGCTACTTTGTCTTTTGTATGTGGTTTCGAGCTCGAATCATAAACATTTACCTCGCTGTTTCCTGCTACGAGTGGATTAACTCTCTGATGTCTCGAACACGTTCTTCGTTTCTTCCGTTTCCTGTAATGTAACACAACTGTAGGATCTGTCCAATAGGCAAGGCTCAGTTCGGCGGTGGTGCAGTTCTCTTTTAGCATCCGTGCTACCTTAAAACCCAATACCAGTGCAGTCGTTCTGAGCTCGTTTAGGGATACTGACTTCAGCTCAGCATATTTTGTTTTGGCAAAGGGTACTTTGTTTCGCCTCCGGCCATGCAGTTCCACCCAGGTACCGTACACTGTCACTGGGTCGGCAAATTTCAAGCTGCTTTGGGTGACCTGCTGGTGTCCTTTTTTGAGATTTTTCAAAAGCCCCCGGGCAACTTCTTTTCTCGATAGGTGACTTGACGGTGGTCTCTTGGGTATAGCAACTTCATGTTGCCCACTGTGACGTCCCGTCTTTGAATTCGCCATCGAAAGCACCGACTGATCCTTCGAGTAAACTTCGCTTTCCTGAGATGGACCGTTGGATTCAAAATCGAAAGGCTGATTGTGTTCTACAGAGGCACTTCTCTCAGCAACATTTGAGCAATTTATTGATGCCGATTGTCGAAGTTCGCTCGTCAGGGGTCCGAGAAGTGTCCAGCCTAGTATCGTTTGCGTAGCGAATGGTTCTTTTCGATTGCTTATGCTCTGTTCAAGCACCCAGTGTGCCTCTGGTACATTACATCCAATTAGTATGTCGACGTGGGGGCTAGACACTTCTTCGAACTCTATGTCCCTGAGATGAGACCATCTCTTGGCGATCGATCTAACAGAGTCAAATGGTCTCATTGGCAAGCTGTCTATTGCAAAAGCTTCCGGAATTTCTACTGTCCCCTCATCAGATAAAGACGTTAACTGCAGGGTCAGCCTCTTAGAATTGCTAACATGACCCCCTGCAATCGTGCTGATAGTGAGCGAGGTAGGCTCGCCTACTAGTTCACAGCTTTCTACAAGCTCGCGAGTAATCAGCGAGGTATCCGACCCCGTGTCCAAAAATGCATTGACCCTCCTCAGTCCTTTAGGTGTCACGATACCGACAGGTACGATGCCTAATCTTGCCGGTTTGAAATCATCATGTCCCGTTGAACAGACAATTTTGGGTTCATCCGGCTGAATAGGTCTATTGTTGAGAAGGCCATGCAGTAACGAGTGATGATTACCCGAGCATCCGTCTTGGTTGCATTTCACTCTTAGGCTGCATTCAGAGGCTCGATGAGAGTTGTTCAAACACATAAAGCATGAGCCAATCCTTTTTACTGCGCACCACCGATCGGGTACACTCATCCCATGAAAGGTCGGACAATCTGGTAACCGATGCAGGGAGTTGCATAGCTTGCATTCAGCTTACCTCCCAGGCTCTTGACTTATCATGTGCATGTTAGCCAAAGACTGGGTTTGGTTACAGTCCTTCTCCACAATTTGAGATGTTGATTCCCTTCGCGCCAGTCTGCAACTTTCGCGTACGATTTGTCCAAATCGACTGTTGGCGATACGGGATTGACGACCTATGAACTCCGTCAAATCGATGAACGTAGATTCCCGCTCAAGCATATTTACTTTTTCAGCTTCTTCTGCCCATCGGCTCTGTAAATCAGTAGATAGACATCGGACAATGCATTCCTGTGTTTGCAATGCATTCAGATCAGACTGGTATTCTAAGTGCTCCAGTGCTATACTGCAATTCTGCATTTTTATCACCAAACTCGACAGTGATTCAGCCTTGCCCTCAGTCCTTTTCGCCTCCAATGAAACACTATCAATTAGGCTTCTAGCCACCTTGAATGGTTGTCCAAACAAATCTTTCAGGATTCTGCGCGCCCTGATGTACCCCATCGGTGGATCAAGCATCGCGCAGCCTTCGATAGCACTTTTGGCTCTCCCACGACAGTAATGTAATAAATACAAAAACCTTTGACCAGGATCTGCAACTTTGCACTCAACAAAATTTTCGAATTGTTTCATGAATATACAGTATTGCTCGGGGTGCCCGTCGAAGTGGGACAGCTCCACTCTCGGCAGGTCAAGAGCCAAAACCTCAGTAGTTTCAGGCTGTCTCAGGGGTTTATATTCGTCGATCACAACGCCTTTTCGATGTTGACATTGTGAACTACATGGACTCTTTGCTGGCTCTCTGAGACCAGTTCCTTGTGTTGGGGGCTCTGCTTCCTTTCTGGCTAACCACAGCTCGTTTTCTAATTCTATTACTCTCATTCTATAAGTACTAATATCGTCAAACGCATCGCGGTTAGAGATATATGACCTGGCACTGACAGAGCTAGTAACCTTAGCATTATCTAGAGAATCAATAACACCCGAACCATCCCCAGAGACTTGCCGAATTATTTCCTGTTGTCTCAAAAGGTCCTTGCTTCCTCGTCTGGGCATTTCCAATGAGTTTTCTTGTCCAGGTTCCACTTGAGTACTGTAAGTCAAATCTCGCAAATCGAGCAACGCGTAGCCAATTCAAACGAATCCCAAAACCAGAACAAAATTGATTCGTAGCTTCTACGGTACTAAATTGAAATGCACAAAGGATACAAATATATACGAACCTCAAGTATGCGGCCAAATAGGCTTCACAGTAGAACCCAAAGGTCCAAAGCCCCGTGGCTCAAGCACGACAGTCAGAAACGATTCAAGGCCAAATTCAAATGTCTCACATGGATAAACAAACGTGAAAATGTGTGTTGTATGAGCGAGCTTTCCAAGATAATGTTGAATGTAGTCAAATTCACAAAGCACGTTGAACATTTAGAAGGATTTTCAGTATTCGTTCTTTACACGCATTGTTAAATCGTCGTGCCGTACGCCGACGCCCATGCAATGCACGCGACTCCAAACAGTCGAAGCAAGTTTTGGCTAGCAACGACAGTCGGTGAGCAAGATGGAGGTCCAGCTATTCCAAAATCGAGAACAAATTGATTCACGGAAGTTGGGGGTGCCATGTTTTTTTCAGTGAACATAAAATGTAAACGCACACCAAACATTTGACTGTAAGCGCTGGTCTTTATCCAGCCGAGGTTCCAAAAATGGACTTGACCAAACTCTGACCGCAAATTTGGCATTCGATAAAGCAAAGGAAAATAGCATAGCAGTCAGTATGAATCTACTGCGATAATCCCGACGTCCAGGGCTGTGAATCCAGCAGTAACTCAGTCCAACTAACTGCACGCACGATGTGAGCAGAACACGATTACGGGCAGCTGAACAAGTTCCAATCAAATAACCGTGTTTATCGATGATTCGTGGTTCTAAATAATACAGTGAGCATAAATACACAGCAAATTAAAGACTTGCAGCCAGGTAAGAAACCAAGAACAATGGGCAGTGCGTTTCCGAAGATCGGGACAGCGCAAACATAAGAACGGTCCACTTAGCAGGTAGCCGAACGAATTTGTGGCTCAGTTTGGTTGCAATACTATCAATAAATCAAGAACCTTTACCGCCACGAACCAGTAAATCGATTAAAAACTTGTGAATTGGACTGTGGTTGCAATGGTGAAAGTGTCATTACCAAAGAGTACAAATGAGCTAAGTCTGTGGAGTAAGCAAGAGCACGTGCCAACATGAATGGGCGAATCCGGCACTAGATCTGTTATTACCGTTGACGAGTGACGAACAATGGTGGAATACACTGACAGAAGTGCCAAGACTGGGAGTTGGAGCCTCAGCTGGGCAGTACAAATGAAATGCTCAGAAAAATTATATAAAAGTAGAAGTGTAGAACTTTGAGAAAACAAGGTTGTGAATAAATATGTGAACTGTTCATGTGATAAGAACCACAAAGCTCGAGCATAAACTGAGGTGATACCTTAGAAACAGGTAACATACATCACTAGTGTCTGAGGGTTACGATGCACGTACTGACTACCGATAAAAAACGAAGTAGAAAGCAGAAGAACAAGCTCCTATTACGAACAGTAATTAGGAGAATCCTTCCTAAAAGCGAAAGTCTGCTCACTTATTCTGACCAATAATATAATACTTCTGATAGTAGCAAACAAAAATGACTTCAGGTCATGCGAAGACTCAAGCGGTTTCTCCAGGAGTGATCAACAAAAAACTGAGCCTCATTAGCACCTCTGGGTTCCGCTTTCCAGTCACCTTTCTCCGCTGATGGTTTACCTTCCGCAAGCTTTATAGAAACCGCGCTTGTTTCTTCCATTACCAGTGGCTCAAACTAGAGGACCTTATCGCCCTCTAAATATCTCGGTTAGCCGGCACAAAAAGCGTGGATTACAAAGGAAGTGAACAGCCATTGCCAGAAACCGTTGCAGAATAAGTCATCCAGTTTAGCCTGGCACCAAGTAGCTTGTCTCCCTACTGGTTTACCAGCCACCGTTCGACGGGAGCCCGGTCGCGCCTTATCGATTCGCTACCCGGTCGCCTGCGAATCCGCTTGCAAAATCGTTGACCTGGATTCTGGACAAGCACTGACACGCTAATTGCTAACAAGGCATGGCCGACTATCTACCATGAATCTGCTCATACCATCACTGTGTTCGACCGGCCTTCCCCAGCCTTCCACTGGCCATTTCCTTTCCCATCATCTTGCTGCCCATCTTTATTTGGAATGCACCACACAACTGCAGTAAATTAATTTCTACATCCGTCTCTGCTAGTTGATCCACCTCTCTTCACCAGTAAAGCTCTCTTCCTGTTCCACACCGTTTGCTACGCCGGTCACCGTCTTCCGCCGCAGTGTATCATCGTATCCCCATCGCTAGTCTACTCTTTTAACAAGATTCATTAATTCGTATTTATCGTCCTTCGCCACCCAAATTTATCCAACGAATTTTCAGCCCCTGTCTTGCACATCCCTCCACCTTCGGCAACCTTCTCCTGGTTTGGACGGATTCCACTGCCTGACCTCGACTTTCAAATCTGATGGGTACAGTACTTGGCTATAACACTGCGTCCAGTTTAACTACCTGCAATACCACTTCAAGTACATGTATTCAAACTTTTGCCTACATTTTTACGCAATTAGTTGCACTGTCGCCAGATATCTCGTTATATCATCATTTTTATCACTTGATGTTTTACATAGCGTGGTTTGGGGCCACCCGAAAAAAACTCTACCATTATTTAACAAACAAAAGCAAAAGAGCTCGTTTCTCCCTCACGTGCAAAGTAATGGAACTCAGTAAAAACGGTGCCTGCCAAACTGTTGAAGACCGTTTGGACGCTCGAACGATATATGCAGGTCCGTTCCCGCCCAGGGAATGAAACGAGCAGGAAGATGGCAATTATCAAATTTTTGTAGCTATATTGGTCATCCTGCAGAGCTGACAGGAGATAGGCGACTAAACAAGCTAGTGGATGGAGCTGGCGAGCTGGAGTGCGCCTCGTTTCTTAAGCCGCGTGGAAAGACGCTGATTAATTTGTGTCTGCCAGCATCAGTTGGGCTCAAACAAGCAGACTTCAAACAACCAGTCTATTGGAGTAACCGAGGCTAACCTGAATTATTAACCTATCGAAGGGCATGGTCAACGTTTGCTTGACCAGTTACGTACGTCAATAGATGACTGATGAGAACCACCCTAATGTCCCACAGGACTTCCAAAATAGGCCTATGTTTCCGACCAAGGAAGATTATCATACCACATTGGTTGAATCGGGTGTGGATGTGGGAAGGTACTTTGATGTACAATTGTCCCGACTACAAGCCACTTAATGTGATTGAGAAGGATGATTCTAGGAGGACGACTGCGTATAGCTAGTGGAAGACCCAGCATCGGAATTAGGTGTTTCTTGGGAGCGGCTACTGTTCCCAATTAGACCCAAGTACAGTTACCCATTTGTTAACAAGGCGCGCCTGAGCTTTGGGCTTGCAATTGCTTTTTAGTGAGTTTGGTGTCTGCGAATAGCCTCTACAAATGCAACAAAATGTTCAAGAAACAAACTATGATATCGCGAATACCGGTGCTGTTGAGAATAACGCTTAGTTAGTCATCGGGTCACAGTGATACAGAATATAAACGGGTGAGGAATTTACAATTGCAGCTGATGTTACAAGGAAAGTCAATGTGAGGGAGCCATAAATCTCCTTAAAAATATTTTCTCAGCGAGACTTCAGTCCGCTTTCTTCCAATCCACGACGGGATGCTTTTCTAGGACCAACCAACGACAGAATCGCATATCTGACATAGCCATGTCACCATAACGCATGTGCCCATGAACTAATCGCTCCACAGTGCGTCACCGTTCACCTCCACTATTGACCGAAAACCCATTGTTGACCCTTCACAATGACCCGCCAAAAAATCAGCTCTTTGTAAATCGGTGATCCGGCTTAACCAGTCACGTTTACGCACCAAAGTATTATCGTTACCAACACCACATGCTCGTGCTACACAACGTGTGAAATTCCGTTATTACCTGAGTACGTATTCCGCACTTGCTCGTGGTTACGTTTTCGTTGAATCTGTGCGATCGAGAGATTGCTGGACCTGTGCTTTGTACGATATCCACAAACCCATGGGCCGCTGTAAGGTACTTCAACTCAAGGGACAACGTCGCTTTTCCAGTAGATTCCTGACATTCTCGGAAATGGCGGCTAATATCGTTAACTACTTTCAGCAGTGGCCTCGTTTGGTTACGTTATTGGGCAGGCCGGCCAAGCTTCCTTAGGTGAAGGCGAAAACCTGGCGTTGTAGTCCGCGTGCCCAACTTATCTGATGCTTTCGGAACATGAAATCAGAGCACTACAGGGCTGCTTGGTTGTTGTACAGGCTGCCGTCGATCAGCCTTAGCTGATTCATGGATCGCTGCGAGTGGGTTAGCTACAAAGATGATAAAGTGGTCGCCGAGTCTGCTAATGTAATTCGACACATTTTATAGATGTGTCCGAAGAGTCAGTTTCCGTTTCATCTGATTAAACCAATCTCTGGGTGGTTTGGCTACCCTCAGTGCAATCAGAGCTGCATTGAACTGGAATTTCAAAACAGGAATTACCTTGAGCCTGATGAATGTTACATTTACAAGCGCTATTGGACATCGCCCCCATATCTCAATTAATGTGTAGTATTTCACCCAGGAAAATGATACTCCTGCTGAGTTTTATGTAACAACGAAGTTTGTGTTCCACCAGTAGGAGGTTGGAAAAGTGAAAATGGATTGCGCAGTCAGCTATCAAGGTTGGCTGTAGATTTTAGTTCACGAATTTGCAATCTCGATAGCGTACTTGGGAGGTATTTCTTCAGGCTGCTCAGTAAAAAGCCTAATAAGTTCCGACTGGAATTTTTATTTACTGAACTTGGTTTTGTGCCTAAAAATGTACACCCTGCACTATTATTTAATGTGTGTGATGACTGCTCTTATTTTTACTTTTTGCCGAACGGACTCGGAATGGTCTGTGTGAAGAATCGAGACCTTTTCCCCTTCTTCTGTGAGTTCTATCAAAGTCCTTTAACACCCACCAGTTTTCGTTGTAGGACATCTATCTCGTACAAAGAAGTTACACATCATTTGTGAGTACTATGTGTGCCGTAAAACAAGGACCCAAAATAATGCACAATATGTACGAAATATTACCTGCGTAGCAGTATTGTGGCTTTGGTTCACGTAAACCGTGACACGCACGTATCATGTTATTAGAAAATGTGTGACCTCGAAAGTATACGGGGAGTTGATGATGGGCGACGTCCCTTAACAGACCGTAGAGTGGATCGAAGTTATGTGTATCGAAATACAGATACGTGCATGCGGACCTGCACACATTGGAATATATGTGTATATAATTGTGTGCAATACATATATAAGCAGGGATGATTCTAATGATGATCGCTCCTTATTACCAGGCTCACCCTCAGTACCGTCACAGTTATGTTCTCTGATGCTTACCTGCCAAATTTACTCGGGACGCAATTGCAAGCCGACGGTTTAGGTGTGCCCTGCTTCCAAAAGGACCTTTGTGTTTAGGCGTGCAGCAATAATGATACACGCACCCCAGGGACTCACTTCCCCGGTATCAGCTCCGTACTACATCTTGGCAGTTTGATATCTGATCCGGATTAACCACGTAGTTCTCGGTACATATATCGTATAAGTTTACTTGTGTAAGACAACCAGTACGAGCACAGGAGCCAGAGGTTTGTATTGTAGAACTGCACAATATTTACCTATATGTGTGTAAGTATATACGTGCTACTTTCTTTTGCATTCTACTATTTGGTTTCTAATCTGCGGCTGCTGGACCACATGCAGTAAGTTCCAAATGATTGCTCGCAATTCCCTTCACATTTAAAGGGCTACGTACATGGACTAGAACAGCTTACTGAATAGAATGGAAGAGTAAATCACCGTCACCCGCATTGTCCTACCATCCCAACCTGACAATGTTCACTTGCGCTATGGTTTCGCGCTTGTTTAGCGGTTAGTTAGTCGGCAATGTGTGCATAGACTGAACTCAGAAGAACCGGGCATGCCTTTAACGCACCTCCCGCCCGCTGCTCATTTTGTTGGCATGCAATCCATTGTTGTTCACTTGAGTCGTGGCTAACCTGCGGAGGCAATTTTGCGCTGTGAGGTTTCCCGAAATATTTACACGTATACGTATGCGCCCTGTTTATAAATAGACATCTGTAGCTAGGTGTGAAACCGGAATGATGTGCGTAACGCACGGACTCGTGCTTTTCCCTTGTAAGCTTTTACACTGTCCGTCGGTAGTTGGTATGACAGATCCCCGTCAGCGGCCCATACTTCTAATGACTATTCGCGCTCATTGTTATCCACGTGCGAGCAGCTCGAACTGATCTCATATACATCCTAGCATATATGTGTGCTCATCAACATCGGTTACGCGCGTAGAAGCCACAGATTACCCCATAAAAACCGAATACGGCATAACTATAAATACACATAATTGTATACATATAAGTACTTTTCCCGCGTATACTCCATAATTCTGCTTGTATTCTGTAGGGATTACACTGTTCCGTAATAAGCTTGTTAGTATTTTTAACGTAGACGTAACTGTTTCATTGGGTGCTGCGAGTTCCCCATTTCTACGAATTACGCAAATGAGTTAGCTGATGTAACATAGCACACAGTGGGGTAGGAAGACGATTACCTTCACCCGCAATTAGGCCATTCTAACACCTGCAACGTTCTGATAAGAGCATCAACCGAGAGTTGATGTCCACACATTTAGGCAACGGCCTTAAGATTACGGAACATCTAACAGCCAATTCTACTGGACAGACGGTGCAACCGCTGAGGCTTCATGACAGTCATTAGCACGACGAAACCAATGGCCTCTACCGCAAAAGTGGTGCACTTCACTACCCGTTGTGAAAGTTAGCCTGATAGTTCAATTGCGTCCATCAACCGTCACACTACAACGGTTTCTTTGTTGCGCAAGTGAAACAAGAACCGCTTGCAGCTTTCCTACCGAAAAGCAATGGGTGCAACCAAAGGCAACACCTGTCGGTATTAAACACAGATTGGTAGCCCACTGGGGCTATTTTCGCATTTTCCTATCCATGGTCGTCCATTAGCCGGCCAGAGAGTGCATGTATCAAATCACATTTTCAAAGAGTCAATCGCGTGCAATAATGGTATTTGATGGGATTCTTGCTGACCAGCTCATTGGTTTGTTAATTTGGAACATGGAAACCCCAGCCAGTCGTAAAACCCTAGCTAATTGCTTCCAAACTTGGATACTATTGGCCGAACCCCAGAAGAATCGTCCGCGACGCGACGGAAGCCGCGCTAACTGAACTGCACAAGCCAACCCAGCACAACGAGCTGCAGCTCCCTGGCATCAGATTTATATGACATTTGCACCAATCACATGGTACGAGCGGGCCGACCAATAAACTTAAAAATACTCGCCAACATGTGATCAACAGAAGCAAACTTCATCTGGTATTCAGCAAGCTTACCGTCATGAGTGTTAACAAAATCCCCATGCAGTCAGGGTCTTTATCAGCCAGGAAGGATTAGCGAAAGATCCATCACCAAGTAAGAACAGCTTTATTCAAACGCGGGTAGCAACAGTCCGCAACATGGTGCTATAAAACTGAAGCCGTCACTGTCTTTCAATTATCTGTAAGCTCACCGATTATTCAGATAGTAAGCCTATGAGAAGTTTTGCTTCCCGAATTACCTTTCCTTGCCCCATCGTCTTTTTATTCGGTGAAATATCTTTTATTTCACTGGTGATATTCAGATAACAAGATGATCACAGGATTCGAGGGATCACCGCTCAAGCCTAGTGCTCGAGTATTACCCCCATACACTTCAAGACTTCAAGACATGATCAAGATTTCCATCTCGACCGGCTTCTATCTGGCGCAGTAACCGGGGTAAGTTCTCCTCTCTTCTTTTTGGATAGCAGACGTGGTTTCAGCCCAACGGACGACAGAGGCTTGGGAATACCGACAGTGTTCTACTTCGAGATGTTGAAACTTCATGGAATTCCGAGATAGAATTCGAACTCACGATCTCTTACATTTCACTGGTAGTGGTGACGTCATATTCTGTGGATTCGGGGGGAGGGGTCTGTAGTACCTTGCGACAATACAGTCACTTTGCATGGATCGTTTCCTTTCCGCACACAATTCGGTCTGTCAGAAAAACCAAAACTTCGTTTTGGACTCTTTGAAACCTTTTGATTTTACCCCGCACAAACCAAGCAATTCCAAAGCACTTATTCCCTCTCTGAGTCTACTTTTTTATTGCCCTCTCGGACGGCAACGAAACACAATATTGTCATCTTCGGAGATTTCGACGATCTTTTATTACAGCTGGGTGGTGTAGCAAAATCACAGCCCAGTCTTGCAAGAGCTTTGCTCACTTCAGATGCAAATATTTCATGATCTTGCTATTGACGTTAACGATAGCGCACCAGACTGAAAGGAGTGCTTCAGCACAATTGCCCGCTGGTGAAGTGCACTGCGGTCTTATGTTTCGCTGTTCGGTCCCCTCTGTTTTTACTGAAGTCACAAATAAAGCCAATAAGAATTCAAAGCACCGCCAATCCAAAGATTTGACGGAACAACATGAGTTCATTGATCTCCGATTGGTGATGCATCATCGACAACGCCCGAAGTTCTTCAAAAGCCGATGTTGACAACATCCAGGTTTCTACAGCTATGCCAGTATTCCAACAAGAAGTGAGACGATTAGTGCGTGGCCGGACGATTACACTGTTGTGCCTCCGAAACTTACAGGTACATATCAGGTTTCCACGCAACGGATCAAACGTCAAGTCTACAGAAAACACGAAATTATGTGGCTACTGTGTGCAATAAGGAAGCACGATCGCCATCAAATCCTTGTTGATCCAATAAGCCTTCTGCAGAAATCAAATGTATCAACGTGAAATGCGCCCCATGTAAGTATCCTGTTCATCATATGGGAAATCCTACCGGTTGGATAAAGTGAATGTGTATCCAGCAGTCCACTTTTACCATGAATGGTCTTTCAATTGCTTCCTTAAGTACTTCGGTCGAAAATTGCAGGTTGAAAAGTAGGACACTACGCTGGAACGTGCCCCACGGGATTTTTCCGTCGTCGGTGATGTCTACAAATCCCGGTTTCACGATTAGTTTAGCAAACTGTCGGCGAAGGCAATAGAAAACCGGCAACGAACAACCACGTAGCACCGGAACTCCTCGGCATGAGCAACTGCACCCACCTGCCGAACTTGGGCGGCGTGTGCAAGAGTTGTGGTACCCAGAGGTGACACGTTGCCGAGTGTCAAAGACATGCGAAAAGGGCTGGTAGGCCTGCTGCCACAAACGTAGTCTCAATCACACCGCCTCATTTCCCAGCAGTCGTTTCCTAATGAAACTCACCATTGCTGTCACCAATGAGGAGGAAGTTGAGAAACTCTTAGGAGTCTTGAAGCATACCAGAGTGATCGCCGGGTTGGAAGAGAATACCAACCTTGATCTTGGCAGAGACCAAAATGTAATAATTGCTAAAATTCAGCAAGTGGTTTACAGGGTAGCTCACCGGCGGAGTAGGGAAATGCACCATCAGGCAGTGAATCCTCGAAGGTTTCCAAGCACTCCTTCACTTTCTATCCTGAGGAGAGTCCTGTAGTTCATATTGATAATAGTAATCATACTGGTATATTTCTGGATCTTGGGCGAAAGGCACGCATGTATGCATGATCACAGCTTACAATATCACTGAATGAGATGGGCAATTCACAAATTTTAAAGAGAGATTCGCACATAGCAGCAAAAATAGACTAGGGCTGAGGAGAGGTTAAACGAAGCGAAGCAAAAAGAGAGTACACTGCGAGTACGAATTGATTTCGAATCAGCTGCGGCAATATTAATGAATCGGTTGGATATAGGAACGTTCAGAAGGACATCGGCTTAGGAGGCAGGAAATACAATATTCACAAGATTGGTGCAAGGAAATGGTCAGTAATGCATATTCATGTTCAATTTAAAAGGTAATTGTTGTTGAGGCAAAAGTGGCAGGGAAGATTTCCATGAAGGTTCGCAGAGGGATAATAATTTTCATAGATTTTAAATATGAAAATGAATAGTATCCCCTGAAAAGGGGAGACAATTTACATGAGAAGTAGTGTGCCATCTGGTGTCGGCAGTTCGCCGCTGGTGGAAGATGAACGAAGTTCCAGGAGGGACCAATCAGCAATCGAAATGCCGTGTCCACGGGGAACAGAAAAAGGCAAGGTGAAAACCTTTGCAACAGGTCAAGTTATGCTGATAAATTTGCGAATACATTGTTCTGTTGAGTTTTCTGTGGCTTTTCTGTGCCCGTGTTGGGCTTTTTGGGCAAGGGTCTGCTGAGGGTTTTGTTAGCTGTTTCATCATGGGAAGGTGGAGGGCATCGCCGAATCTGGACCGATCACTATTTAATAAGGAGTCCTCTCACGGTGACTCCGACGTCGGAGGGTCTTGTAGTGAGAATTCTTCAGTAAGCCTCAGAGGGGCATATGCAGTAATACCAGGATTTCTTGTGAGTGAAACCCGGTGGTTAGGTCGCATTCGCTGTAGCCGGCCTTTGGTGCGGTTGCAGATGGGCAGAGAAAAAGATAAGCTGTCTGCACGGTATATTTCAGCCAGGCAACGTGATGACCTGGTGGTTCTGAAATTGAAAAAGGGAGGATTGCAGTCTGGGAGATGTTCCAGCTGAGAAATAGCGTGAGCAAAATAACAGATAAGGGTGCAGAGGTCGGAAATGAGGCATAATGGTCTTAGTGAAATTAGGAGTCGTTGGCATCGTAACTGGGTGTTCGTGAGGGCTAACTTCACTTGCAATACCGGGCAAAGTTATTGATTACCGATTCGGCCGTTCACCGGGAAGTCTTGTGTTTTAGGGTTAATAAAGCCGTGGAGGTGCATGTGGACTGTAGGGTCTGAGGGCTACGTGAGGAAGCAGCTGAGCAGAACGAAGAACCTGAATGGCAAGTCTGCGTAATAGGTCTAGGGGATATATGACAAATCCCACAGTAGTGTTTTACGGGCCACAAGGAAGCAGCTGGGACACACTAAGAACCCAAATGATAAGTTTAGATGATAGATCCAGAGGAAGTATGACAAATTCTATCGTGGGGTATCTACAGGTCTAAGATGCAGGTTGCTGTTAGGTAAGACTGTAAACTGGAAAGTGGGCTGGATTCTAGGACAAGAGGAAAGCCGCTTTCTTAAGAAAAGGAGGAAAAATAGGTAAGTGGGCGCTTTTCTCCACGTTCTTACATGTGCGTTTATATATACAATATCTACATGGATATATTTAGCGCTTTGATCAGACCTGTCTGTCGTCTGGTGTATCGAATTGCTGTCCAGAGCCACCGTGGTTTTGTAACTGGCTTCAACGAACATGCCAGGCTTGCATGGGGGTACGAGGTGGTTGAAAATTAGAGCTGGAGGTGGGAGAGTATATGTGGAGAGATCAGGTCGCTATCATCCCAGTCACTCTCGTGCCTAGGACAAAAAGCAAGTCAAGCGGACAAGAGCAGTGTAAGGTTTTCCCTTTCACAGGGTCAGGTCTAAGCTGGTGGGGTCACCCATGATTGGAGGTTGCCCATTTCCTCCACAGCCCCATATTAATGTTATTTGTAGATTGTATCGATCCATCTCGGTCATTTTTGTTCTCCAATTTTTCCTTCCTAACTTTTTTCTAACAGGGGGGTGGTTCAGACCGTATAGGAACTTCCATAGTCCCTCCGCCAGACCGTAATTTTCAGCGTATTTGTCATTTGTTTGCAATGGCTGGGCAAGGTCTGTTTCCCCCAAGTCCGGAGGCAGCTATTGTGAAGGTGCCGTTGACATCAGGGGTTTTGCTTGCATGGACTGAGAAAATAAAGAGTGGGACTAAGCAAGCACATGGAGTAGGACAATGAGTTTTGTAATGTACGCGCCTGCATATATGTTTTAGTCTCGTACTGCGCCATGTAGCAGCTTCGCGGACACCAAACTTATTAAATGCAATCGCAAGCTTAGAGCTTAGGCGCGCCTGGTTTACGAATAGGTATTTTCACTTATATTTACTTGGGATTGACAACCGCTCCCCAAAAGCGGCCAACTCCGGTGTCAGGCGCTCCTCTAGCTATAGGCGATCTTCCTTTTCGAACTTTTCTTCTCAGTCGCATAAAGTGGCTTATAATCAGGACAGAGGTACTTCAAAGTACTTTCACTCATCCAGACCCGATTTAACCTGTACGGCATTATAATCTCCTTCCGTCGGACACATCAACCTATCTTAGAAACCCTTCAGGACATCTGAGTGATCCTCATCAGCCAACCACTGAGGTACGCAACTTGATTGGAAAAAGTTGACCAGGCCTTTAGATAGGTCAGGAATTCGGTCTAGCATCGGTTTTTTTAATCGACTGGTTGCTTGAAATCTGATTTGTTTAAGTCCATATGGTACTGAAAAGTCGAACTCATCGAAACCTTTGTCACGCCACGCAACAAACGGAAAGGCGCACTGCAGCTCATCAGCTCCGGCCGTTAGCTCGTTCAGTCTCCCATCTCCTGTCATTTATACAGGGTAACCAATACAATTACTAAAACCCATCAATTGCTTTCGTTCTGCGTCTCCATCTGCTGGACGGGAATCGAGTCCACAAATCGTGCGTGCTACTTAAGCCAGACCGAGCCTAAGACTGTCAGAGGCCGTTCTGGTGTGGTTGAGTTAGACTGCGCCAGTAGTTGTTGCACACATGGAGACAGGATAGCAGCCTAATTTAGTTGATTGATTCAAATATTTTGGCAAAACAGACTGGAGTTTTTGTAGGGAAATATAAAAGGAGAAAACTGAGGCAAACAGGTAGCTACGGGAAGGTGGACTTGTGTGATGAAAGATTTTCAACCGGGTTGATTAGGGTAAACGAATTACGGCCGGGCATGTAAGCTGAGAAGAGCGTAAGCCAGAATACATAAGAAAAGATTCGAAGGACCAAACAGTGAAGTAGTGGGCGGTGGAACTTTATGTCTTAGGTTCCAGCACCACTGAACCGTTTGATGCTAGAGGAAAACATCAATGGCTAAATACTTGAGCTAGGGAAAGTTGTTTTGTATGGTTGCCCTAGTACTATATAGCGAGGGAGGCAGTGATTGTCTAGACATAGTTGTGAAGACCGACTATTGAATTAGATAAGGCAGAGTCGTACAGGGGTGAGGTGATTTTAGGTGAACGTGGGTGGTGTAACGACCGGTCGTGGAAAATCTCCCTAAAACCTTTGCGATTCAGTGTTTTTCTTAACATCATTCACTTGCTTACACTGTTGACGTGTCTTTACGCACTGTCTGTTCTTATGGACCAATTGCTGTTTGTTCGCGCCCAGAGCGCTACTTTGTCATATCCTTGTTCTGGACCTGCGTGACGCACGTGCTCCTTGCTCGCAGGCGGCAACTTGCTTTCTCGCTTGTTGAGTCCTTGTGATCTCATTATTGAGGTTTGTGCCTGTTTGGTGTCATTGTCCATTGAATAATCTAGTATCGTAGAATATCACGGATAATCGCCTTTTTATTTCGGGATCCGTTGCAAATTTGGCTGCGCATTGTGTTTCGGGTAGGTAGCGAGAACCGGCAGGCCTTCAAATGAGTTATAGTTTTAAATGGAAAGAGCAGTATCCCACTGCAATGTGGGTTGTGTGCGGTATACGTAAAAAGTGATAATAAATGGTAAGCCTGGCGTCAGTCGTTAGGCAGGAAATGGTAGGTATGGGATATGGTGCCATGATCTTAGTGATGGAGCCCGCTTTCTAAGGCCGAGTCGACGGTTGGCAGAGAGCGGGAGGGGTGACGGAAGCTAGGGTTCTAAAGTTCGATGCCATCTTCATAGGTTCGATCCTCAAATATGCGGGCTTTAGTCAAAGATAAAATATGACTAACAGCAAGTTGTGATTATAGGGCATGGCTAAACTGGGTTTTTGACGCACATTTGCGAATAGCTTATTCCAAAGCTTTGAATATTTAATGAGAAAAAAGTTGGATCTTGTTGCCAGACTGTACTGTGGGATGGTCGAACTGAAGTCTCTGTGGCGCAGAAGGAAAGATGAGGGTGGCGAAAACTGTATAGATTTGGTAGAAGTGAGCGCAGAGCGATGAATAAGTCTCTACAGAAAACACAAGTAGAGTGCATCGCTCTTTGGCTCTCAGTGGAGAAGAGTATCTTACTGGCATCTTGGTGAAGGTACGCTGGACTTTTCAAAGCGTATTCTATCCGATTTAGACATTCCAGGGAAGATTATAGGACTACACTCAAGGTGAGGTCTAGCATGGGATTGGTATCTAAGGAGAGTACTATGTTTCATTTTAAATGATCTGAGAACTAGGCCTATTATCTCTCTAGCCCTGGCCGTCTGAAATGAGACATGTTCCGAGAATTGTAGATTGTTAGTGTATCGAAGTCCAAGATCCTTCACTGATGAGCTTGAGACAATGGGCACTTGGTTCAGTGACATAGTTCCGGGAGGGACTTGACATCCGTAGTTAGTGTAGAAGCCTTTGGATGTCGAGAAGCATATATGCTGTGAAGTGCTCCACTGATCAAATTTCTGAAGATCTTTATCTATTTCAGACTGCGTTGTGCTCAAATCTTGATGGCGGAACTCATAAACTATTTGGATGTCGTCGACGAAGAGGAAAAGAGTGCCATGCTGCACAATCGAGAAAATGTCTTCAGTATAGAGTAAGAAAAATAGCCGACCAAGTACACTTCCTTGCATGACTACACTAGCGACAGGCACCGGTTGCGATAGATGACCATTAGCATACACACCTGGGTTCGGTCCGACAGGTAGGAGGTGACCCATGATAAAAGCGGGTCATGGATACCGTAGGCCCGGATTTTTGTTAACAACCGGGAGTGGGAAATTCGGTCAAATGCCTTGGTCATATCGGGGTGGATGATAATCATAGGTTTGTCGTCTTCAGCTGTCGTGGTCAGTAGGTTGAAGAAATCAAACTGGCTTGTGGTACAAGAACGTGACTTTAGGAAGCCATGTTGACCGTTGTGAATGAGGTTATGGGAAATGAGATAATCGGGCATCCGCTGTTTAATCGAACTCTCCATTATTCTGGCAGCTAAAAGGGCATGGTTAATAGGACGATAATTCAAAGGGTCATGCACTGGACCTTTTTTGGATAGGAATGTTGGTTGAAGTTTTCCGCTGGGATGGAAAAATGCCATGTTTAAGGGATAAGTCATAACGATTCATAAAGATGGAAGCGAGGTCAATTCCACCAAGATGAAAGAGTGCTGTGGGATGCCGTGGTAGCCAGGGCGCGAGGAGGATCTAACACGCAACAGTAGGTCGGTTACGTCGTTCAAACTGAACTCAATGTCAGAGAGAACTTGCTCGGTGATTAGAGGTACGGGTGGCGGATGTGAAGTGGCGTCAGTGGTCATGGATTCTGAAAAGAAGGTATTCAGCGCCTCAGCGATTTCGGCTGCAGATTTAATTTGCGTGCTGTTCCCCAAAATTAAATGAGGTATCCCTGAACACTCCCACTGACTTTTGCTCTTTAGCAGTCGGGACAATCAGTAAGATCCGTCGAAGGAATTCAAGGCCGAAAGCTCCTGCTTTCACAGCAGTTCATTAGTCCGAAGACCGATGGTAACAGAGAGGGAGTGGAGTTGCAATAATGTGCAGAAGTCTCTGGTTTTACTATAGATCTTCTGCAGTTTCGCATGCTTATTTTGCAGCCTTGTTTGATAAGAGTTGCGGACTTGAAAGCGGTTGGTCCCGATGGTGGTGATTGCTGACAAGCAACTGTGTAGCTTATAGTAGAGGACGTTACTGTCGAGCTGAGGGTCATGCTGCAGGAAGTAGTCATCCCAGCTGAGGGATTGAAGCATGGGCTTGAGTTTCCTTCAGTTGGTCGTGTGAAAAGGTTGTTGAGATGAGCTACATATGGGGTCTATGGGTCCGGCTGTGAATCTGCAAGATACCATTCTATGGTCACTGCTTGGGAAAAAATTGAGGGCGGCAGTTATCACACCCGATAGGTCAATGGTGAATATCAGGTCAAGTATGCCGTTTCATCTGGTAGGCGTCATTACCCGCTGGAGCCAGCGCCCTGCGAGTATGGTCGAAACGAAGCTCGTGAAGTATTGGGGTGATGACGTGGTGCCCCAGCAGATATTAGGTGCACTGAAACCGCCAGCAGTGAGTTTGGAGGAAGAGGGTAGTAGTGCAAAGTGGTCAAAAGCGTTGACTACGTAAGGGAGGTCCGTGGTGTTTGAAATGGTGGTCGATAAAAGCGGCCGATATGGAGTGGAGAGTTGGATAGAGGAACCATTACCCATATTGAGTCCTGAATTGTGTCCAGTGTTGGATCAGAGAGAGGAGTGGTAGGCAAGCTGTTTTTACCGTGGATAAGACGGCCTGCTCCTCAGCGACGACAATTTTTTATGAAGGTTTGGTAACCGGCAATAGAAATTTGGTCTGATGGGACAGAATCATTTAGCCAGGTTTCGGTTATGACAATGATGTCGAGGTCGGGAGATAGTGTAACAGGGAAAGCTGGGGCGAGGGAACGGCGTGAACAGCAAGGCGAACGAACGAACCAAACGAGGGCCACAGACAAAGGAACAGGTGGTGGATATGTCGGAGGCGTCCCGAAGCAGGCCAAAAGAAGCATACAGACGACCAGAGAGGAAGCAGCGGGATCTCCGGCAACCATAAAGATAGCTCAGGTGAAGGGCTGTCGATCGTGCCGTCAGCTGAGACAGTCGGGCCAACCGAAGGGAAATGACGGGCAAGAGAAGCAAGTCATTGGCCACAGGCAAATGGACAGAATGCAGCCGAAGCACTCAAGTAGTGGCAATAGCAATCTTGGTGCCGCGCAGTCTGGAAAAGGGCCTATACAAGCGACTGTATGTGTGCCATGACTTGACTTGTGGGATCGGGGGAGTACAGGTATCCTGCCGTGTGATGTTGTCCTTGTTACAATGGTACTATATTGTAGAGGGTATGGGTTTTGTTCAGTAATGAGCGAGCTTTAATGAGGAGCATGGTAAGTGCAACTGTATCGTCATGGAGTGGAGTAGGAATAACCATCGGCGGGTGTTGGTTGCCAGCACCGAGACGGTAAACATCATTAAGTGGACTCATAACGTCAGGATTGTCATGCATAGAAGCGATGGAGTCTAAACAGGGGTTAGAAGCGAGGTCCGGAAGTGTAAAGAAGGGGTGGTACTGGTTTGGGGGGAGCTGTCGAGAAAAAAATTGGTCTTTGGGGAGGTGGGCTTTCCGGGGTGATTGAAGTAACCATGTGGGTGTTAGATGCTGAGGCAATGAGTAGTGGCAAGTGAGATGGTAGAAAGTAGTGGTGGCTGGGTTCGACGGGATACGCAGGAGGCGGGTAGTTATCGCTCGACCCGGACCGACGAAATAACTTAAGTTGGTTGGTCTGGCCCATCCTGTGTTCGGGGAAGATGGCGGAGCTTGACAATCGGGGCCGTTGGTTATAATTCAACTAGGGGGTTATTCATTTGTACCACTGGAGGAGAGGGAAGTTGGTCACAGAGGTTCGGCGGAAGGTGCTCGAGCTCAGCCAGATGATTGGGAAACTGTTTCGGCATACTTGGAGAATATGGTATTTTTGGTCCCGATGCATGACGATGAGTTACTTGGTGGCCGCTTTCGCCTGTATTGTAAAGTGGAATTGGGGTACCTCGTCGATTAGCCGGGGTGCCATGCTAATACTGCGAGGCGGGAGTGGCTGCTTTAAGGAGATGTAGGGTTGTGTCCTGCTCGCCTACGAGCATAGAGTATTTGGGGTATACTTGGAGTGCCTGGTGGGGATTCTAAATGGGGCTCTGAGAAGATTTACTTGGGGACTACGGGAGTAGCCGGAGTAGCTAAAGGCTGTGGAGGGACACAGAATTCTGTCGGCTGCTGGGACGGTTGGCTATATAATAGATCATGGCTTTTATGAACGGTTTGTGTCCGCAGGACGCTGGGATATGAGTTAGGGCAGGACGAGCTGTTGGCAACAGACTTCCCCGGAGTCTTTTTCGGTGATGAGACAGTGGGCAGCAGGTTGACATGAGCAGCAGCAAGCCTGGATGCACGGGACTTTGGTGGCCCTGGGCTAATAGTGGTTGTGACATGGATATCGTTGCCATTTGTGGAAGCGGAGGTTGATGGTAGAAGGCAGGGCCGTTTACTAGGAGGATGTGCTGGAGATGGGGTGGTCAGGTCTAGGTCAACTAGCGTAGTGCGGGCAACTAAAGGCCTTCGTGTCACGGGATGGCTCGACAGGCGGAGAGACGACGCGTCGACTGGTATTTTAGCCACATGCTGCGTTGGGGAAGTTAAGATACTTTAAGTGATCGAAAAACCTCTCTTTGGAGGGACGTTTTATCCGGCAATATTCTGATTCTTTTGAGTACGGGGGCGTCAGCAATGAATTGCCTACTGGTTATGAATTCTGTAGCTGTTATTCCGTCAGCGAACTGGAACTTCAAAAGACAGTCGTTGTGCTGTGATTTTTGCGCATCCGAGTGCAATAGCACCTGTGGTGTGCCATGTTGCAAGCATTCAGAATGGCGAGTTTGGTTGACGGCAGGGGCAGTCGGTCAGAGATGTTGAAAACTATCGCGTTTTTGGCGTTGGCTATACGATTATGAATTTCGGTAGCAACTGAGTTCAAGAAACGCCCCGCCAGGGCCAGGCATTGGTGATCAGCCTTACGGGCGGTTTCCATTATGCTAGATATAGGGGGTATCTTTAACAGAATAACATCATGGACTGGATCTGTTTATGCAGGTCCGCCATCCTTTGACCCACATCGCTAATCTTCTTGTTGACTAAGTCATAAACATCAACGAGAGATAATGAGCATGGACGGAGTGCAGACAGAGGTTGAGTATTCCTGGTTTTTCTGAGCCTGACAGTACAGATTGCCTGATTCTCACCCGGGAGCTTGGCATGCTTACGGAGGACTTTTGGAGCTTCCAAAAGTAACTCAGGAGATAATGTGATGAAGGGGGAAAGATTATGGGTAAGTAAGTTGAACTTTTCGAGAGTGCAAGCTACTTAGACATTTTCGGGTATTTTTCCTAAGCCTTTCAAGCTAAATGACAGAGGGCTTTAATATTAATAAACATAAAAACCAAACATAAACTAAGGAAAAATATTGGCCCGGTGTAGCTCAGCTCTGCAGAAATTCAGGAAGTTGAGAGTGATACACCAGACAAGGTATCACTAGTGCATTTCTTAGATGTTCTATTTGGAAACCCTCACTAGAGGTACTGGTTCTTGTCGTCGGCTGAAGACATTCACCGTCCAACATGGGTGTTCGAATGGGACCCAATGGTGGGACCCGGCGAAAATACAACTTGGCAAGACCTACGGAAGAAGATTTTATATCAGAACCCGACAACTGAACGTCAGCACCCTCCCGCGCACAGACAAACCCTCTTAAATAGTACAACTAGAGGCGACGAACATGTGGTTCCTTTTTAACGTGCACGACAAAACCTACAGTGCCGTATAATCAGATTGTTGGAAGAGAAAAGCGTATAAACAGCACCAATCAACGCCGGGGCCTTTTTACCTTTTGCCCCTTGGTTTCTGTGCCAAAAGCGGGCCCAGAATCCGGGCTTAACGCCGGAGATTAGAAGCTCACCTGACGAGACCAGCCAAGAGATACGGAATAAAGGTCTTCTATTACTTCATTGAACCGCGTTGACCTGTCGCCTGAAACAGGTAGAGCACTCACGGTTTAAATCCTGGCTCAGGTGCACCTAATCTACGAGGGCGCCCATAAAGATTTGACCGAAAGCTATCGCCCCGTGAGAAGTCTTTCAGCGATCCCGATGGTTATGGACAAACATCTCGGGGACGCCACTTCATTCCATCCTGCCAGCCGCCGCCTACTAATAATTCGGGGTTATGGGTCACTTAAAGACCAATCGTGCATCATGACCCTGCCGTCTATTTAAGGCGAGACCACTCCTAGATTGGATAAATGTGGCCGAGTTGAGATATGCTGTCCGGACTTCCAGAAGACGTTCAACCAGTTAGCCCACAGTCGACTCATCAGCAAACTAATACCTTGACAGGTGGCATCGTTGCTTGCAGAAAAATTAGATGGTTACCTTTGAAACTACCGGTTCCTCGTCAGGGTTGAGAAGGCTGTATCCCCTATGACACAGGCACGTTTTGTGGTATTTAGAATCCACCCTTAAGCCTCTGTTGCATATCATCTTCATGGATCACCCGGTTATAGATATAAGAATCACTGCTGACAAAGCCAAAACGGTTCACAACACAAGTGGTGGTGAAATCGACCTCTACCTGAACGCCTACACACCTGATCAGATTCAGGGCAAGGCCGCGTCGTCGTGCGCGGCTTGAAAACTCAGCGTGGACTTTCCGGTGCGTTTTGCAAGACGAAGCAGATTTGGCCAAACTAGCTGGGCGAAATGCCGCAAAACTCAGCCCCTTCCATTCTTCCTGTGGTCAGCCTTCCAGGTTGTCCGGAATACCAGAAGCAAGATACAGTCAACATTTTCAGGCAAACCTTTTTCTTTTATCCAGTGAGCTGAATTTGAGCTCATCGCAAATACTGAGATAAGAAAATGAATAAAACATCCGGGGAAGTTTGGGGTGAGGACACCTGCCTGCGAATTACTTCAAAACTATGGCTAAATTTAGTGAGTGTATGCAACTTCTACCGAGCAGATTATCATCGGAATCTGAGCCCAAAAAACCCGACTTGGCCACAGTTATCCAATCTAGGAGTGGTCTCGCCTGAACCACAGGAATTTCCTTAAGATAGAAGTTGAAAGAGTGCTTGGATACCTTCGGGGATCCACTGCCTGATGGTGCATTTCCCTACTCCGCCGGTGAGCTACCCTGTAAACCACTTGCTGAATTTTAGCAATTATTACATTTTGGTCTCTGCCAAGATCAAGGTTGGTATTCTCTTCCAACCCGGCGATCACTCTGGTATGCTTCAAGACTCCTAAGAGTTTCTCAACTTCCTCCTCATTGGTGACAGCAATGGTGAGTTTCATTAGGAAACGACTGCTGGGAAATGAGGCGGTGTGATTGAGACTACGTTTGTGGCAGCAGGCCTACCAGCCCTTTTCGCATGTCTTTGACACTCGGCAACGTGTCACCTCTGGGTACCACAACTCTTGCACACGCCGCCCAAGTTCGGCAGGTGGGTGCAGTTGCTCATGCCGAGGAGTTCCGGTGCTACGTGGTTGTTCGTTGCCGGTTTTCTATTGCCTTCGCCGACAGTTTGCTAAACTAATCGTGAAACCGGGATTTGTAGACATCACCGACGACGGAAAAATCCCGTGGGGCACGTTCCAGCGTAGTGTCCTACTTTTCAACCTGCAATTTTCGACCGAAGTACTTAAGGAAGCAATTGAAAGACCATTCATGGTAAAAGTGGACTGCTGGATACACATTCACTTTATCCAACCGGTAGGATTTCCCATATGATGAACAGGATACTTACATGGGGCGCATTTCACGTTGATACATTTGATTTCTGCAAAAGGCTTATTGGATCAACAAGGACTTGATGGCGATCGTGCTTCCTTATGGCATACAGTCTCAATGACACGGAAGCTGACATTTCGGACACGTCTACCAAACTTGCCGAATTACATTAGCAATCTCAGCGCCCGCTTTACCAAGTTTGTAGCTAACTCACTCGCATCAATGAGCCGAGATTCGGGTTTTCTTCCAACGACTCTTCACTCTGGAGAAGTGTTCGACGATGCCTGCCCAGCCCATTTCAGTTACATCCTGCTTCCACCCGACAGGCGGCCGATCTGTGTGAGTTACTGGGGGATATGAAGCACGCATTCGCCCTATTATCCAATCCTGCGTTTATCTGTCCTAGCCTTAAGAAACTTCTGGCAGTACGTCATTTTACGATTGGTATCGCAAGCCTCGCAGTCCGGTGGGGTTCTAGTCCCAACCGGAACGGCCACGGTGTTTGTCCAGGACTGAAGTCTCAGCCACTCCAGTACATTAATTTAGGTTTAGCTGGTACTCGATTTGGCCACTTGGCTGCTATCGCTGATGCGTCAACCAAATCTGCTGTCAGCCGTTCCCCCCAGCTTATCTAAATAGCCGGTCAGATGCTCGAACAAGGCTTCATAATCACTCCAGCTCATACTTTCCGCTTCTTCAGCTCAACGACTGCGTAGTTCGGGTAGGAGGCAACAAGCCATGGACTCTTAAGTACTTATAGTGTCAAGACCGTACTTGTGGCCTAATCGGTGTGTGGCAGTGGCGCCACCGTACATCCTCACGACAAAAAGGGACTCGGCTTAGAGGTCCACCTTGGTTGACTTAGCCTCAGACATTGCGCTAGAATCAAATTCCGGGCTACCTATAAAAGCTGACCGGAAAAGATCTCGAAAGTCTTCCCTGCCGTCGTGCAGTCTTATCCCAGGCCGAGCATGGAACAACCGTAATTGGCTTTCTTGGCTCTTCTTCCGCTATTGTGCTTGGGATAAAACAGCGTTTTCTCCTGGTCAATCGAAAAAAGGTTGAATTGGGACAGTCTGCTTAACGGCCGGTATAGGACTTTCTTTGTCGTAGTATGGCGATTCATCATATATATCATTTTCAATACTTTGCTGATCTATCCCTCTGTGCTTACCTGTCGTCGGGTTCTACAGGGCCGAGTGGACTCTCACTGCCCAAGAACTTCCCTGAGGAATTTCTGGTGGATTTCTCACCACAAAAAATATTACAACGGAACATGACAAAAACATTGCGGCAAAACTGAATCCCCCCCAGTTTTCCTCTGATCCGTCCTTCGGCTCAGTGAATATGCCAGAAAGAAGACACTGTCAGGGTTCTGTGTTCCAAACCCTTTCCCTTCTTCCAGTGAGCTATCTTCCAGGTCGCCCCGGAATACAGGTAGCAAAACAAACACAATATCCAGGAAAGTTTGAGCTTGGGCCTCTTAACCGTGTAGCACTTCAAGAATTCAGGATAACTTTATACCATGGTCTCGGAACCACTGCCTCGCGGATGCTTACTGACCTTCTATTTCTAATATCCCTAGGATAAACACGATGGTTTACCTGCCATCAGCCATATCCTTGGTATTACGTGAACTTCACTGACAGGACTGACAGATCCTGCAGTACCCGAAGAGTGAAAAGTATTCAGTCTATCCTCCGTGACTTGTGACGTTACTTCCTATCCCTGTCTTAGCTCCTGTGACCATCTTTTAGGCACACGTGTTTTCCTCCTCCTTACAAACTGAATAAATTGAGCATTGTGAGATTCTTCTGAGCAGCAATCAGCCACAGTTGAATCCCCGATCTCAAACAAGACTGAGCCGTGTTTTCTATCACATTCTCGAAATGACAAGTTCGAAGCACATACAGGTCGCAAATATGCAAAGCCTAAACCCGAAAAAGACGACGGAAACTACTACTTGAGAAAATAACTACTTCAGTCATTACGGTTCGAAACGAATCATTTTACAACTGCAAGACAGATGAGAAAAACAAAGGTTCGTGCATAAATATACTGGTGCGAGCAACACAAAAATATTTGGCGTGCAAGTACTGACGATAGGATTGGCTTGCGGACGAGGTGGATAGTTGAGTTCACTAGCTGAATGACGCTTTACTAGCGGTTAGGAGACCCAAGTCGAGCCACAGACATGGTTAAACAGATCAGAAGAGGGAATAGTATCGAGCGAAAATGGATCAGGCACGAATCACAAGAGCGTGCGCTTTGTGGGCCGTTGAACCGGGATCAGCTTCGTTCGAAGGGATAAGACATGGTTTATATATGAGTTGGTAATGAGGGTGATGATTGCCAGAAATGAGCTCAAAGTCATTATGGATGTGCACAATCCAGCAGTTCTACTTCTTATGATGGCTTCTGCTTAGGATATCTCGCGACCGCTTGTTGCAGTTCCCGCCTAATCCTAGTATTCTCCAAGTGCTGAGTGGCTTAGGCGTGGCACCGTCTTTCTGGAAAAGAAGCAGCATCAAAGCTCGCCTCGACAATAAGTGAGGAGCCTTGTTCCCTGGAGTTCCTTTTTTATCCTGTATCTACCTTTGCTTCTCTCATTTTGAGATTTCCGCTTATATGAACGGCTTACTAGTTCTTTCCTTTGGACTTCGTCGTAAATTCCAGCATTTTATCTCCTTGCGTTCCCCCCGGTTTACGAGAGCTGTCACTTGATTAGAGGGCTTAGAATGCATTGGAATACGCGTGGTGAGTTCGTCACCGTGTACCAACCACAGACCTAGTGACACGGCAGTTTTCCACAGGTCGTTGCACAAATCCTCTTGCACCGCAGCAGGAGCTTTTGACGTCGCAGCACATAGGGATTTGCCTCGGAGCCAACTTGCAGAGATTCAGGTTCCTCGGAAAAGGTTTATTACATCATAGCCTTGCACTCAGTATCCATTTAATCAGATGAAGTTTGACCTGAACAGTCACACTGTGTAGATACAGTGAAGCCGGTTTCGATCGGTCAAAAACAGATACATGCTATATTTGTGCATAGAAAAGATCCTACCGACCGCGCCTGGCACAAAACACTCCTGTGTGGCTCTGTGGGTTCCTATGAGCTAGTCCAGGTTCAACCTATTTCACTGCTGGCAACCAGATTGTATCAGACTACAGATTTGGCGGCCAGCGCCCTTGTTATTCCAATTTCTTGCATCGGCAGGCCTCCGGGTACCACCGTGCTTCGACTTTCTGGTATGTCAGTAGCTGGACGGCATGATTCTAGTCGGGATCATCGTTCGACAGTAGCAAGAAGTGTCGTTTTGGGAGGGTATACCTTGGAAACCAACAGGTCTGCTCATCATGCAGAGGTAAAAACGCCAAGCCACCAGCTCCAGTTAACTTATAGGATGTATGGAGGGACCGAGAAGCTTTTGGGGAGATACCTAAGCAGACTAAAGAAAGCTGAGTTAGAGGACAAAGTGGGCTGAAGAAGCACTGCTGGACTCAGTTCGCCTACTCATGGGAAGTCCGGAAAGTTATGTGCCCACACCACTTCCAGCTTCCTCCTGAACACTACCACAGAGTTTTCCTCCACTACCTCGGGAAGTTTATTCCAGTTGTCGATTACCCTGCAGGCAAACGACTGGGTTATGATGGTCTTTTTGGTCCTCAGCCTGATTAACTTCACCTTGTGTCCGCGGAGGGCAGAGTTTCCGTCTCGGGTAAGCAACAGCTTGTTCGTGGCCGAAGCCCCATTTAACTGTTTCATGGTCCTAATTAATTCCCCCCTCGCAGTCCTGCCCCCGGGCAAGGACAACCCCCAAAGCGCCTAGCCCATCTTCATACTGTGATTCTTCGAACCACTATACTCTTCTCGTTACCTTCGCTGATACTCCTCCGGAGATGGGGTGTCCATCACTATCTGCGGAGCCCAGGCTTGGACCATATACTACGAGTGGAGGCGGACCAAGACCTTATACAACGGCAGCATACTACTAGATCGCTTGAAGTTAGAATTCTGCGCAGCTGTTACTTGGCTCTATTCGCCCTGCTGACAACCTACAGACACTGTGTGGAGGGTTTAGATTTTACATATGACGACCGTATCCAAGTTCTTGACCTTCAAATTCTGGACCACTGGTTCCAGGTTGTCCGGGTTTAAGTGGCTCGTTCCGCTAGATCCCTCGACTTTCAGGAGCGTGCATTTTGCCAGCTTCAGAGGCAAGTCCTATTTTACAGACCACTGGTGGGGAGTTTCCAGGTCCAACTTACTCTGATTGGGTTCTGGACTCCCATGAATCTTTGCTTCTTCCGCAAAGATTAGGCGGAGCAACCTTATAACCAGTTGTAGGCAGTTCACATGTATCGGGAACAGCAATGATTCCAATACCTATTGCTAAAAAACCCCACTGGTATCTGTCGACTTGGAGGACTTGTTTTCCTCAGACCTGAAGTACTATCGAGGGTCAGCTGGATGAACCAGCCATTACAATAACCCAGTAGCAAAGCTCTTACACTCAAGCTTGTGCGCCGGCAACCTCCGCTTCAAGCAGTCAAACGCCATGCAGAATTTCAGTTAAAAAATTAAGTCTTTATTTCAGAATGGAGTAACCCTTAGCTAAACAAAGGGATGCTAGGGCAAAACCAGATTGATTTGGCTATTTACCATGCTAGAGTGCCGAAGTGGAACTAACAAATAACACACAAACCTAGATTACGTGGCCAAAACGACTACCAGGCGGGAACTGAAATTCAGAGGCATTCAACGCCAAGAGCGAGCACCACAAACACAGTTCGGGGCCAACTGGGAGTGAGTCACAGTTACGCAAAAACAAGACATAAACGGGAGTGACCAAAATATGCCGAACGACGTGTGCTGTCAAATGAGCCACATTAAAAGGCGAAATTACATTAGTGCGGGATGGGCATGTATGGGAGGTATTTGGTAAGGATCTTCTCAATGAGAACGATAGTGAGAGTTGCACTAATTCACACCTTCTGTTGATGGCACAGCCTTATGATTTGCTCCAAAAGAAAGTAAGGCCGGTTTGCAAAACTCAAAAAAACGAAGATTATTCACCCCTCAATTTATTATGTCGGCATTTTTCCCTATTACTCCACTCTTGCCCTTATTGGCACCGGTTCTTGAGCCAGCATAGTTTGCATTTCGAAAGTTGCATTTCCCTCTTCTATTATAAGAAGAGTCTTTTCTACCGAGTTAATTTACCACTTAGCGTGAGTGTGAACTATAATCCTTAAGCCCTTTTGTTTTGAAAACTTATTTGGATAGTGATCATAGCTCACTGTTAGGGGGCACGAATAACAGGTACATTTTATGGTCGTCAAAAACTGTATAGCAGACTTCTTTTGACAATTTCTTCTAGGTTTATTTATTTATTCACTCGTGGCTCAGCTCCAGGTTTCTCTCGCCACCATTGTTTTGGATTTCTGCAACGAAATTTATCTGTTTACGTTTTTTGAGATGGTTCACGGCCTTCCTGCAACCGTGCTTTTCACCGGCGATTGGGTCGCTTTCTTCTGTGGGTCTCACAAAAGCGCCGTGGAAAACGTTTTCCATCGTATCTGGCTCATCACTGTCTGTCGGCCCAACTTTTCTTTCGACTACCCTTTTCCCGCTTTCTCCGCCGTGATTTCCCTCTTGGTACAACTCCCGGAAAAATCCTTCAAGTCCAGCTTAATCTGTTTCCAAGCCACGCTGTTCGGACGGTATTTGGCTTTTCTTCGTGGTTACGTGCGCCCCAGAGTTAGCCTCCGTTTTGCGCAGTCTTTTCATTTCTTCTTTTGCTCATGAAGCTCTTTTCTCTTCGTGGAAGAACTTCCTTATTTTTCTATCTGTAAACATTATGACACTTCCGACCCCCATAACTTTGTCTCCGCGGCTCTTAATCGCGCTCCTTCTAAAGTTTTTAAGCCCATATCTCTGACCATTCGCGCCCTTTCAGTGAACGCGAAGGTCTGTTGAGTGGTCTACGGTATGGATTTTGCCTGCTTTGTTCCACTGGGGACCTACCACCCGTCATCTCATATCCCCAGTCGAAAGAGCCGGACAACCACAGGGCAACTAGCATGGTCTCCCTAGATATCTCGAAGGTGTTCTACCGATTCTGTCATGAAGGTCGACTTTCGGAAATGTCAACTTTCTGGTTATTTTGGCCCTCGAATAGCGGATTCTTGTGTTGGAACCGATAACTCGCAAATCAGAACAGCTACGATGCCAAGCAGCCGTTTATCAAAAACTGAAAGCTCGGCTACGTCGTCTAGCACGTGACCTTAGTAGGGCACATAGACGAACCTGAACGGCCAATGGAGAATAGATCAAAACACAACAATCGGGGACGAAAAAAGGGGTCACTGCAAGCAGGGTAATACAAAAGCAATGTTTGCTTACTGGGTATGCAAATGCCTCTTTACTGTCATGTTTCCTCAAAAAGCAAATAGCTTTCCTTCCAGTCGATGGGGTTCTATCTCAGCAGTTCCCCATGGACTCTGGTGTCCCCCAAGTTTTCATATTTTGGCCGATCCTCTCCCTTCTGTTTAATAGTGACCTACCTTCAGCCTCCAACCAGCTTTATTGTCTTGCAGACGGTGCCGCTCTCCATTGCCCTGTTTCTTACCTTATCGCTCGCTCGGTTATCACCAGCATCGGTTGCAATCTTTCTGTTCTTGATGCGTCTCTTGCTTCCGATCTTAGACGAATTTCTGCTTAGGGTTCCACCAACAACATCCATTTCAATCCCTTAAAAATTTCTCTCCTTTCTGTTTCATTTGAGCATCTCTCTCCTTCTTCTCATCTACATTTTGACCCGACTCATCTTTGCTACGCAGACTCAGCTTCCTCAGTGGGCCTACTTACAAATTCACCTCTTTGTTGATCTCCTTTCCTGTCTACACTTGCTTCGCTCGCTGCGCGCACAGTTGGTAATCTCTTCCGCGTCAGATGCTTGCTTTGAGCCTGCTCTTTCTTTGTGTAATGCTCAAATCCGCCTGACTCTTCAGCACGTAATTCAAATATGGGGTGGAGCTTTATCCAGTGATCGGTTTCTTCTTAGTCCGGTTCAAAGGAAGGCTGTCCGGTTATTCGATGGTCCTTCTCCAACCTCTGATCTTCGGCGGCTTGCCGTCGCCGGGAAGTTGCTCCATCATCTCTTTTCTAAAATTATTGGTTTGACTTTTATTCATCGGAACTAGTCTTGACAGTGTCACTACCCATGATTTTCACTGGTTCAACCGGTACGCAGACGAACTTTCGTCCGTATCAGGTCTCCTACTCTGGGTGTTAAACCTCATTCCAGTCCTTCTTCATCTCCCGAACTGCAGATCTTTAGGCTATTTGCCTCTTTCCTTGTTTCTAACTACTAACAGTCTTTCTGTTTTCAAATGTTGGGTCAACAAACTGAACCTCACCTGAAATTTTCTAACTCACATCCCTTTTACAGTGTGTCTTTTGACTGTTGGGCTCGACTCTTCTACATTAAATCACTTTGTGTGCAACAAAAGCACTACTGATGGTGAGCCAACGAGTTGGTTGTTCGTTACCTGGTCTCTTCAACCTTCTTATTGAAATGGCATGGTTTCTCAACCTGCCATCCACTCAGCGACATCTCCTCCTCGAGAGATATGATGGACATTGTGGCTTGAGACCTCTCCAGCGTCCAAGCCGCTGGCCTGAGGATGGCTGGGTGAATGCCACTAGATTCAATGTCTTTCTCCCCATCGAGTGCTTCCCATACCAACCGTGATTTGCCTGCTCACACTTAGATTTTACAGATATCAGAGCTCCCGGGAGACCCCGAAGTCGGTGACTACCTTCTCTGAACTATCCCGTTGGCCCCTAGAATTGTTCTCGGAGGGTTTCTGCCTCTTTTTTGTGGTTCACCGCCTGGATACCTTTCCTCAACTTTATTCATCCTACTGTTGCTTGCATGGTCATTTTAGAGTGAACGTAGGTAGAGAACATCACGGAGTGTTTGTTGGCTGCCTTAGCAATACTCTTGTCACATGTCAGCTTACTCTGCCCCTGTCGCTCACGTGCTATCCCGTCCATTCTCCGGTATTCGAGTACTCGCCTCTACCCCTCTGTCCCTCAATATCTTCTCCGTGCTATATGTTTCATACATATCTCCCTCGTCGTGCTTCCTTTATACCGAGGCAGCAATCTTTTTCTTCGGGCTCCGTGCATAAGGGACACTTTCCCAGCCATCTGGAGTGTGTTATTTCTTATACCCAACCAGATCTCGGCAACAGTACCCTCTTAGTCTCAGCCGATACTACCTCCACCGACAGCTACTTCTCCTCTTTCGTTCCCCTGGAGACCCTTCGCGGTTTATCTAGCGGCTACATCCTCTTCCTTGGACAATGAAGCCCAGGGATCCCGTGGTCGCTTTGACCCGGCGGATTATCTGCTCTAACTTCGTCTATTTCTAAGGCAAACTTAGTGATAACCAGATCCAGCAGCCGTGAAGCTTGGTCCTCCCTCATTTTAGTAGCCTGGCGAAAGTACCTTGTCGGGACCGTATCCTAAGCTTAATCCAGTATCATTGCCTGAATGCCCTGCTTGGGATTAGGTCGTCTGCCAGCTTATCTCGGAGCCACTAAAGTCCCCGAGCGTCAGATGTTTCCTAGTATTCCTGGTTCTTGTCACTAGATCCTCCAGTAAAGCGTAATCCCGCTCAGGGTTCAATTGGAGGCTTCTATAAGCACACTCCAGCATCGTTTGCTCTGCCCGAAACTTCGCTAGAGCTGGGGCCGCTAGCGCACTAAAGGTAGAATTTTGAATACCGTTTTCTCGGGTTACTTGCCCCGCTGCTAACTCTAAAACGTCCTCTCATATTTTACCGTGTGCCCCGCCCGCCCTGTACATTAGCCCGGTAGAATAGCCTCCATGCGCATGCTAAAATGGAACTGGGTACCAAACCGGAATACAATATTTAGATACAAGGAGAGACGGAAAGCATATATTTATCGATGCAGCATCTGAACATTCCCTAACAATGAAAGGTGACTTTGAAGTTTGCACTAAGATGAGCCGGTGTCTAGGCCAGCCACAAAAATCAAACGGAACCATTGATAGTAGGTAGGCAGAAACCAAAGCGATGAAACAATTCTCAAAGATTCCAGGAAAACTGAAGCACATGAACAAAGATTGAAGATAAGGAAAATAATAGCTATTCTTAATGGAACCATCGGGATCCAAAGAAAGTCTTGGTAGATTCAATCAGCTACGGCTGGATAAAGGCGGTTACAATAAGTGTAGTTTAAAAGGTAGCAACTTAGGCAGCGAGTAGCTGACTCACACGAATCCCGAAACCAAAGGAAGATTTATTCGTAGTATTTTTACCGTGCTAGGTCCAAAGTCATAAAGGGTGCAGATACTTACAAGCCTCAAATATTCGACCAGCGATGACGTGCTCACGGGCAAATCATAAATCCTTTGAAATGCATACACAGTTACCAAGCCAGTGTACGCAACTTCGTCAGCCTGCAGCAGTAAAGCTCAAATCCACTGCGAGCCTATTTTACCCATGCCCCACTCACATAGACCTGACCAATCCATCATTTATTGTCTTCATATATTAGCATAACCCACAGCTGGAACCAAGTCCAGACTTCAATCCCCCTTTATTTCAGGTTCGTTGCCTCCCACTATCCCAGTCGCCAAATTGGCTAACCAAGGATGCCACTTTGACCCGTACGGACAGAGACTCAAGTGGAACCTACCATAGCAACTGGGACCGAAATCAAACCACACAACAGGAAGTACCCCTAATTGGTTATCAGATCTTTCAGCGTTTTCTAACGCAACCAACACGAATTCCAGTTCACGCGCATGCCGCTAATACACAGCCACACTCGGCTGATTGACCGACACATACTTTGCCCTGCCATACGAAACTTACCCGTTCGATGTCGTACGTTACCAGAAGTGACGCTGAATCAGACTGAAGGCAAATGCGTCAACACATACATATATGTTTGTCATTGAAATAGCATAATAACGCAGAAGTCCATGCGGAGATTTCCCACTTTATTATCCGCTACCACAGGTTACCTTTCCTCCGAACCGTAGCAGGCTGGAAATCGACTCTCCACTTCTCGAGGACCCTCCACTTGCGCTTTCTCATTTCTGAATAGCACATGTTACTGATCCTGAATCTAAACTCACCTTTTTATGGACTGCTGTTTCTCTCACATCTACCGGTGTTCACTTTCACGAAATTGGTTCCATGTCCCCCTGCTTCAAAACTCATTCCGTTTATTGAACTCCGGTAAATCCGACACTCAGGGTCTGCATTGTCTTCATGGATAGCTATCCTCTTCGCATGCGTCGATTCCCCCCCCCCCCCTTTTCTTCCTGTTCAAAATTTACTCCATCTGCAGAACCTTAGTTGGCCTCCGGTTTCCTTGGCTTGCATCATTCTTGTTCATAATGCCTCCTTGGCACTGCGTTAACGATTTTTCGATATCTCCATCACGCACCGCTGCTTGATCCGGATTCGAACCTGGTTCAAAACTGCCGCGCCAACCATTATCAGAATGATCTATCCAAACTGTTGCTGTCTTTGTTTTTCCATCTCTGACACTCTCGACTTTCATACTTAGAATTTGTGAATATTTCATTTTATTGAGTAACGTGTTACACCATGATCATGCGCTAGCGCGTGCGCCTCGACAATGGCCGAGAAATATACCAATATTATATTATATTATTATATTAAAATAGGCTTAACAGTAGAGTCCAACTTTCTACGTCCCGTGACCCAAGCGAGTGGGCCAGAAATGATTCAAGGCTAAATATAAACGTCTCACATAAACAAACAAGCGTGCGAGTGTTGTGTATGGACAAGCTTCGCAAAAAACGTCATATATGGTTCACTCCACAAAAGCATGTAGAACATCTGTTCGGATTTTCAATAAGTATGCTGGCCGTACCCCAGATAGGTTGCTCGATTTCTAATGTGCCACCCTGAATTTTCTTGGTGACCAGTCAGGAAGTACATACGACGTGGCTATACCGGTTTTCATCACTTTCCTCCTTCTTGAGGGCGTTTATTTTTCTTAAGTTACGTTATTTCCCTCACTTCGAACCCTAGACGGTGAATGCTATTCCCCGGCCGATGAAATGATATTGCTATCTGCTTGAGCCACTTTCGCGTCTTTTCGGTTCCCTCCTCCTCATCTTCGTTGTCTCCTCCGTTGTTTCTGCCATTCTTTTTTTCGCTTTTCTCCTGGTTGTGCCCGTTCGTCCTTCAAATGGCCGTTTTGTCGGGCCTAGTCCCACCGTTGCAGAGGGCATATTTCGAAGCTCAAGCAGAGCAAGAAACAGATTGCTACGTTGCACTTCTTCGCCTGTTTGACGGCTCCCTGTGCCTTACATTTGGACTGACCTCGGTAAGGCCCTGCGCTGTTATGGCCGAATGACCACGTCTCCCAGGATTTCTGCAATTCTGTGCTGCAAAATTAAGGACCAGCACCGGAAATCACTCGGTTCAGGATTCCATGTCGGGCAAAATTGGCTCGCAGTTTGATGATGGTTTCTGCAGTGGTTTCTGTTCCCGGAAGGTTTACTTCAGAGAAATCACTGTAGTGGTTACCGGTCACTAAGCTTCTGTCCTTTCCACGGGAGAGAGGATGTCCGGACCCACAATTTTTGAGGATCTGTAGGGTTCCGGGTGCACATCCATCGGTTCCCCTGTTTGATGTTGGCCAAGTTGCCCGTGTTTCCCGCCGTCTGTCTCCATGTACTGGGCCTGTTCTCCGGTGCCTAGTCAATTGCGTGCGTCCCTGGTTTGGCTGGTAATTTCATTGACGCCTGCTTGTGAACGGCGCAACCAGTAAAAAAAGTCTTTTCGAAAGGCCTCAGGGACAACCGAATGCTTGCTTTGAGAAATTAGTTCATCCTTGGTTGTAGGTGGTACATCTTCTAATGGAGTGATTTTCCCGTCCAGCTAAAATCAGGTGATAGCTTCCCTCAGGGATCGTCGACACGGATCTGCTCCTATGGTGTTCTGGATTTGGGATGACTCATATTCCTCAACCGCCGACGTAATGCTCGCCTCGTTATTTCGTCTTCCGTATCCCGTAGAATGGCTCACGGGAGCGCGCCCACTGTATTTGCTCGCCTTCTTGATAATATAGCCTGGGGCAAATTCTTGGAGGCGTACCACCACCGATTGCAGTCTCCTTGGTGCTCAGGGTAGCTGATTGTCCATGATCGCGATCAGTTGCATACGATCTGAACATGTTTGCGCAAGTCAGCCGAAGGTGTGATCATGAAACTTCTACACAAGTCACGCATAGGCAAATGGTTCCTTTTTGTTTTGCGTATATTTCTGTTCAGTGATTGGTAACTTCCTGCTGTGATGCTCAAGCGGACGATCATTTTTGTAAAGTAAGAGCTCCCAAGCCATGTTGACTACTATCATATTTAACGCCTACAGGAAAATTGTGATCTAAATATGGTGAGCTTGCAGCTGTTTTATGCCGTCAGATGCAAATTTCTGTTGAACTTCCATATCCAAGTTTCTCCTTCTGTTATTCCGCGGAGGGGTCTCTTTAGTTCCGCCAACCGTAAACAGAGTATGTTCAGGTAGTTGATCACCCCGTTAAAATGTGAGGCACTTTTTGTATAGGTTGGCCCAAGCCTATCTACCGCCAAGCCCACCCCTTCTGGATCTGATTTGATACCTTTGCCCGTTTGGGACCTCGGCAGTGGAACTAGGCTGCTGTTTTACCAAATGTCACTTCGTCCCTATTCAGGTTAATTGTGTCGTGGCCACACCCTTGCAGAAAAGAACTAAACCTTCTGTTGTGTTCCTAAATACTTTATCTAAAAATAATAATACCACCTACCAAGCAGAGTGAGCCTCTCGCTGCCTCAAGAATCCTCTTCCGGAGTACTTCGCTTGACACTTTTAAGATGAAAAGTGGTGGCTTACAGCTGGAAGTTCATGTGTGCTTAACGTGGTCAAGTAACTCAAAGTCTCCTACACCTTTGACGGCCTAAATGCTGAGACCCGGTTGACTTCCGTAAGGCTCCACGATTGTGGTGACTCAGGAAGAGTATCGTCAAAGACGAAAAGTACTTTCCCTAAGTGCTTATCCCAGTGGTTTTGGGTCAGTACAAGTAAAAAGTTCTCCGGATGCATTCGCTGAGGTCACAAACTGACTCACCCTAAACTTTCCTGCAATAAACTTAACTAAAAAGTCTTTCCGGATGAGGATGTCCAAATAGAGTTCAGATAGTTCTCTAACTGAGTAAGGAATAGGCCTTGCCGGTAGTGCCACAGGTTCTTCGAGTTTATGTGCGCGTAACGTTGCAATTCCTGGAAGCTCCCCAATCTCTCATCCAAAAAGGGAAGCATATATTTCCGAGTGACGTTTTACAAAAGTAAATGTGGAGGGCAAATGCACCAAAGTGGAATGACATCAAACCCATATTTTCAATGGATCATCCCCTCCCCCTCCCACTCAGGGGGGAAACATGGCCTTGGTCGACCGCGACAGAGTTTCAGTGATGAATGTCGATTCCTGGGATTGACGACTGGCACCAATGAATCACCCTCTGGATGAATCTTTCCACCATTCCACATAGAGTCTGCTCTGTATTGGTGCAAATGCAGTACTAGACAGAGCTTTCCCAGGCGTGATGCTTGCCGACTTCCCGTATCTAACCGGAAATGCACCTTCTATTCATTCGCCAGAATTTTGATGAAAACCCCCTTCTCTCTGCAGATTTCTGCGTCCTTTTCACTCGATCTGTGTTGTGACTATTTTGTTCTTTGTCCATTTGTTTCCTAAGGAAAAATTCTGAGGCAAAACAGCTGCCCTCCATTTGGTCAGCGAAGTGCAACCTTTCAAGAAATTGACGATGCCTCTCTGGCATCCTGCGCATTCGTATTGTTGCCGTACAAAGACCACTCGGTTATGACGCATTCAACCTCTCCAAGAGTTTTTCGGCCGAATCCTTAACCAGACAGATGCAACACACATCCTGAGAGATAATTTTGGAATATTCAGCAGTCCATGACTCACCGCGTGTTCACGTGATCCAACCACACTCCTGTCCCGCGAGAGACTGTCATCCCGGCAGGCGCGAAAGTTGCATGGTAATACAGTTGGCGTGAGAGACACACAAAAGGTCGAAGGAATAATCAGATTATTGGGTCCGTTGGCTAAAAGCGATTAGCTGGCACCTGTTTTTGCCGCGACCAAGACAATATGGTTTGAGTTTAAGTAAAAACGTAGTCCATTTACCGCAGACCACAATGGAAACATACGAAAAGCAACTCGCAGTCGGTTTGGTGACGTGAGGAAATGACGCAGACCGGATGGTTTTTGATTGGTGCTGCACCGCAGAAAGGGTCTTAAAATTCTCGCGCAAGGTTTGCCACAACCTCCGGTTCTAATCCAACTATTCCTCCCCAGTCACCAAAGTGTGCAGACCATTTTGCGGTGGCGTCTTCGATACCGGCATTTTCTCACTAGTTGCTGCTTCCACCGTGTCAGCGGTCATTTATTCGGGGAAGGTAGTCAATATATTGTTGCGGAGTGCAACTGAAGATCCCAACTGTTGCTGATTCTTCGTTGGTTTATAAATCCCCCTGCACCAACAAGACGTTTTGATTTGGAACGTGCCAAAAATCCTTACCCCGAGTAACCGGAGAAAGCCCTTTGTGCGGTAAATCAGGGGCTCATCCAAAACCACCGGTTCGCAGCGTTTCACTTTCGCACCCAATCCTTACCTCGGAGTGCTTTCTCCGTTTCGTTCGCTCCACTCTTTTTTCTCAGCTCTACTCTGGGTGCGCAAGGGATCTCTGCGGATACGGTTCCCTTCTGACGATAGAAATAAGGAGAGCAACGGGCGGTCATTGATTCGATGATTATATTGGTTGCCCTCCTGAGCGGACAGCAGGCGGGAAGCCAAATGGACTAACGACTAGAGCCGACGAATCAAATGTTACCAATTTCCCAGCACTGCCGGAAACAAGTGGTGGCAAGCCATTGTAGGACCGAGCCATTGTTATCATCTTCATTGTACGGAGCTACAAAACAGAGCGAGTCCTGCTACCTACTGTCATCCCCACCAGGTTGCAGGTAGAAATAGAAAGAATTAATACACAAGGCGGACAGGGAGTGGACCTACTTGGGTGGGATAAGAAAAGGACGCACTAGTGGCCAACACACGGAACATACGACCTTACTGTACAAAAGGGAGTGTATCAACAAGTTTGATTCAACAGAAGGTGACACGATCGCCACTGTCCGCAGTTCATCGCAATATTTTTCAGTGTTCCTGGCCAACTGGTTTGGGGGCTCCTGGACCCCTACCATTCTACGCCTCACAGCCATACAACAGAAATGAAAGCTCCGCAGCACAGAACTTACGACCCTTCAACTCCGGTGAAACCTCAGGCTGGAACCACTGACGATTCAGTTCAATGTACTCTGCTAGAGCCTTCGATATACTAGTGTACCCTTCGACTACCGTGCTGCCGTCCTTCGCCACACTGCAGCCGAGTTGAGTAAAGAGGTCTACACCTTTTCTCGACACCTTTGCATCGAGCGTCAAGCTCAAAACCGTTGGAGTGCCGTCTTGCAAAATCACCTCACATTCTGAGGGTGAAAAGCGCGTGACATAAAGAGCTTCAGAGCTTGGGAGTCTATCTAGAGCACAGCGAGCATGTTCCGTGAACTGGAACAGACAGATAAATGCTACCGGCGTAATATAGATCATAAGCTTCCCACTGCTTTCTGGTCTAAAGTCCACATCCTACAAATTGTGCGAAGCCTTCTCGACTACCTCTTAGGTGATGAAGTTGAGCAGGAATGGAGTAGTGGAACAATCTTTTCGGACACCAGCCGTCTTTTTGGAGGGGCATAACAGTTCACGGTAACTAGCATGCGGCCAGTCTAATAGCACAATAGTCGCAGTAAATTCACAAACTATTTTAACATAACTTTTTGATGGAAAGCATTGAAGAGCGCTGTTCGGCAAAATGAATCGAGAGTGCTTTACAAGTCGAGTAAAATCATCATAACCGGCTGGCGGAGTGTGTGTAACTCTGTTCAGTTAATAGAAGAAGGGCCAAAATCTGGTAGACGCACCCTCGTAACCTTCGTCCGATTGTGAGCAGTGCGTAGCCGAAATGACGAATACCGAAGTCAGAACGGGATTGGTTCACAAATTCTCCGGTATTAAGTTACCAGATTATAGGCACGAAAGAGATCTGCAAACCCGAACGAGAACGATTAATAACGGGAACCGAAGTTCGGGGAGGTTCACGGCCAGATGCGACCGCCGCGGCTGTCAGAGGTCAAGTAGTAAATGTGACACGGCACGCTTCAGAGTGGCACAAACGAGTGGTAAAATGTGGTGGCTGACTTGTAGTTTTGCGATAATCAATAAAAATAAATCGCCTAGCCTGAACAGTTTAACTATGTGACAAAGGCAGCTGAGGTTTTTGCAAATGTACTTTGAATCCTCGAACTTAGCGGGAGCTCCTCCTGCGGCCGAGTGTGAAAACGGCTCGGCAAAGTCGAGGGTAATAACTGGAAACCTATCAGAAAGAGGCCGATCCTACAGTGATTACTACACTGATTGCTTATTCACCTCTTGAAGACAGGTACAATCAGTGACTAGCCCCATACTGAAGGAACATGCAGCTCATCCCAAAGGTCCATGGGCAAAATAATAACTGATTTTATCAACGAATTACCATCCATTTTCAAAAGAACTTGAGAAAGTTCGTGTAGACCTGCAGCCTTCCTCTTTCCTTTGCAATCGAACTCCCGACAGTACTTCCATTTCCGATGGGGCTCAAATAGTACTCCCCAGGGAATCGTGGTTGTTGATGCCGGAGTGGCTATGTCACTATGCGCCGAGCTAAGTTGCTCCGTGAAGCATTCGGCGCAAAGGTCTAGCCTTGGCACACATAGACCCTCCATTTCCATCGCAAATCTTCCCTTTTACCGAGGTTTGCCGTCCATCTGTTAGGCGAATAAGCTTAGACAGTCTCTGAATGTTGCCTGAAGCAGCCGCTACTTCCTTTCCTTCGGCTACCTCTGCCCATCGATATCTGCAATTCTTCTCATGGCTTTTGTAATTCGCATTTGTAGATATCTTTGGATCTTATTCATCTCCTCGCAGTTCGAGAGCCTACGGTTTTTTTTCCATTAGAATTAGCAACTCACGCAAACATCAGTGTTTCCGATGGATACCGAATCCTGGACCGTAGGCACAACCTACTGCTACGTGCATCGCCCGCTTGATATGGGCCCAGTGCTCTCCCATGCTACCGTTAGTAGTAAATCCCAACTCATGCAATAATTTCTGTTCCTAACTGACGCGAACTTCTGGATTGGGCAAACGTTTTACGGTCAGCTGAGTTTGCAGCCTGCTTCGATGATCATGCAGCCGGGGCACAAATTGCATTAAAATAGCGCCTGATCCGACTGCATCTACGTTAACCAATGGTGTCACAATTCTGGACTGTGCTCCGCCAGTAGCTTATTGCGGTGTGGTCGATCTGGCTCATAGAGCCTGTGGAGTTAAGGTGCTGGTTCGCTGTGCGAACCCAACTGTGTCGAAAATAAGGATGAGACAGGAACAGCCTACTATCCGCGCAAAAGTGGAGAGGCCCATCCCCTTCTTCCGTGCTTTGAGCGGGTAAGACACAGAGCCCACCTAAACAGGCTTTTGGAGCACTGAGATTGCCGGATTGTGTATTAGAACCTCCAGCTAGTACTAAACTGTCAGAGCCCTTGCTCTTGCGATCGAGAGTGGTGGGCTCATCGTGGAACTCATCCTTCCGCGTGTCCGAGCTACGGTCTGCTGGAGCGTGCACCGAGGTCACAAGCAAGCTGCGCCCAGCTGAACGCCCCATGGTGTTAACCTGGCCTGTAGCAGGGGCCTCCCCTATGTGCTGTACACCGGGTGAGGCACGTGCTTTTGCTCGATTAGCGGCTTCCGATGATTCATCTAATGCTGAATTCTTCCCAGAAACAGCTGACATGGCCTGGGTGTTATTCGAAAGTGCCTGCATCCAAGGCGCGCGTAACATTCTATCATCCACTCCGAAGGCAGACACCTGTCCCAGCGCAAAAACGGGAAGTTGCATCGGATTTTGCGCACCATGGTCACCGAGCTTGATGCATGAAACCAGTGATTTTAGCCGATTTTCTGTTGACTTACCTAGTATCCGCAGTGTAAGACGCCCTTGAGCAATATGTAGCCAAATTCGTAACCGATCCCGAAATCAGAACGCGATTATCCGTGAAATTCTACGATACTCGATTATCAAATGAACAGTGACACGAAACAGATACGAACCTCAATTATGCGATCACATGGACTCGGAAAACGAGAACCAAATTGCGGCGTGCGAGAAAGGAGCATGTGCGTCACGCAGGTTTACAATAAGGACATGAAGGAGCAGCGCGCTGGACGCGAACAAACAAACGTTGGTTCATAAAGACATACAGTTTATAAAGCAAGCCAATAGTGTAAATAAGTGCTTGATGTTAAGGAAACATGGAATTGCGGTGTTTTTTTTTTGGGGGGGGGGGAATTTCCACGGCCGGTCGGTACACCGCCCACCAAAATCCTCCCGAATCTTGGCAGAGTCAAACGTTTGGCATAAAAGTACCTACTATTCCTACTTACCTAGACCAAGCAGTCAGTGGGAGTACCTGATACCTTGTCATTAACATCCCACTCACAATCCCAATTGATCGGGTGGCCACTCCAGAGCGGTGTTACTCTGCATCGCCCATGAAAACGACTGGTCGATGGCGGGCGCTAGGGAGGACCATAGGTGCTGTCCTCGGGAGGGCCGTTGTGCTTCGGCTGCGTGTGCTTGCGTGAGTGTGCGTGCGTGTGGGTGTCATTGGTGAGGTTGCACTCTAGTATATGGGCAAGTAGTACCGACTACCATCTAGGGGAGGTATCTTCCATAATGCCAGAGATAAACAAGGGTCATCCAGCCCTGCGACGTGTTTTAATGGGGGTCATGAAGTATAAATGTGTAATATTCAAGTATGATTGGTGTGTGTCTGGGTGCATGATGGAATCACAACTAATACCACATACGGGAAAGGCCCTCTATAACGCCAACGAGGAACTGTGAGCTCTGCAAAGTGTTTGGTGGAGACCATGAAGCACAAACGTGTATCGTGTACTGTGTGCCTGGGAGCAGGTCTAGTTCAGTAGTTCGGTATGTCGTAAATGCCTCCACACACGGGAGGTGCCTCTAACCACTTCAGCGACGAATGAGGAACAGTCTACCGGGGTTCTGTGTTATCGGCTTCTCAGTCTTAACTTTCGAGGAGGCTGATACTGCTGGCGTCGCGGATTATCATTCCGTTGGTGGTCTTCACCTTGACATTTCTTGTCAATTAGTAGGAGCTTTTGATGGTTTTCATAACAACGTCCAAAGGCCAGGTGCTGAAGTGCGCGTGTTCTTCGGTGATCATCACTACATCCCCAACCCTGAATGGTCTTGCTTTGATCAGCCACTTGCTTTGAGATTGCAGAGCCGGTGGGTACTCCGGCAGCCAACGCCCCAAAAAAACCTTTGCAAGATAGTTTGCTTGCTCCCATCCATGCGAGTAGCTCCCCCAAAGGTTTGTCGGCCCTTGAAAACCCTCTTTCGACCTTAACGTAAATAAGTCTTTCGGGGTGAACGCCAGATTGGTGGGGTCGCCGTTCGTTACTGGAACCATGGGGCGGTTGTCCAGACTTCTCTCTACCTCAGTCATAGCGGGGCTCAAGGTTTCGTCGTCCAGCGGCTGTTGCCCAATGATTAACAGTAATATTCGCCTGATGGACCGAATCGGGCATTCCCATACGTCACCGCGATGACTGGCCAGTGGGGAATTGAAGTGCTATTGTGTGCCATTGGCCACGGTTCGATTCTGCAGTTTGTCCCTGCTCATATTCTTGTGCCGTCGCTGCAATTCCCGGTGAGCACCCGCAAAGTTCGACCCATTTTCGGAGTATATATCTGCTGGTACACCTTTTTGGTTGATAAATCTCTGAAAGGCCCGTAGAAGCGAATCGGTTGTCGTCGAATGTGCGACTTCTGGGTGTACCTCACGTGACCTCATGCACGTCATGATACATCCATATCGCTTTTCCAATCTCTTCCCGCACTTGATTCACAAAGGCCCGAAATAGCCCAACCCGGTGTCACTGAACGGCCACCAGCCCGCAGTCACCCTGCATTCTGGTAGTGGGGCCATGTGTTGTTTGCCCGCTGCGGCACTGAGCCTCCTACAACGTACACAACGTCGGATTGCGCGTTTTGCAGTCGCTTTTCCTTTCAGCAACCAAAGGTGCTTTCGGATGACGCTCGTCACGTGGCTTTCCCCGGCATATTCCTCCAAGGCCTGGATGCGTTGAATCATTAGCTCTATCACGGGTCGTCCAGTCTGTGGCAGTATGGGGTACTTCTTGCCAAAGCTCAGGTGGGAGTTGACCAGCCTACCGTCTACCCATAGTAGTCCATTGATGAGTTTGGGGTTTAAATGATTCGAGTCGCCTCTCGGAGATGATATCCCTTTGTCGATTGGTCCCATTTCTTCGGCCCTCTCGAGTGCTCAGGCGAAGGCCTACCGTAGTTCATCGGGGCCTGTTGGACCCATCCGTATCCGGCTGGAAGGGAGGACCCCTCTCATGACCACCAAATGCCTCTTGAACATGGCCAACCAGACTAATGAACGAAGTGTCTTCATCCAGTAGGAAAACCTTACCAATCGTGCCAAGATGAATGTCGCTCCGAAGAGTGCGGCCATCCTCACTGTGCCTTTGATCTCTAGTTCCAATTCCAGAGGGAGTTTTGGTTAGTATTCGGGCCAGTCCTGTCCAAGTATTTGCAGGAATTTCGGTCCTCTCGTCCAGGTATCCAGTTGCCGAAAGTTGGTCTCTCCTCGGGAGCACAGATCGGCTGGGTTATCGCCAGACTTGACGCGTTTCCACTGGTTCATGGCTGACTCGTCGTGGAAGATAGTGAGTCGGTTGGCGACGAAGGTACTAAACCGGCTCTTGACGTTGTTAATACAGCACAGTGCTATCGTCGAGTCCGTCCCAAAACTGGGCGATCAAATGTAGAAGTCGAAACATCTCTTACCTGCTTGTACGCCCTTTCTGCTAACACGGCTGAGCCGGGTTCAAGGCGCAGGATCGAAACCGATTTCAGCGGGGCAACGTGGGCTTTGGCGAACAGGATCCTCGTTGTGTATTGTTTATCTTTCGTGCACTATCTTCCGTACACCATGGCTCCGTAACGGACTTCGGATGGGTCAGAAAAGGCGTGTAGTTCTCCCGTCCGTGTTGTTTGGCCATGGAGCAGACATCGTGGAATCCGCAAGCCCTCTAGTTTTTTAAGGTGTTCGGAAATTCCTCTCATTGCAAACAGTCTTCTGGGTCCAGTGGCTGGTCGTATTTGACTTTCTTAAGGCAGAACCGTAGCTGCAGGATCTTTCCGGGTAACAGCCAGGGAGAGACGAAACCGAGCGGATCGAACAAACTAGAGACAGCAGACAGTATACCGCGACGAGTTGCTGGCAGCTCGAGGACGGTTGGCTCGAAAACAAAGTCGTCCGTTTCCGCGTTCTATTGTATTCTTAGTGTGCTTTGGGTAGGGAGTTGAGAGCCGTCCAAATAACTAACCCTTTCGGTCCTCTCGTGGTACGGAATGACTTCGAGAACTTCCGAAGCGTTCGACATCCGTTTCGCTAGATGGAAGCCGCTCGCTTCTAGCAATCTTGTTAGGCCCCTGAACTGCGCTAGGGCAGAGTCTACATCATCGAGTGGCCCAAGAAGGTCGTCGGCGTAGACGTTTCTGCTGAAGTTATTTACTACCGACCGATGGACCAGATCTCCATGTTTGTTCGCGGATTCTCGAAGGGCGTAGTTCGTAAAAAGGTGATGATATCGCTCCGAATGGGTGGACGGTCATCCTATAACTTACCTCTTCTTTGTTCCGGTTGTTCTCTTCCCACCATAGGAAACGCAACGCACCTCGCTCTTCTACCGGTATTTTCGCCCGGTGAAACATTTCCCTGATATCGTCGGACAAGGCCACTCTACCCACTCTGAAACGGCCCAAAACGTCGATCAGTGGTGTGTTGCAGTCAGGTCCTTGCAGTACGCGATCGTGTAACAACTTGCCCTGGAATCTGGCTGCATAGTCAAAAACCACCCGCAGTTTCTCGAGTTTCTTGGGGTTGATAACCGGGTGGTGAGTTAGATACCAGATTCCTTTCCGGCCGTCGGTGGTTGCAGGCACCTTTTCAACGTAGCCGAGAGCTTCGCTTCTCTTCATTGCCTATGCTTATCGTTCCCACGGACCCTGGCCTCGAACGAAGAGTTCTTTCAGTCGTACTAGTCTTTGAAGAACATAGTTTCGCTTATCAGTCCACGGGTCAGCAGATGTGCACCATGAGAAGGGAACCTTGAACTGTTTTGAAGGCCTCTAGCTCCCTGCCGCACCGCTTGCAGCGCGAAGTGGTCCCCTTGAGATAATGATAGTCTTTCGTATCCAATGTCGCGAAACTCCTTTTCATACAGCCGCTGCAATCGATTCTCTAAGTGGTCAGTTTCAGATGGTACCACGTCCCCCTACTGGACCATATAACATCCATCCCAGTGCTTTGCGTGACGCATAAGGTGTCTGGCGGTTGCCCACTCTCTGTTCAAGTACGCAATGCGTCTCTGGCATGTCGCACCCGGTGAGGAGATCCACTTCGTCATCCTCCCGGTCTACGACGGTTAAACCCTGCAGGCGGGGCCACCTAGTTGAAATTGCATTCACCAACCTTAGTGCTAGAATGGGGAGACCAGATAACGTAAGGGCCTCTTTTGGTTCGATTCGCTCTTTAGTGTCTAAGGAGATGAGGTGTTACCTCAGCTGGCCGGCAGTCATTACTTGTGTTCCGCCCACCGTGCTCACTGCCAACGGCGTCGTACTTTACGCGAACCGGTGTTTGTCGGCAAGCCGCTCCTTCAACAGTGTAGTATCTGATCCACTGTCAGTGGAAGCTAACTCTTTGATCACCCCAGTTGTGGCCATCACTCCCACGGCAAGTACCCCTAAAAGCACTGGTTTACTGACAGACCGCGACGTTGAACAAATCACTCTGGGCTCGGGGTTTGCCTCTGTTGTAGTTTCTCTTGCCTGGTATAACAGTCGATGATGTCTGCCCGCGCAACCTTCGTGGCCACGTCTGGTGCTTTTTCGACAGGCTGCCGCCGGGTGCGTGGTGTTGAGACATATAAAGCGCGCTCCTGTCATCCCCACCACTCCCCATCGTTCGTCTGTTGTGAAGTTGATGAACTTGAGACATTCTGGTGGCCCATGGCTAACATCACAGGAGCTGCAACTTGGATGAGCTGTATCCTCGCGTGAATTGGAGTGTGCATTGGTCCAATGCCGATATTTCGGATGTTCCCATGCAGTGGTTTGAGCCTGGCTGGTGCTAGACTTGTTTACTCGGTTACTGCCTTGGATGAATCAACCAAATCCACTGTCGGCTACCTTGGTTCGCTTGTCCATGTATTCGGTCAAGTCTTCCAAGTTGGCCTCACGGCGGCTCCCACCTATACGTTCCGCCTCTTCCGCCCACCGAACCTGTAGTTCGGGAGAGAAGTGACGGGTTATGCCCTTCAAGGTATGCATTGCGTCTAGGTGATCACTGTAACCTAAATGATCGAGGGCTATTGAACAGTTCTGCATTTCGCTCACTAGGTCGGCTATCGTACAGACGCCTCCCTCGATTCTTTTGGCCTCTATCATCACTCCCTCTAATAGATTGCGAGCTACCTTGAATGGCTGGTCAAACAGGTCCCTCAAAATCTTCCTTGCTCGTGTGTAGCCCTGTTCCAGGTCGAGCACGATACATCCACTGATAGTTTCTCTTTATCGGCCTCGACAGCAATGAGTCAGGTACAGAAGCCATTGTCCGGGGAAGGTTACCTTGTTTTCGACGAAAGTTTCGAAAGGCCTGATAAACTTCCAGTAGTGTTCGTATCGTCCGTCGAAAACTGTCAGTTCTACTCGCGGAACACCGATCGTTGGTGGCGCTGATATTTTACATTCGACGACCGGCGCAGAGTTTCCCATTTTCAATTGTCCTGATCTGTCGGATAGGTCGCAGTCGCTGATCTTTTGCTCGCGCTCGTTCTGTCTACACTTTTCTTCTGCCTCCCGGGCCTGTTGCCTAGCCGAAAACAGTTGTTGTTCTAGGTCTATTATCCTTAACGTTAATAGATCGACATTCTTGCAGTTCCATATTACCCTCAGTGATACATGAGCTAGCACTGACAGGACTAGGTGACCTGGTATTAACTAAAGAAACGAAAGCGCCCAAAACCTCCCCAGTGACTTGCAGCGTTACCTCCTGTCCAGATTTCAGTTGCTTCGGTCCTTTTCTTGACATGTTCAGTATTTTCTCGTTCCCGATTGGTAAACTGAGCAATGTAAGACGCCTTTGAGCAATATGTAGCCAAATTCGTAACCGATCCCGAAATCAGAACGCGATTATCCGTGAAATTCTACGATACTCGATTATCAAATGAACAGTGACACGAAACGGATACGAACCTCAATTATGCGATCACAGGGACTCGGAAAACGAGAACCAAATTGCGGCGTGCGAGAAAGGAGCATGTGCGTCACGCAGGTTTACAATAAGGACATGAAGGAGCAGCGCGCTGGACGCGAACAAACAAACGTTGGTTCATAAAGACATACAGTTTATAAAGCAAGCCAATAGTGTAAATAAGTGCTTGATGTTAAGGAAACATGGAATTGCGGTGTTTTTTTTTGGGGGGGGGGGAATTTCCACGGCAGGTCGCTATAATGATTAAGGCTTCCCTCAGTGCGTCGTACGGACTCTCTCGAGGTGGGCTGCACACAACACCCCTGAACACTGAAGCCAGAGTTGGTGGCAAGTGTCCCGCCAGGTTTGCAAACTCGATAGATTGGCTAGCTATTCGGGCAATTCGAAATTGTGCTTCTCCTTGAACCAGCCGAAACTCTGGGTCCGCCGGTAAGAACTTGGGAATCCTCAAGTATATTGGGGATATGCCGGACTGTCCCAGTCTACTACGTCTTAAAAGTCCATTATTGATTTCCTACTTTAACAAGCCATTTTGGACAATGAAATGTTTCTAGGATGATATGACATTTTTTAGTATAAAGGTTAATCGGCTGGGATGCGATATAACTTCATCATAATAACTGCTGAAACGCAGATAGAAACGATAGTGGAACAAACTGATTTCGGTGATGAAAAATTCTGCAGGAGATTCAAAATCGGCGCCTGGATGCTGCATTTACTTTAAGCTCACCAATATTGACCGCAGTGCTAACGAGTCAAGTGCCGTACGGACGCGGTAGATAACTACAGTCATGAATTGATCGATGCCTTGCTAGTAGTCGGAAAACCAAAGTCGAGTCACAGATGTTTGTACGAACCTGCAGAGCCAGAAATGAAGGCTGAGTCGCTACAGATTCAAGCCCTTCATCTGTTGATAGCGCGTCGCATACGGACCGCGAATACCCGTTCTGCCTTGACGGCAGGTCCGTCCTTCGTGAGATGCAGCTTGCGCTAGGTGTGTTGATGCCTGATTGCTTACAAACAGTGGAAACTTTTAGCTTTCATTCAGTTTCCTACAGCCATTTCTTTCTTTTTAGAATATTTTTCTTGTCTGCTTCGAAATCTGTATTCGTCACTTGTGACGTGTGAATTTGATCGCTTCTTTGTGGTCCAGATGGCCTGACCAATGTTGTGGATGGGTGTAGATTGTAGGAGTTTGACTTCCTCCAGCCAGTCGGTCAACTTTTGGCGAAAACTGCTCACTACTTACTGGATTAGTAGGTAGCTGGTCGCTTGAGATGATTATGGCCAGCCGTGGACAGGATCACGTTACATGGAGTGGACATAATAAGTTCAAGTAAAAAACACAAACCATATCGTGCCTTCCGTGGTTGGATTACGATTGCCCTCATAATAATTGAATACTCCGGATGCAAATAAGCCACTTTTTACAATTGGTTGGTTTTTTCATTACCAAAACAGTTGTTTCGCAGTAAACAACCTTCTTACCGGGTAAGCCCTGTGGATGATTACAAATATACTGGTCTTGCAGCTTTGAACGGGGTGTAACGAAAGTTTGAGCAATGCGTAGCCGAATTCGCAACGGATCTTGAAATCAAAAGACGATTATCCGTGATATTCTACGACACTAGATTATTGCAAGAATATTGACATCAAAAATATACAAACCTCAATAATACGATCACAAGGACCCAACAACGAGAAACCGAATGGCAGCGTGTGAGCAAACAGCACGTGCGTCACGCAGGCCCTGAACAAGGATGTGCCAAAGTAGCGCTCTGGGCGCGAACAAGCAACAATTGGTCCATAGAAACAACCAGTTCGTAAAGACAAGTCAATAGTGTAGGCAAATGAGTGATGTTGGGAAAAACACTGAATCGCGAGGGAAAAAAGGGGGATTTTCCACGACCGGCTGTTACACCGCCCACTAAAATCCTCCTGGATCTTTAGCAGAGCCAAAGGTTTGGTATAAAGGTACTGATTCTTTCTACCTGCCTAGGCCTTGCTGGCAGTGCGCGCGTCTAATGCTCGTCGTCAACGTTCTACTACTGGTCGCACCTAACCCATTGGCTACATAGACGTGAGGCTAGTCTACATCTTCCACAAGACCAAATGGCCGATGGCGGGCGTGAAGGGGCCACATAGATGCTGTCCTTGTAAAGGGCCGTCCTGTCCTGTATGTATGTGCTTGAGTCAGTGTATGTGAGTGTGTGTATGTGTGTGTGCCGGGGTGTACAATGAAATCACAGGTATGACTACACATCAAAGGGGGACTTTCTACAATGTCAACAAAAGACTGCGTGGCAAGAAAGCGAGTAAAATGTAGCATGTGTGTGTGACCTAGGCTCCGCTACTTCTACATATGCAAGGGGCATTCGGTAACGTCAACAAAAGGCAAACAACGAACACTGTCACATGTATGATGGGGTTACGGGGTGTAGGGTGCGTCGGGCATGTGTGTATGTGTCGGGATGTACAATGGGATCGCATTTATCACCACATATCGGAAAGAACCTTCTGTAATGTCAACGAAAGACCGTGAGCACCTTAACGTGTTTGACGGAGACCGTGTGGTATATATGGTGTTGTTTTATCCACCTCGATGACTAGTGCGAAAAGGATCTACTGGGCCTCGGGGTTATCAGCTTCTCCGCCTTCGCTCTCGAGTAGATTAATACTGCGTATATCACGAATGAGCACCCCGTTAGCTGTCTTCACATTCACCGTTCTTATCATTCCGCCAGTGCTTTCGATGGTTTCCGTAACTACTCCCAAAGACCAAGTGCTGAAATGTGCGCTTTCGTCGGCGATCATAACCACATCCCAACTTTGAATGGCCTTGTTTTCACCAGCCACTTCTGTGGAGTCTGCAAAGCCGGTAGATACTCCCGCAGCCATCGCCGCCAGAAGACCTTGGCCAGATAGTTCGCTTGCTTCCACCCGTGGAGGTAGCTCCCACGAAGGTTTACCGGTCCTTGGAAACCCTCGTTCGACCTTAACGTTAATGGGTCGTTCGGAGTGAGTGCCAGGTGGGTGGGGTCGCCGTTCAATACTGGAACCAGGGGGCGGTTGTTCAGGATTCTCTCCATCTCGGTCATAACGGTGTTCAGCGTCTCGTCGTCCCGCCGATGCTTGGTGGGGCCTCTTTCTTCACCCACCACCGTGATCGCAATCCTGCTACCCGAGATAATAATCATTATAATAGTTTCACAGGGCCGCAAGGCGGATTCCCGATACCAAACGACTTCATGAACCGCCTCAACGACTACTCCTCATATGCCCTCCAAAGGGTTCGGTTTGTACTGCGCAGTAACACTGAAACTGGAAGCGAGTCCAGCCATCGCCGTTGCACTTTCCACCTGATATCCCTTTTTCCGGCAACTAAAGCCATTTTAGTTCATTTTCGCCCCTGCCCCAAACATTTTCCTCATGAACGGTCAGTCTTGATCGGTGAGCTCTCCTTGCTGCGTTATCTCGTTCGGGCCTCAATTCCTGTGACTGATGTCTGTAGCAAACAACAGCTTTGTTAAATAAAGTACCGGTCACCAGCTGCTTGTCGAACCTTGGCTGTATATTCATTTACTGGAGAAAGCAGAAACGTTTATTCTTGCATCCACGTAATATCCGTCGCCGCCCAGGGTCCGGTTTTCTGCAAACCACTGCAGTAGGACTACGCATGCTCGGATTTTATCCCCTCACATTATCTATACATACCTGCTTGTATGCACGTGCTATATTTCCTGACTCCAGTCGACTGTTTCGTCAACGACTCCGATTTGATTCCTCCGTTAAACCTCCAGTTATCCTTAACGGAGCTTCAACAGTGCATTAAATTCCTAGCATTGTATTTGTCTTCATGCCCAAATTACCTTGAAATGTTGTTCTCTTCATATCGCACTGGGAATTGCTTATCCAAGAAAGGGCAAACATTAAATTTACCTGATTCACATGACAGCATTTCTCGGGCTGCCTAACGGTTCCACCGTTAGGTGTGTAAACCACGGTACTCTGGCTCGGTGATTTGTCCGAATGACATCAGTGGAGATGAAATGATCTATGCTCCGCTGACTTGACCGGTTTCACCCTGATAACACTGCGCTGGGCTTATTCTGCAACGTGACGAGTTATTCTTTAGAAAACCTCTTTTTCCGTTTTTTCTCTAATGATCCTTTAGATATCCAATCGGCGCCTCCAATTTTCTTCCTCTTCCAAGCGCCTCGATTTTTCTTTGATCCCCCCTTCACCCCTCTACTTGCACTTGCTCGTCTTCATTCTAAATGGCCCTATATCACATTCTGTAGATTGGCGTCGGACTACGTTCGACCATCGGATAAGCCACAGCCATTTTTCGACACTCACTCCACGCATGTTGTGCATTATTTTCCCCGCGCCTTCCATTTCATGCCGTGGTGTCCGCAGCCTGTTGGATCAATGATTCTCGTAAACCCCAGCGACTCTTCTACATGATGTGTGCGGATATTTGATGTTTGTCTGGCTGCTGCTTCCCCTAAACCCGATTGAGCCTCCGTAAATCGTGGTCTGCACCATCTTGTTATATACTGCATCCCCAGCATATTCACTGACGCCTCTATCAGGGGATTTACCCTTCGCAAATTCTTGACAACGTCTTGAGCCTGGGGTCAAAAGTGGTTCGCCTTTTCAGCGTGAACCGTTATCATTCCACCTCGTTCAAACATTGCCCAGCCTTGTTATGCTCTTACTGGAAAGTGCGACTTTTTAAAGTTTGTGAATGTTTCATCCTGCTGGGCAATACCGTACACCATGATCATGCTTTCACGCATACCTCTCAATCACGGTCAAAAGCATACTTTTATTTGTTCACTGACCGTCACTCGTTGCAGGGCTCATTCTATAAGCCATACCTCTTCCCAACAGCTCTGAAGCTCTAGCTGGTGGAGGCCACTTTGTTTTCACTTTTTACTGCAGCCGTTGGTCTTCGTTTAAGGCCAGACCAGAAAGCTTTGCCCTATTTGTTTTTGCTTCACTGTTCTCCCTGTATGTGTATACAATATTCTACGGCACCCCGCTGCTCTGAATAGTACGCCAGCCATCACCATGGATCACACATATGGCTACCAGCTGGTTACGCACCCGTCATCCAGTCGTTACTCATACAGTCCGAAAATCCGATTTCATTTAGACGACATTACGTATCGGTTTTCTCACGTCCCACAGGAAAAAGCAAAATGTTCGTGTCCGCACAAAACACAGCGCTGTCATAGTTTTCAGTGGCTTTCTCGCTCTCTATTCACCATCTATGTTGCACTCACCTGTTTTTGATAAACCAGACTGTTGTTTACTTCCTACTTACTACTCTCATTTCAGACCCCCTGGTTGGACGATGCACCCCCTTTACTGTGCCAGGTGGCTAATACTCACTGGGTATTGCTCATTATCAACGAGTCGCTGGTAGGTTACTCCTTGATCTAACTCCGAATGACCAGATATTTTAGTCGAAATGCGGAAAGAGTAGTGCTATCTTAATTTTTCGGGCCCCACTCTGTTAGTGTTGGGTGATTAGCCACTATTCAAGTGCACACATATCAATGATGAAAGACTAAGGGTCGATGGATCCTCCTCCTCTACAAAGCTTCTAATCGTTACCGAGAGATTAACCCAAAGCACTGAAATCCAATTTCTCTTGAGAATCATTATACACCCTCTGAACGCGATTAGGCTCACCCTCCTTATCTGTCACGCCAAGTGCTGACGTGGGAACGCCTCCTCACACCCAGACCAATGTATCTGGCATTTTACCAGAATGAAGTGGTTTGAACCCGAGTAAAACTTTCCCACTTCCGTCTCTTTTTAAAGGCTTTGCTTCTGTCTGACACTGTACCCTGCTTGGTAATTGTTTCTTTCCTTTCTGAGATGCAATCCTTTTTTAGCCAGTTGCGGATCTTCGCCTTTCCGAAGGCACTTATTGTTCCTCCTTGTAGTTACCCCTCCATTTATGGGATCCTGTTCGTTTTAGTACTCATCGGAGTTCCATTGGGTAATTCTGTACATTTTTCCCTTGTCCATCTGCCTCGTAACGAACTCTTTCTTTCAATGAATCTAAGCATGCCTCCATCGACCATTGTCCGCCTCATCCTCGTACACGTAGCATCTAATACATTCCACTATAATCATCTTTTCGATTATTCCATTTGCGGCTTATTCTTCACTATTGTCCACACCTCAGTTTCAAACCGATCCGTGTTCACCTCGCAACCGCTGTCAACATGCTTCACGCGATCTCCAACCGGCTTTATTGTACTGCTGCGGAAATAGGCGGCTCATCTTTTGTACGATACGAATATTTTGCTATTCTGTGGCTTTGAGCAAAGTAATCATGCTTTTGCGCGTGCTGCACAACCACGGTTGAGAGATGTACCGTTATTATCGTCGTTATCATCGCCGATGGCTTGGACCCCAAGGACCCCTTCCAACCGGGCCAACTGATCGTGGAATAGATGGTTTCATCGGTTACTTTACGCATCCTGGATATAACAAAATGTGTCCACTCGTGCTCATCCTATCTTTGCGAGGCTAGGTCAGGTCTCCCTCTTTCCTCTCGTAGGTCGGGCTTCAAGGACTTCTTTAGCGAAATGAGGGAGCGAACGGTCCGACAGATCGTACCATTTGGGCCAACTTCGCGGGTTACCTTCGGGTTCTTGTCCAGCTCACCGTTAACTCCACCTGTTAGCCCCGGCTGCGGACGTTATACGCCCATTTTATTCGTTCTGCAATAGTAAGCACACCTCCGTCATGAACTCATTCTCACCCACGAAGTACCACCGGTCTCATCTGTGAACATTTTGGCTCTGTTATCGGCACTGATTATAGTTTATCCCTCGCAAATGGATGGGATGCATGCAATAAGCATGACCACAGCTTGCAGGCCATGCACATACACAAAACTTAACAAAATTATTTCAAAAATGTACAGAGCATAAAAAAATAAAAAGCGGAGTCGAGCTTGTCGTTGGATGAGATAAATGCAACAAAACACACTCGGCAAATGTGAGCTTCAAGATCACTGGAAGAAAATGCACAGATTGGAGATCAGCTCATTAGAAAGTAGAATGGTGCGAAAACTGGCAACGGCAATTTGAGAAGTGGTTGGGGAATGAGGTGTGGCTAATCTAGTTCCAGGATAATTGCAGTCAGACACGTATCAACAAAAAAACATAGGGGAGAACGTACAATGAGACGACTTCGTTGGTTTCCGCTGGCAGATCCAATGATTTTTCATGCGGAACGCGTAATGAAATATTCATTGCGTAAAGTCAGGGGTGCCTTGGTGGTGGAATTCAAACAAAGTTCCATTGGACTGTATGAGGCCGAACTGTCGATCAAGGGCCGCGACGCGAGTATATGATTGTCACTGTGGAAAGCGATAATGAATAGCAGCTTCTCATGCACCCTGAAAAATGCTTGTCAAGCTGCGTCAGCAGAACGACAATAAAAAGGAAAGCTAGCTTGTCCGATTCGTTCACTGTATTTTCGTAATACGGATTTGAGGGCTAACAGGCGGAAATTAGGCGCAATACGGAAAATGATAAGGAAAGTTCGAATTGTGCTGTCCGGGGAAGTTTTAGACACTGACAAGAAGAACAATGCAAGTGACTCTGTCAGCAAAAATTGGGTTCAAAACAAAAAATCGCCCAAAATCCCGCTCATCAAGACTTCCGCGAAATTTGGTTCACTTTTCCATTGAATACTCAACGTGGGCTGAAAATTTAAAGCCAGTGAGCGTGAAGTGATCTTGGACTACGAAAGTAGGGGACAGTTCGTATTCTCTACCCTTTTCAGCCTGTAAGCCTCGGGAAACGGATTTGCTAACGACCAACAGGTTTTAACCCAGACTGATCAGATTTTTCCTTCAACCTCTGCAACGGTCACCCACCTACTGGCACGGGCCAATCAGGAACCTTCTGCGGACACCATCCCTTTCTTTCTGTGATCAGAACTGGCCACTACTCTAAGCAGAAACAAACTTACGTACTGGATAAGATGAGAGCAACAGTTAGAGAAATGTGCAGAAAATAGCGACCAGTCACCTCTGTCTATCACTAGTATCTGCCTTCCCCATCACTACTCTCATAATTTCCTAAAACAGAACCGTCGACGACTGAAGGATAGGCTCAATTCGCCCTCCAGTCAACAATCCGCGACATCACCCTAAGAACGACGAAACCGATGCCTTGCACAGTGCGAAAACGGACGTGGGAAGTTTAAGTTGCGAGCTTCATTATTGTGGATAAAAGTACATCAGGCGGGTTATTGGGCATCATTGTCGGAATCCAAGTTCGTCTGACATCGATCCAGTGAAAATGTTGTAGTCTTTAAATGGTGCAGTACTGGGAAACTTCCGTGTCACGTCGTCTTAAACTGCTTTCAGTGTCCTGCAACCCATTCCTAATGGTAAGACAAACATCGGACTTTTCCTCTGCAATGAAGGTTTGTTGCTGAAGCACCCGGTCTTCTGACGAATAAGTTGAAGAGCATGAAAGACATACCAGCAATGAAATCGTTCAAAGCCGTCTTCCTGAATGCAAATTAACTGTAAACACCGGCACAATTGACTTCCAGTGGGACTTGTTTCCGCTGCAACGTCGGCATCGGCGATCGGACATAATTCCCGATATTATCACCGATGGGCGACGCCAAAAAAGTGTCCCTTGGAAAAGTGGGTCGTTAAAGTGGGATAGCAAACCAGTTTGTTACATTTGGGCCTCTTGTATAAGTTTCCATCGCAATCTCTGATCTCTTCCGGAAGCGACAGTGGATGGAAGTAATCGGAGGCACAAAACGAAACCTGGTATTTCATGGCCTCTAGATGCTGAACACTAAAGCCCGGGGTCTGGATGACCGTATCATGCAGTTTAGTCATGCAATCCGCTGTTGGTATTTCATCTAAACCTACTAACTCGTAGACGCGAGTAAACCAAGTTTGACGTTGCTTATCTTGTGTACCTGTAGTCTGAACTTGCCTTACGAGAAGTTGAACTTTGCGCGCACACCGGTTGCTTATTGCAGGGGTTGTCCTGATTTTGAAAAGTAAAAACGTTTATCAAAAATAGATAACGTGCTGTGTACAGACGTAGATGGCCTGTTATTGGATTGCGGTGTACCCTGCGTCCAGGAATGTGTGCTCACTCATTCTTCGGAGTCTGAGTAAGCAGGCATGATTGAGTAATCCGAGTGACTTATCTGGCAAAGAAGACTGACGCACACTCAATGTGCACACTGGTTTTAGGCGTAGCAGTTTTTCAAACGGCCTCGGTTGTCACGATAAGATTACTTACAGAATCCTAGCGGTCTGAAATTAATCAGGTCCTAATATCTAACGGGAGGTGACGAAAACAGCAAAGCCCACTATTTCCCTTTTCGTGAGACAAGACTGCATATTTGCCACTTTATATAACGCTTGAAAAGAAACCTTAGTTGTGGTGCCTAAAAGCCGGTCGAAAATGTACCTAATAAAGAGAGTCCTCGAATGACCGAGTAGTCTTATCGGGACGTGCTCGGTGTTGCCATATACCAATTAACTGATTTATCCCAATATTGGTCAAAAGGTATACTTTTATTGTTTCATCATTACAGTATCGCAGTTGGAAGTTTCTCACACTGATTTGCACTGTCATCCAACAAAAATGATTTCCTGAAGAAACGTTTGACGACGACGTTATTGACGGGTGGTGGTAGGATCATGAGGTAAGGTAAATGACAGATAGTTAATATTCTTGTGGACCTAATCACTTAAGTATCCCTCACAGTAGTCACAATTTCCCAATGGATCAGAAAAGAAATTATTCGGGTAACTTTCATCCGTTAGCTGGTGGAGACCGAGCGTCTAATGATGAAGGACGGTGGATAAATTTCGCGGAGACTATCCGTTTGTGAACATTTTTAACGGATTACTCGGAAGCTTCCACTATTATAATAGCCCTACTTGTTTTGATAAGATAAAATGGGCACAATCACGGAACAACAATAACGAGTCACATTTCACCATTATTTTAACCTTAGTCCAATTAACCGGACTTTCTTTTGAGAAATTATAATTCATGAATTGGTATCAATCTCGAGGGCCTGTGACACGGTGTACCGTGCTACAAATATATAAACATTGGTTGGTCTAAAAAGGTAGGTATCGTTTTGTAGAATAGAATGACGTGTTCAGCTACTAAAATCATATAAAGCGTCATGCATAAGTAAACAGAACAAGGTTACTTGGAAATTCAGGATTAGACCATGGATTATTCGAGGGATGAATTGTTCCTGCCGCGTTTCACCTTAGAACTTTCAAGCTGAAAAAAGCTGAAAACAACAGAGTCTTCTCTGTACTAGCCAAAGAATGTTTTTTGCTTAAGCTATCAATTGACCCACAGGCGGTAAAACTTTCACTTCAATTTTTATTTTTTTCGGGAACTGCGAAACGCTTCTTAGTAAGATTACAAGAGACAAAAGTGCATTGTCACGAATTGTTGTACGTATCAAAGCTGGGAGCTGATTCCCCTAGACGATGCACGCGGAATTTTGTTCAATTTATTCAGCCAAGTTGCATCCGGAGAGGGCAAAGTGAATGAATTGATAATTTTACTAATCTGAATCCCGCGATCATACTTTTCTCGTTTACAAAGCGGATGGACTTTTTTGGGTTTTTCCTTATAAGTGCTCCAAACTGTGCAGGAAATTACTTTATGTTTTACACTTTACCTACCTTAATACAAAAATAAGGCATTTCACGGGTGTAACCAAGTTCAGAACACTAGGCGGCATTGTGACCAAAGATTATGCGCTTAGCTCTAGTATACTCACACTTGATGGCTGTTTGTATGCAGCCATTAGTTATTGCGATTTCGTAAGTTAAACTTGACATACATGCAGCCCAGGAGTATGTGAATACTTAGCCCAAGTTCGTACCCCAAGTAATTTCCTTAAGCTTTCCATGAAGACTCGGGACAACTATCACTGCTAACTCAATCAGATCCAGGAAGATAAGAATTTCCCTACTAATAATGGTTCATAAGACATCAAAAATAATCTAATGGAAACATCACGCTCAATGCTCCCAAGTGCGCAGCAGGGGGATAACAAAAGAAAAGGCTGGTGGAATGATCCTCCTCCGGTGGTTTGCTTGTTTTCGGTCCACTGAAGCACAACTGGAGGATCCTCAAGAGCTAAGATTCTGCAAGAGCATTGGCAAGTGCCAGTGCTTGTTCGCCGATAGCCAACATGGCGGCTTTCGGTCTAATCATTACACAGGGCTTTTTCCCCGGATGCACAGTTTTCCTGCGGGCTAAATGGTCACAGACTTCAACGGGACCAGTTTGACTCACTCCAGCGACCTCTCTAGATGCGCTGTCGGTTTGGTTTATCACTGACTCCACCCATATCCAGCAGCCCAACTTAGCAACCGCAATGATCGTTTGCTCGGTGTTTTTTCATATCGGTTATTCTATCTTGGTAAATCCCCTCAGACAAATTTGATCCTTGAAACCCGCTGGTCATAATGTTCAGTCCTTAGATAACGCCAATCATCACGTAGATACTTACTGGTCATTTAAATACTCACCTGCTTTGCTAACCGTGTCTCTGCTACTAACATGGCCAAGCGTGTTAGTAGCAGAGACAGGGTTTGCCCATTCCCGGAGCAAGGGCTATTGCCCCTCAAGCTAAGCTTCCCGGTACTCGACATTTTGGAAACTACTGCAGGGCCCGCTGGAGCAGACAGGATCATCAGCCGATGCAGCTTACGACGGTCCTGAATGAATTGTTTACTGAAGATGAAGCAGCAGTCACAGCAACAGTCCAGGTCATAGCTGCATTCAGGCTTGTTAAGGTTTAAGAGTCCCGAAACCGCAGATAAAGAAGGGTGCTTTCAGCCCCTAAGAGCAAGTGAGAGAGGTTCTGAGACGGTCTTAACATCTAATGGAAGGCTCCTTCGACTCTTCTGGAACCGTCCTCCTTATAGACAGTGACAGATAACTCTAGCCTGTGCAAAGATTCGGGAGCTGGGGGTAAAATGAGATGAGGGTTTTTTTCTGAGGTTTTCTCGTGGTACGGGGGAGAATGCGGGCCACCGCTACTTCCGATGAGCTCTTTCCGTGTGCAGAATTAGAAGACTCTCGGGTGGCAGACCTCCAGGTAGCATCCGTCAAGCCGTTTTCGTCTACGTACAAGGATTATCGAAAAAGTAGGGCGAATTGGAGGTCACAACACTGGCTAGAACCACGTCCACCATTGCACTGACGGAGAAGAGGCTGACAAACGGTTTTCGGGGCTCACGCGTAGCACTACCTGGACGCATGCTGTTTCGTCCAGGCGCAAGATGCACCAGAGGTCCAAAAGGTGCTGCCACTCACGTGCAAAATCTGTTCGCGGTTGACATACTGGGTGAGTATACGAACCGGTTTGCGTGCGGAGAAGAGTTGTGGCGCATATTGGAGTTCCCTACCAGTGGCTACGTGGTGCTAGGACCCATCTATCGCACACCGGCGGCCAACGACAGGGCATTCTGCATTTCATGCACCAATAGGCGACGGACGGTCATTGTCTGGTCCTTCATCACTTTAACGCTCCTCCTACTTGCTGGGAATCGAACATCCTTGGGCACTTCTGTGGGCAAGTTCTCCCGCTGTCTACATGAGGCAGCAGGTGACCTAGGCTTATACAGCATGTGCAAGAGTCGAGCAGGTATTAGGCAGGTCAGCCTTCTATCCTTGATCTGTTGTTCTCCGCCAGCTTCTCACCAGCCTTTTCGTTTTTATCCTCCGGCTGCCCACCCGACATGCAATCATCACCGATACACAATGTGAAATGTCTTTGGTACGCCATGCTCTTCAAACTTTGATGCCTATTGACTTTCTGCGTTCCACCCACCCCGTCGAGTCCCTGTTACGCATCGTGGTCTGTGCCTTCTGACAGGACTTCCATTGCAGATTACCCTTAATTCATATCATTTTCATTTTTGTCTGCCCCTCTGTCGTGCAAATAAACGCTTTCGTCAGTGTTTTTTCCTATCCCATCTGTTTCGGTGTACTTCAGGTCTCTTTCTTCTATAATTTCCAGTTTTCAACTAAGCCAGCATCACCCACCCAGAACCCATCAACTGACTTTTGGCTATGAATATGCCGGGAACCTCTACTGAATCCGTCGATGAATCCAATTAAACTTCGTCCTTACTTTTTGGTGTGCCTGAATGTTCCATACGGGTAATGAACCGAACATACAATCGTCAAACTTTTGTCTCTCATCTGTCGGGTATTTCATCTAAAGCCGTCCGTGTCTTCATCTAAACTCCCACCCTTGCTACTCCATGTGCCTAATCTTTTCATACTCCTTTCATGCACTTTTCACACGCCTATCATGAATTTACTGAAAATTTATCCCGTCTCCCATATACTTGTCTGCATTACCACCGAATATCGGATTATACTATCAGTTCCGTCGTTTGATCTCGTACCTACATGCATCAGACCTTCCCGGGAACATACCGTTATTGTTATTATCCTTCACGCTAACCTCTGACAACTAAAAGCAGTCCACGGCTGCCACAGCCACTTAGGGACCATTCTCTGAGAACACCTCGATACACTGCTTTCGTGACCACATGAGTTTACGTATATTCTTCGTGTTTGTACCGCCCATATACCTGTGCACCAATCTTTGTTTATCCGCATCCAGTGCGCCATGGAGCTGGTGGGACGAAACAGGAAAGAACGCCACAGAAGCTTGAAAAACCCCGCCGCAGATTGGCGATGAACACACCAAGAACTCTTACAATATCCCCTCGGGACCCACTGAACACGCAAGGCCAAAATTGCTTGCTAGGTGGGTGGAGACTGTGGAGGCAAATTTATCACCATTTAGCAGTGCTCAGGCGTCTGAGTCCGAAGTCGAAGAACTATCAGGTCGGGACGTCACGCCACTGCTTCGGAGGTGGAGCCCGCCTAGTTCCGAGCACACCGTCACTCTATGCTGATAAGAACCAAAATTATCACACGAAAATCATGCGAAGAATGAGTGGGTACTGTCTGAGCCAGTCAAAAGAAACAATGGAACGGTTTTGGTTTTTAAGAATAAGATGCCATGAGCCCTAAACTATCGATGACGACGTTGCTGCACCAAAAAGGTGTCGGCCAAATCGTGCAATTTTTGAGGCCTTGCGAAGGGCGGCTTATTGGCGGCAAAATGGTGACCGGGGTTTGAAATTACGCAGCCGCAAAATGTTTGCTGATTTTCCAGATGCAGTTGGAAACTTGCATTCGTAATTTTGAAACGAAGAAGCCACCTCTAATCAGATGAGGTGCCCCATAGAACACCACACAATTATCGAGATGAAAGCTCCAAAGGGAGTCATGCGAATCATATGGGCTTTTGTGGTCGCAGGTATGACAAAAGAAAGGAGGACCATCCAGTTCGGGGGAAGACCTCTTTTGATTGCGGAAGGCTTAATCGTTTCACTTAAAAGTGTCATTCATTCCCTCTGGAGTTAATGAACGAGCCAGCATACCCCAGAACAAACATTTACGGTTCCAGCGGTTTCGATGCAATCAACGGAGAGCCCACGAATGCCATGGTTGACTGGACGTGCCGTCGTTCCGAACCGGATCCCGTAGCCTCGGCGATTATCCTTTCTAAATCATATGTTGATGAAGCTGCAAACAAAAGATGGGCCACCTGTTTGAGAATGTGGGATGGAATGGAAACCGGCTTCACTGGCGAAACTGAGTCGGACATTAGAAACCTGAAGAATGGTGACGCACACAGAGTCAAGTTCATGGAGACCGAAAGGAATTTGCGACTAAAGCTTGGACCCGATGCCACTCAACAACCGGACCGCTTCACTGGAAACAAGAATAATTTTGTGAAAAGTTTAGAAAGGCCGGCATTTTGTCCAGCACGAGCCAGTTTTTGATTTTTACATGAGATGCCCCTCCAGTAAAGTGCACTTATTAGTAATTGACATTGCCGTGCCCACTGCGTTGCCTTCCAGATTTGTTCCCTTCGGCTCTACGAGAAACTTTGCTCCATGAATTTGATTGTTTACTGGGTCCGAGGCAATTGCCCGAGTCTATGGCCCGACGGACTGGGTTGGTCCTTTTTGCTTTTGCTGTAAATAAATCTGGAGTCATTCGCCTGCGCGTAGGCCCGAAACATCCGAACTCCGCTCTCAGGAGGGGCAATACCGATTGTCAATAACGGTGGATTAGTACAAAGCAAGCCTCTCTACCAGGGTCGATTTATCGCCAACCTTCTGGCAGCCAGAGATAAATGATCAGTCGAGTTTTCTCACCCTTTTGATATCTTATTCGCTCACTTTTGTCGGCTTCATTTGCCCTTCGGTAAGACAGTATTTAGTAGAGTCTTTAGAAATGTCTTCCTGAAGCTTTTGATGATTTCAAAAGCGTTACCTGCACCGCACAATACCAGTTAATTTATGGCAAAATACCAGACGAGCATGATTCTCTTCCGCTGGATTTTCTAATACGCCGTATGCAACAGGGCGCACTGCTAACCAAGGAGAAGTTCGAACTCCGTGAGATATCAGTCTTTTTCCGCGGGGACCCTGTGACGGGCAAGGGTCTAAGGGCCGATCCAAAGGGAGCCAAGGGGGTTGAAAAACATTCTCATCTACAGATTCCAAGCGAGCTTTGCTTCTCAATGGTATGGATGACTGTCTAGGCGGAATTTTTCCTCTCTCGAAAGATTTGATGCAGCCCATTAGAAAAATCACTCACAAGAGGATGCAGTGGCACTGGAGCCTAGTGCAATAAGAAGCTTGGGAAGGGTAAAGGCAGTTTGTGCAGCGCCATTATTGTTCTACTACCGACCCGACCTCCTCCCAAATGTCCAGTACGATTGCAGTCAGTCCTGTCTGAAGGCAGTGCTTCCGCAAAGCACCAGACCAGTTGCCCCCATCATAGTCAGTCAAATGGTAAGACTGAACATGCAATAAAAGTAGCAGAACTTATTGACTCTGAAGATAGAATAGGGTGTGATCCCTGTTTGAAGCTTCTGGGAGGTAGAAACATACCAGGTACAATGTCTGAATATAGTCCGACACAGAGGCAATTTAGAAGAAGGACGCTGACACTGCCTCGGAGAGTTGGAAATCCCTTGGAGCCAAAAGCGCAGCCTTCGACTGAAATACCACGTAGTTTGTGTTACAGAAGAGAAACAAAATTTTATTAGGATCGTGAAGCAGACGACCCACTGTGACTGCAAGGATGGGAAAAGATGCGGGTTCAGGATGCGCCAGAAAAGTCTCATTGCTGAAGGAAGGGAACAGCAGTAAAACAATTTGGAAACCGGTTTTGGGAGGTTGAGATGGGAAAGGTAATTAAGCGACGGAATAAAAAGACACTTATCGAAAGACCGGCGATAAAGAAATTGCGAATGCCTCCATGAATCCGAGAGAGCGCGAAGTGGTCGTCTTTATCAAAGAAGGGAAGGTGTAAGGGTATTTGCTGAAGCATCTACTGACTTTCTGGTTTCGTAAGCAGGCTGCAAGTCTTCTTCCGTCACAAATAGATGGCAAAGCTCAAACCAACAAAGCAGTTTGATGGCCCAATCAGTTTGTGCTGAAATGGAGCAAAACCACCTAACCAATCAATAAAAATCGCTTTCACCAAGCCAAAAGGAATTAAGCAATCCGCAGCCAAGAGTTGCTGCAACTGAATGCGGAGGATTCAACCAAACGGCTGCCGAGAGTTTTTTCAGTCGAACGGAACCGAAGTAAGTCAACCAGGGTCCAACAGTTGTTTTCACGGACTTTAAAGGAATCAGCCAGTCGGGGAAGTAAACTCAATGGCCAGTTAGACGATCGGTTGAGGAAAGAGCTCTAAGACAATGAGATTTCTACCGTGATTATGATTTCGGTCACAGTATTTCGCGTAAACTTTTTGTGTTCGCAAACCAAACGAGATTTTCGGAAGCAGAAGAGTTTTCTCACCGGGGTTGGTAGGACGAAACAGAATACGAGGAATCTATACTATTTTGAATTTAGGATTTGCATTTGGCTAGGAGATGTTGAAAAGTGATTCACAGCAGCCACTGAACATCAGTGACCACGGGATACTGATCACCCGTAGAAGGTACGGTGTATTTGGCCATCAGAGTCCTCTGTACAAAATGAAGGTCTGAGGCATGTTCTTTGAAGGAATGCGGGAGACTTTTGTTTCCCCACATTATGATTCGACCAATGGTGACGGAGCAAATGAAGCCTGAAATTTCTTTAAATCAAAAATAAATATGTTCGTGGGTTTGTTTGCACCTCAACTCGGGTGACAAAGTTATGCGAACGGACCTCTCTGGTTCCACAGGGAATTGCAGCTTTGGTTACCACATGAAGAATGAGTTTGACGACGTTTTAAGTTCTCCGGTGCAGGTTGAGACAGTCACACACTACTGAGAAACCCATGTCCGGGGCCAAAGTTGACAAAGGAACACGACTGTGAAGAGCGATTTTCAGCCGATTCCACAACGCAGCAGAAAAAGCCTTTTGCTCGACGGAGGAAGAATTCTGAGTGTCTCCGACCATCACGCGGCTACATGGGTGAGACATGGTAGACCCTCAGGTGAAGCGGCGTTGCTGGCACGCCACTATGCAGATGTTAAGGCCGCGGTGTCGCCGCATCAGTCCCTTAAAGTGTAGCAACCGACACAATAGCAGCCAAACCTGATAGAAAAAGGTCTAATTCTGGCCGAAGACAACAAGTAATGGGCAACAAGTAACCCCACATATCCTAGAATGGAAAACAAATCGATTCTAGGGAATTCACGGTATTATTTTTCGATGATGGCGAAGTGTGCATCTGATTTGCGCTTCCAACAACCAGTCCCAGTCACTATCCAGCCCAGGGTTCAAATCTGTCAGTAACGGAATTGCTACCCGATAAAGCAAAATATAATCGCATAAACAACTGCCATTACAAGTACTTCGAAGAAAACGTTTCTGCACTCCTAATCAGGCTAAACAAATGAAATTCCCGAGGTAAGCATCCAGAAACAGCTTCAAAGTGGGCAAGGACACAGACGGTCACTCCGGGGGGATCAAGCAAATCTGACAGTCGTAAGGCAAACTGAGGTAGTGCAGTCCATCACTATTTCACCCTAAGTAAAGGAAAAGTCAGTGTACAAGACCCGCTTCAAGATAGAGGAGGGAAAATTAATGCCGGAGAAACGAACAGTGATGGTGTAAAAACGGTGTCGTCAGGAATACAGCTAGACTAGTCATAAAATGACAGCCATACACAGGATTACGGAGTAGTGAACTTTCAGTTATTCGTTATGCCACAAAGGCACCGCGATCGCTTGTGGTCGAGATGGGTATGGAAGACTTTCGAGGGCGGCTAGTGAACGTGTCTTCTTTTCAGTCTCCCGGTGCAGTACCAACGTTATTCCATCTATCGGATAAATAGAGAAAAAGCAAGTCGGTTTGCGGATTCAAAGGTGCATTCAATATATCGTGGCACAGAAACAGTACCGATGAGAGAGATACATCGAACGGATGTGAACTCAGCGGCATTACAGAAAGCGAACCGCGAGCGCGTACTATCGGCGAAAGACCGAAAGTGAGAGTGGTTCAAAACGAGGTCGACGGCAACCTGGGAAAGGTCATTTTAGTAAAACGTACACAATCGAACAAAACAGTGAGGTCGATGTTACACGTCAGGGAAGATCGTAGAGAAAATAGGTCCAAAAATGGTGTCCAGGAAACGGTCATTTTCTCACAACGATCGAAGTCACTACAGCAGCCCCCACTAGAAAGAATGGGAAGCTTTTGAAAAATGTCAGGGAGGTGAACGCATACGAAAGATATTCGTGCGCATGACTGCGCGCAAAATACGTGAATGGAGCTGTGCTGTTGGATGCTGACGGGCAAAATCCGTGGTATGCTGGAACCGTAGAATGATTGTCGAGGGTAAACCAGATTCGGTGCCAATGACATCGGTTGTGTGAGTAGCCCTTCGGGTATGTCACACTAATAAAGTCAAGCATCGGGTAACCGCTAACCAGTGTGATATCCGGAGGCCAAATCGGTAGGTTCGTCAGTGGCAAGGAACGACAAGGATAGGGCCGATCCAGAATCCAAACGTTGGTGCGAAAATTCTCCAAATTTCTTGGGACCAGCGAAACATACCTTATAGCGAGTTTCCATGAAATGAAAAGAAACAGAAAACTGGTGTAGCAACCGCAGTGGGATCGACCAGAATATAGTATTAACTAGTGAGGTATGTTAAATCATGTGGAAACCATAAATACGAAATTTACTACAGCGAAGTGCAATGATTAAGATCGTGTTTGATTTAGTCGCGAAAACTTGTTGGGCAAACTATCTTCCTACGGGAACGTGAGATGGGAGCCTCAATTGTGGACGGGTGCTTAGGCATGCTCTGCTGACTTGAACGTGAGACGATAGCCCCATTCGAAGTCGGAGCAGGCAAGGCTAACTTCAGACCTTGACGTGACACGGAAGTGTCATCAGCAGGCAGTGCTGGGTTAACATCGAATCTCATGTCACGCTTTTGTCAACGTACGCGACTTTGAGGCGATCGGTGCTAACTGTATTGAAGCGACCCTATTGACCAACATTAAAGGTCCTATCATGGAGACAAATCACGCGAAATGGACCTTCGTAAAGCTGTTGTAATGGCTTTCGTACCGAATCAACACGAATGAATACATGCGAACTAGTTTCGGATTAGGTCGGAACGGAAACCTGTCGTCGCTGCATTCGGGCCTGCGCCGGAGCGGGATTATGCATGTACTTAGACAAACTGGGATCGTAAGTCTGTACGGCAAGTGAGTCTGTATTCCGTGGCGTAGAGAACTCCCCAGGCAGTCGTAATGTCGTGCAGTAGACAAGTTCTGCGGCGGAACATAGAATATCTACCTTTATGCAACTCATGATACCAAGCAGAACCAGTAGTAACGTTTCGTACCAGTCGGGGCTCTGGTGTGCTTTAAGAGCCGCTTTGAGTTGGAGATGAAAAAGGTCGACTAAACCATTTGACGCCGGGTGGCACGCGGTCGCGCGAACGCGTTCCGCACCCAGCCTGTGAGTCAGTGAGGAGAATAGATCGGACCCAAATTGTTGCCCTCGATCGGTGGTGATTGTAAAGTAACAACCACACAAAGCTATCATCGTTCCATCAGATGTCGAGCCACTGATTCGGCCGTGACGACAGAGGTGGGAATGGCCTGGGACCACCTTTCAATCCATCGACGCGCGTTAATAAACAAACATAACCATATGATGGGTTCAATGGACCCACAATGTCTACGTGGATATGATCGAAGTGAGCATCAAGCGTTGCAAAAGTACCAATAGGCGAAGCTACCTGCCTACGTGCTTTAGATCGTTGACATTGTAGACACTGTTTTGCCCACATACGAACACCTTTATCCAGATGTATCGTGCAGCTGCTAATCGGAGACTGGCTGCGATGCCTGGATGTGGGAGTCCATGTAGGATATCGAACACGAGACGCCGATAAGTAGAGGGTACGACTGGTCGAGGTAGGCCAGCAGACACTTCGCAGAGTATAGTCCCAGCACTGGTGGCCAGAGGTACGGAATGACACTGTAGCGACGATGACTGAGCTGCTTCCATACATGGGGTATCCTGTGCCTGTGCTGTAGCCATGGAGAGGATGTCTAAAACCGGAGATTTAATAGCATTAGGTGGAATACGCGACAAAGCATCTGCGACGCTGTTCCATTCACTTTTAGCTCGTTGTAGGTCAGTTGTGAGCTGGGGAATACAGTCCAAATATCTGACCTCTCGAGCGGAGTAGCGGTCAAACTTAGCATGCAGAGCATACGTCAAAGGCTTATGGTCGGTATAGAGGATGGAATATCGACCCTCGACCGCGTGGAAAAAGTGTTTAACGGCGTTATTTGCGGGCAGCATTTCGCGACTGAAAGCACTACATTTCGTTTCCGTGGGACTGAGGTTTAGAGAGAAAAACTCTAATGGTTGTCAAATCCCCAAAACATGCTTTTGGGAGCACTCCGATAGCAAATTCAGATGCATCCACCGCTACTCTTAGAGTGGCGGGCGGAACTGAGTGCATTAGGAACGTGGTCTGAGCTAATGTCACTTTATTCTCCTACAATGCCACTCGTGCGGCATCCGTAAGCGACAACTTATGTGGATTGCCACGAACTAGGTCATTTAATGGAAGCGAACGTTCAGCAGTTAACTAACCCAAAAAATGTCTTAAGCTCCTTGATTGAGGACGGCACGGCGCAATCTAGAATAGCGCGCACTTAATCCTCGCAAGGCCTACTACTCTCCTGAGTAAGCTTGTGACCGAGGAACACAAGTTCCGGTTTGCCAAGTTCACATTTATCAGGACTGACTACTATTCGATGTTCGGACAAACGTTGAAATAGTAGCGAAAATGTTGGAAATGTTCATCTACGCTCGACGATGTGATTAGCAAGTCACCGATATAGACGTGAACAAATTCCAAGTCTCGCGTAATGCTATCAATAAACCTCTGGAATGTCTGAGCAGCATTTCGCAAACCACAGGGCATACGTGGGAACTTAAACAAACCAAAAGGAGTCGTGACAGCGGTTTTCTCGACATCTTTGGCGGCGACTGCGATCTAGTGATAGGCTCGCACCAAACCGATCTTAGAAAATACAGCCGTGCCGTGAAGTGATGCCGCGATATCGTGTATGTGGGATATCGGATAACTATCGTAACGGGTAACCGAATTTAGTGCGCGATAGTCGCCACATGGGCGCCAGCTAATGCCATCTTTCTTAAGAACCATTTGTAGAGGTGAGGCCCATGGACTGTGAAAAGGACTAACAACACCTTTAGAAAGTAAAGTGTCAAACTCACGTTTGGCAAAAGCCAACTTGTCCGGTGCCAGTAGGCGAGGTCGAGCCGTGACTGGGGATCCGTCAGTGACAATATGGTGTGCCATAAGATGGGTTACTGTATCTATCTCGTCAAATAATTGATAATAATTGATAACTGATAGTAGTATATTTCTAGACCGTGGTCATAATGGGGAATTTAATAAGTGGAGGCTGAAAATCGTGGGGAATCTTGGAGAACAAACCTGTGATTCGGTGTTCATCTGTTCGAGCTGCGAGACCCGTAAATTTAGTGTCCGACGAGGGATCGACAAGCAGTAGCATACGTGATTCAACAAGTGGTTTGTAGTGCTGCAGGTGATCGATTCCAAATATGCCTGTGGAAACATCCGTAAGGATGAACGTCCACAGATACCGTCGTCTTGAATCCAGGTTGACAGAAGCTGTCTCGTGCCGTGGGTATGAATGGAGGAACCATTGGCCGCGGACAGTTGAAGCAAAGAAGCTCGTGACTTGTCTTTACAAACCGGCAAGACAGAGACTTGGGCCTCAGTACCAACTAGTAGTTTAGCATTGGTGCACGAATCATGCACGGTAAAAAGGTCAACCTGAGGCTGATTGCCGGCTAGTAGGGCCGCATCTACTAGCCTGCAGGGAAGTTTCCCGCCGCATATGAACACGGCTGTCTGCACCTACGGGTGACTGGTCCGAAAACGCGGTGGAACCAATAAAAGCCGCTGGTAGGATTGGCGGGTTTGGAAGAGACAAGTGAGATGGATCCACGGCGGAGGCGGTCGGTGGAGGGCGCCCGTCCGTGCCGTTGCTTACGTGGGTTGCTGAGATGGGTCTGTACTTCAAATCTGTCTTTGAAAGACAGTCGGCGCTGGATGGATTGAGAGTGCCGAGACCTCTCCGGCTATTCATCCAGATCAACATCCCGACGATTGAACGATGTAGTGTCGAAGAGAGGATTGGCCCCACTGCCGACACGTGCATCGTTCTTGTCAGCCACAGAGACTGCTCGTTTCTAGGACCAGTCCTCGAGGAGAACAGATACGGTAGTCTAAACACGGAAAGGTAAGCCGTCCAACCACAACACTTTATATACCTCCGAATCTCTATCAGTGAGCCCTGCCAGGGATCGGAGGTGAACTAGGTGGCGGCTGGGTTTTGTATACCCTAAGGGGTGCCGGGAAAGTAGCTGACGTAAACGATCCTTCCGAGAAGGAAAGAAATACTGCAGTATAACCTCCTTAAGCCGATCGCATGGCTTCCCTTGGGGAGAATTTAAAACCAACTCCCTCACTGGTGTGATAACATAGCCCGGGACTGTTTCTCAGGCATGGGAAAGTCGTTGGCGCTGGCCGATAATCCTACTTTCCCTAGTAGCAGCTCTAAAGATGCAGACCGAACCTGAGGTTCATGTGGAATAAACCCTACTGGTTTGAAAGTAGCCGCGGATAAGATGATGTCCTTGTCGAGCGGCATTTTATTCTCAGACATGGCTATGTTGCGACAATATATCGGATGGAGCCAGGCGTATCTGCAGGAATTTATTGCCCATAGGTCGGCGCTTTGGGATGGCATCCATCCCGTTGAGGGAAGTCATAGCTCCAGTGGTAGGTTTGCTGTATAGGCCCAAGTCTGACCAGGGTAAGCTGCCTCAGAACCGGAAAAGAACGACCGGGTTATCAAAACATTTGGGCAAAGGTAAGTTAGTTATGGGTAACATAAAGCTAGTTCGGTATATTTTTAAATTCCTACAGAATTGTGCATTCTAGCTGCTGTTACTTTAGTCACCTTGATTATCAGCCTTTCTAAGCTCGCACACCTAGACATCTTTCGCCTCCATTCCCACACCAAAAGCGGTTAACTTGTCTCTCCTAGAGTACCTTTTTTCATTGAGTGCTCTTCTACACTGAGCTGGTTTTTCGCTCCGGTCAGTCTAGAAACCTGCGAAATTCGAGTTTTTTGTGCGTCAAACGTACCTTGTTTTGTTTGTCACACCAACTCACGCCCTATGTTTTCTTTCCCACCTGCTCTGTTCAAGTGACCTTTTGACTCCATCCCACGCTAAAGATCATGCCACTTATGCGAGCTTGTCCAGGTCAAGCTTGATAGCAATTCTCTTGGTCACTGTCTGTACTAAATTTGTGGCCATATCTCTGTCCATCCGTCGTGTGTGCGAATCGCTTCCTCCCGTCGGTCAATTTTTCTTGTTATTTTACCCCATGCTGGTGACTGGGTCCCGTACTGCCCTGCTTAAGTGTTTTTGTCCATTTGAATGATTTGATATCTATTCACGTATCACTGTCGTTGAACTGCCCAGCAAAAGTGAGGTGCATTGTTTGTGGATACAATGGTCGTTCTCTAAATTACACGTTCATTAGGGACTCGTTCTATTTGACTTTGGGTTTCGGCTTCGAGTCCTATAAATCACTCCATCACTGAATGGCAGCTCAATATCGGTTGGCTTTAGGCCTGTGAGCTCCGCTTAAATCCCAAGTAAGATTCGTAAGGAGATCATCCGTGCTCAACTCTGTCAGCATTTGTTGGAGCGCTCTAAGCTCAGCCCAGCCTGGCATGGATTCTCGAAAATAGATCTTATCTGACCAATAGCTAGTGCTTCCTGGAGGGAGTGACTGGACGGCTGGATGAAGGTGAACAACCCTGATTTCAGCAAGGTATTTGACCCCGCAGATCATCGTCTGTTGCCGTGCAAGGTGGGGGCAATTGGGTTTTGGTTCGTCATTATATGGGTGGCTGGTGGAATTTCTTGGCTGCGGGAAGTTTTACGTCAAAGTAGGAGGCAGGTGATCCAGCTTAGTCAGCGTCACCAGTGGCGTACCTCAAGGCTCCGTCCTAAGCCCGACACCATTATTGTTGTGCTGTTGACGACCTGGTACCCGCCCTTCAGTCACCTAGTTTCGTTTTTGCAGATGATGCGAAAGTTGAAGGACCTGAGGGTTAGGGCGATCTGCGCAGGGATTAAGAACACACCTGGACTGGTTGTACAATGCGGACTTACCACTAGGGGCTGAGAAAAGTCAATGCTGATCATAGTCAGGGGCCGTTCATCATGAAAGCAACGAGTGGGGAAAACCTGGGGGTCATCAAGGAGAGTGATTTTGAATGGTCGGGCCAGTGCAGCACTGCTGCAAAAAGGGCCCGTGGTGAGCTCCTCAGACTTCGATCAGCTTTGCCCAGCTGACAGCCGGAAATACTTAAACCCGTTTATGTGTCTACGGCACGATCTCACTTTTGAAGGCAGCCTGCAGGCTGGGTCACCCTTCTACGAAAAGGATATAACCTGAATGGGGAAGTTCAATGTCCCTCTGCGCGAATGGTCGAAGGGCAGAGGGGTGGGACGTACGAGCGAAGGCTCTGTGACCTCTAATTTTTTTCAATGGAAAGCAGGAGACTCCGAGGGATTTCATAAAAACGTTTAGGGTATTGAAACGTTCTTCTGGCCTTAGATCGGACGGTTTATACAAAACGGCCTTAGGTACTCGAACAAGGGGACTCGAGGCTGACGAAACATTGAGCCAGGTTGACAGCCAAGTTGTACTTCGGCTAAAGGGCAGCGAACAGTCAGAGCACCCTGCTAGGCGGAATGGTAAACCCGCAGACCTCCCAGTCTTTCACGGGAGCCAAAAACAGTGAGTGGAACCGGGTTGTCCCCGGTGGTGTGTTTTGAGCATCTTTAGTAGGCAGAGGAAGGATAACCCCATGGTCCGTCTGACGCGCGTTTTAAATGACCTCTTCCTTCGTTGCATACTGTCTCAATGGACGCCCGCCATGCAAACCGCTCCTTCTGTTGACGCGCGAAGAGGTTCTAGGCTTCCTTCTTATTCTTGGAGAGCAGTTGACTGGGACCACTGAGCAGCGGTGGTTGGGCATCACTGAAGTAATTCTGGACTCTCGACAGACCGTGGCTATCATATGCCCTGTGCATACCAGCCGAACCGAACTGAACCGTAGTGTCCTGAGAATGACAGTGAATCTTCAAGGAGTGGGTGTACTGGAAAATTATGTGAGAAATTTCTCCGTAAGGAAGAAAGAAAGGCTACAAGAACTCGCACTCCAGGTCCAGGGGCCAGTACCAAGTGGAGAAGACTAGTTAGGACACAGTGGAGGCAAGCCGTGGAAGAGCCGTTAGAAATCACCAGTGCGGTAGCCCTCCTGAAGAAAGTTATTAGGGAGCGCACCCTGCCATGTTGGAGCGGTCCGGCATAAAAGCTGTCAGGCGAAAACAGGCGACCTGGAAGGGGTATGCCCGTACAAAAGTCACCGAGTCTTCCTGTAGCACGGGAGGCCTGAGCTGTACGGCCATAACGTCTAGCAACGAGGGCCAGAGTTCAACAGACGGTCAATGTCAGGTGCCACCGTCACGGCAGTCCGAGTTCGAATGAAAAATATGCCACGGTACATGAGCAAAATATAAACAAATGTTCAAGTGTAGTGATTGATGCATGCCATGCTCGTTCGAGAGTCAATAAGGTAAAGAGCACAGTATCAACAATACAAGTGCGTGGCAACGGCTAGGGAGGATTTCCGCACATATGCTTTGCACAGCCCACCGGCTTCTCCATGAAACGGTCAACATCCAAGGAGTTAATAGGGGTACTGATTCGCCCTAACCTAACTAGACCCTAAAGTCAGTGCGTACGTCGATCGCCATGAGCTTCATCAACTGTTGGCTAGTCACAGACACGACTGCAGATTTTCTTGAGGTTATGCTCCGCGAATCGATGTCCTGGAGTTTCATCTGAAGATGATACGACACTATATGTACACGAACAGAGGACTTCGGTGTGCACGGAATGCGTAGACGGATTACGTAATGCAGAGGAAAAGGGCTTCCTGAATAAGAGTTAAGTACATGGTAAAATGAAGACTGAGAATTGTCGATGAAGAATCGGGATGGCCACAAGGTACTTAGAACATGAGGGAGTTCAACTTGTGATATAATCACTGTGAAAGTGCTTGAATCAAAACTTATTTCAATTTGAGCACAGGTTGGATAATAGTACAGATTGGAGGTCCCGGGAACAGAGACGTTTCCACAAACGGTCAATAAGTTCTTGTTCCAAAGGTTTCCCTGCTTAACAAAGAATGTCGTGTCGTGTGCTAAATTGGAGCTTCGACAACCGATTACATTGTAAATCGTGAACACCGTCGAACAAGACACGAATGTACTTCAAAGACTGTGTGAAGGGTTGGGACCTACAGGAGAATGCATGAGGGATAAGTAAATAAATTCAGGTTCAGTTGGCATCAGTAAACTTGGTTTTATCTTGGTCTGTAGCGTCGACCTCGCCCTCGCCACTATCACCTTCAAGCAAACATATCTTAAGGATATCTCACAATACGTCTCCTTTGTTCGTTCTCACCACCACCGTGCGCACGAGGCCATCGATTTCTGTACGGCAGTCCTTGATCACTCCAATCGGCCATTCGTCTTTATGTAAGAGGCTCTCCACGAGGATGACAACGTCACCGTTTCTGAACGATCTCTCTTTGGAGATCCACCTTTGCCGGAGCTGCAGGGTTGGCAAGTACTCCCTCATCTATCGTTTCCAGGAAGCCTGTGCCAGGGTTTTCGATGTGATTGCCCCTTTGCTTGACCGCAATAATAGCAGGTCGTTGGGAGCAAGAGCCGGTTCTTCTTCCGGGTCTAGGACGAAAGACACCAGGAATCTGTTGTTTAGTATGCGTTCTACTTCTATTAGTAAGGCAGTCAGCGTCTCGTCATCAAGGTTTTGCTGTGAGGTCAGGGCGGTGGGTATTTTCCTAATTCATGGCATGAGACTTCCCCAAACACCACCGCGATGGCTGGTATAGGGTGGGGTGGGGAGCCATTCTATTCCCTGTGCTACGGTCTTGTTTCGTATTTCGGCGTAGTTTAGTCGGTTCCACCATTTCTCTAACCCCTTATGAGCTCCAACAGAGTTCGAGCCATTGTCTGAGTATATGTCCTCGGGGAAACCCCGTCTCGCGATAAACCTTTAAAGGGTCATTAGAAATGAATCGGTGGTCATATTATGCACTACTTCAAGATGGACTGCTCTGGATTGTAAACGTGTTGTCAGGCTGCCATACCTCTTCTACATGCTCCTTTGCTGTCGTACAAGTAACGATCCGAAGCAGTCGACGCCAATTTTCACGAACGGGTACCATCGCTGGAATGGGGCCACCATTTGCTGGCCTGCTACGGCCCTCCGGAGACGACAAGCGATGCAGTTGCCTATGACTCGCTTGACCGTATCTGGTCCCATTGTCACCCAAATGGTCGACGTATAATATTCAATAAGTGGCTCAAACCCGCGTGTCCCTCTTCTCGATGTACATGTTCTATCAGGTATCCCGTTATGTAGTGGTCACCAGGAGCCCTTATGGGGTATTTTGTTTCTTACTCCAGATTCGAATTCGTCAGCCGCCCTCTAACTCTTAGTAGTCCATTGGCTCGCATGGAGTTTGGTCTTTTGATACTGCTGTGCTGCAGCCTGCTTCCCTTGGTGTCATCATTCATCCTGGCTAGCTCGCGGGCCTCGAATGGGAAATCGTCTGGTTGAAGTAGGCGTCGAATGTCCAGTTCGGCTTGGTTCAGCTCGCCCGGTAGTATCGTCCCCACATCTAAAGTGCTGTGGTCGTGTGCCCTTCAAAATCAATAGGAGTATCTTGTATCGTGTCCACCAGACCACGGCTCTTGACATTTTTATGCAGTCGGGGAAGTGGCACAGTTTTTATGTTAGGCTTACGCTTCCTGTGGAGCTTGTAGCCAGTACCAGTCTTTTGGTCTCGATATCACCGTCATCAGGTTTAGGTATTATTGGCTTTGGCCACAGCTAAGAATTCCGGTCCTGTTGTCCATATCCGCAGCCTTTCTAGTGTTTTAGGCCCCTTAAGAAGTCGACCGGGTTACCGGTGGATTGTGCATAGGGCCACTGATCGGCCTTAGTCGACTCATGAATCGTAGTGAGTCTTTGGGCCACGAGGGTATTGAAGCGAGTGGTGATGTTGTTTATGTACTGCAGTACTTTGGCTGAGTCCGTCCAAAAGTTGGGTCCCCAGTTTACCTGATCGAAGCAACTGCTAATCAGCGACACTGCTTTCAGGGCCAGTACCGCTGTAGTCAACTCTAGCCTCAGAATGGACATAGTCTTCAATGGAGCTACTCTCGCTATTGCGAATACTATCTGACTGTGCCGCCCATTTTCGTCTACCCAGCGGCCATGAGCCACTACCCCGTATCCTAGCTCTTATGCTTCTGAAAACAAGTGGAGCTGAGTATCGAGTGTACACTTGATTCCTGTCAAGCTTCTTGGTATCTTGACCTCATCAAGCTGATCTACGCTGTGTAGCCAGTCACGCCGTCGCTTGTCACCGTCGTCCTGAAAAGGTTCATCCCAACCCACCCCTCTCTGGCACAGCGATTGCAGCAAGCACTTTCCAGGCAACAACCATGGTGAAACAAAACCTAGGGGGCCGTAGAGGTTTGAGGCTGATAATAGGATTCCCCTCAGTGTAACTATTTTTGGGATAGGCCTTGAAAGAATATGAATTCGTCACCTTCGGGCTTCCACTGAACTCCGAGCATGCACTCCATTTGTGAGAAGGATCTCGAAAGCCCTCTCGCGCACTCCATGCTATCGGAATTTGGGATAACATTGGGGACCTCATGGCTGTTTGAAGTCAATTTAGTGAGGTTGAATCCCCCGGCCTTTAGAGTGGCGATCAGTTCAGTCACATAAAGAATAGCAGTATTTGGGTCGTCAAGGGAGCACAGAAAATCGTCCACGTAGAAGTGGTCCATTGCTCTTCCTAGCAATTTGCTGGTGCCGCCGAAACGCTTGAGGGTTTCCCGGAGGGCAAAATTAGCACAAAAGGGGGATGATACCGTCCCAAAGGGATGAAAGGTCAGTCTGTACTCGTCAGGTGCGCGACTTGCGTCGTTTTCAGGCCACCAGAGAAGACGGAAGGAGTCCCTATCTTTAACGGACATCTTTACTTGTAGAAACATTCCACGTATGTCCGCAGAGACGGCCACTTTTCCTAGCCGAAAACGACATAAAACCTCGACTAGCGGTGATGTCCAGACTGGGCCCTGTAGTATATGGTCGTTGAGTGACACACCCTGACATTTCGCGGCACGATCATAAACCACTCTGACCTTCCCCGGTTTCTTTGGGTTCACGACCGGGTGATGGGGTAGGTACCACCTCAAAATTACGCTGATTACCGCTGTATCCACTCTTTCTATATAACCCAAGTCGAGGTTATGTTGCATGGCTCGCGTGTATTCTATCCTTAATTGTGGTTCTCAAATTAGCCTGGTTTTGAGGAGGCATCATCTTTTCAGAGCCATTTCTCGGCTGTTTGGCATAGGTTTCATGTTGGGTCCCCGCGAAACGGGAGCCCCGAAGCAATTCCGGTCTCTTGGCCATCTCCCGTCGTCCATCACCGTCTACGTTACGGAAGAGAGAGCATTCCCTTGGGTGACAAGGAGCCCCACAAAGCTCACATACCGGAAAATTTCCACCTTCGCATGATGGTGCTTGTGGGTTTGTGCATGGTTGGCCTCTACTTGGTTCCCTGACCCAGCTTTGTGTCGTCGCATTCCTAGGTAGCTCGCTTGCCCCTCGCACAAGTTGATCGAAACGACTGTTTTCTATTCGAGTATGACAGTCTGTAAACTGCTTCAGGCCCTCGAATGTAGTTTCTCGTCCAAATTTACTAATCCCCTCGGCCTCCTCAGTCCATCTACCCTGTAGTTTCGTGGGTAAACTGCGCACCATGGTCCCTAAGGTGTGAAGTGCGTTCAGGACCGATCGATAACCTAGGTGATTCAGAGCGATGCTGCAGTTCTGCATTTTTATCGCCAGGCTGACTAGAGAACCTGACTCACATTTGGAACGTATTGCCTCTGATAGTACGCCACTGATCACGTTTTGAGCAAACTTAGAGGGTTACCCAAACAGGTCTTTCAAGATTTCACTTGCTCGAGAGTAGCCCTCTTCAGGACTCAGCATTTGGCACCTGTCGATTGCTTCCCTTGCTCTTCCACGGCAGTAATGTAGCAGATACAAGGACCTCTGTCCTGGGTCAGACGCTCTCCTTTCTACATAGTTCTCGTATTGTTTGATGGATTTGCAGTATTGTTGTGCTCTCCCGTAAAATGGGGACAATTTCACTCTTAGTAAGTCAGCTGCGTGTGTTCCGCTGGCACAAGTCCGCTTCAATAGCTCCATGGAATTGCTAGGCCCACCGGTAGCAAGCTCCGTGGCCACCAAGACCACCTCTCGCTCCCGTCTTCGAAGTTGTTCTGTCTTGGCTGACTCGGCTTCTTTCCTAGCCGGCCTTGGCTGATTTTCTAATTCTACTATTCTCAGTCTATAAATGTCATCGCGTTTAAATTCTGTATCATTGGCTGAAATACAAGAAGTTGCACTGCCGGGACTAGTAGACTTAGGGATATCTAACGAATCAGTATCACCCAAACATACCCCGGGGATTTGCCAAGTTACTTCCTGTCCAGCTTCTGTTTTCTTTTGTCATCTTCTTGGCATTTCCGACTGACCTTCTCGTGAAGACTCCAAGTTGAGTGCTGTAACGGTTATTCCGATCGTGATTAGCGCGTAGCCCAATTAACGAATCCCAAAATCAGAACAAGGTTGATTGATTACCAAATCATACGTACATCAGTCGTGTACGAAACTTGGCTGTACGGCCGTAACGTCTAGCAACGAGAGCCAGAGTTCAACAGACGGTCAATGTCAGGTGCCACCGTCACGGCAGTCCGAGTTCGAATGAAAAATATGCCACGGTACATGAGCAAAATATAAACAAATGTTCAAGTGTAGTGATTGATGCATGCTATGCTCGTTAGAGGGTCAATAAGGTAAAGAGCACAGTATCAACAATGCAAGTGTGTGGCAACAGCTGGGGAGGATTTCCACGCATATACGGTACACCTCCTACGACTCCAGTGGTCAAGTACCATAGAATGGGGCTATGGAGTGGAACACAACCAGCGCCGCCACGACCCCTGGTGGTTGTTTTCCCTAGAGTTTACCGGAGGGATATGCAGCTGTCCAGGGCAGGAGCAGATGAGGGCGGCACGCGGTGGGTTGGTAAGTGAAAACCTGGCAGCCCGACGTTTGTCAAACAGAGTAATGTCATGATCCCGTTGGGAACGGGCACATCTGATCTGTAGCGGCCGACTCTCCATCTGGCAAAATTGGAGATGACCCCTCTAAGGAAGTCATCAGTGAAGCCTGGGAGGTAATACAGGTCCCAAAAGTGGCCTCAGACGCCCGTGTACAACAAACCAAAGTTCAGTTTTTTCAAACGACCAAAATGAATGGGGTTCGCAGGGCATCCAGTCCGGTCAGTATTCAGAAGGTGCAGTCAGCCAGTCCGGTTCTAAAGGATACGCCCAAAAAATCCACTGGGTTGCAACCAGCAAATTTGGAGAAACCAGAGGTGAAAGCCGAGGAAACCAGTTGGGCCGAGGTGGTCGCAAGACCATCCCGGGCCGCCGGCATGGCTACTCAAAAGGAAGAAACGTCAGCTGTGCACTTTGAGCCCGACTCTCAGTCGAAGGGTGGGAAAGAAGTCACGAAAAGCAGAGCGTCACTTGATATTCAAGGTGCAGTACCCCAGACATTTATAGAAGAAAAAGGGGGCATCACCTCGGAGGTTGCGTCCAGGGGTACCTTAACCATAAAGTTAGCAATAAAGTCAGTGGAGAGGACCAGGGAACAGTCAATACGGTACACAAACACCTGCAGTCTCTTGGGAAAAAGGGGTGGGTTGACGACTAAAGTCGCAGAGTCTGGCGTCGTGTCACTGCCGGAAACTTGGCTAAGGCCGAATACTGACAACATGTTGATCAGGGCTATGCTGCCTACAGACTGGATGGACTAGATGGAGGGCAGGGGGCGGAGTAGCGCTACTAATACAGACCGAAGTGGGCCATTGGGAGTCTCCTTTCAACCTGGACTTCGGCAGTGTACAGGGAAGGTCCTGCCTTATCAGGATCAGGGTGCCGACATTCTGCATGATCTGTTTATACAGAGCGCATCTGGCGACAGATGAGGAAGACTTCGAGCTTTTGCAAGTGCTGGACGCGATGCTGACACAGACAAAAGAGTTCGTCTTATTAGGGGATCTCAACCTACCGAAAGTCAAGTGGAAGAGAGGGATTGCACCAAGGGGACCAACGGGAGAAAAGTTTCAGCAGCGGGTCCGGTTGCAAGCACTTACGATGCGTGTGACGCAGGCTACTAGACACAGATGTGGGCAACACCCGTTATAAGGACCGGTCGGGGAAAATCCCCCAGGAACCACTGAAATTTCATGTTTCCTTTACATCACTCACTCATTTACGCTATTGGCTTGTTTTTATGCAATGTTTGTTTTCATGGACCAGCGTTTGTTTGTTCGCGTCCAGAGAGCTACTCTGTCATATCCTATTCTGTACCTACGTGGAGCACATGCTTTTTTCTCGCATATCGCAAGTCTGTTTTCGTTTTCTGAGTACATGTGATGGCATAATCGAGGTTCGTATCTGTTTTATGTAGTTGTTCATTTGATAATCGAGTATCGTAGAATTTCACGGATAATCGCGTTCTGATTTCGGGATCGGTTACGAATTTGGCTACGTATTGCTCAAAGGCGTCTTACACCGGTCTCTCCTTTATTTCTTCATGAGGCGGCACCATCACGACGTTAAAGGAATTATGTGGGAAGAGCCGCTTGGCAGAAGTGATCGTATAGTCCTTAGGGCCAAACTGCGACTTAGCAAGGAGCCGAAGGAAATAGTGACACCTAGGCGCTATGGGAGGATCAATACGGGTGAACCCAAGAGGTCAGCGGAGGAAGTTCAGTGGACTCCGAGTCGCACAGACTCTTCAGCATACTAACTTTGGGAGGCCATCAAGATGGGGCTACTGGGACTCACAGAGGAGGCTGCACCTCTGAGGACGGTTAGTGGTAGACATCAACCCTCGTGGCGAAAGTCAAAAATCCGCAAGCCTATAGTCATTTGTAGGCAGCGACGGGGGCGCACAAGCTATACAAAACTCAGGTGACACGGAACAGCCATATGATGGTTAGGAACGGGGCTCAATCAATCCAAAGAGTAGAGAAATGTTGTTTCGAGCGCCTATTAGCTGCGTCGGTCCGCACCAACCCGAAGCGGTTCTACGCCTATTACAATCCCGCAAACGTATGAGAGGAAGTGCGGCAGCTTTCGAAGGAGCACAGGGGTGACTAGCTCTAAGCGAAGAAGACAAGGCCAATATGCTCTTGGCATTCATGAACAGCGTAGATCGACCAGCAAACAATTTGAAGGAAAAAATGGAGGCGGCCGGTCTAGCCCTTAAACTGCAATCCCAAGGGCAGGACCAGCGCCCACCAAGTAGTACCACGGACTTAAGCCCGAAAACACCGCAATCAGGTCGCAAGAAGTCGTTTGCGGAAGTAGTGGGCATTCCTGAGAGGACGGTCACCAGAGCGAGTGGGCCAGTTTCAGGAGCTTGCCATGCGGTCTTTGCCTCAACTACCTTGAAGCAGGCCGACGAGGGTCAGTGGACTGAGCAGAATCCCAGAGGGGCAAGGCAGCCCAACAGGAAGGATGAGAGTAATGTAGCGGAGGATGAGCCGGCCACGGCGGATGAACCTGCGCTCCCGGTGTTGGAAAACAAAGTGAAGGATCTGTTAAGGCAGGTCTTGTTGATGGGTTGGGTCCCAAGCCAAAGACTACCCATCCTAAATCAGGAAGGACCTTTCAAATGGGAATCGAAAGCCAGGCAGGACATAGATAGGAGGACGGTCTACGACACTGCGAATTGTAGGTGTTCCGTACCCCACTACTACAAGAGAGATGCGCAGAGTGGGGACCTGGAAGTCACCACTTGGGGGCAAAGGCGAACAGCGTGTCACACATAGCTGAGCAATGCGGAGCCAAATTCACAACGGATCCCGAAATCACAAGGCGCTTATCCGTGATATTCTACGATACTAGATTATTCAATGAACAATGACACCAAACAGGTACAAACCTGAATAATGAGATCACAAGGACTCAACAAGCGAGAAACCGAATTGCAGAGTGCGAGCAAGGAGCACGTGCGTCAAGCAGGTCCAGAACAAGGATATGACAAATTAGCGCTCTGTTCGCGAACGAACAACAATTGGTCCATAAAAACAAACAGTTCGTAATGACACGTCAATAGTGTAAGCAAGTGAGTGATGTTACGAAAAACACTGAATCGCAAAGGTTTTAGGAGGGTTTTCCACGACCGGTCGTTGCACAGCGTGCGAGACCAAAACTAGAGGAGGTCATTGTTGAGGCCGCCCTAGGTAGATTGCTGGCGAGGGCAGAAGTAGTGGCTCGCATCACCAACGGTAGATGCCAAATTGTACCAGACTAGTATCGAGTAAGGCCTGGTGATCAGGCACCCTCTGGTGACCTGGCCAGGCCCGCCATGGCACGGGTGAGAAATCACTAAGTACAGCAGAAAGCCGTACTCGGCTCTCGGACTGCCGCCCTTACAGCAGTAAAGAAGCCACGTGTAAAGTTGCATATACCTGTAATTGAAGACTTGATGGAAGAAAAAATTGGCAGTACCATCCGAAGGTGGAGGGCAGCGCTACCCTTGTCAACCTGGATGTTGTTGCAACTCCTACAGAGATGGACTGGGAGTCGCCGGAAGTTTTGGATCTTCAGCCGGCGTCATGCACACAAATAAGGACGACCGATGCAAAAGACGTGTCATTATCTCAGGCGTTGCGCCTGAGAGACAGACAGGAGTGGATAGTAAGAGGCGCCTAAGCGACGGAGCAAATGCTGTGGTGCTACATGCTAACGCGTTTAGTATTAGAAACAAATGGATGGAACTCGCCAGAACCGCCGTGTGGCACAAAGCGCCAATAGTTGCCGTTACGAAATAGTGGCTTTCTAAAGAAGACCATGCACCAGGACCAGTGAGTAACGGTTTTGCGGACTATAGGCAGGATAGAAAACACGATTACTTTGGTGAGGGAGTAGCCATCCTCATTAGGTCAGGAAAAAACCACCTTGAGTCTCAGACAAGATGTGCACTCGCAATGTCCAGTTGTGCGCAGTTACAATCATCCTTTCAGGCAGGAGAGTTGACCTTTCTCTGTCTACAGGGGCGCCAAGTACAAACCGCGAAGAGGATGTTTGTTTACTGCGGACTTTGACTGAAGTAGTTAGGAACATAAAAAAGACCCCCATAGTGGGTGATTCCAATCTTCTGCACATCAACTGGATGGCCGAGGTCTGCTTGCCGGGATCAGATGGGCAAACTTACTTGGAATGGCTGCATGCCAATGAGGCGCAGCAGCATATTAGAGAAAATGCCAGATATAGGACCGGATGTGTTCCATCTTTGCTGGATTTGGCAATAACAAAATCTCCCAAATCTACCGTCGGTATGCGGGTTGTAAAGGTCCACTTTGGATCAGAGTAAGCTGCCGCCGTCATGGCAATACATAAGAGTGGACCTAGGTCGGCTACGCATTACTACAGGCCCGTAAGCCTAACTAGCATTCAATCAAAGTCCTGGAGATCATCGGTACCCACATCTTCCAGCACCCACTGGGGCACTCCGTGCTAAGTCCGGCCCAGCATGGATTCCTGAAAAAGAGATCTTGTCTGACCAACCTCTTGTGCTTCTTAGATGAAGAAACTCGACTACTGGAAGAAGGTGAGCAAGTTGAGGCATGCTACCTGGACTTTAGCAAGGCGTTCGACTCCGTTAATCATCGTCTTTTGCCATGCAAGATAGAGACGTTCGGTATAGGTGGGCCAGTATTTAGGTGGCTGGGGGACTTCCTCTCGAGCAGGATGTTTTACGTCAAAGTAGGGGACAGGTGCTCCAGTTTGGTGAAAGTCACTAGTGTTGTACTTCAGGAATCCGTCCTAGGCCCAGTGTTATCCCTGTTGTTTAATAAGGACCAGGCATCCGCTCTTCAGTCTCCCAGTTTTATTCTTGCGAATGATGTGAAGATAGTTGGATCTGAGGGTAGGGCGGACTTGGGCAGGGATATAGGCACCGTCCCGAACTGAGCATACAAATGGGACTTACCCCTGAAATCTGGAAAAACCATTTTGTTGTCAGGGGCAACAGAGAGCCCGACTGTCGCTCATGATCAATGGCTGTTCACCATAGAAGCAGTTAGTAGGGTTAAAGACCTTGGGGTCATTGCGAGCTGTGACTTTAAATGGTCGGAGCAGTGTAAAGCTGGTTCACAAAAGGCTGACGGTGAGCTCTTTAGAATGCTATCAGCATCGTCTTGGCGGCAGCCGTAAGTATTCATGCCTATTTACGTGGCCATAGTAAGACCTCACTTAGAAGGTAGAGTGCAGGCTTGGTCACCCTTCTACGAAAAGGAAGCCGCCTGCCTAGAGAAAGTCCAACGTCTCACCACGTGAATGGTTGAAGGGCAAAGGGGTAAGGCTTACGAGCAGAGACTCTGTGGCCTGAATCTCTTCTCATTGGAAAGGAGGAGACGTCGAGGGGATCTTATAGAAAAGTTCAAGGTAATGAAGGGCTTGTCTGGCCTTAGACCAGATAGTCTATTCCAAATGGCTGTAGTCTTCAGAACAAGGGGACATGAAAAGAAGTTGATAAACGCCCGAGCTAGGTTGATGACCAGATCGCACTTCTTCAGCAACAGGGTTGTGAACAGTTGGAACGGTCTGTCTGATGGAATGGCAGAGCTGCAGACCGTCCAATCCTTCAAAGGTGCCCTAGATCGCAAGTGGTACGAGATATTTCCTCGTAGTGAGCCTTGAGTATATCAACCAGATGGATGATGGGTAGCACTGTGGTCATTCTGGATTATTTCTTAATAGACGTTTTCGCTCATTGCATACAATCTCAGTGAATGCTCACGAGGCATAATGTCTCTCGCCGTTGACGTGCGATGAGGTTTTCCGTTCCCCTCTCATTTTTAGCGGGGATCAGACGAAATACACTCGGCAGTCGTGGGTGCATAACTGGTGTGCATACCATCGAAGGAATTCTGGACGCTCGATTGGCCGTGACCATTACCTGTCTTGTGCAAACTGAAATGAACTGAACCTGTAGGTCACTTGATGGCCTGTTGTTCTTCTAAGGCTGCACCACGTGTCACAACTGTCGATTCCCTATTGTTCTTGATATGTTTTGTTTTTATTCCTAGTTGTTCTTCTTTTTCTTTTAAGACATTTGGCTGATAATAATGCCAAATGACAGCTTCTGAATCCCGGAAGTTTTGGTTAGTTGCAGTCAGAACAGAACGCAGAGAGCCGAAAATCCTTCGAAGAGACCCTTGTAGCAAAATCGGATAAAAACCGCTCCGAAACCGACCGGTTCTCTGCCGGTTCTTGGCCGGGTTTCAATCGCTTCTTACTATTATGCCGATCGGTTTTCGATGTGTTTTCGGTCGGTTTGTTTAGCAGTCATTTTACACATTGAATTTATACGAAGGAAATTGACGACCGAAGTAATGTGCAACGCTTAGTTGGCGTTATATTTAAGTGTATTGCTTTATGTCATCGAGATTTCCTGAGAACCTAAGTATAGATCGCCTCGTTTTATTCCCTCGAAAAGGGGGAAATAAGGACAGTTATTCTAAAAATCACGAGTTAGGAGGTAGAAAAGAGCATCATAATACGTAAGTCATCATCATCATCATCATACAGCGTTAAACAGTAGGGCAAGCCCCACTAACCACTGCCTTTCTCACCATGTTGCACGCTGAATTAGAAAGTATGAATATACAAGATGGAGAGGGAGTGGACCTACATGGGTGGGAAAAGGAAAGAATGCCCTAGTAGCCAACACACGGAATACATAGTCTAACTGTACAAACACACATCGATCAGTCATTCTGATTCGATAGAAAGTGACAACACGATCGCCACTGTTTGCGGTTCGCAGCCATATCCTTCAGTGTCTCCAGCCAACTGGTAGATAGATCTTTTGGACCCCAACCAAGAAGAGGTGAAGCACCTACTTTTCCTAAGTTCGTTGTACATTTCCTCATTCCTCGCTGCCACGTTATCTGTTGACCTTCATGTGGTCTGTTCCACTCCCTAGGAGGAACGGAGAAAAGGACGCGATACGGTAGACGTGTGTGTTGCCATACGTAACACGTGCCCCAACCAACGAAGTCTGCTAAGCTGGATACACTGTGACAAAACGTTCTCCGAATTAGTGCCCAATACTCGATTTCTGACCTCAGCATTGCCTACTCGGCTAATCAACCCGATCTTAGCGATACTACGTAAACATCGGTGATCGAAAACCTCAAGACGACGAATATCTTCAGCATGCAGACTCCAAGTTTCGCAACCATACAACAAAAGTGAACGCACTGCGGCACAGTATACACGATCTTTCAACTTCAGTGAAATATCAGATCGACGCCACAAGTGCTTCAGTCCAGCGTACGCCGCTCGAGCCTTGGATATACGCGTGCTCACCTCTACTACTGTGCTCCCATTGGTCGTCACGCTGCAGCCGAGGCAGGTGAAGTGGTCGACAACTGACAGCATCTCCCCATCGAGCATCAAGCTCGGAATCGTTGACGCCCAGTCTTGTAACATCACCTTGCACTTTGAAGGTGCAAAGCGCATGCCGAATGGAGCTACAGCTCGCGAGAGTCTATCTGGTGCAACGTTGAGCATGTTTCGTGGATTCGAACAAGCAGACAACGTCGTCCGCGTAATCTAGGTCACACAGCTTCCCACTGTTTCCTAGTTCGACGCCTACATCCTGAAGATTTTGCAGCGCACTTTCCATTATTTCGTCCATAACGAAGTTGATCAGGAATGGAGACATGGGACATCCCTGTCGAACACTACTGGTCGTTTCGAACCAACCGGATAGTTCACCGTAAATTGTAACGCGGCCAGAAGTATGAGAATACAATGATCTCAGTAGTTTCACGAACTTCTGGGACACCTTTTCTATGATGAGTACTGAAAAGCGCTGCTCGATCAACTGAATCGAAAGCGCCTTTCAAGTCTAAGAAAATCATTATTGTCGGTCAGCGGTGCGTGTGATGCGTTTCAAGTAGTCGGCGAAGAGTAAAAATCTGGTCGATGGATCCTCGACCTGGGCGGAATCCAGCCTGCTGTGCGCGGGTGTTCCTCTCGCGAGCCGGTGTAAGACGGTGCAGTAGAATTGAGGCTTATATTTTGGTGATTATCGGAATTAAGCTAATCCCACGATGGTTACTACAGTCATTGCGTATTCCCTTCTTGAAGATGGGAACAATCAACGATTAACTCCATATTAATGGAATACGCTCCGCGTTCCAAATGTCACGGAGCAAAGCGGTAAGTGATTTTATCAAAACATTACCACCCAGTTTGAAAACAACTGGGGGAAGTTCGTCGGGACCTGCCGCTTTCCCTCGCTTTAGTGATCGAATGCATGACTCTACTTCTGCTTCCGATGGGGGCTTAAGTGATACCACCCAAGGAGTCGCAGTTGTTGATACAGGAGTGACTACACTGACGTGCGGCCAGCTAAACTGTTCCCTGAAGTATTCGGCCCAACGGTCAAGCCTTTGCTGTTTGCTATGGATGGGTTCTCCATTCCTATCGAAAATCGTTTCACTGACCCGGATGCGCCGTCTACCGGTGTCATGAATAAGTTTGAACAGTCTCTGACTGTTACCTGAAGCAGCTGCTATTTCTATTTCTTCGGCTACCTTGACCCACCAATTTTCGCGATCCTTCCTAGGGCTTTTCGTAACTTGTCTTTGTAGCTTTCTCCGCATCTTATTCACCTCTTTACGGCTCGAGAGCTGACACTTTTGCTCCATTATACTCAGCGACTCTTGCGAGATCCAGTGTCTTTAATGGACAACGGATCTAAAACCACAGGCAAAACCTGCTGCAACGTGCATCGCTTGTTTGATATGAGCCCAATGCTCATCTACATTAGTGTTCGTCGTAGATCCTAGCTCATGTGCTAACTTCTGCTCGTAACGGGTGCGTACTTCTAGATCACACGAACGTTGCACGGCTAATCGGGTTTGCGGTTTGCGACGATGACCATGGGGCTGGAGCAATAATCGCATTAAAACTAATGCATGGTCCGACTCTACTTATGTGGACCAGTAAGATCTACAGTTCTGAACAGAACTGTGCCACCGGTAGCTTACTACGGTATGACCAATTTGGCTCAAAGTACCTGTAGAATTAGAGCGCCATGTCGCTGTGCGACGCGAGCTGTGTCGGAAATTGGTGCTAGACAAGAACAATCGATTGTCTGCACAAAACTGGAGAAGCCTATCCCCGTTATTTGTACGCTCAGCGGGCAATGCACAACGCCCACCTAAACAGGCTTCTGACACACTAAGTTTGCCAACTTGTGCATTGAAGTCACCAGCTAGCACTACAATGTCAGAACCTTTACTGCTGCGAACGAGGGTGGCGAGGGCATCATAGAACTCATCTTTCTGCAAGCCTGAGCTGCAGTCCGTTGGGGCGCACGCCAAGATCACAAACAAATTGCGCTTAACATAACTATCCTTTCGAACGCCAACTGACCCTTGGAGTCTCACAGCACATAAACGACTGTTAACCGGGATCCAGTCTAGAGGGTCAGCCTCAGCCTTCTCAGTCAAGATTATTCCTACACCACATTGACCCGCAGCTCGAGCTACTTCGTTTCCTGAAGTGCGCAGAAAATACCTCGATGAGATACCAGGAGCAGTTAGTTGAATTACACTGCTCGAATCCTGTATTACGCGTCTCACTTAAGCAGAAGACATCAATCTTCAGAGGATTTATTGTGAGCGCTAGGCACGCCTGCTGACCGACCTGCATGAGTGTACGCACGTTGAAGGAGCCGAGATTCAGAGGCTGACGAGGCTTGAGAAAATGTGAGTTACCAGACAGAGGATTATTCCCGATACTATTTGACAGTGAATCGTTGCGAGTATCGACCGTGTTATCAGTAGGAGCATTATGGGTGGATAGATGGGGCAAAGAGGGGTGGTTGGGGACAGAAGACAAAGGTTGAATAAAAGAGAGGGAACTCTGAGCAGAATCCCACTTATCACTACCCACCCCGCTCGATGCAATGGGCAGTGTGGTCCTGATTATCTTGTGCGACGACCGATGCAGTATGGAATTCTTTGTATTCGTGCAGTTCATGGGAGATGTTGGACGGGTACTGCTAGGGTGTCCAGCCACAAAGCAGGAGAACGATTAGGGTCCTCATCCAAAGCCTTTAGTTCTAACAAGAACCTATCCGCAAGGCAGCGGGATGGCTTAGTGAAAGCCCATTTGCTTGGATCAATTATCCTTCCACTGATTTTGCCGATTGAGTTGGCAGCTCAAATCAACCCCCCAACCTGGAGGACCAGGGGACTGGACTTTGTCTGACCCCTACCCATTGACCTGTCAGGTATGATTGCATCTCCGGCTTAAAGAAGCCAACCTGTATAGCTCTTTGGGTCATAGAGGCGCGCAAGCCATCACACCACGTCAAGGTGCAGTCTCGTCGTGATGGAATACGTAATTTGGGTTAGTGAAATAAATCAACGGAGCATATCACATATTTCAATCGACTGACACAAACCGCTCGGAAACCGTCCAGAAAATGTCCAGAAAATCGATTGCAAACCACTCAAAAACCCCTCGAAAACCGATCGGCGTAATAGTAAAAACCAATCCAAACCGGCCGAAATTCGATCGGTTTCGGAGTGGTTTCTGGCAGGTTTTAAAGCCGTTTTCGCGAATCGTTTGAAATACGTGATATGCTTCGTTAATTTCTTTCAATAACTCAGACTGCGTATCACGATGCTTATTTTTGTCTCCTAATTATGATTTTCCAATTATTTGTCCTTATTTTACCCATTTTGAAGGAATGAAATAGAGCAATTTGTACCAGGTTTATCAGGACATTTCGACGAAATAAAGCAATACATTTGAATAAAACACCAACCAAGCATTGCACATTACTTCAGTCATCAATTTCCTTCGCATAAATTCAATGTTATTCCGTGTAAAATGGCTACTAAAGAAACTGACCGAAAATCGATGTGACGAACGGGCTGGGTGCTACAAGGGGATCCACGGGATAGGTGAGAAAAGACAACCACCCTCCCTAGGGTCAACTAGGACTGTTTCTATGAAGGAAATCAAAAATTGCGTACATACACGGCTGGTAACTAAAGCCATGAATCGTAAAGCGCTTTAGTAATAATCAGAAAACCAAGGTTGCGGGCTACGGAGATGTTTATGCAAACCTGAAGAGCAAAGTGTACAGAGCAGGAAACGCTCAGGGACGTCTCACAAGAGCTTAGTATGCTGGTAGTCGACCCCGAAACAGCTGGTTTGGATTGATGCGACATTTTGTGTCAGAAATGAATGCAGTGCCGCTAAACATCCATCCAGCTGTTCTCAGTTTGCTTGCTCGGACTCTGGAAGGGCCCTTAGCCACACTGATAAATATACTTTCCACGGAAGCAGTGCTACCGAATGAATAGCAAACTGCGGAAGTCATGCCAATCCACAAGAGAGGTTTAAGAGACCAGGTAACGAACTATCAACCTCTTATCCTACTGTCAGTAGTACTAAAGATAATAAGGAAAATATCCGACGTGCTTCAGAGGAGAACAACCTTATTGATCATAAACAGCTTAATTTTGATTTTCTGATGAGGCTGAACCAGGGACAGGTGGTTTGTTACCCGGACTTCCGCAAGGCGTTTGACAACGTAAGTCGCAGGTTGGTTCTATATAAGCTGGGGGAATAAAAGTGGGTACATGCCTAGTGGGATGGCTGAGAACTTATCTAGATGACCGCCGATTCTACGCCGAAGTTAAGGATACCAGGTCCCAGATGTCGACAAAAACAAATGGAGTTCCTCAGGGATCGGCACTGGGTCCAATACTCTTCTTGATATATATGAACGATTTACGCGGGTTGTAAGATTGCGCTGCTCCATGTTTGGGGATAGTGCAAAGGTTCCGGAGTGCCTAGAATGTAATCAGGCTCAGTTGGACCTGGATGCTCTCCACCAGTGGTCTGTAGAATAAAATTTGTCTCTAAATCTGGGTAAATGCTCACGTCTGATAGCCGAGGAATCCAGCGAAACACGTCATTTAAACCCGGAAAACCTGGAACCATTGACCCAGAAGTGTGAATACAGGAACTTGGTTACAACCGTTACAAGCAATTTTAAACCCTCCGCACAATGCCTGCAGGTTGCTAGCAAGGAAAATACAGTCATACACCAGCTGCACGGGCCCAAGGGTACTGCTGCCATTTTACGAGGCCCTGGTCCGTCCTTACTTGGAGTACATAGTCCAAGCCTGGAATCCACAGTTAGTGAGGGACGTCCTTTCTCCGGAGAAGGTTTATGATAGCGGTTTATGGTTATGAGGATTGCAGTGTGTGGTTAAGATAGCAGCGATGGGGTTGTCCCCGCTCAAGCTCAGGGAGCGTGGTGAGAATTGAACAAGACAATGAAGTAGTTAAATGGGGTGTCAGCCATGAACAAGCTGCCGACTACCCGCGACGGAAACTCTGCCCTCCGCGGACACAAGGTGAAGCTAATCAAGCTGAGGACCAACAAGACCATCAGAACCCAGTCGTTTGCCTGCAGGGTAAATGACAACTAGAATAAACTTCCTGAGGAAGTGGTAGAAGTAAACACCGTGGTAGTATTCAAGAGGAAGCTGGAAGTAGCGTAGACACACCTTTTCGGATTGCCCGTAAGTCAGCGAACCGAGTTTAATTGCTACTCTTGTCTACTGTCTACTTAAGTACCCCCGAAAAATTCTTGGTTTCTATATTTTCTATTACTTCACGAGAGCTGATAGCTGGATGTCTTGACTTCTGCATGAAGAGTGAGCCTGCTTGTTGCCGAGGGCTTGTCCTATTAATATGTTACTTTTTGCTACTCTCTCGGACGGCGACTTCGGCATGTGTCATGCTTCCCAGCTTATGAAAGAGGAAGGATCCCAGGAATTTGAATTAAGGGGCGACCCGAGGGCTTTCAGGCGCAAGAGACTGGACTATCACCGGCGTTGGCCGCTATTCCTGTGCTCTGATCTGATGTGAGTCTGCCGTGGCATCGGAGGCTCAATGTGTTAACTAGCCGAACATTACCTGTTGGTGTGTACACGGAATGCGATTTCATCGTATTCAGTCGCGAGCAGTTACTCCTCCGTTCATCCTCGAGGAATTTTCAGAAAGAAGTGAAAATTGCCATTCATTCTATCAAGACTCACTGGTAACCGGGCCAGATGGCGTTCAACCACTGCTGTTGAAAGAATTGACTACACATCTCATACCATCGCTGACTAAACCATAGTCATTCACATGTAGCCGGTGGTGGTCGAACGGCTTAGAGTGTTTGATTACCGCCTCGGAGGTCGGAGATTCGAAACCCTGCCATGACCGGTTACTTTGGTGGTAGACAGTAACCCACTGTCGCTCGGCAATTAGACATATCTGACCTGCTGGGACCTTATGTGGTTCCTTACTCCAAGTCTCGAGGTCTGGTTGCCAGTTATCCGTAGTAATGCAGGTTGGGAAGACCATGGAACTCTAGCTTCGCTCCTCAGTGGGCATCTAGAGCACCGTCGGCTATTATGCACACAGCTGTCTGGTGTTCGAAAATATGGGTTATACCTGGGAGACCTGCTTAAGTCCTATTGTGATCTGATGTGATTCTCCACCCTGTCTAAAGGTCTGGTTGCCGGCTATCCCTAATAGTACAAAGAGCCTTTAAGGCCATGGTGCATACCCCTATCATTGCATTCATGCGCAGGCATGTAGTAAAATAGTCATTTGTGGACGGTCCTCAAGTTCAAAGGCCGCGGCATATCTCATAGGCACCATCTCAAAGCGTTCGACAGAGTCATGTATGGCGAGCTTCTGCTGAAACTCTGGGCTGGGTATTGCTGGTTCCATGCTTCATTGGATTGGTTTACTTTTACTTCACTGCCACTGGCTCCTTGAAGAAGATAAGCCGGCTTCATGAATGTCTTATCGCGACTGTTTATGCTGGGTGGTTGGCCGCAATGTTCTTGTAAATGTCAATCCAACCGTACCATGGGTAACAGACCGTGTAGATGACGTGGTCATTACGTTTTTTGAGTGTGGTATAAGAAATATCGCCAGCACCAATCGGCTTTTTCTGGGGCGCATCTTTAGCCTTTGCACAACTAAGTGCGGGCTTTAAGGCAGCAGCGCGTTGACGCATGGTTGCCGGTGGCTCCCTAGAAGCTTGTTCGCCATTCAATTCAATTGAATTCAACCCAGGGATCCATGCAGATGTTAGTTCGACGGATTTTCTTCACAGCCGTCTGATTACACAATAAACATCGTTCGCCCACTCAGGGGTAACTGTCTTCGCACGTCGAACACCGTCTCACCGAGGTTTTCAGACCTCGGTTACCCTGAACCTGGTTTAGCTTGCCTGTCGAGCGGTTTTCCGGAATGTGGCTGCTGATGCTTGCTTCAGCTTCGGGGAACCACGAGGGAAAGTTGGATACCTGGTTGAAACCCAAGAGATGGACGATACCTAAAGGGCACGGCGGTCCACCAGCTCAAATGTGCTACTCCAATTAGACATCCCATTTGATTAAAGGCTTTTCGAATAGGAGGACCATTTCCGCGCGAGTCGCACAGCCCCTGTCGGTGTGGTATCCAGCCCCCAGTGATGTCCTGCTACGCTCTGCCCTTCGATCTTCTTTTCACATCCATGCCGATGAACTGAAGATCTGACTCACCATTCGGCCGAAAGCAGATCGAGTGATACCACAGGAGAACCTACACGCGCTGGTCAGTTGGTTGGACATCTGGGGCTGCCGATTGGCAAAGACGAATGCGCCCATGTGAGAATTGGCAGAGCTATCATGGAAGCGGACCACTGCCTCGGTAATGCCGCGCTTAAAGAATGTTATCTCGGAATGGTCTTCACCCATACTCTAGAGATTCCCAACCGCACTCAAAGAGTTTGTGCTTGCGCGTGGCAGATACTCGGTGCCGTTCACCATTCATTTTAGCGTGTTCTGAGATGCTTTTATATTACTGTCTGCTTCTCACGTACGTCCTCGCTTGGAATATGTTGGTTCAGCTGTCTACTTTTTCACGCCTTCTGGAGGGAGTTCAGCGGGCTGCTGACTACGAGGAATCAGCTAGGAAAGACAACCGAAGACAACCGGCTTGTTCTTCAATGCCTACGGACGTATCAGCGATAATCTTGTTTGTGCGAAGCAAAATATCCTAAGGGATCTGGGCCCTGATTTGCGGTCGAAGATCCCGCTCAGGAATAATGACCGACACCAAGAGCAAGCACTGGCGCTTCGAAAGCTGCAGCTCATGGTACTCTTGATTCGTCTTCTATCTCTAGAACGTCCTCTCAGCTGGCGTGGTAGAAGAAGTAGACAAAAAGTAGGAGCATCAGCAAGACATCGAAATATAGCTAAGTCAGTGGAGTACAATGTAATGATACTGGTACGGATGAACTCCCGCTACCCTTTAACAAAAGACAGGGGAGCACAAAACACTGAACGGTTTCGGCGAGCTGCCGTATTCGTCCCGTGTACGAAAGTTAGCTGAATCTGTTGCTCATTTATACGCGCAATTTCATTTCTCCATTTCTCTCTTCATCAGCAGTCGGGGTAACATCATCATTGCGCACCGATGATTTCACCTCAACTGGCGATGAAACGTTTGCGACCTAAACACCAAGCTCAGTGATTAGAAGCTGTTGAAAAATGAGACGTTCGTTTTTTAACGGTAACATATCTGTAAGTATCAACAACAAAAAATTAAAAAAAACACTACAAAGTGTCGACTTGACCGTAACCCATGTCAGATTGACCGTGAAAATTGAAATGAATCCAGAAACGACGTGCGGTCTTAACTGGACCGTAATCGTTTAAGAACCGAACAATGAAAGCACATCCTCAGCCGAGAAAACAGAAAATACGATGAATGACAATAATTATGTAAGTAAAACAAAATTAAAGAACAAGGGAAATGAAGTAAATGACATCAACTTTTGCGGTCCTCCAGACAAGTCGTATGCGCAGAGAGAACTTGTCACTGCGGTGCGTCAGGAGGCATAACACTCTAACTCGTGGTGAACCTGCACAAGATCACGTAGACAAATCAACTAATCAAAACACATCTTATGTATAACGTCATTAATCAATATGACCATATAAAACCAGAAAATTAAATACCAGTCTTTGTAAAATTGTGCAGGATCAGTAGGCGTGGTGTTTGTTATTTCGTCAGCGCTTACAACTTTGATAATAAATCGTGATTCAGTTCAATCCAATTCATTCGACCATCAGCCTCGCATTTCTCTGTTCTGGTTTGGTTGCTACATCGCTGCATTGTCCAGTTGAGGACAGAAGGAATAGGAGCGTGCAGTGAACAGGATAGTTGAAAACAAAGTAATAGGTGAAAGAGAGCCGTATGCAATCCAAGTAAATGCCTTATGCACCTCGAGGGGTGAATACGCAGCACTGAAGTGAGAAGTGGAAACCGCGTAGACGAAGACGTCGTCAAAATGCAGCAACGCCACTGGCCGTGACACCCAGCCATATCATCTGACGTGAGCGGATCGCATGAACCCCAACCCGGAAGTCGAACACGTCCTACGTGGCCAAATCTACTGGTCAAGGTTTTCATACCTTTTTGCCATAACATGGACTGACCACCTCGACTTACCTTCCAATCACCAACTGCCTTAGAGAACAGCGTACGCTAAGGAAGTCTATCGGTGGGCATGGGTAACACATGTCCCAGCCACCTTAACCCGTTTAGATTCAGTACTTGATCCAGAGACTGACCTCTGGTACCCAACACCCTACGCCGAACCTCAGCATTACTGATACGGTGTTCCCGCCATATTCGGACAATGCTACAGAGATGTCGGTGCTCGAACACCGACAGCCTTCGTCTATCTTCTACCCTTAACGGCTATGTTTTTGAACCGTATAGAAGAACAGACCTAACGGCCGCATCGTCCACTCTACTCTTGACAGACAATGGGATGTCACGTCGGCGCCACAGGTGACGGAGGTTGGCAAAAGCCAAACGCGCCTTCTGCATACGCGACGATACTTCGCCCGATATTTGTCCACCTGATGAGATGTAGCTGCCCAGGAAACAAAGCCTATTCACTTCAGCTAGAGCTTCTCCTACCAAGAAGAAGTTTGGTGTTGAGCCAACCCAGTCGTGCAGCAGCATTTTACACATTGAAGGTACAAAATGCATTCGAAACATTGTTACACTGTTGTTAAGGCTATTTATGAGACTTGCAACTGACTTGGATCTTCACTCAGAAGAACAATATTGTTCGCGCATTCTATGTCAGATAGTTTACTGCCTGAGCAAAGGCCGATGCCGATATTCTTATACAAGGTTAGGGCTATCTCAAGAATCATTATAGTCACAAAATTGAGTTATGTACTCCCATAATGCTAAGGTATGACTTTTCACAACACGCGTCGGCGAAAATACCCTCCCGAGGGATTCAGTCAATTCTCGCTTTGTAGTCTATCCGCTGCTAGGCTTCCAGCCCCATCTCCTTTTGCAAATCTGGATCCCCCTTGCCGTCTTATTTGCACAAAATAGAGGAGATACAACTACGACGATAAAGTCTTTATTCAGTCAGAGGTTGTTAGATTATTGGACGATGGGATAGTCGAACCTTCCCGATCACCATAGTGTTCTCACATCCTGGTTACTACCAATGAACGCCAGAAATGACAGACGGTAGTCAATTACAGTTAATCAATTAATCGATTTGTCTTCCTAGATGCCTACCCGCTACCCCGCATAGACGACCTAGTGAGGAGAATTTTGCGGCTCAGCATTTACAGCACCTTAGACCTACAGAGCGCATGCAATCACCTCTCCATAATGGAAAACGAACGGCGGTAAACGGCTTCGAAGCATGCAACAGCCCCTCTCAATTTTGCCGAACACGATTTGGAGTAACCAAAAGTGTAGCCTGTTTCAAACGCGCGATGGACGAGCTTATTCGACCTGATGAGCGGTTCTTTACGTGTTAACAGCGACAAACTGAGTGTCGCTCCTTGTACATTGTGTCTGTGTATGCGCTACTGATTGCAGCTTCTCTGAGACCAAGGACGAACTCTACCACGATTTGTTTCAGCTGCCCCGAAGCGTACGGTCAACAGATGTGGAAGTCACTGCTGGGCTTTTCAGCGTCCAAGTTGGCTGTTTTGGGAGATTCCAAAAGGCACGTTGGAGGCCCATTTGCTATTCCGGCCAATCGTACCGAAAACAGGGATCGTCTTATTCAGCCTTGCTCTAATAACAGATTGTTTCTGGTGAGTAAGAACTTATGCCATAAGAAGTGGCACAGACTGACATGGCGTCCCCCTACGTCTTCACAACGTTGGACTCAGATTGACCATCTTGTCATTGGTCACCGCTGGCGTGGACCGATTGAAAATTGGCGTCCATTTTGGTTTACGCCTGTAGACTCAGATCACACCTTGGTACGTGCCCCCTTTCGTTAACATCTCGTCCGTGGTCGTGCAGTTGCTTCTGGACGATAATAGATGGTCTGCTTTTCAGGCAACGTTGTCTACATGGTTACCGATGCAGCCGGATGCCCGAGACCCAGAGGAACGCTGGCAACAGATCAATGAAGCCTTGCATGCCAACTCCAGTGCCACTCAGGGCTCTGGTTCAAGTAGGCCTCACAAACCATGGATATCTTTGAAATCAGCTGCTCTACTGGATGCACGCAAATTCGTCCCTCCCGATGCAACATTCAATGAAGTGCATAAATCTCTGAAACGCCAACTGACTGGGAGTTTGAAAAATGACCGCGAAAAGTGGTGGATTGTGAAATGTAGGAAAATGGAGAAGGCTGCGTCTATTGCGAATAGTCGCAATTTTTACCGTTTGATTAGAGGTACCGATCCACTGAAGCCCGGTGTAAGTGAATTAATTAAAGAATCCGGCGGTTCACTGACTCACTTTTAGGGACTTCGTCTGGACCGTTGGGCAGGGCACTTTAAAGGGCAATTCAGTTGGCTCACCTAAACAGTGGGTTTTCTGAATATACTTGCCAGAGAACCGATGCAAGTAGATAACACTCCTCTATCAGAAATGGAGGTTGTGTGGCAGATAGGTTACTTGTAAAGGTACAAGACCGCTGGACAGGATAGGTTATCTCCATATTTTTTCAAGGATGGACGCGAAGCTTTGGTTTAAGAGATAACAAACTGACATGAGGTAATCTAGGTTAGTGAAGAGATTCCCGGGGAATGGTGTGAACCCGTAATTGTGCCGATTAACAGAAAACGTGGCAGGTTCTCTTGTAAAATCCGCAGAGGAATTCGCTTGTATCACATCCAAAATGCTCGCAGAAATTATCCCCACCGATTATCAAGCGCCCGTGAGAATCAGGCCGATTTCAGACCCGATTGGGGCATTACCGACCACATCCTTATCGTTTGACAAATATTAGACCCATAATCAATGTCTTCCTTGATCCGAAAGCGGTGTTCGACTCAATAGACCGCATAGTTCTCTGGCGCTGCCTCACTGAAGAATATGCCAGAGAAATGTATTTCTCCTCCGATAGTTGTGTGCAAACAGTCGAAGCCGAATTCGTACGTAGGGCAATCTTTCACTCGAGTTCACCACGCAAAGCGGCGTTTGTCAGAGTCGCTCTCTTGCGTCCTCCCTCTTTGATTTTGTACTTGGATTGATTCTTGAGATAGCCCTAACCTTGTATAAGAATATCGGCATCGGCCTTTGCTCAGGCAGTAAACTATCTGACATAGAATGCGCGAACAATATTGTTCTTCTGAGTGAAGATCCAAGTCAGTTGCAAGTCTCATAAATAGCCTTAACAACAGTGTAACAATGTTTCGAATGCATTTTGTACCTTCAATGTGTAAAATGCTGCTGCACGACTGGGTTGGCTCAACACCAAACTTCTTCTTGGTAGGAGAAGCTCTAGCTGAAGTGAATAGGCTTTGTTTCCTGGGCAGCTACATCTCATCAGGTGGACAAATATCGGGCGAAGTATCGTCGCGTACGCAGAAGGCGCGTTTGGCTTTTGCCAACCTCCGTCACCTGTGGCGCCGACGTGACATCCCATTGTCTGTCAAGAGTAGAGTGGACGATGCGGCCGTTAGGTCTGTTCTTCTATACGGTTCAAAAACATAGCCGTTAAGGGTAGAAGATAGACGAAGGCTGTCGGTGTTCGAGCACCGACATCTCTGTAGCATTGTCCGAATATGGCGGGAACACCGTATCAGTAATGCTGAGGTTCGGCGTAGGGTGTTGGGTACCAGAGGTCAGTCTCTGGATCAAGTACTGAATCTAAACGGGTTAAGGTGGCTGGGACATGTGTTACCCATGCCCACCGATAGACTTCCTTAGCGTACGCTGTTCTCTAAGGCAGTTGGTGATTGGAAGGTAAGTCGAGGTGGTCAGTCCATGTTATGGCAAAAAGGTATGAAAACCTTGACCAGTAGATTTGGCCACGTAGGACGTGTTCGACTTCCGGGTTGGGGTTCATGCGATCCGCTCACGTCAGATGATATGGCTGGGTGTCGCGGCCAGTGGTTCAGATGCATTCAGTCTTTCCTTGTCCCCTTGATTTCCGCGTGATACTTTGACTTGCTTAATTTTTTTTCTCATCACTATGCTCCCATTCTTTTCGCTTTTTACTCGACGATTCAGCGATGTGGCAACCAAACCAGAACAGAGAAGTGTGAGGCTGATGGTTGTATAAACTTAACTTATCTGAAACATAAGCCAGAAGGGACCAGCAGTGCAACATTTCAATGCCCCTTGTCTTTGTTCAGCAACGAGAGAAAAGCGGTGCACGTTGGTACTGGTCATCATGCGTGTAGAATCGAGGATAATCTTCTAGATGCCCTTGTTGACCATTTGTTCCGGAGCAAAATCTCCTTATAGACGTAACTTTCTGGGCTTTATATATATATATATATATATATATATATATATATATATATATATATACCAGGGCTTGCAATGCCATTCTGTTGGCTGTTGCTTCGGCTGTAGCCTTGCTAAGGTCTACTGGGGCTACGGCTGTAACGATGGATGAAACAAGAAATGGTGAGGATCTCACGGTTTGCTTTGTGTTCTTAGAAGCCCAACGGACCTTCTGAAAGTGTTGCCTTTTACTACAACTTGTGAATCGCATCTTTCGCGGGACACTTGTGACGAGGATGGCGATCATGACCACATAAGAAACAGCTCGTTCGGAATGTAGCCAGTGTCGATTCGGCCTGTTTATCGGACACCTGACTGAGCGTGCTTAAATTATATATCGCAGCAGTATTTTAAATTGAAGGTTTGGATCGATCGGACGTCCGTGACTGTCGGTGGGCTAGATCGAGAGCTTTAGCCTGGTTGTATGTGATACCCACGTCAGTTATTTTGTCCTCGAGAAGCCGCTGATGAATGTGGTTTTATAAAATTCCACTGGTAAGCGCATCGCGGATAGCGTCCTCTTCGTTTTATTTTACTGACGGTCTGAAAATTGCGACCTCTAGCAAGATTTCTAAGCTTTTGCATGAATTGATCAATGTTCTCAAGAGTTTTCTGCTTCGATATTGCCAGAAAATAGTGCGCGAAAAAACCGTCTCCGGTTTACTTGTGCATTCCATATGCAGTCTGAAAATTCGGGATTATCTCAGTTCGGTGGAAATCCTTTCATACAGTCAAATTCCAGTTTATATTACTGATACTACTCTCTCCCAATGATCAGTCATCATCATCATCGTACAGCGTTAAACAGTAGGGCAAGCCCCACTAACCACTGCCTTTCTCACCATGTTGCACGCTGAATTAGAAAGTATGAATATACAAGATGGACAGGGAATGGACCTACATGGGTGGGAAAAGGAAAGAATGCCCTAGTAGCCAACACACGGAATACATAGTCTAACTGTACAAACACACATCGATCAGTCATTCTGATTCGATAGAAAGTAACAACACGATCGCCACTGTTTGCGGTTCGCAGCCATATCCTTCAGTGTCTCCAGCCAACTGGTAGATAGATCTTTTGGACCCCAACCAAGAAGAGGTGAAGCACCTACTTTTCCTAAGTTCGTTGTACATTTCCTCATTCCTCGTTGCCACGTTATCTGTTGACCTTCGTGTGGTCTGTTCCACTCCCTAGGAGGAACGGAGAAAAGGACGCGATACGGTAGACGTGTGTGTTGCCATACGTAACACGTGCCCCAACCAACGAAGTCTGCTAAGCTGGATACACTGTGACAAAACGTTCTCCGAATTAGTGCCCAATACTCGATTTCTGACCTCAGCATTGCCTACTCGGCTAATCAACCCGATCTTAGCGATACTACGTAAACATCGGTGATCGAAAACCTCAAGACGACGAATATCTTCAGCATGCAGACTCCAAGTTTCGCAACCATACAACAAAAGTGAACGCACTGCGGCACAGTATACACGATCTTTCAACTTCAGTGAAATATCAGATCGACGCCACAAGTGCTTCAGTCCAGCGTACGCCGCTCGAGCCTTGGATATACGCGTGCTCACCTCTACTACTGTGCTCCCATTGGTCGTCACGCTGCAGCCGAGGCAGGTGAAGTGGTCGACAACTGACAGCATCTCCCCATCGAGCATCAAGCTCGGAATCGTTGACGCCCAGTCTTGTAACATCACCTTGCACTTTGAAGGTGCAAAGCGCATGCCGAATGGAGCTACAGCTCGCGAGAGTCTATCTGGTGCAACGTTGAGCATGTTTCGTGGATTCGAACAAGCAGACAACGTCGTCCGCGTAATCTAGGTCACACAGCTTCCCACTGTTTCCTAGTTCGACGCCTACATCCTGAAGATTTTGCAGCGCACTTTCCATTATTTCGTCCATAACGAAGTTGAACAGGAATGGAGACAAAGGGCATCCCTGTCGAACACCACTGGTCGTTTCGAACCAACCGGATAGTTCACCGTAAACTGTAACGCGGCCAGAAGTATGAGAATACAATGATCTCAGTAGTTTCACGAACTTCTGGGACACCTTTTCTATGATGAGTACTGAAAAGCGCTGCTCGATCAACTGAATCGAAAGCGCCTTTCAAGTCTAAGAAAATCATTATTGTCGGTCAGCGGTGCGTGTGACGCGTTTCAAGTAGTCGGCGAAGAGTAAAAATCTGGTCGATGGATCCTCGACCTGGGCGGAATCCAGCCTGCTGTGCGCGGGTGTTCCTCTCGCGAGCCGGTGTAAGACGGTGCAGTAGAATTGAGGCTTATATTTCGGTGATTATCGGAATTAAACTAATCCCACGATGGTTACTACAGTCATTGCGTATTCCCTTCTTGAAGATGGGAACAATCAACGATTAACTCCATATTAACGGAATACGCTCCGCGTTCCAAATGTCACCGCGCAAAGCGGTAAGTGATTTTATCAAAACATTACCACCCAGTTTGAAAACAACTGGGGGAAGTTCGTCGGGACCTGCCGCTTTCCCTCGCTTTAGTGATCGAATGCATGACTCTACTTCTGCTTCCGATGGGGGCTTAAGTGATACCACCCAAGGAGTCGCAGTTGTTGATACAGGAGTGACTACACTGACGTGCGGCCAGCTAAACTGTTCCCTGAAGTATTCGGCCCAACGGTCAAGCCTTTGCTGTTTGCTATGGATGGGTTCTCCATTCCTATCGAAAATCGTTTCACTGACCTGGATGCGCCGTCTACCGGTGTCATGAATAAGTTTGAACAATCTCTGACTGTTACCTGAAGCAGCTGCTATTTCTATTTCTTCGGCTACCTTGACCCACCAATTTTCGCGATCCTTCCTAGGGCTTTTCGTAACTTGTCTTTGTAGCTTTCTCCGCATCTTATTCACCTCTTTATGGCTCGAGAGCTGACACTTTTGCTCCATTATACTCAGCGACTCTTGCGAGATCCAGTGTCTTTAATGGACAACGGATCTAAGACCACAGGCAAAACCTGCTGCAACGTGCATCGCTTGTTTGATATGAGCCCAATGCTCATCTACATTAGTGTTCGTCGTAGATCCTAGCTCATGTGCTAACTTCTGCTCGTAACGAGTGCGTACTTCTAGATCACACGAACGTTGCACGGCTAATCGGGTTTGCGGTTTGCGACGATGACCATGGGGCTGGAGCAATAATCGCATTAAAACTAATGCATGGTCCGACTCTACTTATGTGGACCAGTAAGATCTACAGTTCTGAACAGAACTGTGCCACCGGTAGCTTACTACGGTATGACCAATTTGACTCAAAGTACCTGTAGAATTAGAGCGCCATGTCGCTGTGCGACGCGAGCTGTGTCGGAAATTGGTGCTAGACAAGAACAATCGATTGTCTGCACAAAACTGGAGAAGCCTATCCCCGTTATTTGTACGCTCAGCGGGCAATGCACAACGCCCACCTAAACAGGCTTCTGACACACTAAGTTTGCCAACTTGTGCATTGAAGTCACCAGCTAGCACTACAATGTCAGAACCTTTACTGCTGCGAACGAGGGTGGCGAGGGCATCATAGAACTCATCTTTCTGCAAGCCTGAGCTGCAGTCCGTTGGGGCGCACGCCAAGATCACAAACAAATTGCGCTTAACATAACTATCCTTTCGAACGCCAACTGACCCTTGGAGTCTCACAGCACATAAACGACTGTTAACCGGGATCCAGTCTAGAGGGTCAGCCTCAGCCTTCTCAGTCAAGATTATTCCTACACCACATTGACCCGCAGCTCGAGCTACTTCGTTTCCTGAAGTGCGCAGAAAATACCTCGATGAGATACCAGGAGCAGTTAGTTGAATTACACTGCTCGAATCCTGTATTACACGTCTCACTTAAACAGAAGACATCAATCTTCAGAGGATTTATTGTGAGCGCTAGGCACGCCTGCTGACCGACCTGCATGAGTGTACGCACTTTGAAGGAGCCGAGATTCAGAGGCTGACGAGGCTTGAGAAAGTGTGAGTTACCAGACAGAGGATTATTCCCGATACTATTTGACAGTGAATCGTTGCGAGTATCGACCGTGTTATCAGTGGGAGCATTATGGGTGGATAGATGGGGCAAAGAGGGGTGGTTGGGGACAGAAGACAAAGGTTGAATAAAAGAGAGTACTATCTATTAATGTTTTCTGACTACTGAGAGTAGTACCAGTTGTATAAACCGGATTTCAACCGAATTGAGCTGATTCCGATTTTTTGGACAGACTGTGCAGAGAGTGGAAGGTGGTAATGACAGTCAATATCGGTTCGCCGAGAAACATTTATAAACTATAGGCGATAAAATGCATGAGGGTTTTGAGTTTGTCTGGTTGGTATTCTTGACTGATCCCAAAATGTTTGTAAACCTATGGTACCAATGTTTCCAGGAGTCAGCACCATTTGGTGAATTTGTGTCTGCGTCGAAACGACCTGGGTAGTGTTGGTCCATTTTCTCGGTTGATCAGATTGTAACGTAACAATTTGTAAGATTAAATGAATGAACATTCAAAAGACAACGCCTGTTTGATAGGCTTCAATCGGTGAAAAATGAGGCATACGAGCTAAAACCAGACAAGCAAAATATAAGGGTGTGCAAACGAAATGTGAGCAAATTATACCACGGAATAACGGGAACGAGTATATATATATATATATATATATATATATATATATATATATATATATATATTCTAACATAGGCACGAGTGCAGTAGAAATGGTATACCCCATAGCCACAAAACCCACTGCATTATTGGAGATTACCACCAACCTAACCTTAAGACTTGAAGTAGAGAACTACATAGGGTCCCAATAGGTCAGGCGTGGTAACGAGTCGGACAACAGTGGATTACTGTCTACCACCAAAGTGACCGGTGATGGCAGAGATTCGAACTTCTGACCTCCGAAGTGGTGCGCAAACGCTTTAAACCACTCGACCACCACCGTCGGTGACTGCCCACATCGCAGAAGGGGTTTGTCTTTGGAAACCTTAACCAGTGCTTTTGATTCAACAAAGGCTTGACCGATGGGCCGAGTACTTCAAGGAACAGTTTAGCTGGCCGCACGCTAGTGTAGTTACTCCCGTGTCAACAACTGTGACTCCTTGGGTGGTATCACTTGAGCCCCCATCAGAAGTAGAAGTAGAGTCATGTATTCGATTACTAAGGCGGGGGAAAGCGGCAGGTCCCGACGAACTTCCCCCAGTTCTTTTCAAACTGGGTGGTGAGGCGTTGATAAAATCACTAACCGCCTTGCTCCGTGACATTTGGAACGCGGAGCGTATTCCGTTAATATGGAGCGAGTCATTGATTGTTCCCATCTTCAAGAAGGGAATACGCAATGACTGCAGTAATCATCGTGGGATTAGCTTAATCCCGATAGTCACCAAAGTATTAGCTTCGATTTTGCTGCACCGTCTTACACCGGCTCGCGAGAGGAATGTCCGCGAACAGCAGGCTGGATTCCGCCCAGGTCGAGGATGCATCGACCAGATTTTTACTCTTCGCCGACTTCTTGAAACGCGTCACACGCACCGCCGACCAACAATAATGCTTTTCTTAGACCTGAAAGGCGCCTTCGATTCAGTTGATCGAACATCGCTTTTCAGTACTCTTCATCGAAAAGGTATGCCCCAGAAGTTCGTGAACCTACTGAGATCATTGTATTCTCATACTTTTGGCCGCGTTAGGGTTTACGGTGAACTATCTGGTCTGTTCGAAACGACCAGTGGTGTTCGGCAGGGATGCCCTTTGTCTCCATTCCTGTTCAACTTCGTCATGGACGAAATAATGGAGAGTGGGCTGCAAAATCTTCAGGATGTAGGGGTCGAACTAGGAGATAGTGAAAAGCTATGTGACTTAGATTACGCAGACGACGTTGTCTGCTTGTTCGAATCCACGGAACATGCTCAGCGTGCACTAGATAATCTCGCAAGAGCTGTAGCCCCATTCGGCATGCGCTTTGCACCTTCAAAGTGCAAGGTGATGTTACAAGACTGGACGTCAACAATTCCGAGCTTGATGCTCGATGGGGAGGTGCTGTCAGTTGTCGACCACTTCACCTACCTCGGTAGCTGCGTGACGACGGATGGGAGCACAGTAGTAGAGGTGAGTACGCGGATATCCAAAGCTCGAGCGGCGTACGCTGGACTGAAGCACTTGTGGCGCCGATCCGATATTTCACTGAAGTTGAAAGGTCGTGTATACTGTGCCACTGTGCGTTCAGTTTTGTTGTACGGTTGCGAAACTTGGAGTCTGCGTGCTGAAGATATTCGTCGTCTTGAGATTTTCGACCATCGATGTTGACGTAGTATCGCTAGGATTGGGTGGAATAGCCGAGTAAGCAACGATGAGGTAAGAAAGCGAGTATTGGGTACTAATTCAGAGAACGTTTTGTCACAGCGTATCCAACTTAGTAGACTTCGTTGGTTGGGACACGTGTTACGTATGGCAAACACACGTCTACCGTACCGTGTCCTATTCTCCGTTCCTCCTAGGGAGTGGAAGAGACCACGTGGAGGTCAACAGATGACGTGGCAACGAGGAATGAGAAAATGTACAGCAGACTTAGGAAAAGTAGGTGCTTCACGTCTTCGTGGTTGGGGTCCAAAAGATCCGTGTACCAGTTGGCTGGAGACACTGAAGGATATGGCTGCGAACCGCGAACAGTGGCGATCGTGTTGTCACTTTCTATCGAATCAGAATGTTTGATCGGTGTACGTTTGTACAGTTAGACTGTGTATTCCGTGTGTTGGCTACTAGGGCATTCTTTTCTTTTCCCACCCATGTAGGTCCACTCCCTCTCCATCTTGTATATTCATACTTTTTAATTCAACGTGCAACATGGTGAGAAAGGCAGTGGTCAGTGGGGCTTGCCCTACTGCTTAACGCTGTACGATGATGATGATGATGATGATTCAACAGTCTGACTCATATTGCAGTAAGACATTAACCCAACAAGGGAATGTGACTTAAATACCCATGTAGGAGCTTATTTTGATCTGTCACATGAGATTTGATTGTTTTATCTTCCATGTTCCCGTTCGTAGCGTTCGGTTGACGCCCCACTACCCAGACTGTCAAGTAAGAGGTTCTAGTAAGAGTACTCTGAGAAAAGCCAACCGGTTCTACTTTCATCGCCGTTCCGGCTTTCAAAGCGAAGGCGGTGGTTAAGGTTTCCGCAACAAAATCACTTCTTCGATGTGAGCAGCCGCGATCATCCGCTGCGAAGCATTCTGCATCGTTTTCGTAGAAGGCCTTTATGCTGTAAGATAACAAACGTAGTCAGCACAGAAGAACGATACTAATAATTTAATGAACTTAATGGTACTGTCAAACGTGTTTGGTTACCCAATTGGGTTCTTGTCGAGGGATAACAACAAGAACCGATGCATGTTTAATGTATGTTCCAACTAAACAGAACCAAGTACGTATGCGAACCCACTATGTGTACGCCTTATGTGAGCTTATGTTTGTTTTCGTGCTTCCTGCATGAACAGATGACTTCCGCGGTGGATCGAACAGCGGATTTTATCCAGTCCGTCCAGCTGTCACGTGGTAACCTTCGTACGGACACGGCTCATCTAGCCAACGGATTTCCCGGGGCTCACGAGGCTACAAATGAGCGTATTCCACTGCTGAACACTGGAGAACCCACGTCCATTTCCACCACTGAAAGAATTAGTGCTCGTTCTTTGACACCGATGAGTGCCGGTCGGACTGCTTTGCATCGCCGTTCGGAATTCACCCAGATGGCTTCTGCAATCGGGCGCGACTTGGCGAACACTTTCGGGAAATTGGAGCAACTAAACGGATTGGCGTTACGACAATCATTATTTGATGATCACAGTACTGAGATACAACAGTTGACGTACATCATCAAAGAGGATATGGCTGATTTGAATCACAGAATCGCTTCACTGCAAGATCTGTCCAAATCTCAGGTCAGTGAATTTTTCTGATACTCGTGCAAACAAATCATTCACTCCTACATGCATTTAGTACTGTTAGTTTATCAGATTAGTATGCAAATTGATTTACGTAAGTGGTTTTACGATTTTCAAGCGAATAACGCGTGTATCAGGTTGGTCTCGTGATGAATGATTGCCCTTGCTCTTGCTCTTAGTTAACTTACTTGAACACCACCTTTTTCATACTTATTTGTTTATCTTTCAGTTATCGAGGTTATGAAATTCTACACTACAGGCACTATTGCTGCACACACACTATATATATATATATATATATATATATATATATATATATATATATATATATATATATAACAACTTTGCTATTGATGGAGCATAGTCATAAGCTGACTAGTGCTTCGCTTTTTCTCGTTATACTCTGAACTTGCAAATAGCGCACGATAAATTAGACGACCGGTAGGCCCGTGCAAAATGTGTCCAAACCAATGAATCCGGTGCGACTATACGCCTCCAACGCACAAAAACGTACGTATTTAGCACGCACACTGTTGCCACCAAACGTGAACAGTGTTTCGGAGATGTTGGTTCCCAGAAATGAAAAGTCATTAAGCGTTCACAGAGTGAAGCGTCCAGGTCTCGCTACTGGTGATTAGGAAGAAAAGTGTAAAGTTTTCACAAAATGGCTTAGTGAGTGTGCATTCATCGGACACAAACAGAATTTTTCCAGGATTTGCTCTCTGCACAATTTAGAGGATGATCTTTTCCTCCGTGATTCCGCGTGAGGGCAGTGGAAGAGGCTTTGACCCCATAGTCACAACGGCCCACTACACTGTCATGAGAGACCGGCATCCATGACCCGGAGAGAAGAACCAGAGTCCCAGTGGGTCAGGTACAGGAGCGAGCCGGCCGGAAGTGAATTACTGTCTAACACCACTGTGACCGACGGCGATGGTGGGGTTTAAACCTCAGGATCAATAAAAGTTTGTACCACTCGAACATCACGACTGGGAATGAGACTATGATAACCAGCTGTGAAACCTTTGTTAAAATTTCGACGATTCAAGGAGATTTGTGGAAAACAAGTTCCTTCGGAGCAGAAATGAGTACTTTCCTGTTCGTTATTTTCTGGGTGTAGGCTGTTGGCAGAATCTCTTCTTCACCAGATAAACATGTAGATTTTAGGTGATATTTTGTGTTGGTATACTATGGCGTCCAGTATCGAAACATCTCAGATATGGAAGGAAGTTAGTAATGATTTTGAAATTAGTTTTTCTTGGCGAATTACTACACGCTGACTGCACTGAAGGTGTTCCGTTTTTACCTCAACGTTTTAGTGCCCAGTGAGAAATTTCACCGTCCTAGTCATTACGTCGAGCTAAAATTACCTCGTAACCTTTGCCACCCTATTGGTGATGTCCACAGGTGATGGTAAAGGACACTGATTGCCAAATGCAGGCACTTTATCCAATATGGTCGAAGGTGAATATCTCAGGCTCCGAGATGGCAACTCATCCTGAACGCCTCTCGGAATGCTCTCAAATAACCGTGCTTCTCAGACAGCCTCTGCTGAGGAAATCTTACTGCCTTCTCGTGGCGAAGGTGCTTTTACAAAAGTGAGAGGACGGAAACGAATTCTCGGCGCTCCACCGGTTTAACTGATTGGTCATCAGTCTAGCGGAGATAGATAAAGCCTAATTCCGAATCAACCACGGGCAGCGTATGAGCTGAACAATCAGTCATCGGCTCCCAGAGGGCTGTGAGACCCTCATATCGCCCTACTGCATTGTAGGTTCCACGTTCTGGTTAAAGGCTCGGGGTAGGACCCCTTAAGTCAACCCTCCGCTTTGGTCTGGGCAACCGAGTAGTACTAAGCCCACATGATTCCACGAAATTTTCTAGTATGTAAACGTGTGGACAAAATTTCCTCGGAAGCACACGACCGGTTTCGCGGTTGTTGCCGCTCATCAGGTATGCGTACCCGGTACTTCTCTGCCCACTCGTCTTCATACTTGTACACTCCGATGTTTTATGTTCACTAGAATCTAATTTGAATCGTCTGGAGTGTGAATGGATACTCTTCATTAAAACAATGACCCAGACACGAATAACTATGAGAAATCACAGTTGTGATTCATTTGTGGGCTCTTCAATAAAGAGTATCCATTCACACTCCAGACGATTCAAATTAGATGCTAGTGAATATATATATATATATATATATATATATATATATATATATATATATATATATATATATATCACTCGTTCTCATTCCCGGCTTTATTCACTCACCCAAGCTTCACAAAATAAGACCGAGATGCTGGTGGTCGGACAAAACCAACTGCCAATTACCACACCACTCCTTTTCACCCACTCTTTTACATATAGCAACATTAACCACTATTTCCTGTGTTTCTCAGTTCGCCATTGACGAATACGCTGGGCGTGAAAACGCGACTCCTCCAGTTGTGTGCGGTTCATCAAAACCACTAGTGAGACCACACGTGCCACTGAAACATGCAACTTTCAACGTACGCACTCTTGCAAATAGGCCAACAAGCAGCTTTAGCGCGTACCCTCGAGACACTAGCCATTGACGTCTACCGCTTGTCCGAGACTCACATCCAGGATCCCACCGTCGTAATTCGTCTGAATTCGCCCTCAGGACATGCTTTACTCTGCGCTTATCCGGAGATCTCGTGGCCTCTGCATCTGCTCATGTAGGTGTGGGAATCACTTTGAGTACTAGAACTGAGTCTTCGCTACGCGACTGGATCTCAGTCACAACAGACTGTTTGCGATTTTCTTAGAAGGTTTCTTCAAGGCTACCAAAGGTCACGACGGCAACGGTCGCCCATTTATTGTCGCTGTCCACGCCCCTACTGGCTATGGTCCGAATAGTCAAAGATATATTCTACCAGCAAATTCACGAACTTCTTCAAAAGGTATCTCAGAAAGACAGCGGTACTGGCCGGAGATCTGTACATCCAGACTGGCCATCCAGGTCCACACGAGCGAATGTTCGGAGGCCACAGTGGTGATAGCCAACAACGCACGGATAATGGTAATCGGCTGCTCCTTCTATGTACAAGCCGTCGCCTATTTTTATCGATTACGAACTTTCGGCGCAGCTTTCGTCGCACAGTCACATGGCGACCGCCGTCTACTATTCAGTCTTGGAAACAAATAGACCACAGCCGTAAGCTACCACTGGCATGGATTAGTGAAGTCATGCAGGTTGTGCTGGAGCACACATCTAGATTCCAATTACGCCCTCGTGTGCACTGGGTTCATAGTACGGTTTTTTACCAAGTCAAAAGTCCGCCGCCAACAGATAGACGTAGACCAACTTCGCCGGATGTCGGTCCGGGAGAGATTAGAATGAGCTTACTGCCCAGCTAGTTAACCACACACTCGATGACTTGTCAGACCGCTGGCAACTCTGTAAAAGTAGGGAGTACCACATCTTGTGGATTAGTCACACGGCATGCAGCCACGTACTGTATCTCATTTGGTTCTCTGGAATTGCTAGACAGCCTCCGGGATATCCCTACCGGGAGCAGAAGCCACAGTGCCCGCGCCCGACTACGAAGAAAATTGATTATAAGCTTGCACAGCGGCCGACAGAATTGATGGCCCGAACGCGCGGCCAAAATGAAACAAGCTGCTGCCCGGAGACTCTTCCAATTCATCTGATCCACAGGGACCAAGAAGCCTGGAATGAGCGAAATGATCTGCGAGGTGAACTGCCAACCAGTCCACCAGCTTTCATGGCAAATGGATCGATAGGCAGAGCACTTCGATGAGCAGTTTAGTAAGTCTTCAGTGTTGGCGCCTCCACACGGTAGTTCGTTTGAACCAGTTCTTGTTCTATGGATGGTCTGGTTTGTCCCACCCACCGAAGAAGAATTTGATCGCGTGTTACACCTCCTGAAGCGTAATAAAACCCCCTGCCGTGATGAACTCCCTCCGTCCATCTTCGAAGATAGTGTTGTACCCCTCTCCAAAGTGCTCACTAGCTTCTCTACCGAGATCTGGCTCCATGAATGCGTCCCACAAAGTCGGGACTGTTCATCCATCATCCCTGTATGCAAGAAGGGGGCAGGAGCCACATGTTCCAATCACTGAGGAATAGGTTGGATCTCGGTCGCGTCAAAGCCGTTAGCCTCAAAGATCTGTAGATTGTCCTTGGTTCTTGAACAGCAGATCCGTGAAAAGCAGTCCAGTTTTCGTCCTAACCACGGGTGCATCGACCAGATTGTCACCATCCATCAGATACTTGAGCTCCATCACATATATCGCAGACCGACGGTAATTGTATTCTTGGATACCCGAGCGGCTTCTGGTTCTGTTGATAGGACGATCCTCTGGAAACGTCTCTTCAGATAGAGAATGCCTGATAAGTGTATCAGAATCGTTCAAGCGCTATACCATCAGACTTCAGGCTGAGTACAAGCATATCTTCACCTTACTTTCCAGTTGGGAACAACGTGCGACGAGGTAACCCACTCTCACCCTTCCTGTTCAGTTTTACGGTCGATGACATCCCAAGAGGAGTGCAAGGAAGTCAAGCGAGCGAAGGCGTTGAGCTCCTGCCTGGAAACAGACTTTCAGACTTAGACTAAACAGATGACATCGCATTGGTTTGAGACGATGTTACTGTGGTACAGCACATTCTAGACGACCTCGCGAAGTCTGTATTGCGGTACGGAATATGTTTTTCACTCTTCAAAGGTAAAGTGCTTCTACAATATTGGCAGGAGTCCATCCCCGCACTTACTCTCGGTACTGATAGGTTAGAACTTGTCGAAAAGTTTGCTTACTTGAGAAGCTGTATAACTGCTGACGGGCAGATTGGAGACGATGTGGACAACCGAATAGCGACGTTCTGCAATTAGCGTCATTTGTGGAGGCAGCGTGACATCTCTCCTATTGAGAGGTAGGGTGTACAACGCTGCTGCACGTAATGCTCCTATACGCTTGTGAGACCTGGCCTGTTCGAGCGGCCGATTTCGACCGATTGTTCGTACTCCATCACCAATGCCTGAGGGGTATCTCGCGTGTTTGGTGAAAACAACGAATCAGCAATTCCACGGTTCGGACGGACATCTGCGGAACCGGGCTTGCCGCGTACCCAATTATTGCTACAATATAACTCCACCGGCTTCGTTGGCTAGGGCATTATTTACGTGTGCCAACCCATGGACTTCCCAGTTGTGCTCTGTTCGCCGAGGCTAAGGTTGGCTGGAAACGACAACGTGGAGTCCAAGCCATGACATGGCACCGGTCTATCAAATTGTTGACGTCAAGACTTGCCTCTATCGGTTCCTCACACGTTTGCATGGCTGGAGACGTCGAGATCCGCTACACAGCTGGCTGGAAACCTTGTCAGAAATAACTCAAGGTCGTTCTCAGTAGCGGTAATGTTATAAAAACTTGTGCTCGAACTCCGGAGAGATTTTCCCTTCGATTTTTCGTTTATTTTTCTGTTTCATGCTTTTGCGTGGCACCACGTCTCTTCGGGCAGTTAACAGTGACGATGGTGTTGTCACTTTCTATCGAATCAGAATGACTGACCAATGTGCGTTTGTAGAGTTATACTGTTTATTCCGTGTGTTGGCTACTTGGACGTTCTTTCCTTTTCCCACCCCTGTTGGTCCACTCCCTATCCACCTTATATATTCATTCTTTCTATTTCTACGTGCAACATGACGAGAAAGGCAGTGGTCAGTGGAACTTACCGTGCTGTTTAACGTCGTACGATAATAATGATGACGATGATGACGTCTCTGTGCTTTGTACCGAGTTATCGGTAAATAAATATACATGTACGTATACAGGTCCACTTGATACTCATGCAGAAGGGCGCTTATATGCACGTTTCTTCGTACAAGGCAATGATTATCAAATAGTGGCTAGGTTCTTGTACATCAACCCTTGTGGTCTGCTTTAATGTGGCGAATAATGCTGTATACATTTCCTGTCTCCAGTACTGGTACTGGCTTCTTCATACCCTTGCGCCAAGTCATGGTTTGACCACGGCCCTGTTTCTCGCAGTTTTGCGCATGGCGTGAAAACAGCACGTAAAGGTAGGTGATGGACAGACAGATGCAAAGTATGCCTGAACCACCGGCAGTGGTGCAAAGTGAATACCTGGGTAAGTTGGTAGTTATTCACGCGCGTGACACCATGATGATCCTCATCATTGCGTCCTCGGTATTGCTACTAAAGGCGACGTTGACGGCTCCATAAGGAAAGCCCCGATGCATGCCTAGCACCGAGTGACCGCGTTTCGTAATGGTTGGACAAAACACCACGCACCCTACAGAAAGACTAGAGAGGTAGACATCTCACATCTCCTCATTTGAGGTTAAAGGAAACCAGTCACTGGGCTTCCGGGGGATTTGAAGGACAAGCCATTAAACCGCTATCAGTGGCAATCAAAATGTTTGGGTGTGCGCGTATGCTAGTTGGCCTTTGATCCGTGAGATGGTCGGACAGGTTTTTTTTTTCTTTCACTCGGTGTTTTTTGAGCTTACACATTTTCCTCTTTGTACGCGTATGTTCCGTTTTGTGGTAATAGTGATTTGGCTGGTGACCAATGCAGTTCGATTCACCATATCTTACTGCATAATAACAAATATTTCCGATATTTTTTCGCTTACTCTGATCTAAATACGCTCCCAATCGAAATACTTCTTTCCTGTCTACTGCTCATCTGGTTCACCCGGGGTAGAAACCCACAAGCAAACAACAGGCCAACCACTCCCGATCCGTGCTCATGGGACTGCAAACACGATTGGCCAAAATGTCCAACCAATTCCGTGGACTGTTGGAAAAACGATCGGAAAACTTACGCAGCCAAGCACAGCGTCGCGGTAAATATACTGCACTGCAGTCGGATACCGGTTCATCTGGTGACCTGTTCTCAGCCGGGATCGCTCGACCCCGACACACAGTGATCCCGTCCGTCCTGCTTCGGGTAAACACGAGCTCTTTTGTATTTGCCTATATACTTATACGAATCTGTTAGGTCGCACAGGTCCACAGGATGAGAACGGTTTTCCGGTCACCGTTGGTGTGTTTGCGTTAAACGGCTGTGTTAGGTGACCAAAAAAATATAAACTGCTGGTTTAATTGGGCCCTGTTCATTTTTTTGGTGTTAGTTTCATTTCCTGCTTGATTTCCACGATTTTTCAAATTCACCGTGCTCCCGTCCAATGATAGTGGTTGTAATTTTTTTTTACCTATAAATCGTCAGTGGTAGAATCTACCGAAAAAGTTGTGATCGTTGACAGGAACGAATCCAGTATACATAAAACTCATCTGAACAATCAAAATGACCACGTATCAATGTTCTGGTTAGTGTTTCGCATCTCCGAATCTGAAAATCGTTTTACATATTTAAGTTTAGTCTTATACCAAACACCATCTTGACTGGGCACGAGAGAGAAAATCAGTAAGCTAAATACCCCTATTCAGTTGTCTGGATGGTCTCTACGTTTGAATAGTCATGCCAAGATCGATCGACTTAATGACCACAAATTGTTGTAGTTGTAGTCTTGTAGTTTATCCCTCCGCGGTAGAAGCGAAAATACGAAAGACAAGGCTCCATTGAAAAATATTTTCAGGCTTGCAATGGCTTGTTGATTTACACGAAAGATACAAGCCTTTTATGTGTCAAGAAGCCTCACCTGTATGGATCATCTGTTTGACTGATCCAGATGTAAGTCGAATGGTCTGTGTTCCAATGAAGTGCTGACATAGTTAATGGTTTTCACGCTGGGAACACAAAAGGCGTGAGGAGGAGACAATGATTCACACGTGAGCCTTCCCAAGGGTTACGCTTGGCTGCATCAGTCAACACAAACCGCCACAATCAAATGAAATGGACAAATGTCTTATGGGAAGGAGTATCGACCACCCTCGTCAGTTTTTTCAGCCAAACTGATTCTTAACGTTTTTCTCTCTTCTACTTTTTATTTTCCTTGATGTGGTTTTTAAAGAACAGAGGAAGACGAAAATAGTTAATTCGAGGTTACTTGTTACAGGATGAAGTGGTGATGGTCGAGTGGTCTAGAACTTTTGCGCACCACTTCAAAGATCAGAGGTTCGAATCCCTGCCGTCACCGGTTACCTTGATGGTAGACAGTGATCCACTGTTGTCCAACTCGTTACCCCGCCTGGACTATTGGGACCTTATGTAGTTCTCCACTTCAAATCCCATGGTCTGGTTGCTAATAATCTCCAATAATGCAATGGGTCTTTGTGGCTATTGGGAACACCCCTTCCATTGTATTCATGCACAGGCATGTAATGGAAAAAGAGTAGAGTGACTGCTGGGATTGTACGAGAGATTGGATCCCAACAGACTTGAGTGTAAACTGCGGCAGTTAAACCCGTCATTTTTTCAGAGGTCGGAAACATGTCTTATGCGGATAAAAGACACGTGAAGAATGTCGGTGTTTCACTATCGTTCTCGCAGTATTGCGTTGCATTGGTGGGAACATTGTCTCAAGAATGTTGATGTTAGGGGAAGCAGAGGTCAGTCACTGGAATGACGCTTAGTCTAAATAGGCACATTGTATATATCAGCTAGAGCATAGTTGTACAATGCTTTTCAGCCAAAATAAAGTTGCAGAGCGAAACGGGATTTCATTTCAGACGGAATGACCTCCTCGTTTGTTGGGACGCGTGCTAGAAACGGAACAACAGAATTCCTGCACAAAGACAATCTGCAGGGAACCAGTTTATACCTAGACCGAGTCGATTTGTGGGACTGACAAGGAGTAAGATCAAAATGCAATGGGTGGGGACTGTCAGAAAGGATTTTCTGTGCAAACTCAATGAATGCTGTTATTTGGCTAATGCATAGCTCCAAGACTATTTCATTTGAGGTTATATCAGAGACAAAACTAATGATACGTGATCCTCTGCGAAGAGTGATCAGATCCATTTTCTATTATCCTGGGAAAATGACAGGGGAACAATAGAGAATGATAGATAATATACACTGTTTTACAAAAGTGGAAATGACAGACTATGGAGCACTAAATTGCCGTAGTTTTCTAATCTGACACAACAAGCGACACAGTTTTCCTATTGTGATTTCAATATGCAAAGACCAATGCAGATTGTGCTGCAGCGTATCACCAAGGTATTTCACGTGGCGTATACGTGCGAAGGCAGTAGAATTAATGGTGGAAGTGTCTTCAATGAACCGGGAACGAGTGGGGGGAAATGCACTCCTGACAGTTATCACTGTTCAACGGGAGTGCAGGTTAATTAGAAAAGCTCTGATTATGTGAAAGATTTACATTGAGTTCGTCGAAGTTTGATCTATTTGAGACAGTCCTAGCCAAAACAACGTCATCAGTATATTTAGAGATGCGAGCTGGGTGGGAGACAGGCGAATCCCTAATGTATGTTGAAAACAAATTCGGAGAAATAAAAATACCTTGAAGTACACCGGCACTGGTCAAGAGATGTTCGGAGACTTGACTGCCTACTTTGATGCATTGTGTTCTTCCATAGAAATAATCTTTCAACCAACTTAGCAAAAATGCGGGGTACCCAACAGATTCTAGTTTTTTGCGAAGAAGCGAGCGGGGCGCACTGTCAAAGACCGACGTGTAGTCAAGAAAAGCACATCTAACTGACTTGCTGGAATCGTTGAGAGATTTAGCAATATGGTACACAATGGACGCTACTGCATAAACTGTAGAACGCTTGGGTTTGTACGAAAACTGTAACTCGTCGGTTGGGCTTCTCAGCGGGGTTTGAAGACGACGCAGCACATCACGTTCTGTAAGTTTCAATGCTGACGAAGATAGAGCCATTGGTCGGTAGATTTTGGGTTCCATCTGGGTATGAGATTGTTTTGGCATGGGAATAATTGTAACAGGACGCCAACAATTGAAAATAGCATATGGTTCCAGGGAATTGTTAATTACCCAGGTCATCAAATCACATTTAGAGCCGGCCCCATATCTGAGCACCCATGTCGGAAGACCGTCTGAACTAGTTGGCCTGGTTGTCTTTGTTGATTTGAGTAACTTAAGAACCTCTGTGGCTAATACCACTTGAAATTCTAACGAGACGGACAGCGGGAAAGTGGGAATTGGGTTGTCTGATTATCGAAAAACGGGACATTGAGACGGTTTATATTTGCATTCACCTTCGAGGGTTTTCCCGTCTGACCTCCAAGAAGCTTTAGCCCACACCACCTGTGTTTCATATTGCGGGAGTTCAGAGACTGTCGGGAAAAACTGGCATCAAGGCGTGTAATCTCACATATTACCGAAGGTGACAGTCGACAGACCTCAGTTTTGTTTAGCATCTTATAGGCTGATTCCTTCCTCCTGCGTAGTTGCTTCAGGTGTGAGGAAACCACTCCTCCAAATAGGAGGTAAACAGTTTCCATGGGACAACAAGTATTAAAAGTCCATCTATTCACTTCCGTTATAAAATTTACTGAGAAATACGGAAGTGAACAGTCTTCCAACTAAGATGTAACAACAGACAATGAGCAGTTGAGGAGTAATATACTCTCTGTAGGTATGTTTCTTTGTTTGTAACATGTCCGTTTATAATGTGTGTGCGATAAATGACTTCTGTGAGAGTATACTTTAGACCTAAGATCACTAATCCTAATGGGTGCACGTAGCCCGACAGAAAAGTTCTGAGTGGTTAGTCAGGATGTGGTCTAACTCGGAGTCACCACGGGTCGGAGTATAACAGATTTTGAGAAGGTTGAAAGATGAAAGGGGACATGTTGGTGCCTAATCGAAGTTACCCGCTACTATGTGAAGATTCTCATCAAGCATAGGCACAATGAACGGAACGTAAATGTTGCTGATGATAACTTGACCGAAACGAGAGAATCTAGGGCAACATGATATAGATAAGCAGTCGATATCATCACATGAGTAGGAAAAAGTTACGTAGGTTAAGGTGATTATGGCATTTTTCACGCAAGCTCACCAATAGGTACATTGTTTCTCGAAGCAGATACCGGTTTAAGGATGGATCGAGCTGGTCAGTCTATGGGCATGACATGGAAAATGTATGGGAACTCTAACCGATAGATTTAGCAGTGTAGGGTGCACAAAAAATTTCACAGAACACGTTGAGAACAAGACAGCGTGGCGAACAAGCTTGTTTTCAGTTATTCGTACTCACAGTGAAGAATGTTCAAGTGGTTGCATACGTGTTTGGGAACAAGAAGCGGACCGTGGAAGTTTAAGTGCTTGCACAAAATGTTCCTAAGCACAGTGGAGGATTGTAGAGTTGAATACTCACGGCTTCGGCTGTAGCTAAGATGCGACACCTGACAAATCCTGATTGCTTTCCCCGGACTTTGTAAATGGTGCTAAAAGCGTTTATCACCTCTACTGAATGGTTTGAATCCACAAGGTGTGATCACACAGCACTCGTAATTGTCCTAATTGCTCCTGTGTTCAACCCAGCTGGGTAGTGTTCACGAACACGTTCGGATAAACGCCTGGTCATGCGGCCAACTTACCTGGTTCCACAGGAACAGGTGAATGAATATGCACAGAAAGATGCTGAAGAATCGGGCACTCTCTCCTTCAGTCGAAAACACGATCGGACAGCGCAGAATGTTCTTTTTACTGCTCCTGTTAGTCTTCGTTGAATAATTTCAGTTTCCGTATCTCCTTTGTGCAAGCCCTTAAATTCCCATGGCTCACTTCTTGTTCCCGAACACGTGTGCTACCACTCGAACATTCTTCACCGTGATCAAATTCACATGCACACACGCACTTGCACAGACAGATTTGTATCATCGTTCCCCATTTGTTGTTTTGAGTCATATTTAGTGGAGGATATATAAGACTCCCAACCTGGTATCCTCGAGGTCCGCCCACCAGATGGTTGGCACAGTAAATTTCACGTTTTGATACCGCCGCATTTAGTGGCATAGTTGCATTCGAGACCCTTCTCCGTCTTCATGATCTTTGCTTATAACTTCCTTTATTGCTGGCTTGCTCCTTATACTCCTATTCGCTTTGCTTCCTACTCGAACATGCTGGGACTTAGCAACCAAAACCAGAGCAAAGAAATGCGAGATTAATGGTTGAATTGAATGGACCGAACAAGACTGTTGTCTAACAGTTTGCAATGTCTTTGTTATGAAGAAACCGCTTCTGTTCATTCTACGAGAAATCTGGGCGTCTATTTGAGCAAATTAATGTTTGCATGCCAGCAATGTAAAAGAGATCAACCACACGCTTGATGTCAGTTTTTGTGTTCGTAATAACTCAAGGATATTCAAAAAGAAAGCGAGAATACTCACCAATAATTGTTATGTTGGAGTTGTTATGAGTGTTAGAGTTCCCTCTCTTTTATTCAACCTCCGCCTTGTGTCCCCAACCGCCCGTATTTATCCCCTCTACCTACTCATAATACTGCCGCTGATGACGCCCGATACACGCAACGGTTTATTGTCAAATAGTGTCGTAATTAATCCTTGATCTCGTTAACATTTTCTCAAACTTTGTCAGACTTCGAATCTCGGCTCCCTTAACGTGCATACACTCATGCAAACCGGTCAGTAGGCGTGCCTAGCGCTCACAATAGACTCTCTGAAGATTGATGTCTGCTGCGTCTGTGAAACTCGTATCCAGTATTCGAGCAGTGTGATTCAACCAACTGCTCCTGGTATCTCATCAAGGCATTTCCTACACAATTCATGAGATGAAGCAGCTAGAGCTGTGGGTCAACGTGATGTAGGATTAGTCTTGACTGACTAGGCTGGGGCTGCCCTTTTAGGTTGGATATGGATTAATAGTCGTTTATGTGCTGTGAGACTCCAGGGGTCAGTTGGCATTCGAAGGAAAAGCTGTGTTAAGCGCAGCTTCTTTGTGACCTCGGCATACTCTCCAACAGACTGTAGCTCTGACACGCAGAAGAATGTGTTCTATGATGAGCTCACCACTCTTATTCGCAAGATCAAAGGCCCTGGGATTGTAGTATTAGCTGCACAAGTTGGCAAACTTCGTGCATCAGAAGCCTGTTTAGATGGGCGCTGTGCTTCACCCGCTCAGCGCACAGATAACGGGGGTAGGCTTCCCCACTTTTGTGCAGATAATCGGTTATCCCTGTCTAGTACAACTTTCCGACACAGCCTGGCTTCGCATAGCGGCTCGGCGCTCCAACTGCACAGGTACAGTCAGGCTAATTATATCATAGTAAGCTACGGGTGGCGCGGTCCTGTCCAAAACTATAGATCCCCCTTGTCTACGTCCGTAGAGTTGAACCATGCATTAGTTTTAATGCAATTATTACTCCAGCTCCGTGATCGTTGACGCAGTTCCGATTAGCCGTACAGTGTTTGTCTGACCCAGAAGTTCGCACCAATTATGAACAAAAATTATCACATGAGCTAGGATTTACGACGAACAGTAGTGTACATGAGCAGTGGGCCCATATCAAACAGACGGTGCACGCGGCAGCATGTTTCATCTGTGGCCCTAGATCCGTTGTCCGTCAAATACTAGATTTCTCAAGAGTCGCTGAGTCTAATGAGGCAAAAATGTCAGCTCTTGAACTGCAAGATGATGACTAAGATCCGAAGACATCTACAAAAGCAAGTTGCGAAAAGCTCTAAGAATGATCGCGAAAATTGGTGGGTGAAGGCAGCCGAAGAGATGAAAGTAGCAGCTGCTTCAGGTAACAGTCAGACTTCAAATTCATCCGCGACACCAGTGGACGACGAACTCCGGTATGTGAAACAATGTGCGATAGAAATAGAGAGTCTATTCATGGCAAGGAGCAAAGGCTGGATCGTTGGGCCGAATAATTCAAGAAGTTTAGCTGCCGCGCGCTAATATAGTTGCTCTGACGTCAGCAACTGCGATTCCTTGGGGAGTATCATTTGACCTCTCATCGGAAGTGAAAGTGGAGTCATGCATTCGATTACTAAGACGCGGAAAAGCGGCTGGCCGCGGAGAACTTCCCCCAGTTCTTTTCAAAATGGGTAGAGGTGCCTTGATAAAATCGCTTACCACTTTGATCCGTGACATCTGGGACGAGGAACGTGTTCCGTTACCATGGGGTGAGCCACTGATTGTACCCACCTTCAAGAAGAGTATACGCAATGATTATAGTAATCATCGTGGGATCAGTTTCGTTCCCATAGTCACCAGGGTATTAGCCTGGATTTTGTTGCGCCGTCTGATACCGGCTCGCGAGAGGAACGCCCGCAAACCGCAGGCCGGGTTCCACCCAGGTCAAGAATGCATCGACCAGATTTTTACTTTTCGCCAATTACTTGAGGCGCGCCACACATACCGTCGACCGATAATAATGGTTCCCCTCGATTTGAAAGGCGCCTTCAATTCAGTTGACCGAACAGCGCTGTTCAGTGCTGTTCACCGAAAAGGTATGCCACAGAAGTTCGGGAATCTACCGAGATCATTGTATTCTCATACTTCTGGCCGCGAAAAGGTTTACGGTGAACTATCCGGCCCATTCAAAACAACTAGCCGTGTTTGGCAAGTGTCCCACCTCGCCATTCCTGTTTAACTTCACCATCGATGAGATAATGGAGAATGGCGTCCAACTGTCAACTGGTGAGAAGCTGTGTGACCTGGATTACGCCGATGACTTGAATGTGCGGAACATGCCCAGCGTGCACTGGACAGATTCACAAGAGCTGTAGCTCCATTCGGCATGCGCTTTGCACCTTCAAGGTGTAAAGTGATGTTACAAGACTGGACGTCAGCGGTTTCGAACTTGATGCTCGATGGGGAGGTGCTAGCAATTGTCGGGTCTTCACTCACCTCGGAAGCAGCGTGACGACGAATGGGAGCATTGTAGTAGAGGTGAGCACGCGTATATCCAAGGGTGGAACGGCACACGTTGGACTGAAGCACTTTGGCGTCGACCTGATATTTTGTTGAAGTCGAAAGGTCGTGTATACTGTGCCGTGGTGCGCCTAGTTCTGCTATATGGTTGCGAGACTTGAGATCTACGTGCGGAAAATGTTCGTCGCTTTGAGGTTTTCGACCATCGATATTTACGTAGTATGGCTAAGACTGTATGGAATAACCGTATGTGCAATGCTGAGGTCAGAAATAGAGTATTTGGTACCGGTTCAGAGAATGTTCTATCACAGCGTATCCAGTTTAATAGAATTCATTGGTTGGGGTGCGTGTTACACATGGCAAACACGTCTACCGTACCGTACCCTGTTTTGCGTTCCTCCTGGAGAGTGGGAGAAGCCACTTGGAGGTCAACAGATGACGTGGCAGCGAGGAATGAGGATATGTACATCAAACTTAGTAAAATTGGGTGCCTCACGCCTTCGTGGTTGGAGTCCAAATGAGCCGTCAACCAGTCGGCTGGTGACACTGAAGGATGTGACAGCGAACCGTGAACAGTGGCGATCGTGTTGTAACTTTCTGTCTAATCAGAATGATTGATCAGTGCGTGTTTGTACAGTTAGACTGTGTATTCCGTGTGTTGGCGTTCTTTCTTTTTCCCGCCTGTGTTGGTCCACTCCTTGTTCACCTTGTATATTCATTCTTTCTATTTCTACGTGCAACATGGCGAGAAAGGCAGTGGTTAGTGGGGCTTGCTGTGCTGTTTTCAACGGTGTACGATGATGACGATGTCGGCAAAATACCCTTCCAAGGAATCCAGTCAGGCAGGAATACTAATCTTGACCGCTCATGTATTGAGAAGAATGGATGTTGACAGTAGCTTGTTCGACAATGTATTGTCAACTCCCGATTAGTGTCCTGATTACCAAACAGATTCCACACATTTTTTTTATTCCGTACTGTTACCTACACGGTCGAATTAAAAAACGGAATAACGTCATTCGGCAACCTGGGCGACTACGCGGTTTACTGGAAGTGCTTACTCTTAACAAGGCGATTACAACTTTTCCGGTTTTGTCAAGTTAAGTCAAATGGTCACATTACTGCAAGGTTTGTCGCACCAAGCAAAGTGTGCCCCTGTTGGAAAACTGATTGGTTAGAGGCGGAAGATACCGCTGTATTGTGATATAACTCTAATGAACCTTTGCAAAATTACAATCTTTCACTAGGAGACCGACTAAAATAATGGGGGAACAGTAAAGCCAAATAGAATTCGCCGACTGGTCCAAAATTATCCAAAGTCACCTGATATACTTTACCATAACGATCGGAGAACTGCTCACACGAACTATGCCTACATTTGCATTATACCTGAAAATGATCATGCCCATAATAATTGCAGCTATTATATATTCTGCCAGAACAAACTAAAGTGGTTTCCATCCATCCCTATTTGACAACTCGATAAAGCTTTGTGAATGAAACTATTGCAATCATGAGACAAAACACTATAAGGATTCAACCCGTGGTCGGATTGTTGGTTGGTTTGACTGGTTAGTAGTATAGCACTTATGAAAGATCGTATTACGTTTGATAGTCCGTAACATGAGAGGAAGGTATAAATGGACGAACCAGTGCACTTGGCCATTTAGGTCGTGCCGGGCTGCCACATGGGGGTCCACGAGATTCATCCAACCAGTGATTATAGGCAGTAAGATATGACTATGCCTGATGACAAGTAAAATTTTTCTACTAAAACTTACTCATCGAACTGATATTGTTATTTGTAGCTCGCTCCGTGCTTTATCACACTGGTGGTTGTTTTGATTTCCTAGTAATGTTACTGCCGAGCAGTTGCAATCAGAAGCACCACAATCAGTGAACCCTTAGTGGTTCGTTTTTGTATTTTCTTGTATGTTGCCTAGCTGACCATATTCCCCACATCATTCCCCTCACTTCAATGTCATTATCATATCTGGAAACATAAGTCAGTAGCACTAATTTTCACGATTTATTTCTCAACATTTTGTGACATCTTCGCTAGCGCATACTGCACCCAAGGTGATTGTTTTTAAATGCTAAATCGAACGTCATCATAAGACTAAAGGCAAACACATAACATTATTCATTCAACTACTGCTACCAGATGATGGGTCAGTTAACAATTCGAAATAATTACTAATGTCATTAGGCATAGCTACCGTTTGCCCAATTGTGGGTGGTGATGGCTAATTGCTATTACCGGACCAATGCACTTGGCCATTTAGAGCGTATCGGGCTTCCACAGTGGGTTACATAACCACGGGATTCATCCAGTCGGTGATCATATGCAGAAAGATATGACTACGTGACATGAAAAGTGATACTTGTGTTTGCACAACTTAGCAGTCAAAATGACACTACTACTTATAGTTTTCTCCCTAATTTTCAATCTTGAGTTAGGTTGCTGCTGAGAAGTAGGAATCAGTGAACCACCGCAATCATTGCACTGTTACTGATTGTTACAATGGAATAAGATCCGCTAAATTCTCTGGAATTCAGGAGACCAATATGAACATACAAAACTGAACCGCGAACAGGTTAGCGATAAGTACTGTGGTAATGGACGATAGACTGTCGAGCGAATACTATTTACATTGTGATTTTACTCGGATTCTCTGTGCAAGGCTCTTTAAAATTAACCAGTATGACGCGTTTATTCACAATGGATGTATCCGTACTGATTGATATATCCCTAACAATGTGATAGGAGTACGGTGATAGCTTTATGCGACTACTGCACGGTAAAATGAACTATTTTTGAAGCTTAATTAGCAAGTCTGGGTATCGGTCATCATCATCTCAAGTGGACAAACCAACGCATTTTTTTCGCCGGATGTCGTTTTCAGTAACATCATATATAGAAATTCCACCCTTCCGGAGTAGATTAACTTCCAGTGAACGCTATATATACTGCACAAAATACTGTTAAACCCACCCTATTTTTCTGCGATTTCTTTCGGTCCAAACCGCTTAGACTAACTGAATTTGACATGTTGGTGTGCGAACCCGCTGCTGTACCAAATATGCGTACGGATTTTAAAAATGAAACAGATCATTCGATTTATCCCGGGAACAGTTTTCAAGACGATGCGTAATGCCAATAAATCCACCCTGGAGGAATTCCAAAAACGTCGAATTTGCTTGTAGATGCAACGACCTTGGTCGTCAATGATTCATTTTTGATACGAATGCGTTACTGAACATTTTTCACATCGCACGTGATCAAAGTTGACTCAAGCTATACACTCTGATTAGAAACAGTGATCTTTCATTTATGAAAACAGAGGGATAGCGTGAGGACCAAGGCTCTCTGAGCTGGAACGTGAAAAGCTAATCGCATACCAAGACTCTGGGGTGAGCATGTGCCAGGTTTCCAAGAAGATTTCCAGATCTATAATAATTACTCGTAACTTTTTGAAGGATGTCAATCACCATGTCTTCAAGGTAAAACGTGGGATTCGTAGAAGAATCTCCAAGCAGGCCACAAAGATACTCTTACGCGGTTCATCAAACCAGCTGACGAGTGCCTCAAGGCTACTGAAGTCCTTGCAACTAAAAGTAAGCGTTCGTCGCCTACAGCGACTTCTACACCCTGCAACACATCTGCGACACAGAAAGATGAAACCAGTGCCTTGAATGACTGAACACCATTTTGAAGATCAAGATAAGTGTGTCAAAAATCATATCACTTAGACTGTTGTTCAGTTCAGTTTATACAGCCACTAAACTCGCACTTCTGTGCTCTGGTTTCGGTTGCTATCTTACAGATTCGTCTAACAAAGGACAGAAAGAATAGAAGCATAAGGTGAAAAAGATCCAAAAATCAAAGTATTAAACAGAAGTCCTGAGGACGAAGAGAGAGAGTCCGAAAACAACTACGCCACTGGCCGTGACATCCAGCCGTATCACGTAATGTCTCCAACCATTTGGTAGGCGGATCGCATGAACCCCAACCCGGAAGTCTACCATGTCCTACGTGGCCAAGTCTACTGGTCAAGGTTTTCATACCCTTTTGCCATAAAATGGACTGACCACCTCGACTTACCTTCTAATCACCAACTGCCTTAGAGAACAGCGTACGCTAAGGAAGTCTATCGGTGGGCATGGGTAACACATGTCCCAGCCACCTTAACCCGTTTAGATTCAGTACTTGATCCAGAGACTGACCTCTGGTACCCAACACCCTACGCCGAACCTCAGCATTACTGATACGGTGTTCCCACCGTATTCGGACAATGCTACAGAGATGTTGGTGCTCGAACACCGACAGCCTTCGTCTATCTTCTACCCTTAACGGCTATGTTTTTGAACCGTATAGAAGAACAGACCTAACGGCCGCATCGTCCACTCTACTCTTGACAGACAATGGGATGTCACGTCGACGCCACAGGTGACGGAGGTTGGCAAAAGCCAAACGCGCCTTCTGCATATGCGACGATACTTCGCCCGATATTTGTCCACCTGATGAGATGTAGCTGCCCAAGAAACAAAGCCTATTCACTTCACCTAGAGCTTCTCCTACCAAGAAGAGGTTTGGTGTTGAGCCAACCCAGTCGTGCAGCAGCATTTTACACATTGAAGGTACAAAATGCATTCGAAACATTGTTACACTGTTGTTAAGGCTATTTATGAGACTTGCAACTGACTTGGATCTTCACTCAGAAGAACAATATTGTTCGCGCATTCTAAGTCAGAGAGTTTACTGCCTGAGCAAAGGCCGATGCCAATATTCTTATACAAGGTTAGGGCTATCTCAAGAATCAATCCAAGTACAAAATCAAAGAGGGAGGACGCAAGAGAGCGACTCTGACAAACGCCGCTTTGCGTGGTGAACTCGAGTGAAAGATTGCCCTACGTACGAATTCGGCTTCGACTGTTTGCATACAAGCATCGATGGGGAAATATATTTTTCTGGCATGTCCTCCAGTGAGGCAGCGCCAGAGAACTGTGCGGTCTATTGAGTCGAACACCGCTTTCGGATCAAGGAAGACACTGATTATGGGTCTTCGGAAGATTTGTCTGTGCTTTGAGATTTGTCGAAGAGTAAAGATGTGATCGATATAACCACGACCGGGTCTAAAATATTCTTGATTCTCACGCGTACACATCTCTCGGGCGTTGGATAATTGGTGAGGAAAATTCCGACAGGCAGTTAAGACGCGGCACTTTTCAATCTAAATCCTCTGTGGTTTTCACAAGAGGATTTGTCACCAACTTTCACCATTCCCTGAGAATCTGCTCACTATCCCAAATAATCCAGAGGAGTTTCGGTAACACGGAAATCAAAGCTTCGCCTTCATCTTTGAAAAAAGACGGGGATAACCCATCCTGTCCAGCGACTTTGTACCTTTTCGAATAACCTCTCTTCCGCATAACTCCCAGGGAAGGGGGGGGGGGGGTTGAAGTGCACCTGCATCGTTTCTCTGGCAGGTATATTCGGAAGGTCCGCTGTAGAAGTGCGCCAACTGAATTTTCATTAAGGTGCTCCTCCAGACGACGTCCCTGAAAGTGAGTCAGCGAGCTGTCGGATTCTTCAATTAATTCCTCTACACCGGGCTTCAGTGGATCGGTACCTCTAATCAAACGGTAAAGGTTGCGAGTATTCGCAATAGACGCAGCCTTCTCCATTTTCCTACATTTCACAATCCACCACTGTTCGCGGTCAATTTTTAAACTCCCAGTCAGTTGGCGTTTCAGAGATTTATGCACTTCATTGAATGTTGTATCGGGAGGGACGAATTTGCGTGCATCCAGTAGAGCAGCTGATTTCAAAGATATCCATGGTTTGTGAGGCCTACTTGAACCAGAGCCCTGAGTGGCACTGGAGTTGGCATGCAAGGCTTCATTGATCTGTTGCCAGCGTTCCTCTGGGTCTCGGACATCCGGCTGCATCGGTAACCGTGTAGACAACGTTGCCTGAAAAGCAGACCATCTATTATCGTCCAGAAGCAACTGCACGACCACGGACGAGATGTTAACGAAAGGGGGCACGTACCAAGGTGTGATCTGAGTCCACAGGTGTAAACCAAAATGGACACCAATTTTCAATCGGTCCACGCCAGCGGTGACCAATGACAAGATGGTCAATCTGAGTCCAACGTTGTGAAGACGTAGGGGGACGCCATGTCAGTCTGTGCCACTTCTCATGGCATAAGTTCTTACTCACCAGAAACAATCTGTGATTAGAGCACAGCTGAATAAGACGATCCCTGTTTTCGGTACGATTGGCCGGAATAGCAAATGGGCCTCCAATGTGCCTTTTGGAATCTCCCAAAACAGCCAACTTGGACGTTGAAATCCCCAACAATGATCACCGCGTTTGCTAGGCGTACTCTTCGGAGCAGCTGAGACCAATCGTGGTAGAGTTCGTCCTTGGTCCCAGAGGAGCTGCAGTCACTGGGCGCATAACCAGACACGACGAATATGCATTGACCCTTCGGTTTGGTTCTTTTGACACGCACAGAACTGTTGAACCGAACTGCCCACAAACGACTGCTGACTGGAATCCATTCTAGTAGGGCACGCTCAACTCTCATGCTCGAAGCAATCCCAACGCCGGCATGATCACGAGCACCACACACCGAATCACCCGACACACGAAGAGTAAAGCGAGTGACTGAGGTTGTATTTGGGGTGAGGGTATCAGGTGTGATCACAGAAGTGAGGTTTTGTGTGCATGTTTCGGAGACACAGCATACACCTATTTTGAAATTGTCAAGATTTCTAGTGAAGGCTGCCTGTTGCTATATCTGACATATTGTGTGGACAGTAAAGGTAACCAAGTGAAGTGAACATGTAGGTCTGAAGTGTGCATTCTATTTATGCCCAGCTGGTGAATTGCTGCTTTCTTCAGAGCTGCAGTTACCCGTGGCGTTTTGTACTGATTAAGGGAGGAAAATCGGTAATGCCCTTCACAGGGAATATGCTGGAGGTTTCTGGGCACATCATACTTCGCAGCGTTATCCCGTCACTGGAACGTGACCGAAGAACCCGTGAAGGAATTTCTTCTGGTCTGTCACGTGAGACCTCATTGTTGCAAGCATTATGTCTTGTCTTCGCTGGTGCTTTTTAATTAATCCGCATTTTAGATTCAGTTCCCAGCCTCATGCACCCAATGGTGCAAGCGGAACGTGGACGGAAAAACATGCTTTGGACTGAGGGCTGCCCATCTTAGGCAGGCGATAGCTGTCCAATGAAGTGCGATGACTTCTCCCACCGTCGAGAGAAACCCCAGGTACTCAACTTCTACGTGCATCAAGTGGAGGTTTATAGACCGGTAAACTGTTTCTCTCCGTGCTTATTCGCTGGATTGTCCCGTCTAGGGGCATAGTGGCTAGAACCAGATGTTGCCTATCAACTGATTCAGAGGCTGGGCTCCGTCTGGCCTCTACCGATCGACCTATCAGACATGATTGCATCTCCGGCCTGAGGAAGCCATCCTGCATGGCTCTTTGGGTCATGGGTGCACGCAAGCCATCAAACTTCTTTCGTCTACATGATTTTTGCTTGTGACTATCTACTCTGTTTTTTTGCTCTTCGTTTTTCTGTTTTCTTTTCACTTCTGATTCGATGTTACGGTGAAGTAACAACACAAATTCACACAAAAACACGAGAATAATGGTCGAAAGAACCTACCCGATCGATTTTATCCGGATTACATAATCGTCTGTGGACAAACAAAAGAATAACGTTATCAGGAAGGCTTTTGTCCCCAGGGCACAGTGCTTAGCAATTCTCACACGAGGCTCGAGTTATTCAAGCTGGTATACCAATAACACATGACGGCTGAGCACTGGCACCAATAGCACCCGGATAGGTACCTCCGTGCAACAAGTTTTCACAAGAGCGAATATTGAACGCCAAGAATACGGTGTCGTACACAACCCGAGATATTTGAAAATTATCTTGTTCAGTAGCATTGATACACAATCTTCAGAAGGGTTGTTGTATTATCAAGAAATAGCATACAGAAACTGAAACAGAAAATCACCGGATGAGGTCAGCAGATTACATGTAAGACACAACTTGGTGTATTTTCACTTCAAAAACGAGTTATCGGTTTCCAGCAAGAAATCCGATTCTTTTTCTCCAACGTGGATCTTACGGACCGTGATATCGTCCTTAGAAGGAATGAATAATTTGGCTATCGGAATCTCTTCCCTTTTGATGCATTTCACGTTAGCACGTTTTATGAAACATTGTACGGTTATTTCATCCTTGTTAGTAATCATCAGCTGCATTGCACATCCACCGAGACTCGAACGCAAGGCAAACGTTTGTGGACCGAACACCTAACCAGGTTATGTGAGTTGACTCCTAATGGTTCCTTTAACACCAACACCGCATGATATAGCACCCTTCCGCCACTAGCTTTTGCGTGATATCAACTCCTTGCCCGCGTAGTGATCGGCTCCTATGATGAACTTCTGCCAGTGGCGGAAGCATGTTATATCAGGTGTATATGTTCAACAAACCTTTGAGAACCAGCCCGATGACCGGGTGGTCAGGTGTTTGACTCACAATCGTTCATCCTGGGTTCCAACCCCAGCCTCGTTGGATGTGTACTGCTCATGGTTCCTAACAGGGATAAAACAGCTATACAGTGCCTCAATGGTCTTCAGTGATGATTTGAACGGTAATACTGCATGATATATTACATTGTATATAGAAATCAAATCTGCTACTTATATTGTCCAGTTTTCCCAGCTTAGGGAACGTATCCTTTGGTTATCATTATCAAGTTGGGCTGCTTGCGAGTGCATTTATGTGCGCACCATTACACTGTTTATTCTCCGCGATAACCAGAGTGTCACTTCTCTGTTGACTTTCTGTCATACATATGTCCTTCTCATCTACCTTGAAAGTCCAACTTTGTTCGTGTCATTGGCGATCAAGGCAAAATATAGTGGAGCACACCTCACTTTCTTTCACCGTATAGTGATAATAGTAACCCTACGGTTCAATACAAACAATTCTCACAAGGTAGGTCGAGATCCAAAACAGACCTTAACTTAACTCCAAGTTTACGCCCACTAACATGAAGTTGTTGATTACAGTCTGCTGACAGTGCCATTAACACTCAGTCACTGGTCAGTCCTTTTCGATTAGCTGTTGTATTGCTTATTCGTCTCGGTCTAAGGCCTATTTTGTTCCGTATGTGATGATGCGGGTTTTCTCCTTCTCTCTTTCGTTGAGTTAGACTGTTCATTCTCTAAACTAGTTCGTGATTTGTCAGGGCAGCAATACTTTGTAGAAGATCGTTCTAACCGGTTTTCGATTCAGCGTTCTCCTCCCATGCCTACTCAGAAATTTGTACTGTTGTGCTTCCCCATTATCCTTTTTTTGTTTACCACGCGACCGATCAAATTGATTCTAGGATGACGAACGAGCTCGTAACCACGAACTAAACGGCACAAGCGATCCTCAGGTCGGTTCATCAGATTCTCGATTGGGTTCGATTCCTGAAACCAAACTTATGCAGCAGCTCAGTCTGGTCGACCAAACTGAGACGTATTTGGCTTCCCGAGCGGACACAATGCGTAGCATTGAACACACCATTGTTGAACTGGGTGAAATTTTCCAGCAGTTGGCCACTATGGTAAGTGATCTAACCGCGGGATTTCGTTGTAGCTGAATACAATAGAAGTGCCAATTTCCAAGGTTGAATGAATAGTTGCAACGTGCAATGCTTTATTGTTTCACTGTTTGATGGGTTGATTGGAATCAAGATAAGTCACGGTCTATGATAATTTCGATATTTGTTTTCATTATTTACGCGTCTCATGCAGATTACACCTCACCCGTCTAAATGACTAGACAAAACAACAGTGTTGCATTGCGAGAATACCGTCCAACTGCATGTAAGTTGTTTTACAACCAAACTGGTTGTTAAAATGACATGACAGGACACAGCCGTCGGAGGATATAGAGAACATCAGATTCATGGTCGTGTACACCAGCTCGTCTTCATCGTCATCATCATGAATGTATGGGTGCGTGTGTTTGTGTGCATGGGATGTGTTTTTTATGCGCGACCGTAACAATGTTGAAGACAAAACGTGATGGACTGGCGTCTGCTGACCTCCCAGTTTGAGATGTTTGATGCTATTCTATGGCTTGGGGTTTAGTCTCTGTCTGTTAATTAACCCAGTCGAGAAGGACGGAGAACCAAGCGTGCCACTGAAGAATGCATATTAATTAATGTAGCGTTCATCATTTTGGATTTCAAGGCACATTCGTTTCGTGAATCCCGCCTAAAAACCCATTATTTCCCGTACGGATCACAGAATCCAGGTCTCTCCGAAGGTGGGCGAGACCCTGTTACTGCTTCGTAAAACGTCCACATGGGGGTGTATCTCTAATACGACGCATGCATGCACTGTCTTTGTCATAATAAGAAGTGGGGGAGCGTCTATTCGAGGCTTCATCGTTTACAGTCCGTCCAGGAAATTTTGGATCACAATTCGGTAGCAATGCTGACATACGGTCCAATTCCAGCTTTAATAATTGGTACTACTCTCTCTCTCTCTCGCTCAACAACAGTGTTTTTTGCATATTTCTGGCTTTTGAGAGTAGCATTATTTGTATAAACTGAAATTCGACCGTATCTCAGGATTCCGACCTACTTGAGGTTATCCTGAATTTTTTGGACAGACTGTACATCTAGGGCGTTTTCTTAAACCTTTATCCCAAATCACCCGATGCATAGCGTATGAATAGCTGCTATTATAGTCACCAACTGTGCTGGGATTTAGGGTGCGTTGTGAGCCGTGGACGTGTTAACCTCTTCTTCATATGATGCGGTCCGACAGAGTCTTACATCGGCCTCAAGCACAATCAGGCTTAGTGACTCATCTCGCTGCCCCGCCAGTCAGAATTTTGTTTGAGATCTCGAATTAAATTGTTGAAACTGCACTACCACTTCGGTTTACGTGACTGAGTAGTAATGAGACAATATCCAACGTTCACTCCTCCGTAGTATGGTGATGAGTATCGTCTGTCACGCAAAAAACAGCGTACGATGGCTGACCGGAGAGAAACTTTGACTGTTATTGGTCGCGCTACTTAAATACCTTATCATTGCTCGTAAATTGGTCTCGTAAAAGGCTATTCGCGGTAACTACCGGAAACCTTGTGCTGCAAAACAGCAAACACTAGCGTATAACATGTTACATGGCGCGTCGTTTTTTCGGTACACTCGGAACTGATTTCGACCTTTATAGATTATCTTCTATCAAGTCTGAAACAAGAGGTTGGAGTGCTGTCAGCTTCGATTAACTTTGATAACGGGCAGCAGTTCGCTCTCATTGCCCGTTTGCTACTAAACCTGATGCATTGGGGTCATATGCATTTCTTTACTCCGAGTGTTAGGGACATGGTTATTGGTGTGGTAGGAGGTTCTACCGTCGATCAGGGTAGTAGTATCACTTGATCGAGCCTTATGTGGTTCACCACTCCAAGCCCCATGGTTAGTTTGTCGGTGTCATATCACATATTCATGAAAATTACAAACCAAAATGTATCTCGCTCACTCATGAATGCCCAACACTCACTACTGCGGGTAAATTTTGCACTTACTAACACTCGCGGGTGGGACCACAATGCTGATTGTGTACACCATTTCCTTCAATCTGCCACTCTAATTGTCCTATTGACTGAAGAGCAAATCTCTCCCTCATCGTACATCACCCATTCCCAGCTTCCAAACTGCTGTCTCGACTCATTATTTGCACCCGAAGCCGGCATCTGTGCCTATATCGACCAGTCTGTCCCTGTCTGCCATATCCCAAACTTGAACTTTCCCGACCGTGAGTTTCAGTCAATTTGTCTGGAAATCCGGTTCCCTTCTTTTAATCATCGTTTCTGTACCGTGTAAAGCTCCCCAAAAGTGACGAGTCCTCAATTTTTGATATTTAACCTTCGAGCTTTGCGGATTTGTTTACACCGAATCCCAATTCCCATATTACTGTTACTGGGAACTTTAGTATCCATATTGAGGATTGTCTTTTACACTTGACTCCTCCAAACGCATTCCCTATCGGAATGGCAGCCGTGCCCGTACCCTCGATTTTCTCACTTCTCACTTCTTCTGTCATTGTTTTTCGACGAAACCTCCCCTCACTTGGCTCATCGAACCACCGTGGTATCTCCTTTTTCGTCACCTTTTCCCAACCAATTCCTCTGTGCAACTCCATAAGCACCTTTGGACATTATCATTCAGCCAACTAAGGTGGTTTTTGTAACTCTCTGGTCCCCTACCACTGGAGTGACCGTTGCTTTACTTCTTATGTTTCTACCTCGATTTCAATCTTTTTTCCAGACTGTTATTCAAAGGGTGCTTTTTTATTCTTCACTTTTCCAAGCTCAGAAATCTGCTATCTTCAGAAGGGCTTGTGCACGCGCGCAATCGTACTGTGTGCTCAAAGAACTCAGCATTCAGATGTTGGAGTTGATTCCCCTTCCCTCAATCTCGCAGTCGCTTTATGCAGCAAAAAATGCTCGTTTTCTATTCCGAAAGCCAAAGATTGATTAGCAGATCACAAAGTCGAACTCTTGGCTTCTTCTACTACTGGTTGCCGAACATAGTCCCTCACCAAAGCTGTTCTCCGAAATGTTTCCCTTCTAGTATCCCCACTCCCTCTTCTGCATGTATCTCCTTCGACTCTGTAGTCTGTGAACCTCATGAAAAAGCCGGTTTTTTCCTCCTCTTCTGCCTCGTATTCTACCTTACTCAACCCTTCTGTTCTCGCGTCTTCATCCTCTTCCACTAACTTCCCTTTTCTACTTAATATCACAACAAATAGATACGTCAGATTCTACAGTCACTCGATCAGAGCAAACCATCTGGTTCAGACGGCATCCCATCTATCGTCCTGAAAATTTGTGCTGGAGAATTTGGTCTTAGTTACGCCGCCTTTTCTGTTTTTCTCCACAGTTTAAGGTTTTTTCTATCCCATGGAATCAAGCCATGATTTTCCATTTTCTCAAACGGGCCAACTTCTCCGACCAAAACAACCACTACTCCACTTCCCTAACTTCTGCCATTTGGAAATTTATGGGGACCATTATTTCTTACCAGTGTCGGTCGTTCCTTAAACACGAATGACTGCACCCGCCAATACGGAGTCTGGCCCCATCAATCCACCGGTGGTCTACTGGCTGCCATTCCGCACTCATGGTCAGCAGTGCTCGATAACCACAGAGAGAACAATGGATCTCGCTGGACATATGAAAGGCTTTCGATAGTTTCGAACAAGGTGGTTTACTGTCTAGCCTGTCTATTTTCGGGCTTTTTCCGTTTTTTTGTTTTGTGGGCGTCAAGTTATCTCTGCAACCAAACAATCCTCCTAGTCGATCGGGGAGATTTCAGCCTTTCCCTGTGGATGTTGGTATTCTCGAGGGCTCCATACTTTCATCCATCACCTTCTTTCTGCTCTTCAGCAACAATCTCTTATTGACCTCTGCCAACCCGATTCGTGCTTCCACCGATGGTGCCGCCTAACCCTAATCGGTTTCCTACTCCACCTCGTCACCTCCAAGATCAATCGGGGCCGTTATGCTCTTGCCACATCGCTCAATTCTCATCTTAGACAAATCTCCGCTCGGGGATTCGGAACTCGTTTTTTCTTCAATGCTTTTAAGATCTCTTTTCTTTCGATCTCTCAAACACTATACGTACTGTTCCCATTCAAATCTAATTCGGTTCCGCCTCGTTCCGCAGACTCGCTCCCTTTATTGAGTCTTTCGACAGTTTCTTCCCCATATTAATCTTCATAACATGTCCTCTTGTATCCCGGGCTGTGCGCCAGATAGGTTTCTAATTCCGCACCTATCCTGTCCACCTTTGACTTTACGAAGCGCGAGAACACTACAGTCACGTTTGAGTTGAACCTAGTCTTCTTTACCACTTTTCTGCCGATTCCGGCGTAAGACTACCAGCCTGACCCAACCGTCGATCGGTAGACCAACGCCGAGTGGTTGCTTCACCGTCCCTAATCTGCCGCTAGAACTATGGTTTGTTTCTGTTTTTTCCTCTTCGTATGATATTTCACCGCCGGTTTCGAACTCAAACAGGTAGCAAGTTATCCTTACCAGGATTTTGTTCTAAAGTGTTCAATTCCAACTTCTCGCTCTTCATTTTGTCGTCAGTTTGCTCGGATTATTTTTTCTGTCAGTCAGATTACAACAACCAGACGTTGAACCTTTGACAAGATCTGCTGCACGTGGTTCAAAGTTTTCACGATAACGCATGGTACGAACTAAGATTGTTGTTCGGATAAGCCAAAAACGGTGTTTGTTAAAAGTCTTTTTGTTGCTGAGGCGAATAATATACATTCGTTACCGATTTGTCTTACCGACAAACAATAAAGCAATTTGAATTCCGGCCTGCAGGATTTGACAAATGTTATGTTCATTCAAGTGCAAAGAGCCGCAAATTCATCGTACCGCTAACCTTCTGACGTTACATTAGCACAAGTGATATGTACTGTACCATGTTGAAATTGTGGTACATATATTCCTTGATTATGCCTCAGTCTCCGATTCCGTACCTCGTTCTCGTCTTCTCCAGGAGCCTGACGTTTTCGATTGTCCAGCACAACTTCTTTCTTGGCCATCGAACTATTTTCATAATCGAGTTCAGCAAACTAAGATTGGGCAAAACACCTTAGAACCACGTGTTAACAATTCCGTTGCACAGCCGAGTGCAATGTTATCTCTTTTCCTATTTTCTACCTGTATTGGCGATCTTCCGGTTTCTGCTCTATCCAACATATTTAAGTATGCTGATGACGTTGTCCTTTGTTAAGCTGTTCATAATTAGCTGGATTTCAGGAGCTTCGACGAAACCTATCGGACGGAATGTTTCTCTTCTCAGTTGGGTCCATAACTGAATCCGTTTAAATGCTTTGACTGTGTTTTCGGTCTCTCTCTCTCTCTCACCTTTTTCTACATATCCTGTAGCATTGGATTCTAAATTCCTACCGAGAGTTAACTCCAGTCGAGTATCTGGGTGTTCGCCCAAACATCAATTTAAGTTGGACATCTCACATTCAGTACTGCGTCGGCAAACGGCGACGCCTAGCTTTTCAAATAAGAAAACTCAGGCAGTTTCGTACACCACCAAGAATTGCCTCCAAATTTGTTCTTCAGTGTAATCTTTCGGTGATTATATTGTTCATCCGTAATTTTCCCTGCCCTTTTGAAACAATACTTCAGAGCCCGTCGCCGCAGATTCGTAATTATTAGCCGCGTTTCATCTCTCTCTTTTGACTGAACTTGTCAAACAACATTGATCTTGCGTAGCCTTAGTTCACAGAACATTGCAGAATCCAATGCATCCATTAAACTCTGACTTATCTCTTTGTCATTCGGTCTCATTCACCAGATCTGAAATTTGACAACTTTCTTTCAGAATTTACGTATACAAAAGCTCTCCTGTGCCCCATCTGGCTCGGGGGTGCTGGCCAACGGGGACAAAAGTAGAAATGGAATTACTTTCTGAATTCGATTGGTGTTTTCTTTTCCTTTTTCACTCTTATATGTCTTTGGCGTGGGCTGTTATATATTTTGTTCATTTTATCCCAATTTTGCCAGAGCATTTTGATTGAAATGTGAGAATGTCGCTTGCAAAAGTCTGTCATACAAATACAGATGCAAAAGAAGTGTTGATTTGAGCCCGATGTACTCCATCGTCCACATAGACTCTCTCAACTCCTAATGCACGCTGATCCATTTCCACTGGCTCTCTCTGACTAGGTTCATGAACAAGACGAATCAATTCGTCGTATTGACACCAATGTTGAAGACGCGGCCACTTCGATCGAAGCCGGGCACTCGGAACTGGTACGGTATCTGCGTTCGGTCAGCTCCAATCGCTGGCTAATGTTGAAGGTGTTCGGTGTGCTGATATTCTTCTTCATCATTTTCGTTGTGTTCTTTGTGTGAATGTGTAACTTGCAACATCGTAAAGGCTAATTTATTGGTTGTGCGATAGTTTGCTTCCTGGTTGCACCTTCCCTTATGGGAGTCCTCGAACGACTGACCACTGTAACCATTTTACGAATTCACCTACCCGCCTACCTATCTACCCATCCGTCTCCATGCTACCCCCCCCCTTCCCTCGTCACCACCACCACTACCGATGTGAAACCGTTTCACACACACAAACAAACACATTTGGATAGTGGGCATCCATGATCACGTCCGGTCGATTGCCCCCGTATCCTTGTTCATCTCTCAGTCTTTCAAAAGTTGATTGTTTCGGGTTATTTCTGTGTCTTATCTGCCGTCGTGTTACAGTTTGGTGATGCTCGTGGTAGACTTATCATTCATCCCACCTCGCTTCAGCACTCCCCTATTTTTTCGTCAAGTCGGATTCCAACGTACTTTTCTTGTTTCCGTTGTTTTTTACCCCAAAGGAGTTCGATGTTTTGACCACAAAAACAATAATGAAACGGGGATTGGGTCGACAAACCATCGAATAATCAGACAACAGATACACATGTACCCGGTCGCGTGATTAGTTGAATTCGTCTCCTTCACTCATTCATATCTCAGAACACCGGAGACCTTTTAAGATCTTTATATTGCTATGCAGATTGAGAATACGACGTTTTTTTGTGCGCATACACCTTTTCCATCAGATCCCTCTGTGTAGTGTGCAAAAATCATTGGATATCCGGGAGTAAATCCAAGTATGACAATAGTTACTTCTGGCATGGTACTTGGTGGACAGGTTTGTGTTAAAACTGCGAAGTGTATGCATGTGTAGGCAACAAGTTCGGTGTGTTCGCAAAATTCGTAAACAATATTAAAAGGACAGACGCTGTGTGACTCAAAACGCATTTATCAGAAAAGTGAACGACTAAATGTGTAGTCGGAAGGACCGTACGCGCGCCGCGGTAGTTTCAGATAACTGCGGATTGGTTCACAAAAGTTCGAACTCATGAAACGTCTGGAATGATGTAGTCTTGTATGGCTTAAAAGTCAGTACACGCTCTACAGTACCCCCCTCGCAGAACGTCGACCAAATGGTTGTAGATGCCAGAAAAACGTATCGCAGTTGATAACGAACAGGCCTAAGAATTTTGCGACCTTTAACGGGTTGTGAGAGCAGGGTGAGTCTTAGTCTGTTGAGGAGTATTCAACTCACTGGGGGCACACGAATTGGCATTATTAAGTAAAGAAGCAGGAGTTCTCGTGGAGGGAGTTAAAGTCATACAGTCCGAATCCAGGTACGCTACTTTCAGGCAACCTGTGCTGACGGTGTCTGACCGACCGGCCTTATCATTGGCAAATAACCTATCGTTACGGGAAATGACACGAAACGGGTCGGAGTATGTTGGATGTAATGATGGTATAGCAGGGCCACAACGAAAATACACGAGAACATGTAGTTAAGTCCTTGAGAATCTAAGTGGGACGAAGAAATGAGCGAATCCGGAGGGAACGGACTGATGTCATGTAGTCTGTCTAAAAAAATCGGAATCACATCAGTTGGGTCAGAATTATGAGATACGGTCGAATTCCAGTTTATAGAACTGATATTCTCATTAGCTAAAAATGACCAATCGGCACTATTGTTTAGCAAGGGACCGGTGATGGTTGAGTGGTTTAGAGTGTTTGCTTACCAGCTCGGAGGTTCGACTCCCCGCCATCACCGGTTACTCTGGTGGTAGACAGGAATCCACGGTCGTCCTGATCGTTACCACACCTGACCTATTGGGACCTTATGTGATTCTTCGCCACTTCAAGCCTCAGGGTTCTGTTAGCGGTTATCCCCAATAGTGCAGCGGGCCCTTGTGGCCATGGGGTATACACCCTTTCCGCAACACTCATGCGCAAGCATGCACTAAAAAAATCAATTATGTAAGCTGAAATTCGGCTGTATGTCGGAACATCGACCGAAATAAGGTGATCCCGAATTTCTGGGATAGATTGTACTTTAACAAGTAAGGGCAGTGCTCGTCCGACGAGGTTTGCACGTGTGTGACCTGCAAAAGCACAAAAGGAGGAGAAACTCCATGAACCGAGGCTCAGCAAGTGGATTTGCAAGTAACCAACGCTTACAACAACAAAAAACAATAAGATGGCGGCCTCCGATCTAACCGTTACAGTACAACCGTAATTGACAAACAAAATAAGGGGGTTCAAAAAAATTGGAATTGTGTCGGAAAAACTCACCGGGCAATTGTAAGGGGTGTGTCGAACACCAAATCGGCGGGACAAACACCAACGTCTTCCTTTAGGGTAGTGCGTACGGACATGCCCAACAGAAGGGCGCCTGATCACTTGGCTGAATGAAAGTTGGAGATGGGAGAAGCCCTTAGTTGTTCATGAAAGCGTTCCACTAGTCCGTTGGCGGGTGATTGATGTGCGTTCGTGTGAATATGTTGAAATCCGCATAAATAAGTGAAATCATGGAACGAAGCTATGCACCTTCAGCCGTGGTGATAATAGAGGGAACACCAAGTGTGGAAATCCCATGATGTCCGACATTTTTTGAATTGGTTTCGCTGCAGGTGTCTTCCATGGGGACACCCACGGGCCAATGCGTAAAACCATTTACGCATCTGAGGAGGAAACAGTATCTGATGCTAATGAATCAACGATATCTGAGTGGACATGAGAACAATGTGCGTTACCTGTGGGTATTTGAGCAGGATAGGGAGGCGCATGTTAATGAATCTTGCCCCGTTGACAGGGCGTGTATGTTCTAGACCAAACGCGAACGTCTCTATTCCTATTCAGTCAAACATAGGGATTGGAAACAAGTCTGAATGGGGACGTCCATTCCAGGATAGGATCTGGAATGTAAATGCGTAAAAATCTGGCGACGAAGTGGACATGGGGCGAATGGTTAAGGCTTGTCAGTGGAGACATCGAAAAAAGCAGTCGTACCATTTACGTCAGAAAAGGGCAAGCCTTTCAACGTCAGAAAGGACGATGGGCGATAATTCTGTAGTTGTTTGTCATTTTTTGAACGGGTGCTATCCCGGACCAGCTGAATTCCACTGGTTAAGTTAGACGATGGATACCTGGGCGAGGGACCGTACTAGCCACAAGATTACTGGCCCCATGTATACACCTTGCATCCGTGTAATATTTGGAAATATAATCGATGTATCCTCCCTTGGTGAATAATGGTTGATGTAAACGATCAAGCTTCTACCTTCCGAAAGTGCTTTGTTTCAAGGTAGATCTCAAGCAATTCACGGTCGAATGTTCTGTAACCAGTCTATGGCTGTTGCAGCTTTTGGGAGAAGAATGACAACGGCTACTCGACGTTATTAATTATTTGTAACAATTCGTCGCCAACGGCTATTCGGAAGCGTCTGTTTGGAATACAAGAATAACGTTGCCACCATTTCTAAAGATTAAAACATGTTGGGCTATTGCGGAATGTCGAGATGAGCCATTGGCAGTGCCAGAAGGAACCATCGATATCAACTGTTTGAGACCGCCATTGGTTCATCTTAAAATCGAAGAACGAGCAATCGGTCATTTTGAAGACCAACGCAACCTGATTATCCTTCCTACTGCTTATCACTTTCGATTGTTTTTCAACGCAGTCACTCCCGAGCAGTTGGAAGAGAGAACCGCAGCGTGTGTAGTGATTACCATCCATCCCTATTTGACAGTATATACACACTGCAATTCACACCCTTCCCCCGATACGGTGATTTCCTGCCCACAGAATAATCTGACGGTAGTGTGTTTCATTTTTGTATTTTGCTGATTTTTCGCACCATGTACCGTGTGAACAAAAGATCTGGGGATATTCTGAGGAGGCCGGTTTTCGAAATGTACTACTCAGAAGCTCGTTAGTAGGCAAAATAAAGGTAGTACCACAACGTTACCTAGAAAAGTGTACGTGAAAATAGCGTGATAGAGAAGCAAATTAGTGAACTAGGCCGATATTTAATATACATTATTGGCTCTAGTCTCCACACTAACTTTAAACGAATATTTCATAAGTGATACAATCCTTCTAAGTATATGAAGTGCAACAGTTAGTGGTTCAGACGGGTTGCCACCTAGAGTACAAACTGTACATGGTCTGTATAGATCTCGTAAAAGTTAACACACAGATTTCTGTGCGCTGCGTGTTTTCCTTCTCTATCTATTCTGTGTACTTAAGGAGAGTAGTCAAACCAAACGACAGATGCGGATGTGCCCTACGTTTACTAATACCGGGTCAACCAAATAAAAAGACAACAAACCAATAGGCACGAATATACAAAAGTGAACACACTGATAGTAGAACAAAGCGGGCAAGTTCCGAGTTAGTTTTTGGAGACAGCACAGATCCATACGGTTAGAGGCCCACAGGATGCTGCATGTGCTTGTGGTCAGCTTCTCTTCTTTTTGTTCAGTCGTTCTTTAAAAGAGCGCTTGCAAGTTAAAAGTGGTCAGATTTATGCTCAAACAGCCGAGTGTGTGCATGCAAGAGTGAATTAATTTCCGTTGTTTAGCCTCTTGTTCATTTGGGCTTAACCACAAGAAACGGAAGTGGTTACCTGGTTCTGGTTTATTGATCTTGATGGGCATTAATGTAACTTGGAAAAATAGCGACCGAAGGGTACAGTTTAAGGATTGCGAGGGGAAGGATCAAAAGCATATTTGAATATTTCATAGTGATTTTAAAATTCTATCGAAAAAATTCACGGTGGCCTGGGTTCACGGTATAATTGCTTGGGTTTCCACGGGGTGCATGGAAATACTTCTGACATGATTCATCGTCCAGTCACTCTCTACTATTGTTATCTGTTCCACTATTAAAAAAATCATCGGCGGATACCAGTAAGATAAGAGCTTTTCCATCAGTATGTTCTGTCTTTTACCAAGGAACTGTCGGACCAGTGATTTAGTAACTTTTTCTTCATCAGGTCTTTCATATTCTAAACAAAGAAGGCAGCTTCTCAGCCCGAAATTTGATCCTTGCCAACCATCAACCAACGGTTCATTCATCTGATGCTACCTCGTGCAGTGACCTCATCATGGAGAGCAGGTCCCGAAATTGAAACCACGCAATTTACCACATAGTTCGCAAAAAGTACTCGTAAGTGCTACTCGATTGGCCGTCCGAGAAGTCTTTCTGATTGGTCTGAAGCTTGGTGCGGTAATCGCCCTTACTCATTTCACGTCGGTTGCCGCACCGTGTGCTCGACATCTACACATTGCACCACAGTGTGAGGCCACGATAACGCACCTGGACCCAGTGTTGTCGTAGTAGCAGCTAGGAACCTCAGTAACTATCCAGTGACGGTACTAGGTGAGCGATGACGGAGACAGGCCTCTCAGTAGGCTCTCTCGTCCCAAGTTCGTGAAATCACATTGCGGTCACAGACCGACTTTGAAGGTAACATTTTTAAAAGAGAGCTGCAGTGCTAACACAATGGTGTAAATGTATCCGAAGTTCATTTAGTTTTTACAGTTACAGTACGGTCATGAAAATCATCGAGACATACGAATGATAAGCTGCGGCTCAGTTCGGTTTTTGAGCTACAACTAGGCAATATTTCATAAGTAAAATTTATGGGCTAACAGGTGCATGAATTATGAGTGTGATTTTCTGGATTCTATGTGACCAACATGATATTCACGAAAACCTTAGCTACTGACCTCGTGAAATTGGCATTTTGTGCACGATTCGGATGGGCATACGAACTGAGAATTGGGGAACTAATTCACGAGTGCACCTAATGGACTTTGCGCATTGGATTCACATCCGGGTAATGATGAGTAGTGGGTTTGTCTGTTGTGTATCAATAGTTACACAAGTGAAATCCGTCTATAGAGTCAACTAATTGACATACATAATCATTCGCAATCACCTCTGAATTAACTTACTATTCACAACAGAAGTAGTTCGTGCCTGACAGCGCTATCCCGAACAGTGGTTCATCAAGTAAGTGAGCAGTCTACTTAAGCCGATAAGGTCCGTACACAATTTTCCACCCCCACCAGAAAAGCATTGTATTGCTGCCTCTGATCCACTTTCCTCCCTAGCTGCTTCCACAAAATTCGATTGTATTGATATCAGGGGATCGAGTTGACCAGGGGAATGTATTTGTACCGTGATGTGGATTAGGTTCTCGTACGGCAAGAGGACGAGATGCAGGCGCGTCATAGTCCTGGAAAATCGCTTTAGTAGTTGTGCTGAACAAGTGGCAATATATGTCGGATTAGGACTCTTAGGAAAACTTAGCCACTGGCAGTGCCGTCCAGAAATATCAGCCCGCTTCCATCTTCCCAACAGATAGATACTCAGACGTGCACTGAACCTGTATTGTGCTGCATCATTGTTGTCATCAAATCATTTGATAGATTCAGAGATTCGTTTCCAAACACGACTTCGATGAGCATGTTTGAATAATGAAAACACTGACTCATCGGTTCAAATGATGGATTTCCATTATTGAACCGACTGATCAATCTGCTCACTGTCCATTTTGAATGACCAGAATACTTGGTAATCTGGTGACATGACTTCCCTGATTCTCATCTTCCGATGGCACTCCAGTCGACCTTAATTTTGTGAGGATCACGTGAACTCGTAAGAACGGATAGACGTGTGGCAGACTTGGACGTGCACATAAGTGTGTGTTTCACCTTTATATCAAAATCCATGCAAAAGTAGACTGTATGACGTAAAAGTACAACAGTGTTGGGCTTTCTTGAAATGTTCTGAACTGACTGTGTTGAGCCTCAGGACCGTAGTTCATTAGATGGGGACGTATTTTTTGGCGAATAGTGTAAATGTTTGGAAATTATACATATCGTGAATTTCATTTTAGATGGATTGCAAAGCTGTAAATTCGAAACAGTGTGTCCAGTGTACACTTGTAACTGACTTTATTTACTTTGTGGTATTCGCTTCATTTTGCCTACGAACAAGATTATTAATTTGCGAAATTCGACCTCCTCAGGGTGTATATACATTTTTGTCCACACTGTACACTTGAGATACGTATGCGAGTAGTTGACGTGTACAACGGGGGTTATGTTTTCCAGAACGTTGCTAGATGTTGCGGACGACTGCAGAACAATCGCACTTACACGTATGTGTAAGCCATCAAAGTGTTTGTTCAGTATAGCCGTCAGTTCATTGGAAAGCAGCGTGGAACAAACAATGCATTCGTTTTCACAGTTTTCTATCACTTAGAGGGAAGAGAAATCTGGTACGTTACTTGGTTAATCGACCAAGCAAAATCTTCACGAAGACATGTGGAAATGAACTCCGTTTCCTACGGAGCGTTTTCCTACAAAACAGGCCAAATAATCAAGACATTCCAAGTGTTGCGTCTTAGCAGCTGCCGAGTACGTGAGGACTCGTCTCTACAGTACTCCATTGTGAGCTCATAATCAAATGACACAAGCACTTTAGCTCTCCTGGTTCACTTCTTGTTCCCGAACACGTGTGGAACCAGTTGGAAGTTCTACAATCTAATCGGTTTCGCTCGCACGCACAGAGACAGATCTGGTTTTTCATTTCCCTATCTCGTTTAGTGAGTCATATTTATTGTTATGAATTTGTATGAGTACGAATAACTGATGGTGAGCTCGTTTGCCACGCTGTTTTGTTTTCAATGTGTTCTGTGGGATTTTTCTGGTATTATTCACATTGGTTGGTGTGTTAGATATGTTTTTGCTTTACCACATCAATGGCGTTTCCTGATTGGCAAGAAAGTGACTTCTGTTTGGCATATTGTAAATCGAGCAGTCTGACTGGAACAAGAGGCTTTATAAACCACCGAATAATTAACAATAATCAAGGTTTCCTTGTTGCACCGTGTAACAATATACTAATTGCTTTTCCCGAAGAACTGACTTTTGACAGTTGACATACCCCTAAAAAGAACACCGGATTGCGTTGTTAGTTTTATGCGATCACTCTGGGGTTATATGTGGCACTATTGAAGGTACAGTCAGTAAATTCTGGTGTGGCTAGTCGTCTGTTTAAACGGATTTTTCCGGCTATCAGTTAAAACTAAAATTGAACTACTGTTATTGTTGCCAGTAGCAAAAATATAAATTCTCACCTCAAAGGATGGATTCCCCCCGGGGTTCCATCCAGAGATCCGAATGAAGCTCGCTGAACTGTATAATGACGCTCAGGTGAAATTTAACTCCCAATAAGCGACTGATAAGCCAATTTTTCTAGCGATTTCACCAACTGATTTAAATTCTACGGAGTCTGGGTCTCCTGAGTGCATCAGTTTGCCGTCGACAGTTGGTATCTTTTCTGTGAGCCATATTCCGTCGTAATTGAATGTGAACATTGGTTGTTTCAGTGGAATTCTTTCTTTTCGTTCTTAATTAGCAAGTAGATCACACGCACGATGCTACAAACAGCTAGCATCGAGTTAACTGTGAAAGGCATTCACCCGTGCCCTTGTGGTCATCAGACACGACACGGCAGGGGAGGACAAAGATTGTGTCGGGACACTGTGTTGCTGAAGCTGCGATCTGCTAGGATTTCAGATCGGGTTGCGAGGAATCTGATACGGAAAGCCTCAAAGCTTACGCGCCTCAGTGACACGGTAATTACTTGATTGTGACGGACACATCTAACCTAAAAAAGCGTTTCTGGTGATGAACCTTCAAGAGACCACTCGATCAATAAAGTTGAGCAAAGCAACTGCTGTCCCTCGTTGTAAATCCAATCAAACAGCCTAAATTCCTAATCGGCGTCACCTTGCCATGGTGGGACCGTGAGTGTAGTCCGATCGACGCTCGTGACCCCCGTCCCTCTTTTTTATCCGAAGGCACCCGGTGACCCTTTGTCTTCTTATTAGTTGCCACCACAACGAGATTGTACATTGACGTGGTGTGTTGGCTTGTACGCCTCACTGACCAGAATAGCTAAGCAGGTTGGAGGTGCAATTATGTCTGACAGATCAATCGGTAGATGCAGACGAAGTTCATTCTTTCTGAACCATCTGAAGAACAGCATCTGGTGATTTACCATCATGCGCTATGTCCCAACAAACAAGCACAAAAAGAAGCAGTTTACCGGTCAAAAAACCTCCAGTAGATGGATGTAGTAGTGGAGTATTTGAGGTCTCGTTCATAGGTGAGGGAATTCGTTGTACTTTATTTAGCATCTATGGCCTGACAAGGCAGAGCAGCCTTCAGCCTAAAGTATGCTGCCCCGTCCAAGTTCAGCTTGCTGCTTTGGGTGCATGGGGCTAGGGACGGAATCCTAGAAGGGGATAGATAACTGAAGCACAAGAGAAACGAAATAAGGAAAAAACGAAGATTATGTCTCACGTGAAAGGGAGGGTGTTTCTCCACGGGCACTTCTGTCACGTTTCTGCGTTGGGTTAACTCTCGGCTACCTTGTGGATCAGACAGTTGGGTCAAAAGTCTCGGTTAAGGAAGATCAGCGCTCTTGGAAAACAATTCTTCTCTTGCTGGCTTATTAGTTCATCGTATTCTATGTGGGTGCAAGGTATCACGGCGGGTCAGCTATAAGGTATGAAAACAATTGCCTGATGACAGATGAAAACAATCGATTCCCAAACTTAAGCATTCTCTTCGCTCCGCAGAGTTCAGTTTTCACACAATGTGCCAGGCGAGGAAACAGGCCGCCCTAACTGGAACTCCTAAAATTTTTCACGTATGTGTACTGTATCTCTGAATCACGTATAAATGACCAATTTCCATTGATAGTACTTCGCTTCCTGAAGAAGAACATATTTTCGTTTCACTCATCGCGTGCGGGACGATTCGGTTTCCTGTACTCCTGGTAAGGCTGGCGCAAGCAATGCTGTGCGCATTAAGGCTGAGCGTACACTGCTGGTCGTTTGTGTACAGTCGAAAATCTTGGTTTCATGGCATTTTTTACCGGCGGGAATGGCGTTAGTATTCACAAAATAAGGTCGGAGCAACTAGCCCTGAGGCTCATAGCCGAAGTGGATTTTTGAATAATTTGCCTACTGACAAGCATAAAAGTAGCCCGGTGCAGGATGTAGTTTAAATGGGCTTAGGCAAGCCTCCAAATTTTTTCACGACTTGAAAAACACTGTACAGTCCGGTTGGGTGATTCTGTGTGCATTTCAACAACATCAAACTGAAGCGTGTATGCTTGCTCGTCGTATTGATGTCTGTGTGCCACTGATTAGAATGGTAGCAGACACAACATTTTTCTTTTGATTCGAATACTGGTGCGCGAAAATCTGGCGTCAGCGAACTGACTCTGATTCAGACTCGAGTGTCGTCTGGATCTTTGGGCCGAGCATTTCGCGGGACGATTTAACCAATTTTTTATCTAAAAAAATGTGTGTCGAATAGCACATTAGGTATTTACGAATGAATAGAAGTACGAGGTTTTCCGGAATATCAGTTATCTTAGGCGACGTAAGGCTGCTGGACCCGATGAGCTGTTTCCATCTGTTTTTGAAGATGGTGACTTAGCATTTGCTTTGCAGTAGACAAAACTTATTGATTTGATGTAGGCAAAGGAAGATGTCCTAAAAAATTGGTTCCAATTGGGGACTGTTCCGATGTGTAAGAAAGGTGAAAGTTCCTCTTACGAAAACCGCTGAGGAATAACTCTGGTTAGCGTCGCTTCGAAATTGTTTTCCGGTTTTATTATGATTATTATTATTATTATTATTATTATTATTATTATTATTTATCGTTCACAAACAGAGCTTGAGTGGTAATCAAGCTGGTGTTAGGCTCTTTCGAGGATTTGTTCATCACATTTTCACTCATCGATAAATTATTGAAAATATGCACGCATTCTGTCGGCACATCTTCTTAGTTTTTCCTTTTGAAGGCGGCGTTTAACGTAGTCGATCGCACAGTTCTCTGCTGCTTTCCTACGCCAAGGAAATTATTTTCCATCATTAAATCCCTGTATGTGGATACCCGAAGCCTACTTCAAGCTTACGGAGATTTTTCACCTTAGTTCTCTACGAAAGCTGGTGTACGTTTTACTTTCTCCCCTCTCTTTACGCTTAATTTAGCATTTTACTTAGTTGCAGAGGTCACATTTTTGTCAAGTGAGGATAGTAGCGTTGAGCTTTCTCTGGTGGAAAAGTGTCAGACTATAAATACGCGGACGACATAGTTTTTCTAAGTGAAGATCCAGGCAAGTTGTAAGCTTTTGCAGACAGCTTTATGGACTACGTCGCAATGTTCGGCATGCGCTTTGCACTTTCAAAGGCCAGGATGCTGCTTCAGGACTGGGGTGAACCAACGCCAATCGCAGTAATACCTGGCGAGACAATAAGTAGTGGATAAATTCTGCTATCCTGGAAAGAGCGCTCTACCAAGTGGTTGGATATCGGATGAATTGTCATAGCGCGTACAGAAGGCGCGTTTAGCTTTTGTCAACCACCGTCGTCTGTGACGATGACATGACATCAGTTCATCTACCAAGGGTCCAGTGTAGGTTGCTGCGGATAGACCAGTTCCTTTTATGGACGAGTAACATGGCCACCGTTGTTTAACATTACTAGCATTGAATCGCCAATGTCTTCGAAGCATTTCTGGGAGCCGGTAGGAACGTCGTATCAACAATGCTGAGGTTCGGCATAGAGTTCTAGACACATGATGCAAACCATTGGACGAAACTGAAACCTACCGAGCTAATGTGGTTTCAAAATGGTTTACACATGTCCCTGAGATAGGATTCCTCGACCCGCAATGTTCACGGGGGTTAGTAGAGTTTGGAAGATGAATAAGGGTGACCAGTCCATGACATGGAAAGGAAGTATGAAAAGCCTGACCAATGAACTTGAACACGTAGGGTGTGTTAGTTTTCATGAGATCCATTCACTCACTAGTCAAATATATTTGAGGATTTATTTGGACTTCACTACTACTAGCCCCGTCGTATTCGCACACTTTTCCATAGAACTGAAGCTCCCTTCTTACTGTTTTCATACTTTTGACGTTTTCAAGTTTTTTTATTGAGGTCTCCGTTCAGAGGAATTGCAACCGAAATGTCCACACCCAGTGCACGGCTAATGAATCTCCGAACTAAATTGTATGTGTGTGTTCTGGTGTCTATAGGTCTTTTGTTCGTTCCTGAAGAAACGTTTTATAAACATATCTGAAAGAATGAGATGATAATGCGAAGTAGTTGAATTCAATACAACTTTTGGCGATGTGTCTTCTTACTTTCTAGAGATCTCTACATGACTACTGAAGTATGAATTACCGGTAGTGTCGAAAAACTAAACGGAGCTGCACACATTCAGATATTTCAAAATATATCCCACTGAAATCGATTCAGTCTCTCATCTTTAGCCAGTTAGAAGAGATTTATTGCGCCATGAGTCAAACGTCGTGTTTTGTGGCCGCCTCGATCTTTGGTTGACACTCATTCGTTCAGGCATCGCTTTCAGGTTGCCTCGATAGTCTCGCTCTGAAACAGACACTAGTACCATGTGATCATGTCTAAACGTTCCGCTCAGCCGATCCACCACTAGGCAACGTGTTAGCTCATATCGAACACACGCGGTTGACCATGTTTGACTGATCCAGAAAATTGGGAGAAGCACAGCGAATCGGTAAAACTTGCCGTGAGGATATGGTCTGACACATCGTTCGATAGACGTTTTAGTCTCACTGGCAGACAGTGCGTCAGCACCGGCGTTTACCGAGACCACGAAATTACGAACGGCAGGACGGCCGATCGATGGCGTAAATCGATACACGAGACGAATCCTACTAGCGCTATTCAAGCCTTAAGATGGGGACGTCCACACCAGTCAGACCAATGCATTGTGTGCAACGAGTGAGCGCATATGACGGCAACTTACATATTCTTTGTTTTTCACCAGTAAAAGGAAATGATTCTGGGGCGGATCTGAGTTCTCACTAGAGTTAGTGGGACGGAACAAAACACTAGTACACTTGTGAAGAGCGGATCTCGTGACGCCCTGGCAAGTATGGTGTGTTGTTGAATAAAACACATCTTTGTGTTTACACAGCTGAATTTTATTAGGAACGCATTTACAGCAAACTACATGAAAATATCCAATATCCCATACCGTTTGTCGGTTGTTTTTATAGGCTACCTCGGCGTTAAACCTGGAACTGCAGAAATCCTTCGTCCAGATAATACATTTTGAAACAATCACTTCCTCGTATAATCGGAAAACATGAACTTTCCTGAGAATGAAAGTTCTCTTCCTAAGTCCGATTTAAATCACCAGAAGTGAAAGTTTTTGGTCCCGTTCGCAACGCATCATCTCCAAGTCGATTGCGTAACACCTTCCCCGGATTTATATCAGTGATTACCCAAATCCCGTGGAAATTGATCTTTGTTGGACTGATCAAACCTTGGGGCAACGTGAGCTCATTGACCGGGATTCCATAAAGATTGATAAGCCAATAGGATGACCGGAGTGGGTATTTCGGACAAGAATCAAACTGCTTCGGTGAACACATCGAATAGTTACCCGGCGTGAATAAGCTCATTTTTCGATTACCCAGCCTACATTTGTATTTGGTTATCAACAGCTGACGTATTACGGAATCAATCAGGTGATCTTTGGTTATATCCCATCCAATGTCCAGATAATTCACATCAGACGATAGAAAGCCGGAATGAAATTTGATCGGAGCCAATGCGGATGAGTGCATAATCACTGTGGTGATATTGTGCTGTTCGGCCAGTTGGAGGAATCCGATAACGCAGTGAAGTAGATCATTCATACAGCAACTGGGCAACACACCTGTAAGTTTGCTTAGACGTGCACAATTCATTCCTGATTCCGTACATTTCATTCGGTGTTCCACTCCTTCGGGAAGAATTATATGGTCAACAGACCACAGTTTGGCAATACTAATCCAATTTTCTCTTGGAATTTGGGCAATTTCTCGATATTTTCTATCGTTAGATTTTACAGCAAACATCAAATCAACACAAGCAACCGATCGACTATTCATTGTACCATTGATTGGAGGTATTTTATAGGCTAGTGTGAGAAAAAAATCCACGAACGAAATTTCACCGGTCGTTTCTGCATCCGGGACCCAATGAAGGAAATCCGAACGTCGAATGAGAAACGGAGATTCCAAATAGTCACAAAAAGCACATGAATGGTCTGAATAATCATAGCCCGGTTGAATGTGTAACGAAAAGTTGAGTAATGTGAGCTGCAAAGAGAAAAATTGGTAAAGAAAAGGGCCACAGGCGATACCCATACGAAGGAGTTGAATTTCGTTGTCAAAATGTCAGCAGGTTCTGTTCAAAAATTGTCGTAGACAGTGTAACAAATTGTCAAAAAGGAAACTCGCTAATCTGATGCCATCTAGGTAGTGGACAAGTCATTATTGTAAACAGGTGTCCCTATCAGCCCTCCAAACCTTTGAATTCAAAGATGGATACGAAGCAGACCACAACGGAAGAACAGAGAGACGGTTACGTAATCGTGTAGCTGAACAGATTCCAAGTTAGATTTTAAAAAAGCAGACAACACAGGAGGTTGTAGAAACCAGAAGACGTAAAAGACATCGGAATCACCAATAGTAAGACCTATATGGGCAAAAATCCACAAGGCCGACCGCGACAAGTCATTTCGGATACTCTGCATCAAGTTGAGTCCGTGGAGGTGAAAGCGATCAGTTGATAAAAACTCAGACTACGCTAACAAAAAAAGATCTCCATGTTAGCCTGGTTTTGCCTTGGTGATGAGAGTTGAACAGCATATTGATGTCTGCTTATTTTTCACTAAAGGAAAATCATACAAATACACACCATTCTGTAGTAGGCATCCGTTGAGATGCACTGAAGTGATTCCGAAATTAAACAGAACAATTTCGAAATTGTTATCTCTTCCAAATCATATCGGGGAAAGAATGTTGGTTTATGTAAATGTTTCATCCTCAATAGCAGTGCGATCGGAACTGATAGTAACCAGTCAGCGTTCACGTTCCTGTGGGTAACCTTTCTCAAGACAAGTTGGCAATGGAATTGTTGCATTATTACTTCATTCTGAACAATCAATAACAAGGTGTAGTGTTTGGATTGCTATCACTAGGCAGGGACTGGCCTGGGAATCGAAACTATGAAGAATATGCAACTAGATGAAGAGTGCACGATTTCCAGAGCATCACTGACTGCGACGGTCTATCTTGTCTATCAATATTTCTGAACTGTGCGTCAATGGATCTAACTTTTCAATCTTTGGTGATCCCCCAGTGAGTATAGCATACCAGGGCAATCTATCCGGGGTATGAGTAATTAGTACCCCAACCAACGTAGCCTGCTGGGCATCACAGTTTGACCCTGGGACATACGATCCCAACAGAATGACTCAATTCTGTTCACTTACCTACAACTTGGGTGCGATGGTCCTAGATGTTACCTTCCATCATCACCCAATCGGAAGTGAGATAATCCAACCTTAAAATCCTCATTTTTGCCCACTGATGTTCAGTAACAGTGCCGTGAGTTTCCCTCTGATGCAAGGTTGTAGCGTTCTAACTGTCCCCCGACTAACCCAACCATTTTTTGCTCAAACCAATGGTCAATAATTATTGTCCTCTAAACCTTCTAACACCATGTCATTACACTGCCTACTTTTGCAAATATCCATATTCCTGTGTGATCCTATCGCCCAGTTATTCCCATCTACCATGATAAGCTAATTCTGTATTTAACAGAGAGAAAAATTGTCACTGTAGTAGTTTTTCTTTCTCATTCACATCGGAAAATCGTTTTAGCTGAACCTACTTGATGACACCCGAGAAGCCAATGACCGTCCGGTTCACGTCGAATGGATCCTCCCACGGCTTTGATATTGGGCACAGTGTTCATTATCCGAATCATTCTGTCCAAGTTATTATGAAGGGTGAAGTGAACCAGATTACGACCGATTAGCACATATTTGGTCTTAGAGCTACTAGCCAGACTGAACCACGTCGATCCACTATTGGACACATTGAACAATTTCACCCAAGGCAAATATGAACACCGAACGGATCTAACTGCGAATCGAACTGGAACATTGGGATAGACCCTACGTACACTGTCCCACAATTTTAACGCATGTTTACACGTTTCTGCATAGAGTAGAATAGTGACTAAATCATGTACTGGTTTATGAGGGCAGTTCTTCATTTGGTATTCATAATTCAAGAACCAATCGTCTTCTTCAATCGCCGTCCGCTTTTCGTGACACGTCTCACCCAACAGATCATTGTCTTCATCAACTTCCGCGAGGTTTTTCCGTTTCATTTCATCATCAGTTTGGCCAAAACGGAGCTCAGTGTCAGTGAGAATCATGGCTCGTTCCAAAAGAATGCGTAATTCACCCGAATCGGTGAACTGGTAAATTTTCCTTAATTGGTCTCTCACTCGAGTCAATCCATTTGGGTCATGTACTGCTGGTTGCCTGAGGTGAATCGGATGTAGATTAGTAATAAGAGTAAAAATAATACTAATATTACTAATAATATTGACAATTATTGATGTAGTCATAAAATCAAGCTCATCGCTAGATGCAACCATTAATACCACATTGATCCTGCACGATGAATCATTTGAAAAACAATTTAAAATTTTCAGTCACATAAATAATATTATAGTCAGTAGTAGTTGTTGTAGTAGTGCAGAAGACGTGTCGTATAAGTGGACATATGTTTGACGTGCTTTGTTTCGGCTCACTCTGTTTTGCTCATGCAAAGTCATCACGTTATTTGTTGCTCCAGTGTCCATGATTGTTCTCAGCCACGGATGGTACTTCCAAAGAGTATATAGCACCACACCACACACACAAGGCATGTTATCGATACGCCATTTAAAAAATAACACTCTCATCTTGGTCGGTCCGGACACGTTCGAGAGGGTTTTCTTTTGTGGCATTTGGTATAATGTATGAGAGCTGATATGAATAACTGGGCCTGAACAGGGCTTTGGTTTCATGCCCTGCTTTTGAGTTATCGTATTTATCAGACATGTCTCGTGAGCAGTAATAATTCATTGCACCATAAATTATATAAAACAAAAGTGGTACGATTTAGCACAGATGAATGCTGGAGGTTTCTGGACGAGTCACAATTCGCGACTACCCACAAGACAGTTTTCCCCTAGAAACCCGTAGCGAAACCTTTGACTCAACAGTCTGATCAATAAGCAGTCTAGTACTTGGCCACAGTCTCTCTCAGGAAAAACCCGCCATACGTGCGTTCAATAGTAAATAAGGAAGTGTGGAAAAAAAGTAAAGACCAAAGTAAAGTTTTCTTTTTCATTTAAAAGTGATCAAGAGTCATCCAAAGTCTATGCGGAATATTCAGAGATAACGAACAATTAGGTGAAGTAAAGAGGCGAATGGGGTTTTGCGACTTAAATTTCCCTGTTATTATTAGGAGCATCGAAAATTTGCAACTTGTAGCACGTTAGTAGTGACGAAACACCCCAACTTTGATACGGAGCAGTTTTTAAAAGATAGCATCTTTTAGTTGGTCGATGGGGTAATGTTTTGAAGACTTGAGTATACTAGTATACATCAGTGTATATCAGTGTTCCGACCGCTATGTAGAGGTGGGCACACTCCATTCAATTCTAATTCGACCTAAAAACAAGTTTACCAGTTACCAGTTGCTCACAGCTTGTAAACAGAATACCGGATGAAAATTTGAATGGCGTGTCAAGAAAAAGTTGCTCGAAAACGTGTCCTCTTTGGGGAACTGTTCATCGATGTTCAAAGCGAACTGTCTGTCTACCACTAGATACTCCTGGTCCCATTGAAACGGAACATTTAAGACAAGGACATATCATCACAGTCAACCAGACAAAGGTTTGCATTTCCTGTCTGCACAGTTCAAAACTTCTGGTTATGTTAAAAATCAAACTAGCGAAAGAGATACTCAATCTCTAATGGGGTCTTTGTTGCCGTGATAGATATTTTGCTTTCGTGCACACCCCATGAACACCCCCTTCTCGGTGTTATTATTCAGTACTCAAGTATCGTAACAGCATTTCGCTGTCTCAGTGTGAACTCACCGACTGTCATGTAATATTTAGGCAGATTTATTTGCAATCATCATTATAATCCCTTCCTCAATCGATTCCAATTGTGGACCAGTATTCTTGTCTGGTAAAATAAATGATCCCTTCACTTAACTAGACACAACTACCAACGCAGCTACGGTGAGGGCTGAGAGAGCAAATGAAGAGAATAACACGGATATACAGTAAAGTAAACGAATGAGGAGTTCGAATTCAAGTTCCTGATCTCGGTGCCTCACCTTGTCGTCAGTCGTCAGTCGTAAGTCATCGTAAGTTTTACAGTACCAAGTCATATATATTTATGTCTTATACCGGCTTGAAATTAAGCATGAAGCCAAAGCAACAACAAAAATTACAAAAAATAAGAGAGGTAGAGTAGAATACAGTGAAAGAGGCAGTTAGCAGAAAAAATAATAGGCTGCGACATTTTTTCTTTCACCGTACACGTTTTGATGATTCTCACTTTTTCGAAGAAATAACATTTTTGTGATTACGGGGGGGGGCATAGTTCGACAGACAAACCGCATAAACATTGCACTAATGACTTCTATTCTGAGCCATGTCTCCCAAACTCCCTTGGTCTCCAACCAGGGACGCTGGAAGCACCAAATGAAGCCAATGCTGATGATAGACTCTTCATACCTGCACGCCATTTCATAGTTTGACCAACGCGTCGCCTCTTCCAGCCTTACCCAGCACGTGTGAATAGAGCACGAAAAGGTAGACAATGGACAGGCATTAGCAAAACAGGACCGAACCCCTGGAAGCGGGGTAGAGGGTGGTTATCGGTACCCACCACACGACTTTGCATCTCGCCATTACTCACTCAATGTACCCACCAGACGCGAGCAATGCTTTTCAGACACTGGTTGCTGGACGCAGAAAGACGCGGAGCATCCTCGAAGCGAAGTGGTCAGGTCTCGCAACTGTAGAGTAAGACATTACGAACCACGGCAACGTACACCCGTCCCTTACGAGAGAGCCGAATATCATGGTGAAGCCACAGATGTCACAGGTTTGCGAAAGCTGCTTGAGTTCTCGCTTTCTGCAAATTGATCTTCTCCCGAACACCACTCCCAGCTGTTACCAAGCTCCCAAGGTACTTAAATTTGTCGACGAGCTCAGGCTGATCACCACCACGCACGGGCTTCAGCCGATCTTGCAAAATCATTTTGCACTTGGAAAGCGCAAAGTGCATACCATTTCTGGATACCTCAATCACCAAGCGGTCCAGAGCGTGCAGCTTTGCCTGTGTATTATCACTCAGCAAGGCGATATCACCGGCATTTTACAAGTTAAATGCTGTTCTCGGGACGGGGTTCAACTCCACCGTTTGGAAGCCCAGAAAAAGAGTTCCGTAGGAAATCCTTTATGGCAAACTTGAAGATAGACCGGAGACGACAGAATGAGGCGAAACCTAGCCGTGGTCTCTAACCCAACCTGAGGAGTGACGATACAACTCTTTGAGAATTGATACTTAATTCTCAGTTACTCCATTTCCCAATAAACAGTTCCATTGTGCAGTCCTATCGACGGAGTCGAAGACCACGCGAATGTCCAAGAACGAGATGACTGTTGGTCTACGGGAAATATGAAGGTGCCCTAGCAGTTAAGGGAGAGTGAAGATTTGATCGAGACATCCAAAACCAGCACGAAACCGATCTCGTTCCTCACGAGTCTGTTCTTCCTTCGTTTGATACAACCTGCGAAGTATGACAGACGCAAGCAGTTTGAACTCTACTGAGATAAGGCTTACACCCTTATGGTTAGCGCAGTCGCCGCTTAAACTCTTTTTAAAGACAGGCACGACGATTGATTCCTCCCACAAGGAGGGAACCTGCTTGGAAGTCCAAACTTTTGAGAACAGGGCATAAAGTTCTCCAACGAGCTAGATTCCATAATCTCTAAAAAGAGCTGACGGAAAACCATCGGAGCCCAACTCCTTGTGACGTCCTAAGGCCTGGATTTTCCTTTGGATCTCCGCCTCGGTAGGTGGATCTGTCGAAATGCACCACTGCTTAAGCTCTTTAATTGAGTGCAACTACAAAGCCAGAAAGGTCAGAAGCTGCATCCTCAGCCTCCCCAGAAAGGCATAAATGGAACTTCCCGGAAGGATTAGTTGGGTTTGTCAATCGACTGATGGAACTGAAGTATTGAATACAACACACATCTATAGCTAGGGATCCAAGCGTACGAGCCAAACCCACCTGTTGTTCCAGAAACATCAGGGTCCCCACGTAGAACGTGGCTAGTTTGAATTGGCATCGAGGACAAAGCACGGCATCAGCCGGTGGCATCTGATACGGTAAGACTCGGAGGCTGTTTGAAGAATGGCGAGACAGAACTTAACCAGGATTTCCACCAGTGGCACTACAGCTGGCACCGTCGACTGAAGTACCCGTGGGATGTGAAAAAGGAAACGAAAGTAGGAAGAAAGCGAAGATAAGAGAACAAGTCATGTACGGGGTATGAGTGTGATCGTTGGTGCGCATAAAAGAGCAGTCAATTATAGTAGTAGAATCTTTTATTGGTTGTCTTCGTTGCAGGCTGCTGTACAAATCGGTGACTCAGTCCAGAGTAGACATCTTTATTCGAGAATCCACCTCTAGTCATTGCACAGCCAAGCGTGGCCTGCAAGGCAGCAGGTTTGGTCCAGATGAGCTGGTGGTCAGTTGTTTGTTTCATTCGCCTCTTCCGGAAACTTTTAGGAGCCGGTGACTGGTTGTTCAGCCCACGCGCTCTTCAGACGAGGCTAGACGTCCTGAGTGCCCAGTACACCCCTCCACCGCAGATGCCGGCGAGCATAATGTTGTACGTCTCATACGCCACCCGTGGTTGATTTGGAATCGGGGTTTAGCTATTTCCTCCAAACTGATGATCAATCAGACAAACCAGTGGAGAGCCGAGCATTTTTCTTCGTCCCCTCCTTTTAGTGGGAACACCTCCGCCTTGATAAAGCAGTGAGTAGGACTTCCACAGTAGAGGCTGTGGCAGACACACAGTCAGTTGGGACTATTTGGAGAGGCGTTCAGGACGAGTAGCCATCTCAGATTCTGAAACACCCATCTTCGACCATACTGAGGCATTGATTGTTTTTCCCATATTTGTCTTCTTTTCCGTGGATTGGTCATTTAGATCAATTTTTTAATCTCCACCGGTCAAGAAACTTATCTTTGATGGCCGAAACTGACACTAAATTCTTTATGCCGCTTAGCCGAGTCATGGACTAACCGCTGACAACTTCTTTCAGTTCTGTTCACGAACTACTGATGGTGCACTGTAAGGCCATCTGTTACCAGTGAGAATCAACTAATGTACGGTCTCTATCCCCGTCACATGTTGATATGAAATGATGAACTGCTGTATGCACTCTCCAGATTCCAAAACCCACTATTGCCTGCTGATTTCATGAAGAAGCACCATCAGTTCGGTTGGGTTTTAACAACTATCAGTTATGTACTGCTTCCTCCATCCGATAGATTTACGCATTCGAGGAGTACGTAGATTAACAGGAAATGTGAGTACGTAAAGACATACCTTCTAATGTCTCACATCACTGAGTAGGTGGATCGATTGAACTTCACCCAGGAGGACCAACTGTACAATACTGAAGATTTCGTAGTGACAGTTGCCTTGCAATGAAGTCAAAAGTTGGAAAATAGCCATAAAAATATGACTTCAAAAGGTTTAGCAGGGTTGTGTTAGCAACTGACGGGCGGAAAGAACTAACAAATTTCCTATATTATTTCGAAACCATGCCAGAAGTATTCGAGATTGTGTTAAAATTATTTGGAGTTTTGTCGAAACTACTCGGTAGTGCCACCTGATTGGCTCTTTTAAATGCCGTTCTGATTGGTCTGAAGTCCTGCAGGTCTATCAACTTCGCCCATTTCGCATGGGTGTCCGCAGCGCGCGCTAGTCCACTGAGCATCACACCACAATGTGAGACAATGAGGGCGTACGTAGTCCCAATCTTGTCGTGACCGCAACTAAGAGCCTCAGTAACTATCCCATGACAGCTGTTATCGCGCGACGACCGATAGCGCGATCAGTAGACGGAGACAGACTTCTCAGCCGGTTCGCACGTTCGAATTGGGTGAAATGAGCAAAGTAGTTGAAACGATATGGTGGTCAAAGACTGACTCCGAAGTTAGCAACGCAAAACGAGAGCTGCATTGGAGTCCCATTAATGCAAATTTACCCGAATTTCAATTGATCTTTGCAGTTACTGCGCGGATATAAAAACCATCGAACCATACGAGTATAAAGCTGCAATTCGACTGGGTCCTTGGGTGACAATTAGGCAGCACTTCGAATATCAAAAATTTAGGCCTGTAGATGCAAGAATCTTGACCGTGATTTTCTGGATTTTATGTTAATGAGTCGAAATAATTCACTGCTCAGTTGATTTTGACCCAAAGGAAGTGTTTTCTTAAGTCGCTAGACAAGATGCAATATTACGCATAATTACTAATATGCTACTTACTCCCATTTCACCAAAGATTTACAGAACTGTTGCCTGCACTTGTCACTTGTGTATGACCCATGACTTCAGACCAATCACAACACTCAAAACAGCTAGTCAGATGACACTACCAAGCACTTTTGATACAATTTTTCGAGCACGCCCGACGTAGTTCCGAATTTATCTGAAATGATTCCGAAGTATTGTAGTGGATGGAATAGACAAGGTACATAACATTATTATATTCGACTGATTTTCCAGTGGAGGGCGTACTTTTTCATTCACTGACCGTTCAGTATCGATGCTCATGAACTTTTATGTTGAAACACCTAGGTCGATAAAGGACGTTTCGCGAACACAAGAGCACCACTAATCGTGACATCGAGTCATGCACTCCAACGTGTATAACCATTGAGTGATGGACCTCTTAGACCCTACCCAAGAAGCCTCAAAAGTCCTACATGATCGAGTTCAGTCGTTAGACCTTTTATGCCTTTTTTCATGTCGTAGATTGGCCACCCTTACTCATCTTTCAACCAAAATCCGACTCAGGGAACATTGGAAGCCGAGGAATCCTATCCGGGGACACGAGTAACACGCCCATAGCCTGGTGAGCTCAAGTGTTCTATTTATCGACTTTTCTAAGTGCATAATACTACGCGTCTTACTTCTGCATTGTTGATACGATGTCCCTACCAGATTCGAGCAAAGCTACGAAGAAATCGATGTTCGAATGCTGACAATCTTCATACATCTTCCACTCGCAGGAATCATGTTTCTGAACCGAACAGAAGCACTAGCCTGACTGCCGCAACGTACACTCGATCCTTGATAGATATACTGATGTTATATCGAAGCCACGGCTGACTGAGGTTGGCAAAAACCAGGCGAGATTTCTGTATCCGTTATGTCACCTGGTCAAAGATTGGACTCATTTCATTGTTGATTAGGTATGAAGCTGCCCTTGGTCAGGTCATTCGGCTTCTATGTCCAATACAGTTGGTCGCTAACTCGATTAAACGTAAAAACAAGTGCACCAACAGTAAAAAAAGGATCATGCTAGCATGGTAATCTAGGCACACACTGTTTAGTTTCTGTAAGATCTTTTATTAGGCATAATCTTTAGTTAACGGTATCGTTGATCGTTTTGGATCCACGGTGCTGGCCTAATCCATGATGTTTAACTATGAAAAACGAAGAAGTAGCTTCAATGTTGAAAGCTGGAATTCAACCGGCTTTGAAGTGAAACCCAAATCATTGTTCAGACCTTAATGGTGATCGATTTCATACCCTTGGAAAACCGATGCTGAATTCATGGGAATTAGGTTGTTTGTTCATGCCCATCACAATATGCAGCGTAAATATGTAAACAACTATACAATCACGATTATCTAATTCTAACTTGACAAACTGGTTATAAAATAAATACACCATTCACGCCTACGTGGAAATTTTTTATCACATTATTTTCTCAAGTGAATTGCAGAAGTGAAGACTAACGCGTAACCACAACGACCAACCGCATGGATATAAAAACCTTGAGAATTGAAATGCTACTGAAAATGATAATTCAGTTCTTTAAACCACCATCGAGAACTTGTGTGCTACAAACGGGGAAGCTGGTCCGAAAGCGAACAGCCAATAGGTAGAAAAGAAAGACAATTGAAACGAAACAGACGAAGAAAGATTTTGGGTGCATTTCAGGCCAATATCAGTTAGTAATTTCTCAAACCACCCGGAAGCCAGACATGCCCTACTCCGTTGTTTATCGGTCTGGTTACTGAATTGGAGCCGGGTTCGGTTCCGAAAATGCAGTGCGCCTTATGGCATGTTATATATAAATGGCGCTTGTTCAGGAACAGTATCGTCGGACGTGTTTATGATCGACCATCACGACGAGACTGCACCTTGAAGAGGTGTGATTGCTTGCGTGCACACATGATCCAAAGAGCCATGCAGGATGGCTTCCTCAGGCCGGAGATGCAATCATGTCTGATAGGTCGATCGGTAGAGGCCAGACGGAGCCCAGCCTCTGAACCAGTTGATAGGTAACATCTGGTTCTAGCCACTACGCTCCTAGACAAGACAATCCAGCGAATAAACACGGAGAGAAACAGTTTACCGGTCTAAAAACCTCCACTTGATGCACGTAGTAGTAGAGTACCTGGGGTTTCTCTCAACGGTGGGAGAAGTCATCGCACTTCATTGGACAGCTATCGCCTGCCTAAAATGGGCAGCCCTCAGTCAAAAGCATGTTTTCCCGTCCACGTTCCGCTTGCACCATTGAATGCTTGGAGCTGAGGACAGAATCTGAAAGGCAGATCGATAACAAAGCACCAGCATGCTTGCAACAATGAGGTCTCACGTGACAGACCAGAAGAAATTCCTTCACGGGTTTTTCGGTCACGTTCCCGTACTGGGTTAACGCCCCACTGCCTTGTGGGTCAGACTTTTGAGTCTAGGGCTTCATTTGAGGTTCCCAAATAAATATCCATTCTGCGGCTTGGGCAGCCACGAAGTATGATTCGCCCAGAAACCTCCAGCCTCTTTCCTGTAAAGCGCCTCGCCAATTTTTGACCCTTAATTTAAGATCAATACAAAACGCCGTGGATTACAGTGGCTCTGAAGAAAGCGTAAACTGAATCCACTCCTCAAACCTACAAGTTTACTTCACCTGGCTACCTTTACCGCCCGCACAATATGTCAGATAGGGTGACTGGCTGACCTCGCTAGAACTGTTGGCATTTTTAAAATAGATGTATGTTGTGTTTCCGAAACGAGCACATACGATCCCATTTCTGTGGTCACACTTCGCACCCCAGATACAACCTCAATCTATCGCTTTACTTTTCGTGTGTCGGGTGATCTGGTGTCTAGTGCTCGTGGTCATGCCGGAGTTGTATTCGCGTGAGAATCAAACCGATTTCAAACCTGGTCGGGGTTGTATCAATCACGTCTTTACTCTTCGGCAGACCTTAGGGCACAGACACACCTTCCGTAGGCCCACAATCTATGTCTTCCTTGACCTGAAAGCGATGTTCGATTCAGTCATCTGCACAGTTCTCTGGTACTGCTTCTCATTGAAGAGTGTGCCAGGGAAATTTATTTCTTTTTTTCAAAGCTTGTATGTGAACAACTGAGGCCGAATTCGTGCTTACGGTGATCTTTCCCCCGAGCTCACCACGGGTTGCCCTCTTTCACCCCTTCTCTTCAATTTTGTGATTAAATTGATTCTTGAGATAGCCCTATCCTTGTGTAAGAATAGAGAAATCGATCTTTGCCCAGGCAATAAACTGTCTGACTTTGAATACGCAAACGATATTGTTCTTCTGAGTGAAGATCCAGGTAAGTTGCAAGTCTCTTAGATAGCTTAAACAACAGGGTAAGAATGTTTGGGATGCACTTTGCGCCTCTAAAGTGTAAAGTGCTGCTGCAGGACTGGGCTGGCGCTATACCGAACCTTATCTTAGTAGGGGAAGCTCTAGCTGAAACGGATAAATTGTGTTACCTGGGGAGTTACATCTCACCAGGTGGACAGACATCAGATGAAATGTCATTGTGCATACAGATGGCGTGTTCGGCTTTTGCTAACCTCAGCAATTTATGACGCCGGCGTGACATCCGATTGTTTGTTAAGGGTAGAGTGTGCAGTGCGGCTGTTTAATTTGTTCTTTCATACGGTTCAGAAACACAGCCGTTGGAGGTAGAAGATAGACAAAGACTGTCGGTGTTCGAGCATCGACGTCTCCGTAGGGTTGCTCGAACATGGTGGGAACACCGTATCAGTAATTCTGACGCTAGACGAAGAGTGTTGGGAATCAGAGGTCAGTCTCTGGATGAAGTACTGAATCTAAATAGGTCAAGGTGGTTGGGATATGCGTTATACATGCCCAGCGATTGACTTCCTCGAAGTACGCTGTTCTCTAAGACAGGTAGTGGTTGGAAGGTGGGTCGAGGTGGCCAGTCCATGACATGTTAGAAAAGTATGAGAACCTTGATTAGTGGACTTCGGGTCCACGTGGTCCGCCTGCCAAATGGTTGGAAACATTAAGTGATATGGCTGGAAGCTGCGACCAGAGGAGTAGTTGTTTTCGGACTCTCTCTTCGTCTTCGTGATTCCCGCTTATTATTTGATTTTTCAAACCTGTTACACTTTATGTATGTATTTTTTTGCCCTTTGCCATACGATGCTGAAAGTTAACAACCGGAACCAGAACACAGAAGTGCGAGGTTAGTGACTGAATAAACTGAAACTGTTTATAACTGGCCAACTTTTCGTCTACTACAGATACACCCGAACTGATAGAATTGACCCAACGTAACCGTAAGGTAGGTTGAATTTGAACATTTCCGGCAAAGCCTAGCTTATACCTTTTCCCCACTTGACGAACTGACATTCTTGACCCACCGTTCAACCGCTGCCAGCTTCGGAAAACACCATACATCTGAGAAGACTACCTGAGTGAAAACAAATCTGTCTTTTACCTAAGCTGGTTGGTGATGTCAGAATCCGCATTTTGCATTCAGGCTCAGTAGCGACTAACATATACTACTCGGACCCAGTCGAGCCTAAATGCACACTACTCATTCCTTCAATCACTGTTCCTAACAGATGCAGAGAGAATCCTCCTGTGCAAGTCTCGTCATAATCCACTCGTCGGTGTCATTCGAATTTGAGTAGAACGCTACTGCGCCATCAGGATGTTCTCCAATTTCCTCCTGAATGTGTTATCGTCCACCTCTTCCACCACACCAGTAGGCAGCGAACTCCAAAGGTTTGTGGCCTTCCGGGATAAGTGATAGACCAGCGACAGACCAGTGGAATGCATCTTCAGCAACGACACTGAAGAGTGCGCACATGATAAGGTCCCTAAAGCCGGAAGACAGTCTGCGGCCACGACCCTAGATCACCCCTGGAGATATGGCGGATGTAGATAAGGTCTTCAAGTGTTCATCAGTAGGTTTCTGGAAGAAGACAAGTCGTTTCTATACTATCTTTGTAGTTGGTCTCTCGTAGTTCAGTGATAAGACGAGAAGCAGCCCTCTGTAATATCTCCAGCTTGATGGACCCAGCAGCAGTACATGGGTATGTAGCCACACCACCATACTTCAATCGAGAAAGCATATAGGAAGTATATCATTTATGGAAGGCGCCATATGATAGTTTTCCAAATGAGCGACGAAATGGGCCGAAGATAGTCCAAACAGATGCACGAACTCGGTTGGTATGACCTCCGGTTTTCAGGAAGGCAGATACCACAACCCCAAGAAGGCGTTCATTGGCTGCCGTTTTTAGCAAGGTCCTCAAGAAGATGTAGCCCCGTGGTGACTGTACTAGAGCTAAGTGCGTGTGAGCATACCTCCCTAGGTTTATTGGAAAAGTCAATGAGATGAACCAACGTGCCAGCGTATCTAGATCATTTTGTAGGGATTGTCTATCTACATCACAGTGAGGTTTGCGCCACGAATTTGGGTCATCTGCGTAGGGATGTCAAGGCGAAATGAAAACGACTGAAAGATCATTGATATATGCTAGAAACAGCAATATTTCGAGTAACGATCCCTGAGAAACACCACTGGAGGCGAAGTACCACCTGGATAGTCATGAAAGCTTCCATTCTTAAATTTTTTTTCAAAGGAAGCACTGGATATATCATAAATGTCTGTGTTATATCCTTTGGTCGGATCATTGATTTAGTTACTTTTTTGTGACCACTCACCTTGATTTAGCGACTCTATTATTCATGCGCACCGAAAACCAAGTGAGGAGTAAAATGGACACGATTGCCAGACTACAGATTATCTTCATCTGATGCGATAAGAGAGAAGAAAGATGTTTTAATTAGTGAAACAAGAATAAGCTACGAGAGGAGTTTGAAAACCGACAGTTTTTGTGATTGAAGTTACAAAATCAGGCTACTGAATAACGGACTCGATACGGAAGTACCAATTCTCCCGAAAGCGACATAATGCAATGGATTTCACTGTGAACTAGAGATGTCGGGAATTTACAACAACCCAACCAAAAGCAACGTTCTTCCTGGAAATGACTGCAGGTGAGCAACAATCACAGAGGAGAGGTTCGAAAAATCCGCAATATTCCAAGTTATCAGTATGAGTGAGCACGGTCGAGATTCCAACTCCTAGTATACAGTGTGGACAAAAAAAGTGCATACACATCGGACAGGTAGAATTTCACAATTTACTACTCAAAACCTCGTTGGTAGGCAAAGTGAAGCAAATACCACAAAGTAAATAATAAAGTCAGATAAGGAGGTGTACGCGAAAATTGGTAGATCGGGAAGGAAATTAGCGAACTTGGCCGGTATTTAATGTCAAATAATGGCTCAAGGCTTCACACTGACCTTGAACGAAGAGTTCGTAGGTGATACATTGCTTTTAAGTACATTTCAAAGTGGAACAAATCAACGATGAGAAATTTGAGTATAGGATGCATGTCAAAACAATTGCCTGAAGGCTACTAATCAGAATTTACGCTGCTCTGTGAGTTCGCTAAAAGACTGCATTTCACAAGTTTGGAAAATTTGCTGATGTATAAGGAAGGTGCGCAAACTTAACAATCAGAAAGAGGAAACCAAAACGAATTGCTGGGTATAACGTTCGAGGAAAAGTTCTAACCTGACACACTCAATTTCAATCTCAGATTTGATCCAGGAATAATCTAAAATCTAGTCAAATAGTCAAATGGTATAAAATCGATACACGCAGTAATGATGTAGCTTAGACCAACCGAAGTAGCTTCGCCCAAGTTTTGTTGTTTCAATAGCCATCCTTTGGTATAGAGCCGATGAAAATATCATTTATTAGAGCATGAACGGAGAAAGTGTTGGCGAATGAATACTATACAATATACATTTGCTATTTACGTACGTTGTTTTAGCAATTCTGATATTGGGAGCAGTGCTGAATGCACAGGACAAGTCTACTGGTCCAAATAACAAAAAAATGTCTGCGTATGATGATGACCGGAGTACGGGTTGTTCTCGATAGATATCTCACTGTGGTGATCTCGGAGGCGGATGGCAATGGTATATTGCCCGAGAGGTGCCAGGTGACAGTTCGCTTATTCGGATCAGCCCTAAAACTAACACGATAGAACACCCCACGGTTGCGGGGTATTATCACACGCTTGCACACGGGAATGCCTCTTTTAAATCATTCCGTTTTGTCCACGTGACTCTGCGGTTTTTTGGTTTGCTCCAGTACTCGTAATTTCTATCGATTGTGCATCTCCTCACGAGTAGTCTGTAACACTCCGCCACAGTAGGAGCAGAACGATTAACGAGATCCAGTCCATTACAGATTGGCAAGGAATGAAAATCCCGACTAGTAAAGCAAATCGTGTAGGATATGGTAGGCTTACGGGTTTGTTTCTCATGGGTCCGCATTGAGAGCCGTGGTCAGATGTGGTGACAACTGATGTTCGTAAATTTACACTAATTTTTCATCTGCTTGATACTACCATTTGTTTTTTTTCTTCTCATTATATCTATAACTTAATCTATTCGGTTTCCGGAACCACTGCACCCAGAGCACGGGTGGGGCTCAGATCAACCCGAACTATAGTACTTTCGGAGATTACACATGCGTAGAACGGAGTAGATTGGGCTCGCCAATACGTATACCACTGGTTTTATTTGAAACACTCGTTTATAGAAAAGATATGGGATCATTTCGTAGGCACTGCATCAGCGAAGTCAGGATAATTTGATTACCAAACGCCGATAATATATCTATTTACATTTTACACCAGATTCAAATCAAGCTTGACGCCAAAGCGATCACTCTAACAACAACAACATCAAAAAGATGCGGAGAGAAATAAAGTACAGAAATTGGGGAAAAGTGGTTAGTAAAAAGAACGAATATACATAATTTTCTCTTTTTTACATTACTCTTCATCTGGTTCTGTGTGTTTATGGGGTACTGAAGTTGAACAGACAACCTCTACTACATTCGACCACCGAGTTCTCTTCCTATCCACATCCCTCAATAATTCCAACCAACGGCGATCCTCATCCCTTAGATCCAAGCCAAGAACCACTAAACAAAGCCAGTGCTTCGTCATACCCCTATGCCAACGCATGGCCTGACAGCCAAGTGGCTTCTTCCAAATTTGCTCAGCAAGTGCGAATAGAACACTGTAAATTAGATGACGAACTGGCATACACAAAACATATCAGAACTGCTAAAGGTGGTTTACGGGGAAAACTTCGATCAGAAGGCGGCAGTGCACACGAAATACAACACAACAGACCTCGTCATTCCTCTCTCTATATTCCCAGGTAAAGTCAGCAGTGCTTTGGAAACATCGGTGGTGAAACACAGAAAACCAACGAGTATCCCAAACTTGGAGCAACTAGCTCTCAAAAGCATAAAATGAAACTCCACGAACCTCGGCGATGTACACCCATCCCATTTGACAGAGCCGGATGTCATGGCCGCGCCACGGGTGTCTTAGGTGGACCAGAGCTATTCTAACTATCATTATTCGTGTCGTGATCTCATCCTCAACACTACTTCAGCTTTAATCAAGTTATCGAAGCAATTAAACCTACTGAATACTTCTAGATTATCCCAAGGTGATTACATGCACAGGCTCAAGCCAGTTTGTTAGACTGGTTTGCACTTTCAGGGAGCAAAATGCATATCTCATCTAGACACCTCAATTTTCAAACAGCCCAAAAAGTTTTCTATTGGCTGTACTCTGGAAACATCTCTTAGAACAAATTAGGCAGAAAGGAAACGCTATGAGAGGAATTTTTTCCATTTTCTATGACCGGTAGTGAAATTATAGTCACCCCAACCCACAAGAGTTGATTGCGACACGTAGACTCACTTAGGCTACCACTGACCACTTGATCGAATACAGACACAGGTCAGTTCAATCAACGCGTTATTCAGTTTGGTTCGGTTTCTTTAGCCGCTAATCTCGCAACCTTGGCATTCGGGCTCTATCTCTGCCCTCGTAATTTCCAATTTTCACTTTGCTTTCGACTCCATTCTACTTTAGGCTTGTATTCATTTTGCCCTCGAGGCTTTCTCCGTCATCCTACATCATCGTGATCCACTCTGCCTAAGGATAGTAGAGGCGTTATCGACCAGCCCTCCGAACCTGTACGAACACACATACAAACAGCCATCAATGAAAGCCACATTTCCAAGCAACCCGTTTCAAACTTTCTGGCTAACGTATTCGTGGCCAATGAGCATATACAAAAGGAATTTCTGTCACGGTGTTCAAATTCATCAGCGGATTCAAAGGCATGTCATAAGTTCGGTCTTGGACATGAAGATATAGGGCATCGTTCTGCGTGTAGAGGCGTTCGAATTACCGCAGTATACCTTATGATAGCTTAAAATGAAAATAAACTCCGTGTAAACTGCTCTACCGAAGATTTCTCTAGTGAACAGTAGGACATTTTACCGTCATTCGTCATTTACAGTGAATCTATGTTGACATTTTCAGAAGAAAAAAAACATTTACACGATTAATTTTGACTATGTAGTTTGGATCAGCCCGTACGCGAGCGGAGTGGCGCAGTAATGGTACACGCGCCTTCCAGGTGAAAAGGTCCGGGTTCAAACCCTGAGCGCGGCGGTGGAAATGTACCAGCGATGTGCTCTAACAAGAGTGTAACTGGACTCTGGCGCCCCCGAGTGCAAGTTGGTCGGATGCCCTGAGGTTTGTGCTTGAAAGGTGGAGTCCGAAGGGCAGCCAACCAAGCAAAAAATCGTCAATCCCACCCAGTGCTCACAAACAATTGTGAGTTATATGCAAATGTATATGAACCTAAGAACAATACTCTTGGTTCTAATCCGATAGAGATAATAAATTGTTGTTTCAAATACCGTAGCATTAGTCGTGACTTAAGGCGACACGTGTTTACAAGATAAAACCTCCACTAAGGAAAATAATACCCTATTTTTACCCGACTATTCATATTAATAATTCTCCTAAAGTACACGTAGTTTACTGACTTTACATTCTCTGACTAAGAGTTAGGGGCTCGTGTTCAACGAATCCTCGAATCAGTGGACAGTCCGGTACAAGTAAATTGGGAGACAAGCGCCTCAATTTTTATCAAATGCTTTACTTGACTGAAATGGATAACGGAAAATTCCCCTGCACTTTTCGCATCCGAAATTGCAAGCCATGAGCCGGGATGGAATCGACGACCTTCGGCTAACCGGGCAGTTACTCAACCAACTGCGCTACCGACGTACATCCATCGAACATGGATAACGCAAAGAGAATATCCAGTGAGGCTCTGCAATTATTTCAGTGATACATAAATTTCATTAAATATACCATCAACATTCCATTCATCAGGTAGAACCATGAAAACAGTGGGTTGCTGTTTCGTCTATGTCGGGCTGTGACGTCTGCTCAGGTGACTCGATGGTGATCTTAGAAGTAGGTGCGAATGAACTCTTCATCATGTAGTATTGAAATGAAGTAAACCGTTTGAATTCAGCTCGGACATTCTAATGACGAAATTTGTGATTTCTTTGTCTTCAAGTCTAAATTCGCTGTTCCTGATACGATTTGCGACAGGAATTCCATCAAAGCCTCGAAGGAATCGGATTTTTTCAATACTGACAATCATTGCGCATTTTCCAGCAACAGCTTTCTGGTTTTGGAGCATCGCAGAAGAACTTCTGTCGAGTACCCTTGACCCCTGATGAGCAAACATCAAAGGTGACCAAGCGGCCCTTTAGCATAGAGAAGAGTATTTTATCTGGTAATTTCCACAGAGTGAAATGGAACTGCTATTTAAGTTATTTAATTGATGAATAATCTCATTTGAAATTGTAAAATTAAAAAACTGCGCGTAAATAATCTTAACTGTGTACACGAATGAAATAGTAATCACGGGGGAAAACTGACTAAAACCAAGAGTACTACTTTATAAACATTCTGTTAGATCTTACTTTTTCAAGACAAATCTTTTCAATAATTCGACATCATATTGTTCCCATTCTCCACATTCATATGCTTTGTAAAATATTTCCACTTGAATGTAGTTAAATCCAACTTGACATAAAAACAATAAAAATTAGATGACTAGAGTTTATTCTGATTAACGTCCAATACTGTCGGTCAGGAGAATAAAAAAGGAGTGCTTAATAATCGTCACGAGACGTTGTAGTGCGATCTATTCGAAAAATCGATCACAATTGGATGCCGGATCAGCCATTTGAAACGACCACAGTTGAGGTCACAAGATTTTCCAAATAACCAGCTCACTGTTTCGAAATAGAGCCTATGATTAGTTACTCAGATAATAGGTGTGGGTCTAGAACTCGTACACGCTACTGAACTGCAGCGGCAGTTAACTTCCCGTTAGTGTGATTGTTTACTCTGCTGGATAGGACACATGCTGCATATTGGTTTAGTTCAGTTCTGTTCAAAGCATTACTGCGATGCGTTCCTCAGATAATGGGGAAAACATGTAGTGATCAACAAGGTATGGAGAGGAGTGACAAGCAAGTATGCTGAGAGGCTCGCTCTTATGCAGTCTGCGAAGTCTCCCCACCGGATGAGCGGAAATATAAAGTTTTGTAATACTGTTGTCGTGTTCTATGAATTCTGTTTGTTTTTATTGCTTCTACTAACTCATTTTTATTAAATATAATGGCAGTACTATACTTCAGGAAGGGGGTCAAGGCCAGTAAAAGGGGACCAATGGGGAAAGTAACCGGGGGCGGCGGCAGCCGCAGCTCGAGGATTCGAACCCTAGACAAAAAGGGTCCTATGCCCACCAAGATGACCGTCTGACCACCGTTGTGTGTGTACGCATTCACGGACAGACTATGCATTCCATGTTACAGCCTGAATGGAATTTCTTTGATCTCCTTTAGTCATATCTAGGTCTGCGTAATCTCCACCTAAAATACCTTCCTTTTTGTTTCTATTCACTCTGAGCACCCAGCTTTCGATAAAAAAGGCTTCATTCACAACCACCGTAGGGTGCGAAGCGTGTTCTCTAGGGGTGCTTCGAATGTTTACTACTACACTATTACTGCTACTACTACTACTACTACTACTACTAATACTAATACTAATACTAATACTAATACTAATACTAATACTACTTCTACTGCTACTACTATCACTACTAAAAACAGTAGCAGCAGTCGGATTTTATCTTTTATCTGATTTCTCGCGAGAAACAATGCGTGACATTGTACGCTTGAGAAAATGGTGAACGACATTGGGATTTGCAAATTGTACTTCCAAAGGTGCTATTTTTTAACCACAGAATGATCGGATAAAGCTACCTACGTAAATCGGGTGAACCGTTAGTGGTACATAAAAGTAGCGTGGACTAGTTCAGTGCAAATGAACGGATCCTGATGGTCTATTTAACAGGGCCTTCATAGAAAGCTCTGGTCGAATAACAACTTGTATAGTATCTAATCACTGGTATGTCTTCCATTATCACAGCTTTTACTACTAACCTGATCGCGGAATAATCCACAGTATTCAGTTTGGTCTCCTGAATGTTACAGACTTAAATGGATCTAGTTCATTTGCCGTAACCATTAACCGTTATCATTATTATGGCGAATTAAAAAAGAAGTAAAAATAATGATAGCAATATGATGATTAATCTGTAGGAATACAAAAGCCCCACTCTTCATGATACGTGGTCGTATCTTCCTACCGATAATTACTGGTTATATGGATCTCGTGGAAATCCGGCACAGAAAAAACAGTCAAGTGCCAGTCTGGCTCCTAATATATTTAATCTATCTTATGAACTGTCCACTTAACGGCGCTTGCCCCACCAAGGTTGAAGTAGCTTTTGGTAAGTGGTTCATGTCTACTGAGTAAAGTCGACAACACCATTCTGACTATGGGTTAAACCTGCTTATGGTGTTTTGTCCCGTACTTGGAATACTGTAATGAAACTAATGTTTGCATATTATTACCAACTGTTCTGGCACTAATTTCACTCGAACCGTTAAGTAAGTAAGGTAACAACGTTGGACATTTATGACATAATGCACGGTAACTCCAATTATTGCGTGCACAGCCATCCGTGCTTATTTCAAACCTGGACGCAGTTCGTGTTGCCCAGTGATTGAAGGAGTCTCCGATATTGTATTAGTATTATGTATTAGTCAAAGTAACTTAAGAGAATTTCGGGCATGTCGGTGAAAATCTACTAGACTTCATTTCACAAAACTGAAATGAATTGCTTTAAAATTGTGGTAAAATCTCGCACTCTGAACGTAGTTTCTTCAATTCGGTTAAATCAGCTTGCCGTATCTTTCTCGACCGTTCCCATGCTTCCAACTTGGTTTCCCATTCCAGACTTCTCTAAAAGCCAGTGTCATCTGCCTGTTCCGCTTCTTTTCTTTCATGGGTAAAAGTTTATTGAATCTTTCGGCAAACAGGGTCCCTGTACTTTCCTTCTATCTTTTCACTACCTATATGAGCAATTAATCCATGGCACCATCTGTGCAAATTTTTTAGTACACTGATGACGTGGTGCTCTGTTAGCTGATCTCCTATCAGTCAGACTTTATCTATTATTTTGAGAACTTATGCAATATTCAGAACTTGTCTCCTCATTCCAATATATATATATATATATATATATATATATATATATATATATATAATGTCAACACTTCCAAGTTTTTTGAGTCCACTCGCTCTCCTTCTTGTTCCTATTACCCCAGTGAGCTCTCGGTCATCAACGCTATCTCCATTACCAGAGCTGACTCGGTCAACTATTTGACGTTGCAGTCAGCACAAATTCAAAGTGGTCTTTGCATAATCTGGGCTGTGCAAAAAGCCACATAGACTGCCTTTTCAAATTTGTGGCCTAAGGCTGTTTGAAGCCAGGCAGGCTGGTATTTTTTCTCCTGTCCATCGGTGCATTCTCCCGTTCTGACTCCATTGGTCTCCCGTACTCCTTCCTAGTCTGGGGAAAATTTTAGTACCATAAACCACGGCCTGGCTGCTGCAAGTCGTAGACTCATTTACCTCCAATTAGTGATTTACACGATGCAGATTGTTAAGCGTTTGCCATGAACATTCTTCCGAACCCATCGACTCCGTTACTTATCTGCATGGCGTTTGTATCTCTCAGTACACGTTCCGCATTCATATTTACCCCCTTCCATATATATATATATATATATATATATATATATATATATATATCGCAACCCAAAAGTGCCTTGTTCAGCAAGTGGTACGTATGAAAAGGGGAAAATCACCGGGAAATTTCACATGGACATCAGTGGTTGAACTAATCCTTCTCAGCAGACTTTTCTTCATTTAAAGTGACAGTATTTGGCACATGCACTGAATATGTCACCTCGACTGGGGGTGAAACGTTTGCGATCTAAACACCAAGCTCAGCAATCAGAATATCATGATTTTCCTCCTTTTTGGCCGCAATGTGAGTTTGTTAACTAGCATAATTAATCAGTACAATATCATATGATACATTACAATACAATATGATATGATACGATAAACTCTTACTTTTTGGTGCTGGTCTGTCCATTCCAGGGCTGAAAGTTCCCGAACCAATAGCATAACAACACTGCTTTTACTACCTAGGCTGGTTTTACCTTCGAAACCTTGCTCTTCGATGCTGTTATATTACTGGTTGGATGCACGCACTTCCCGTTAAACCAGATTTTATTGGAGACCTGATATTTTCCAACTGAGGCCTCGGCTCACTTGACCATACAATCCACGTAGTGAAAGAGGTCAATACATCTGCTGAATCCTCTTGTCCGGTCACTTCCATTATGATCCAGTAATTCTGATGACGTTTTTCCTGATCCCAAAAGATTATCCCTGATAATTGGCGTACCTTTATCGCACGGTATTCAGGGACTTCATTCTGTTTTGTGTACACCACTATGTTATTCTTGTTTCATGTCAACAATTTTGTACAAAATGCAAGTTCTTTCTTTGGCTTTCTATTTGTTAAGTATTTCTCGTGGTCTTCAGTTCACAAGAATATACCGAGTGATCTTTTGTTGCTTCGGAATTCACAAGTTGTTCTTAAACTCTTTTCGCCCACAGACAATACCATTGTATTAACTGATGCATTTCCAACAGGCAGGAACGCTTTTCTTGAACAATGCGGTAGATCAGACATGTACATTTTTTGGAGACTCGCAAAAATTAGAATAAGTTATCCGAAGACCTAAAGGGAAACACTGACTGTCCATTGGGAGTTGAATTCCCGCATTGGGATTTATTTGGTGCTGAGCTGACCATGGTTACTGATCATGAGGTGATGAAATGTTTTTATCACTCGGAATGGTCACTGGTGAGACCGTCAGCTGCAATGTTTGAGTGTTGGAGCAAAGCACTGGATTTCTGTGACTACAATATTGTTCGCTGAAGTGGTAAAAATACTCAGCGTGCAAACTTCTTATCCCGATACGCTCCTGCCGCCAAGCCTCCTCAGACTTCAGACTGAGCACTGATACCATCCTATCGTACGCGGAGAGAAAAGATGATTCAAGATACACGTAAATACTTCACATATCTCTTACTGACTTTACATCGTGGATGGACTACCGATGGAAAAGCAGTGATATGTAGTCTTTTTCGCCCAAACAAAAAAACCTTTTGGTCACTGCAGATGGACCGATGTGCTTTACCGCCTGTGTTGTTGTTCCTCGGAAGCTTCTATCACATTTACATTTACGAAGATTTAGGAGTTGATGAAATGCAGTCTTTGACCCGACTGGCATGCCGGTAGCCTGAGTTTAATGCCGTCATTATCAGAACTGCTAATAGTCGTTAAAGGTACGAGAAGCATTATCGAACGAGAAAATGGCTTCGTTGGTCCGTTTAGCGCAAACCTTGGCAACTTGTGAATGCCGATTACCGGGGTTCCTTTTTGGGCAAATTATACGCACTGGTGGTTGTCTATGCTATTTCACACTGGCCATGTGTATTTTAGACAAATTCACCCACAACTCAGTCCACACAGACTGCCTTGCGCAAAATATTCAGAAGAGGAACAGTGCCTCCAGTACATTTTACCGACAATGATACCCAATAACCTATTAAGTACCTCAGTGATTCGTTAGGAGGCCTTGTTTTTCGCCATTTGTATGCACCGTTTGCCAAAAAATCGCCCCTCCCCCTCCTCTGAAATAACCGAGAAATTGTACGTTAGTGAACCCTTTCACTGAAATCAAAATGCATTTTTATGAATTAAATAGTGTAGTTATTCTCAACCGGTCACTCATTAGTATGTGGTTAAACAATGTTTGGATGGTATAACACCATTTAACTGTCTAGTCTTGTTGGTTATCAACCATCTGCTAGTATCTTGTGACATACGGTCCTACTCCCCATTTAGGGCCATCTTCAACTACCCAAGAGATCTGTGTTGTCATCTCTGATTCAATTCCCTTCCGAGTTGATCCCATAAATGTTCAGCTGGATTGAGATTGGATGTTCGAGATGGTAACGGCATTCTCTTTGTACCGTGATGAGCATGCAAATCGCGCACGACAAGGGAACAATAGTCAAGCGCGTTATCGTCCTGGAAAATCGCTTTATTAGTCGCGCACAACAGTGACAAGATGTGTCTTATCAGGACTTCTAGATAAGCTTGACCGTTGGCGGGGCCGTCCAGAAATATCAGCTCGCTTCCATCTTCCCAACAGATGGCTCCTCAGACGTGCACTGAACCTGTATTGTGCTGCATCATTTTTGTCATCAAATCACTTGATAGATTCAGAGATTTGTTTCCAAACACAACTTCGATGAGCATGTTTGAATAATGAAAACACTGACTCATCGGTTCAAATGATGGATTTCCATTATTGAACCGATTGATCAATCTGCTCACTGTCCATTTTGAATGACCAGAATACTTGGTAATCTGGTGACATGACTTCCCTGATTCTCATCTTCCGATGGCACTCCAGTCGACCTTAATTTTGTGAGAATCACGTGAACTCGTAAGAACGGATAGACGTGTGGCAGACATGGACGTGCTCATAAGTGTGTGGTTCATCTTTATATCAAAATCCATGCAAAAGTAGACTGTTTGACGTTAAAGTACAACAGTGTTGGGCTTGCTTGAAATATTCCGAACTGATGGTTCGGTGCCTCAAGACCGTAGTTTATTCAGGATGCAACCATTTTCAAGGGGAATCGTTTACTGCCAGCCAGTGGCAAAGTTATGATTCGAAACTGTAGTCGAATGGTGACCATACCTGATAGTCATGGCTAGACGAGTCAACGAAAGCACTGTTCAGATATGGTTGTTTCGCCCAGTAGGGCTCCTATTTCAGATGCTGGATGTTCAATCCGGATCAAGAGAAATGCTAGTCAGAAGATCGTGAAGAACAACAGCAATGCCGGAAAAGACTGCAAGCTTAATTCAACATTTTAGTGACTCTGATCCCTTCTATTGTATTTACATAGCATGACAGTGCACATGCTTGTGTGGACTTTATAAACTACTACAGTACGCGATGTGCCGTCCATATTCGTGTTCTGATCCCGTGGTAATATGTGTAGGATTGTACTTCCTAAATCCAATACAATATCACACTTGACAACTTCAAAACAAATAAAAAGTTGAAGGGTGTAGACAAATGGAAACACGTTTTCTCTTGTCTCAACATAATTGCGCTTTCATTTCTTCCTTCTGTTAAGATTTTGGAAGCATTGCTATCCCATTTATTCTCAGTTTTCGATTTGATCTCGATTCAAACCTATTTATTTCAATCCTACCTAACGAGAAGCTGAGATGCGCCGAGTTTGGGACAAAACTCAGGACTAAGAATATGTAGGTACCATCCGCGAGTAAATTGGTATTTATCAGTGTAAAACATTGCGGTCTTCAGTCAAGGGGAAAGTTATTACATCTAGGCTAATTATCCTACAGGGTTCGAAAGCTTGATCCGCTAAAATCTCAAGGTTACGGCAGATAGCTCATGTTTGATCATCATTGTCTTTTAACGACTGCTTGGAATATCCGAATAACAATGTTGACATACGATGTAGAATTTAGTTTGAAGGAGGGTACTCTCGCTATTAGTTGGACCGTATAGTATCTTGATGAGAGGACAACATTTCTCCGGAAACACACCACCGGTTCGGCGGTTGTTGCGCTCATCAGGTATGAGTACTCGGTACTCTCCAGCCCAATCATTCCTATACTTGAACACTCCATCTAAGGTTCATCATCTCAATCTCATTTGAATCGTTAGGAGCGTGTATGGAAGGAGAGTCCCAAATTTAAAATCACAAGATGATTTTTTCCAAAGTTTTTTGTCGGTTAGTCAAGGACAACCCTCAGAACTCATTGTTCATAAAACTTGAACTGCGGACGGAATTGCGGCTTTTACGTGCTGCGAAAATAGTTTGCAAAGATGAACAAGATAAGAAGATCGGGTTGTATTGAAAACCAGGACAGTGTATATGCTCGGCATGAAATGATGACATCATGACCAATGGTGATCGAGTGATGTAGAGAGTTTACCCATCACCTCGGAGGTCATCAGCCCGCCACTTTGGCGATGGACATTAAACCATTGTGGTCCGGCTTGTTACCTAGCCTGGCCAATTGGAAACTTTTGTGGTTACCCATTTCCAAGTCTCGAAGGAAAGTCTCCTGTCAATTACCACTAATAGTGCAATGGGCATTCGAGGTTACGGGGCATACACCTTTTACAGTACTCATGCGCAATAAAGTAAGATGAATCCGAAATAAGCCGATCATGACGTCTCTTAGGGCCAGGTAGGAAACCTGACAGATAATGTTCAGGACACAGTGTCATAGTGTATATTCGAATAGAATTTTGCAACTTCCTGATAATCTTCAGGGAAAAAATCGGAAGTAGATTTTTGATCATTAAGGATGGAACTTCAGTTGGGCTTTATCGATATCAGTGTTGTTCAAAATCCGATTTTAAAAATACAAAACGTTTATAATGATCTGATATTCCTCCAGGAAAATTATCATTAGTATCTGGTGTGGTGACGTTCAGCATAAATTACTTTTTTAGAGCACGGTGATCCCATCCTTACCGGTATCACTTCTGGGCTATTGAAACGGTGTCTTACTCACCACTTCTCGTCTACGGGTCAATTATTCTGGCTAATCACGATAACTCAGTGAGACATTTTGAGCTCTGTCGCCATTACCCTTCATAGTGGCTACTAGTAGTCATAGGAGCAAAACAGACTTCGAGAGCAAATAGATGACGTAGAAAAACAAGATTTGTCACAAGTGTTAGACGGAGAGCTTTTGAAAAGTCTGTGAATTCGGCATGGTGACAAGACGTTGGTATCGTTATTTCGAACAAAAGGTAGACGTGAGAATTAGTATACAGTACTGTGGTATGCTGGATGCGGTGTTCTTTCGTAGGGGGTTACACGTGCACTATCTGCAAAGATACAGAAGGAAAACTCGGTGAGCCAGAGCTCAGTAAAGGCATAAACAAGCATCATTATTTCCATTGATAAAGATGGGAATGGCGACTTATGCCCGAGCGAGTTGCAAGAACAAGTTATCACGTGATTATCGATCCATTAAGTGGCCTTAAGTTTAAATCACACGTCACGGGTCACACGTAAGATGCTATTTTCTCGTCCTTTTAGGCATTTCCATTTTAGAGAGGTGGGTTTTCTTCTACTTTTTATCACCATTTGCTTTAATATTCTGTTTCAGTTATTAGAAATCATAGAATTATCTCTGTTTACTAAATCCTAGTTTAAGAGAGCATCAAACACTTTGGTAGACTATATTCAAATTAAGTCAGATCAAAATCTATCTTTATTGTTTGCATCGTGGCTAGATAACAACACGTATTCCTCCGTTTGTATTAATCACAGCCTGAATAAAACATTGTGTGAACACCACAAAATCGTAACAAGCAGGAAGAATGTCGTAGAACTTGTCTTCTTGGGAGCTGCGTGATGCTTTCCTATTGGATTGCCTAATCCAAAGCAGCAATATGACTGAGAGGACTTCGCCGGGTCTTTTTTGGATCTACGATTCACCGAAAAGCTTAAGAGCAACCAAGCACAAACTGCCACTCGATAGGATTCTATCTACTACTTTAACGCATTTTTACGTGAGATGGGATCTTGTTTATATCAGCCGGGATTTACTGACAGAAGCACCTTCATTTTCAATGGATCTTGATTTGAATCTCCACCGCTCATTTGATAGAGAAGCACAGTTATGCTTGTTTCAGCTTGCTTGTCAAGCGGTTGACCAGTGAATGATCACCGTTTCTAGAATTAGCCTTTTGGATTCGCCGGCAAGAGCGTTGTGGTAGTTGGAGATCCTGGACTGAGAGCCCAACAGATGGCCAATCCAAAATGTGCGGGGGTGCTTTGGGAACCAGCCGTTGAACAACTCTTGATTCACTCTAACGCGTACTCGCAATGTTAGCGGCACGATAATTCTGGGGATTTGAGAAAAAGATAAAAATGAAACCATTGTCGAAGGAAAGCCAAGACCGATCCAAAATCGATCATTAATCTCCTTGAGAAAATACCCGAATCTGACCCAGCAGTGCTCACTTTGGGTCGGAGTTCTAGGTACTCGACTTTTTTCACATAATGAGGTATTCTAGTTAAATAGAGTCCATAACCTGCGAAATAAGCCGATTGTGTTCAACTTGCACAGACTGACCCATAGAGAACAGCCAGCGGGTTCCGATTTTCTGTTTGATTTCCTTATCGGAAACAAAACCACTCAAACTGACTTAACTCTCCAGTCTGTAACATTTGAAGGGTCGTGCAAGATGAGCGGTGACTGGTTCAGTAAATCCAGCCTATTCGTCGTTATGGTGTAAGCCTCTGTCGATCGCAGTCGAGAAAAAGCCGAGGAGTTTCTCGCGGAATCACCACAACCTCCCTCTCAGAGCGAGCTGGAATTGTAGTACCGTTTTATCAGGGGATACAAATGGAATAGTAGATTGGTTGACTGGTTGACTGATAAATATTCTATAGGTCTACATGGCCTGAAGTTTTTCATTCTAAAGGCAGAAACTGACCTTGGCTGACCACCTCGCAATAGACTACACATTGTGCGTTGTATTCGGGACGACCTTGATAACCAACGAAATGACTTTCGAATAGTCATCTTGTGATTCTAAAAACGGACTCTATGCTTATGCATGCCCCTTCCCGTTCAGATGAGATTAGAGTGATAGACCCCTGGTTCGGTTATTCTTCCGTTAAAGCTGAAATAAGAATGCACTTTGATAAACAACCACGATAAGGTATTCCTATCACTGCTTCTAATCGTCTAAAATGTTTTAGCTGGAAGGCCAGATCAGGATTATTTTGTGCACACTTTGCCATAATTTGTGGTTAGATCGGTGTCTTTCGTCGATTTCTTAAGCTGACAGTGCCACGCAATTTTTTTCAAGATAATTCAGAAAAATTTTTGTTTGGTTGGCTGTCCCTTGGACTGCACGTTTCACGCACAAACCTCAGGTCATCCGACCAACCTACACTCGGAAGCACCAGACACGAGTTTCGCTCTTGTTAGAGCTCATCAGTGGTACATATCCACCACCACACCCAGGGTTTCGACCCGGGCCCTTTCATCCCGAAGGCGTGTGTGTTACCACTGCGCCACCCCGCTCCCGTCCAGGCTGACCCGAATCACCAAGTTTAGCTTGTTCAGATATCGTCCTCTATGACAGCCAGAAATGCCCGACAGCTTCAAATGGGGACACGGATGTGGCGGAGGACATGCTTTACTGATGAGCTCTAACAAGAGCGAAACTCGTGTCTGGTGCTTCCGAGTGCAGGTTGGTCGGATGACCTGTTTGTGCGTGAAAAGTGGAGTCCAAAGGACAGTCAACCAAACGAAAATTAAACAATCCCACGCTACTTGCAAGTAATTGCGTTATATATACAGCTGATATTGACTCGTCACTGTTCCATTTCATTCTACGGCTGTCACGGTTGGGCCTTCAAAGTGGGGCTACATAACTACCAAAAGAAGTAGCGATCTGCAAATAAATTCAGGCTTGGGAGATCACAACAAGACAGACTTCGGTGGCTTGTTAGTGGCTTACACACGATGCGCAAACTCATAACGCATAGACTGGGTTTGGTGTCAGTTGTGAGTGTCGTTCGAATCGGTAACGTGCGATGGTTACTTGAAAGCCGTAGTACTCTCTGAATGTTCGTACTGGTCATGTTCTTGGAGTTTCACTTGAAAAGTAATTCTGTCCACAAGTAGACATTTCGGAACGCCTTGTTTCGAAGCTAAATAACTAAAAAGTAGAATATCATTTAGGTCAAGACCTATCTTCAACACCATTCACCATCTCTAGTAAAGTACAGTAAGTCTTCCGTCTACTATACATTATCTTCTAACTTTCCTTAGATGTTTAGACACTGAGTTTCTGATCTACATAACGGTGGAATTCAACTGCTTCCAGCAATCAGACTTTTCAACTTAGTACAAGCAGATTACATAGTTTTGCATGTTAGCACTTTACACTAAGTGCAGTGTATCACAAAGGGATTTGAGCATGAAGTAGTGGACCACAGTTTACTTTTTATATCTTTTCCTGCATGTAATCACCGTTTTGTGATTGCAGGGTGTTAAGACAGAAGTAGCCCCTAAATTCAATCACTTCGAGAGCCGAAGGATTCGGTGAAAGTTAAACCACATCACACCTAGTGTGAGTCAGGCTGAGTTTCTCCAACTTTTGACACATACAGCGCATTTGTGATATCTGATTCTCTTCGATGAGTCTGATGCGCTACGCTGCGATACTTAGTATTCTTCAGTGCGGTGGTGTGACCCATTCGGCCCCTTGTCGACCGTCGATTTCACCGCTCCCTTGCTGTGCGCATGGCTTCTAACGGCTTGGGCATATTTTTGGTTTATTGGCTAATCTACTGTTCACTACAGACAACGTTTCCTCAGTTATATGACAGCTACTATATAAAAGCTTGCTCTTTCACTGGATTTAGTTGTGGTCCAAGAGAAGGATACTTTCGTAATTCAAAGACGGCAAGTCTGTGACTAACAGTTGAAGTTAGTTGCGGACTTGATATATTAGTCTCAAAGGGTATTGAATACGAAACACATTTTGAACGTCAGTGGTAGATTTGATCTATCAATAATTCGATTCATCATGCAGCTAAAAAGGCTCTAGACTCACCATTGAAAGCCATGGAGGCTGTGTATGGCTGTTTTTTCTTTGTTAGGAATTATCAGCAGTACATATCTAACGAGCCTCAACTGAACCTCGAGCATACACATTACTTGCACCCCGGTTGTGCTAATGTTGTACCAGTGGAAAAGTCGCAGACCTTGAATATGCGGATGATATAGTTCCTCTAAGTGAAGATCCAGGTAAGTTGTAAGCTTTTGTAGAGAGCTTGACGGACTGCGGAGTGATGCTCGGTATGCGTATTGCACATCCAAAGTGTGAGATACTGTTGCTGGACTCAGTTGGTCCAACACCAAACCTTCCAGTGTCTGGGGTGAGCATAGACCACGTAGATAAATTCTGTCATGTGGACAGATGCATTTCTTACGGAGGTCGGATATCGGATGAGATGTCTTTGCGTATACAGAAAACTCATTTGGCTTTTGCCAACCTCAGTCCTCTATAGTGTCAACATGACATCCGTTCATCTATTAAGGGTCAATTGTACTCCTGCAGCAGTTAGGCCAATGCTTCTGTATGGTTCGATGACATGGTCACTACTAGTGGTGAATATACGAAGACTGTCGGTATTTGAACATCGATATCTTCGGAGCATTGCTCGAATTTGGTGGGAACACCGCACAAGCAATGCTGAGGTTTGGTCGAGAGCCTTAGGTTCGCGAATGAAACCATTAAATGAAACACTAAATGTCATCAGGCTAAGATGGTTGGGACATGTGTTACGCATATCGCCTAACAGGATTCTTTCATGAGCAATATTTGTTGAGGTAGGTGACGATTAGAAGATGAGTAAGGGTGGCCAGTCCATGATATGGGAGAACGGTATGAAGAACCTAACGAGTGGACTTGGCCATGTAGGTCGTATTAGACTTCCTTGGTGGGGTTCAAGAGACCCTCCCACTCAATGGTTAGATACGTTGGGAGATATGCCTAGGTGTCTCGATCAGTGGTGTTCTTGTATCCACAAACTTTATTCATCCACTTGACACCAGTATTTGTAGTTCTCTTTTTACTTCCTTCATGCTCTCTCCTTTTTCATTATTTCTTTTTGAGGTTGCCGCTAGGAGAAAGCAACCGAAACCATAGCACCGAGTGTACGGTTACTGGCTGCCTGAACGGAAGAGTAATGATGCACATTAGTTGCACGTTAGTTGCGCGAGGGTGTTACGGCTTAATCATTGGAATCCCATCACCTCCGATCAATGAGAAACACTTATATGAAGACAGAGCACAGTTGAAAAAGAACTGTATTTGCCACACCCTATGGGTGCCGCACAAAGTTGGTCTTCAAACCGGTATTAGATGACCTTGAGCTAACTGTCCACAACTACCACTCGGCATAAGTTACGTCAACGGCTTTGGTATAATTCAATACGAGTGTGGGGAACCTTTTTTGGTTAACGTAGTGCCGTCGAAGTCGCAACTGAATGATTATAATTATATTCATATTGTGATTTCGTGAGAGAGAGAGAGAGAGAGAGAGAGGAAGGGAGAAAGATAGAGGTCGGATCTGACACGTAGCAAAAACGACCCTTCAACATCTTTGTTCTGATAGTACAGATACGTTCTGCCAAAAGTGCTCCCTTTCTAACCAATCTGACAACCACATCGGATCTGAAGGCATTCCTGCCGCATTACGGTACTGCAGTACACTGCACCACTGAAGAGATTCAGGCAACTCTGTTTAGATCGAGCAGCCTCCTACCGTCACTGATACACCTTGATTCCAGTACTTCGACATTTAATTAGATCATAACAGTGCAACTACACTGCATCGTGACTGGACAGTACCTCAACGTTTTACAGTAATGCCTCTCATATAGCCTTTTACTCGTCTTCTTAAATTTCCTTTATAACTTAATTTTTTTTATCATTAGCTCATTGTGTTTCTGTTAGCTTTGCTCTCAAAAGAAGTATGAGGTTGAGCGGACTTAAAAGAGTACCTCGTATGTAAACGAGTGTATTGTGAAGTAACTTCCTGGAAGATAATTAAAAAGACTCTAAAAACGGTCAGTCTGACTGCAGTACGCCCTAGTAAAGACGCAGCGAAATGCTCTGTAACGTATCGTGCAATCTAATGCTCTTGACTTCTGAGTTCAAATGCTCTTATTGTATGGGAAGTCCACTGAAATAAGAACTTACTGCCCGGTCGTCGTTATCTTGGTCACTTAAGAGCTCCCATGGATGTAGTTACCTCATGTACTATTTATTTTTCGTTCTATGTTACGTGTAAAGTCGTGAGCATTTGTACTTCGGACTAAAGAGATTCGTTCAACTGTACAACGGGAAAAAGGTTACCGCATATTTTAGGTGCAGATAGTAGCTCATCATCTACCGAAGTTCACTGATCATACCGCTTTACCAATCGCGGTTAGTTAACACGTATTCGGGGCCACATCCTAATTACGTGTGATGACTGCTCATAAACTAGTCATTCAGTATCCTGATTTTATGCCGTTACAAAACAAGCAACCAGGAATTGTGTGAACACATATCTGTGATTCGTACCTGACACCGCATTGAGTTGTATACTCCACCCGGTTTTAGGATAGTCCCTTCAATTTGTCTATGGTGCTAAGGCAACACACTTCGCATAGCGACAGTTAATTTACACAAAACAGTCCTGTAATCTGTAATCTTTAGGTTTCAATTCTCCTGTGTGCCAGGCTGAGGATTATTTCGACCATTGTAATGATTCACAAGATATCTGTGTATCTATTCTGCAGAGGCAGACACAAGCTGCTCGATGTAATTTCGGTGATCAGCTTGAAACCCGAACTTCGTGTTCGGCTCATTGTGGGCATTTATAGCTTACAGTTTCAACAAAAGCTGCTCCCGTTATCAAAAAGCGCGCTGCAAAATGGGAGTGATGTATGTTAACAATATCGGGATGTGAATAACCCTACGGATGCTATTGCTTCGGTCATATTGTGTGGTTCATCTAAGAAGCCTCGTGACTTCGTCGGTTACCCGATGCGCTATCATTTTCTCCGAAGTCCAGTACGTAGGTGAATACTCATTTCCGAGTGCAAAACATCTCTTGCCCTCTGTCTTCTGTGAACAATTCATTAGGCAAACGCAATTCTTCTATTAAAATTCATTCACGCTCAACAAGTCGCTTTTGCAATACTAAATGTCACAGATACGGTAAACAAGGTCACAGTGATAATTTCTTATCGTGTGATCTACACATCGAGTAAATTACGATAGATCAAAGTTAGCTTCACTTCAAGGCGGCCATAAAGGCGCTGAACTTCTGGATGGGAAAAATGCAAGTGGATTTTCCATTATCTAAGATTCAGACTCCTCGTGCCAATAACGTATTCTATTGGTAAATTTGACGGTCCACTGGATCGCTTTCAGCCGTGTGCTGCTCGCCCCTTTAGGAAGTGATTGACGAGGCCGGTCCAGTGATTAAAACAAGCAGAGTTGCTGGGTTTTTAATGGAATAGTGGTTTGCGCATCATCGGATGTTCGCTTACGTTATTCGCACTGGGTTTGTCATGCCGCGATAGTTCAGTTGGTCGAGCGTCTGCCGGGTGCGGAAAGCCGCCGGTTCGACCTCGGCTCTCGGCAATGGTTGCAAGTGAATTTTCCACTATAAAACATTCTACGTTTTGTCCTGTCTTACTCTCGTGTGAGGTCTTTTCTCACTGCGAGTCATCTCAGTTTATCGCTAAAAGATGGATGCTTTGGGTGTTGGCCCATGTGTCCAGCCATTGCATACAGTGTATTGGTTCAACCGGTGGGAGTGACCAAGCCTTGAGATTTAAACAACTCTGACAGGATCAATCTCTCATTCTGTTGATCCACGCCATGGACCGGCTATCCTATCACGCGTCACCTCATGGGCTCAAGCCTCGGGCTAGGTATAACACATGTTCAGACTGCCAATGTGAGTTGGCTGTCTACCAACAATGAGTCAACACGTATCCTCGCACGTTTATCCCTGCATGAAGCTGCGTTTTCATTCCACAGCCCAAGAGGACTAGTATTTCGTTTTCTAACCGTGACCCTCCAGACCAGAAATGGTAGGTGTTTCTATACCTCTCCATTACGCTGAGTCACACACTGCACAACTTTTTGCGTACTCACCGTGCCCCGGGCACCCGGCTGCATAAACGAAGTAGCCGCGTCAGTCAATAGGCCACCGAACACCTTCACGCCTAAACGCAACCGGATTTCTGACCATACACACTCGTACTTTCCGGCGCATGAAACTCATTCAAGGACTGGGTTCATTTAATATCCCTTAGACCGTTGTCTGTTTGCTGCAGCGAGTGCACACGCACACGCACACACACATTCATACACCTACAAATACACACCACAATTATCACTTTCGAGGACGAACGCTGCTGCAAGTTATGATATTCTGACCAACACGAGCACCAAAGTGTACCGGTGGGTTTGACAGAATAGGATGTCTGCGACGAAATTCTTCGCATGTTTTCCACAGACTGAGGCCCTCAGTCTTCAACGTAGCTATCTCGTTCATATCGAACACAGACCAAGCCATGTGAACACAACGGCGCATAAATAAAAACCAACCATTGCAACAACCGTAGAGGAATCCGTAAATCCAGGCTGAGCTGAATTCACTTTGAGTGAGTGCACCATTCCCAAACCGAATCGGCTTCAGTTGTTCACATACGGGTATTGGAAGTGAGAAATAATTTTTTCTGACACACCCTTCAATGAGAGGGAGCGCCAGAGAACGGTGCGGTCGACTGTTTGCAAATCGAGGAAGACGGTGGTTGTCAGCCTACGGAAGGTGTTCTTGTGCTCCACTTTCTTATAAGCATGTCGTCGATTGCCCACTTATTGGGCAATCATCGTTACACATTAAAGAAATACACTGTTATGCCTTTGCAGAGAAACCCTGACAAGGCCCGATTGAAAAGAATCGAACACGCGAACTAGATGCAGAGTAGTGGGTTCAGAGGGCTCCGTTTGTACGTTGATGAAACGAATTATAAGGTTTTATTCATAATATTTTCACAGATGAATTTACAACTGCTGCCCCTCCGACACTCGACATGCATTCTCACATTGAGGCATCGTTGAGATATGAAAATGTCACTGATTTCCAAACGAAATCCTTTTTCGTTATCTCAAGTAAACGTTTTCTACAAACTCTGCGTGACAGGATCGTTTTGGCAGCATTCACAGAGACCGGTTTGGGGAATTTCAAACTCGATATGCTTATTGACTGAGAAGCTTTGCAGCAACGCTGAGTAGAAACGGGGAAACCAGTAATTTTGATTTTGCACCCTCGAAGCCCCAAACTTTTATTGATTTATTGACTGGATTTTTATTGATGTCAAGAACATTCGATTGTTTTGATCATGATGATTTCTACTCATCGACCGGCAGTTTTCAAATGGCCATCCTACTTAGTTCTAGCACTTATAGTCCTGAGTTAAAAATCTGCTCCAGCCGCCGGTCAAATTTCTTCGCGGTAAGCAGTCAGTTTCTCCCTTTTGAAAGTATTGTACTTTGTGTTGTACTACTGAATAAAGAAAGTCAAGGACTATTTATTTGTTTTCACATCTGTCCCAACGCCACACGTACCCGAGGATAGCACAGTGACACGGTAAATGTGGCTCGCCGCCGAGTATAGCCATTGCCTCGTGTCGAGCTGCATACACGGCAAGGTAATCCAGAAGAACCGCATGAACCAGAACTGGCTACCGACTCGTTGGGACCGCCCCGGCTGCCTTACAGGTCGGACTGGAATAAAATTCCGAGCGAGGTACCTCCAATCATCCTTCCACCAGGAACTGGGCGACCGAGTAGCACAGTAGCGAGCAACACCTCGAATAATTCAGGTGGATTCCAATTCTCTAGCGAACAGTGTTCCCATTTCCCTCCATTTTACCGCTTTTTGTGTTTGAGGTGTTGGCTTTGCGTCTGACTCCAGATTCGATTTCTGCTCGAATTTGCTGTTCTAATGCACGTGACTCAGCTGGCGTAGCAGTGGTCTCATCGGCATTGTCCATATCCGACTTTAACGGAACAAGCTACATAAAGTCATAAATGTGCAAGTTGGTTTCTTTCGTCGAATACCGGTTTGCATTGTCTAGTTTGTATCATTTGGGTTTAACGTGCCTCGTACTTTCTCAACCGTTTCAGTTTTGTTTTTACCTAAAACTGTCTTATTTTCAATTTTTTAGCGTCGAACACTCTCGTTCTTATTAGGAATCACCGTAGTTTTGCTTGTGAGTGGCTCTTTGCACCAAAAATGGACACCGAAACAGCTCACCTTCCAGTAAGTTTATTTGTATCTTTTCGCTGGTATTCATCCCTAAGACTGGACTAAAATGACGCCTTCCAGCAAAACTGAAGCCATGGGTATTTGTGGATAGTAGTCACAGATGGTCTAACAACGTGTGTAGTTTCCGTGTTGAATGAACCAAGTCAAGTACCAGACTACAGAGCGAATCCGTTCAACGGATTCTGAACAGAAATGCGTCATTTTTCAAGGGAAACACGAGTGTGACAAACAGAATTGCCAACCTCATCGTATGTCGAACACGAGGACATAGAATGAAATCAGGTCAATCGTCCGACACTAATTCTTGTTTAAGTATCGTCTCATAGGAATGTGTGAGACAAATCATGACTGGAAAATTGGGCTAAGTCGATGAACCGAAGAAATGGACGGCGCTTTGCGTCACACAAACAGAAAAGATGGGATAGAGCTTGCGATGAATAATAACTACGGGATCTGAATCTTCAGTCACACGTCCCATGAGCAGTACGATCAATGTAAGGTTATCGATCTCCGAAATATTGCTCATAGCTCATGGGATTACTCGATCATTGGTTCTGATTTTAGATGTCGTTTTGAAGTCATGATGAACTTAGTCGATCCCCAATGTTTGCCGAAGTCGGCAGCGGTCTAAAAACTGGTCATGGTAGCCTGCCCAAACCTTGACAGATAAGGGATAACAACGCGAACCAGTAGATACGACCGTTTAGTAAGTTATGTTTTCATTTTGACTTTCGGGAGATCCGCCTACCGAATAAGTGAATATACTTGTTTGCACTAACAACTATCTCAGTCGGTATCATACCTGAATTCAAATTGTTTTGTCTCTCTGCATGACTATACCCCGGTTCCTTTCGCGGATGTTTATTCAGTCTTCAAGCTTTGATCTATTCATTTTGTACTGGGCGATACTCTGAAATGATGTAACGACTGTGGGTTATTGCCCAACGTTTCAACGTCAATCTGAAGCTCCTACATGCATTTCCAGTTACTGTCTATCTCCTATTGTTTTACGTTCTCCACAACCAACTTCTAAAACGGAATTTTAAGAAAATATTTAAAATTTCACTACGTTATTGCATAAAATGCCTGATTCACTGCATAAAATCATGTCAGCACTGTAAACAAGTGTGCTTTCGCCAAGCGCCACCGATTATGAATCATTCTAGACAGCTTGACTGACTGCGCCACAAAGTCCCGTATGCGTAATGCACCTTCAAAATGCAAGGTACTGTTGCTGGACTGGGTTGGTCTAACGCCAAACCTTCCAGTGTCTGGGGAGACTTTACACGACATAGATACATTCCGTTATGTGGGCGAATACATTTCACACGGTCAGATATCGGAAGAGGTTTCTTTGCGTATGCAAAGGGCCCGTTTGACATTTGCCAACCTCAGTTATTTGTAGCGTCAACATGACATCCATTTATCTATTAAGGGTCTGGTGTACGCTGCAGCAGTCGAGCCAATCAGTTCAGTTCAGTTCAGACAACCATTAATCATGCACTGGGTACGGTGGCTTTGGGTGCTATCTCCTAGCGGCAATCTCAAAAGGAAATATTGAAGGAGAAAAAAGTATGAAAGGAGTAAGAGAAGAACTACATTAATGGAATTGAATCGATGAAGAAATTTTGTGGTTACAAGAACGCCACTGATTGTGGCATCTAGCCATATCCCCCAGCGTATCTAACCATTGAGTGGGATGGTCTCTTGGGTCCCACCCAGGTCGTGTTAAGCTTCCTTGGTGGGGTCCAAGAGACCCTCTCACTCTATGGTTGGATACATTGGAGGATATGGCTAGGTGTCTCGATCAGTGGCGTTCTTGTATCCACAAACTCTCTTCATCCACTTGACCCCAATATTTGTAGTTCTCTTCCTACTTCTTTCATACTTTCTCCTTCTTCCTTATTTCCCATTGAGGCTGCCACTGGGAAATAGTAACATTAGCCATTGCACCTAGTGCATGGTTAACGGTTGTCAGAACTAAACTGAACTATATATATATATATATATATATATATATATATATATATATATATATATATATCTGAACGCATATTTTGAGAAAGCTCTTGTGTTCTTTCTTTGCGTGGACAACTTCTGTTTAGCTTCTCCAGCCACTAATCTAGTAATTCAGCTAACCAGAAAAAGAGTAATGCAAAATAAATCGCTGACGGAGGCGCGTGATCATGTCACATCTCGCCTACAACCATTCAGCAGATGAAATCTGTGAACTCATTCCCACGGGCCTAACGGGTCCCGCAAAGCCAAGCCCAGTAGTGCGGGTTTTCATATCTATTCGTTGTGTCATTGGCAGACATTATCAACCCACCGTCTTACCAACACCCATTGCGGGAAGTACCGCAGAACGTGACAGTATGTCTCTCGACTTGCGTAAGGCATTATCCTGGTGAGACTACGTTTTTGCTTCAGAGGTTGAGTGCACGTTATAGGTAGAACCGGACACAGCGGAATCTTGATCAACAAACATATGTCATATCAACATCACTGGGGGCTCACATTGGTGAAGGTCAACCGCGTCTTTCGTGTGATCAACGATATGTTGTCAGATATCTCATCATCAAGCCGGGTGTACTTATCACTGCGAATAAATGACTAGCTTAATAGTGATCGCTTTTTGTGCAACAATGTTTCGACTAATTTCTGCAGTAGATTGTATCAGGATTAGCTACTATTCGGAGAACGTAACATGTGAAACCCGTCAGTTCGCTTATTTTACTTCCGGGTAAAAGAATGAAATCAACGAATGCATTTCCAGAGGGGGCTGTTTTGATTGCATGTTGAACTGTCAGATTCGGTATCATTTAACGACGCCCAATTTCATCTTCTAGCGTTCAGTTTCATCACCAGCGAAGTGATTTACAACGGGGTTTTGAAATGAGTGGGTAAAAACTATCTGTCAGTACGAGAAGTTCATACAATTCAATCAAGGCTGCTGAATTTGGAAAAACGCGGGAAAAGACGATAAGTCTAGTTTCTGTAGTAAGTATCTGTAAAATTCCAGGGCCATGCGAATTTACAGGACCAAGTTTGAGGCCATAAATCCTATAAATACCAAAGGGGCACAAGAGCGATTACGTGTACTTCGATTAAATCCCCTAGATTGACTGTGAAAAGTTGGCAACCTAAAAGCCGCCTCAGCGGTCAGATTCTTGAGAAAAATGTCAGTTGGTATCTTGAATGATTTTTACCCACAGAGGAAATGTTTAGGTGCTGCATAATTTAGTTGGTGTAACTCAGCTATGCACTTTGGTGCTTTGGTGTTTTTCCTATCGACACCGAGGCTGACGGTGTCTGGCGATTGATTGACAGAAGACGTGTCAGGCTTTTGTCAGCTTCAATCCTCTGTAGCGCCAGCATAACATCCGTTCATTTATTAAGGGTCAAGTGTACGCTGCAACAGTCGGACCAATGCTTATGTATGGTTCGGTGACATGGTCACTACTAGTGGAGAATATACGAAGATTGTCGGTATTTGAACATCGATATCTTCGGAACATTGCTCGAATCTGGTGAAAACATCGTATGAGCAATGCGGAGGTTAGGCACAGAGTATTACGTACTTAAAGCAAATCATTAGCTAAATCACTAAAAGTTGCCAGACTAAGGTGACTGGGGCGCGTTACACATGTCCCCTGGCAGGATTCCTCGTCGTGCATCATTCACTGAGTACTGGTTGGAAGATGCGCAAGGGTGGCCAGTCCATGATGCAGAAGAAAGGTATAAAGAACCTAACCGGTGGAAATGGCCATGCAGAGCATGTGGCTTCCTGCGTAGTGCCCAAGAAATCCCCCCACGCAATGATTAAATACATTGGAGTATATGGGCGGGTGTGGCCCTCAGCTGCACTCTTGTATCCACAAATTTATTTGTCTGCTTGACGGTACCACTTGTAATTCTCTTCTAACTATTTTTACACTCCGTTTTTACGGCTTCCGATTGAGGTTTGCGCTGAGAGGTAGCAGCCAAAGCAGCTGCATCCAGTGCATTTTTATAGCTGGTTGAACTGAACTGAACTGAACTGAATTCGGTTCACGATGACAGTGACTATGATCTGGATGCCGATTTTGATTCATGTAGTGGAAATTTCGACTTCTACTCTTTCTAAAGATGATTAGAACAAGAAAGCTTTATTGAGTTTTCTTCCTCTCTTCCCATCTTTGGTTAAAGCATACCAGAGGCAGTCACGAACACACCGGAACTGCGATCACGGTTGCTCGAAGCTCGGATCCTTCTTGTTGAAGCCCACCGTAAAGCGCGACGCATACAAACCAGATTTTGGTTGAGGCATGTACTGTTTGATATTGATCGCCAGCTGAGTCGTACGAATAAAACAGATATGGCTAAATACAACAGAAAAAAATCGTTATCCATCAGATTACCTGAGTATTGTCCCGAGGTTCGTAAACCGGGAGATGAAAACCAGCCGGATAAACCAAGCATTTACCAGACGACTAAATGTGAGCATCAGCCTCTAAATGAGATAGTGACGTTCCTAATCAACCCGGAAACATTTCAAAAAGGCTGTGATCTTGCCACTCGAATTCACTCTATCTATCCGTACGTTCCAATCATCATGGCTACCAACAAGTCAAATGCTTTGTGTGGCCAAAATGTTCACTTATATGGAATTCCAAACCCGATTTCCGAAGTGGATATATGGTATCATATGGCTCAGAGGGTACGGACAAAATACGTCTTAATTGGCCGAAATATGGTCGATTTCACCGAGCACACCAATGTGGACAGACTGATTCGTGTTTTAAGTGAACAATCTTTGGATATTGTTGGTGGTGCTGTTCGTCTGGAACCGGAAGGACTGTGGTCCTTCGGCTGCTACCAAGTAAGTCGAATGGTCTGCATAACTTCTTTTTATATACACATATATACCTGCCTGAAATTAGCCATGGTGTCAGTGCTTCGACGTGGAGAAGGTTGGAGGGAAGGGATAAAATACAGTATGGGGGTTGGTAAGCGGTTAGTAAAGATTCTTCGCCGTAAAGGTTGTGTTCGCTTGACGGTTTTGTATTTTTAATGGTAACAGGAGTTCAACGGACGGGCCGTACAGCTTTTGCAACACTGGCTTATATTCTGAGCTATGGCGTTCTACTTCTCGAACCGACAACAATACTCATCCCTCGATGCCCAACCAGTAAGGCCGGTTGTAACAACTGAAGTCCGTGGTGATTTCAACTTCTACACACCCCTACGCCAAGTCATTGTCTGAACGCTGCGTCAGTTCTTCCAACTCTAACAAGGACGTGTGAATACAGCACTGAAAAATAGATGATGAAAAGGCATACGCAACAGGTCAGAATTGTTGAGGATGATGTAGAGTGATCACTTCGACCAATGGGCGGTTATCCTCATTTCAAAACACACGACAAACCGTATCATTGTTCACTCGGTGTTCCTACCGAACGCGAACAGTACGTCACGGATACCGGTTAACGAACGCGAAAAACCGGGGCGTATACTAAATACGGTGTAGCCGTCTCTGGCATTCGCAAAGTAATACACGGCGAACCGTGGCGCTCTACACCCATTTCTTAAGGGACTGAATAATCAGTGAGCTCTTAGAGCAGTAACCCAAAGGAATACAAGATATACTTCATCTGAAATCTTCCCTAAAGTACCAAAACAAGGCAGCCGCACTACCACCACCAACACCAACTTAATCAGATTGAAAACTACCTAAGCGAACTTTCATCCCAGTATGTTTCCAAACTGGGTTTTCCAGTATGCCACACAAGAACCATTTAGGGGACTAATGTAGGAAAAATATTAGGGCACAACCTGTGAGGGTACGGTCTGACAAATCCTCCGATAGACGTTTTAGTCTCTGGCACACAGTGCATCACCACCGGCCCCTATCAAGCCCACCAACCGCGAACGATAGGACAGCCGATCGATGGCGTGAATCGATACTCGAGACGAATCGTGCCAGCGGCATTCAAGCCTTAAGGTGTGGTCGCCTATACCAGTCAGACCAATGCACCGTGTGCAACGAGTGGGCGTGTGTTAGATCAACCTATATATTCTCTGTTTTGTTCTAACAAACTGACATGGTTCCGATGCGGATCTGAGTTCTCATTGGAGCTAGTGGGACGGGACAAAACAACCTGACAGGGGAGTCGTGGTGCCACGCATCGAAAACCTTTCAGGACTGACTGTGAGACATCCAAATTCAAGGGATTACAGTCATTCACTAAGATCTACAACGACCTTCACGAGCAGTCCAACATCAAAATCGGAAAGGTAGCTGGAAACTGAACGTAAGAGCATTGCCATTGAATAAGATTTACGAGAAAGGTTGCGAAAAACGTTTTTAATTCACCAAACTGGTAATAGATTGCGACTCACAAAAGGGACCCTCCTCCCTGACATGTACTCTTGAGGTTCAAAAGTATTACACAATCAATCTAAGAGGGTACTATATCATGTAGCGTATACGTTCAAAAAACCGTTGAGATCAAGCCTGGACAGCGTAGTCGTTAGTTGTTCCACTCACAATCGTCCTTCCCGGGTTCGAGTCCCGGTTGGGGGCTGGGTGGATGCGCACTACTGATGATTCCGCACACAAATAAAACAGCTGTACAATCCTTCTATGGTTTTCACTGGTAAGCTGAGCGTTAATACTGTATGATAAATCATATTCTACAATCTAGATCCATCAAAAATGCAATGAATAAAGAATTCTCAGAAGCTTGGATTTGTAGACAAAGTCCATCAATAAATATGGAACTGGGTCACATAGGTGACCAGATTAGGTGTAAGAATACAAATTTAGCCAACGAAACATAAAGTCGATAAAATCCCCGGTTTCGCGGGCCTAGGATAGGTAATCTTAATTCTACGTGGAAATGCGAATATGGTACCTAATCAGCATTGCGAAAAAGTTGCGGATTTGACAATGTGCGTATGATTGTGGAAAGGTTGAAACTTCAACTATTGACGTGAGGTTCAAGTTGCAAATTTTCATTGTTACTGTCCGTAAACGTTCAGTTTGTTGTGGGGGATTAAGACAAAGTGCACACAGACTGTCACCTCCGCACAGATCCTGTCCAGTTCAATTCAGTTGTTTTCTTCTGGTTTTGTTTGTTATCGAGCAGTAATCATCCAGTCCGAACTGAAATGATTCGAATACGAAGGAGTAAATGAACAGTAAATAAAGATATAAACGAAAATCATATAGAGAAATACGGACCTCGCACATAAGTACACCAATGACGATGGTTGTTGAAGGTATCCGCCAGTGTGATCAGCTATCCCGTAGTCAGTTCTTGTGTACCCCACCCTCGAAGTCTAACAAGTCTTACAAAAAACATGCCTGTTAGTTTAGGTCTTTATACCTTCTTAAAACCTCATTCTGTTGCCGCTGTCGGCCTCGGAGTAAAATTTACACCGAAAATGTGCGTATCATGTCTCACACAATGTAACTATGGTGGTTCGAATGACTCCTCACGCGGCCCAGTAAGTTGTGGCTTCATTTTTGGTGTCTAACCAATAGTTGAATTCAAGCCTTGACAGTCGGATCGTGAATATACCGCGGAGTTACTTTGTGACTGATCATTACGTTATCACCAAATAGGGGCATACTTTCTTACATATATATATATATATATATATATATATATATATATATATATATCTTGTCTGATCTTGTCAGTCCTTGATGTGCGTAGTCTGGGCACAAACTATTCCAATACATATGATTGGCCGGGTAGATTCATTTCTCACAGTAATCCGTTTTATATTAGGCCGTGACCTCTTGTGATGACGATATCAGCTCGACTGAAAATGAAACATTTGCGACCTAAAGGCTCTAGCTCAGCAAAAACTACTAGACTGAATTCCAAACTCCGTCAGTAGTCAGAATGGCTCCATTCGAAATAAAATATTTTCATAGAATATGCCCATCGATTCATGAAAAAACTTGTAACACGAGGAATTTTTTTTCCATATATCACTTCAGGCATTGACATATATAGTACTGGGTAAAAGAGAGTATATGTGCAGCTAAAGATAGCAGAGAGTGAGTAAATGGGCAACAAATCCGGTAACTCGACAACATGCTCTTCGCGTTTCTTGTTTTTTTATTCGAACTAATATCAAAACACCGTTCACGATTTAGGTCAGTTTTCTACCCACGTTACATGCCAGTGTGGTACCGCATGTTGGGTCTAGTTGTATTTACATTTTGTTTTCTCATCCAATATCTAATTTCCGGTTGATTTAGTTCCGTTTTCATTGCACCCTGTCTTCTCTGTCCTCACACACTCCGTTCCCTCGGAATGGGACGAATAGGTCGTCATGCAGAATTTCACACTGCGATTCCGATCCGGCCATGATCGTTCCATCCAATCTTGTGCTTTCTGTGATTATATCGATTCGCCATTTCTTGTTCGCCGTAGCTTTTTCCTTACACATTGGCAGGAACGAATGTCTCATCATGTGCTCTCATTTGTCGATCTGTTCTTACACTTGATTCACAATGCCACACGATATCGTGAGGTTGCAGTTCGTGGAGCTCAAATGGTCGCATGCGTTGATGTTATTTTTCATGTGGCTGGGTATTACTCGGTTCGAGATCGAGGACTCAGTGATACTCCCAGATCAATTTGGCTTCGACTGGCTAGAAAGTGGACTCTGTCTCGTATTATTCTACCGGGTAATATTGAACTCAACTGGAAGTGTTTGGAGGTGAACATTGACTGTTCCAGTTTCACCCGACCTGGTTATATAGTACCTTTTTGTTGTCTACAAGAATTGGGGCATTGCTTAGTCACATTTCTTCAATTTGCAAGTACAAATAATCTGACTACATGTTTGACCACAGCCAGTTTGGCCAATATGATAAAAATGTCCGGTACACTAGCTCCGTGGACACAAGAACTCGAACTGTACTGGGATGTGTATCAGTTGAAAAACTTTGTTCGTTTTGCACGAGACACTCTGAACACATCTGGCCAATGTGTTTTGAGCCCGGTAGAATACTTGACCGTGGGACGAGATAAAACTGATCAATGTGTCGGCCAGCTACACTCAACATGTTTACGTTACACGATTAAGTCCGTCGGTTGGAAGATCACACTGACTGGAGTGACTAGACTGATTTGTACTGGAGGAGTTCATCCGACGCGTGTTGGGATTCTCGGGCACTGGGTACCAACCGTATGGAATCCCGGGCTTTATTTGCGAAAATTGTACGGGGATGATGTTTTGATTCCTTTTATCAACCCATCGGATGATTTTGTGGATCCTCTATTGGAAGAGGCTGGACTCAACGCCAGCCCGGACAGGTCGTGTCGTGATACTCAACCTATGCATGCATGTCTTCATAGAAATTTTGATCTTCATGGGACTTTACAATTTAAAGACATTTTGGCATATTAAAAATGACCGTTTTTGAAGAGTTACCTCTTTCTTTCTTATTTGCAACGGATAAAACGAATTTTTTCGTGGCAATCAGGTTTGATCAGAGAAAGAGAAGGGACAAATCTGAAGAACCCATCATCTCTCTGTTCAAATTCACAACTGATTCAAATTGAACCACAGAATTGGTACAGAAAACAAAAAATTGATTTGGAATTGATCTGCGATTTCTTGAAGCAAAGGAAAGACATTTTTATCTTGAATTTTCAAATCAATCTAGTGATAGTTTGTTATTTTTGTTACTGTCCCAATGATTTTGGCACTTTTAGACAACAGCGCAGCTGAATTAGACACGTTGTTTCTATTTTGCTAAGACGATCATATTTCTAGGCTATATCCCGTATTATCAGTTCTTTTCAGCTCAGTTCAGTTTAACCATCGACCTCACTTGCACTTCTGTCCTCTGCTTTTGGTTGCTACCTCGCAGCATCTGCGATTTGAACGCTAAATGATTAGAAGCATATGGTAAAAAAGAACCGAAAACAAAACAATAAGCAGGAATCACGAAATAAAAGTAAGAAACCGAATACAACTATACCACTGGCCGCGACGCTTAGCTATATCACAATGTCTCCAGCCACCTAGTGGGCGGGTCTCGTGGACCCCAACACGGAAGTCTCACATGTCCTACCTGACAAAGTCCACTGATCAAGTAACACATATCTCTATCCCATGTCATGAACTAACCACCTCGATGAACCTTCCAACCGCTACCTGCGTAGTATGTATGGATCAGTGTTCCTCCACCGGGGGGAGGGCAGTTTGCTTGTATTCGATCTGCAAAATGAAAAGGAAGGAAAACTCAATGAGCACAAAGGTTTACTAAGTGTATCAACGGGATCCTACACTTACAATAATCGCACACAATAGGGCTGCTAACAGCCTACGCACTACACTGCTCTCCCGACGAAAGAACACTGTCCGCAGTGTTATTTGCTCCATCATCACACACAAACCGGGGTGTTCGGTCCACCGGAATGCTTCATCCTGCAGACCATTTCACAATATCGCTGTTCATCACACAGCGTACCCAAAGTCACTAAATTATCAAGGTAACCCATTCTATTCGGTCCCGTCGGAAAGGTGGCCAACATCAATATTATCAACCTTAATCGAACTTACTGAATCTTTGTGCTCAGAGAGTTTTATTTCCTTTGTATTTCTCAGGTCGAACACAATCAACGCCCTGCGGAGGAACATTAATCCTTGCATACGGCACCTGCCTCACAGAACAGCCTACGCCGAGGAGGTCTATTTGTAGGCATGCATACCACATACCACTATAACCTGCTTAGTTTTAGTACCTTTTTCAGTATTGCACATAGACAAAGATATTTATTGTACGTTCAGAGAATCCTGTGTGAAAGTTTGAGGCCGTTGCTTACACGAGCTTCTACATCTCTTTGCAGCTCTGCAAAATAACTGCCGAAAAGCTTCTCCCAGCAATCCTCAGAGAGTTCAGATGATATGTAGCAGGAGTCTATGTCTTAGCCACCGGATCCAGTGCAGTGTAACTTCCCCAGTCAGGAGATAGTTGTCACTCAAGCCCAATTTCCGATGAGGAGATTCACCAATGCTCACCGTTCTTCCTTTAAGAGTGCAAACCGTTTTTAAAGGTCTAACTACACGAAAATTTTCCGTGTCCTGAGTACAAATTAGCCAGATCTTAAATTTGTAAAATTCTCGACCTACTGTTTTTTAATTCGTGAAAAAATTTGTAGACCTGCCTATGCCCATTTAAACTGCTTTCTGCATCGGGCTACTTTTACGCTTGCCAGTAGATAAAATACGCGAAAAATCACCTGGGCCCAACTGCCCAGACCATTTTCGTGCAAACTGACACCGTTCTCACCAGCGAAATCTTCCGTGAAAACAAGATTCTCGACAGATGTGTATTCTACTCCTCAGAATTCCACATTTAGTTAATGTAGCCTGAAGTTTGTGAAGCCAGTGGTCCACATTGCTTTATGACAATCTTAAGCATGCGGTCACAAGGTAACGTTACGTTACCACTTCCATCTGGGTACAGGACAATCAGAAAGTTGTGTCTGTCTCACTAATTACAGATTAAAAAATTACGATCCATATAGTGAATATAAAATACCTTAAAGGCGTGTAAAATCCTATTGCAAAAGATCCCTGACGTAAACAACTGAGTATTACTACTTACAAAGCAAGTAAGATATTGCAACCTCTCTAACGCCATGATTTTTTTCTATTATTCATCGCAAACCGTATAGAGTCATGATGTGTTTATCAGTAAACTGGCAGATTCAGCTTTTTCAAGCTGTCAAGTAGGGATGGATGAAGATAACTTCTATTGATTCTAGTGGAATAGGCAGTAGCTGCGATTATTGTGTGCGTGAGCATTTGCGCGTACATTGTAACTCTTAGCATAATCCGTGTTACCTATTTATTAGCACCAGAAAGCTCGCAGCAATCAAAATTACAGTCACCTCTATCAACTGCTTTAGATCACCGTTGGTTTATTTTAGAGTTGGAGAAGGATTAGTCGGTTATGTTGAAGACCAAAACAACCTGATTATCCTTACACAGCTTACCACTTTCCATGGTTTTACAACGTAGCCACTCTAGGACAGTTGGAAGAGAGAACCACAGCTTGTGTATGGATTATCATCCGTCCCTGTCTGACAGGTTGCTAAAGCCTTTCGAGTAAAATTACTGCAATCGTGATACCAAACGCAAATTCCACTTTTAAACAGTAGTCGAATTGGTGTTGTTGAATTGACTGACTAATAAAAAGCTGATCTAAGCGAAAAATTTATGATAGGTGTCAAGTTGTATAACATTCGGCATGTTTCGTTAAGATTTTACGCGGTCGTAAGTGCCTAGAGGTTGATGATGATAAAATATTTTCTCTGCCTACTTCAGTGATCAGTAGTGTAGGGCCGGTGCGTTCATTTCTAGTAATCATCATCTTTATTGCCACCCCAGCATAAACTTTGTTTTATCACTCCGAACCAGGCTGTTTCTGGTTCTACTGCCAGTATGATACACTCTCTTGAGAGTCCTCCTTGATCGTTTCTCGTTCTGTACTCTTTGCTCTGCAAGTTCGCATAAACATCTCCGTCCCTCAACTTTGGATTTTCTGACTGCTAGCGAAGCACCATTCGATGCGTGACTGTAGTTATCCATCGCACCCGTACGCCATCCGTCTCGTTATCCCCGCGCGCTTGCCAGTAGAAAATTTCAGATGACCGTTTTGCAAATAATACACAACGGATGCGTTCGTTTATGTATCGGCGTACTTGATGAACTGATCAGGATGAGGGATAATGTACGAGTAAAAAGTAAACAGGAGGACTGAATTGTTTATTTTAAAAAAATTTTGTTGGCGGAAGTGGAGAAAAAGCAGTTCGAACCATAGCGACGTGTTGTAAAACAGTTAGTCAGCTGGTCTCTGATTGAGGGTGAGATGCCGTTTGTTGGTGGAGTATGTTGCAAGTTTTCTTGCTAACACGAATGAATTTACCAGTTTGTCATTGAACACATCATGATACTACATGGTTTCCGGTGAATAATGAAAAAGGAAAATTCATTGCGTTAGAGAGGTTGCAATATCTGATTTGCTTTGTGAGTAGTAATACTCACAATGGTTTACACCAGGGATCTTTTGCAATAAGATTTTACATGTCTCCAAGGTTCCTAATGATTGAAAATACTGGCGTTGTTTGAAACTTAGGTTGATGGTTTCTGCGAGTTGGTGATCGGTGAGCTTGGCATTTAGGTCGCAAGAGTTTTTTCACCAATTGAGTTGGCATTGGCAGTATTCTCAATCATTGGGAACCTTGGAGTCATATATAGGGATCTTGCCTTGGAGTGACCTTGACCCGTCGACTGGCTTTGGGCTTAGAATGTTACTGACTACAGAAACGTGACCTTTTGACTTCTGGATGCAGATTTCCAAATTTAGTGGCAGGACCTTTGACTTTTTAAAGTATCAGCTACATTCGGAAACTTGACCTCCTAAAATTCGTGCTGTTTTCTGTTATTTGTCCAACTAGTTTTATTTTTTATTCTTACTTATTTGTTCTTGTGTTATCAAAGGCTCGGTCCACTGAGTCCTCATGGTACCATTTTAATTGGTGTATACACACAAAGAACTGGGATTCATGACTAGGGGTCGGTAGTACCTAGGTCCAGTAGTTTTCCGTTTCTTAGGTTAGTTGAATTTATTGCGCATCACGAAACTGTAAATCCGATCCAACTCCGTGTGTTCATTGATTGAATTCGTTGAAGAGTGCCAGGCTTCCAAGAACTTCCTTGTGTGTCTCGTGGTTGCTTGGTCCAGAACATGAACATGTCCTTATTAATCCACATGAACGGACATTAGGCAGAATCGACCATGTCTTCTTGTGGTTAGTTTGTGTTCTTGCATTTGTGGTGCAACCTTCCTCCCAGTTTGACCGAGGCAATATTTTCCAGTCCCTACAGTTCACCTTATATATGACGTTTCTTCTTTCTTCGGTTTTCAGTTGCTCTTTCGGTCTTGATATGATTCTCCTTAGGGTTGTAGTTAGTTTGTGGAAAACTGTAATGCCTTGAGGTTGGAGGAGTCTTGCGGTCAGTTCGGATACGTTTTTGATGTATGACAAAGCTATCCTTTTGTTAGAGTGTGCTCCTTGGCCGGCTTCGGTCATGGCTCGGATAATGGTCGTTCGTGTGAAGTTCCTTGGGTATCCGTTACGTTGAGACATCATGAAAAGGTAGTTCTATTTTTGTTTTTTACAGTTTCGCGGTGCTGCAATGTAGTTTAGCTCTGTCAAACAGAGTTCCTATGCAGGACTTCTTGTGGCTGTGTAGTAATGACAATGAACTGAACTGATAGGACGTATTGAAATTGCCTCCACTCAGAACTACGCAAACGAAAGTAGCAAGAAGATCTAGGCTGCGAAATAGCACGTTATTTTTATTGCAGAACTGGTTTTTGTAAATATTTTAAATCAGACAAGATAATTGATAGAATCGAAGTTGACCAATCACAGGAAGCCCTTGTCGTACTTGTCCGCGGCAATCCTGATAGGTTGAGGCTCATCCACGTGCGTGGCTACAAAGCTGTACCCGGACGTATCATGTGTGACAGCTGCTGAGTTACCACAGGTTGTCTGGAAGAATGCTGTGAAAGCTCAATATTTGGTCAGCATGTGTTCGTTTTCCATAAACAGGTGCCTCCAGTTGGCGGCTGTTGGTTCGTCTTACCAATACGTTCAGAAAAGCTAGTTTGTTGTTCTTTTCTGTTTCCATGCTGGGGTTGATATCCTCAAAGATGTCGCTGATTGTGGTATGTGCCTTTTCTGTTTCTGAGGGCTTGATGATGACCAATGTGTCATTCACACATCTGATCCAAAGTCTCATTTTATTCATCAGTAATGTGATGTTTTCAAGGGCTCGCGTGACAGCTTCTGCAAGAAATCCGGACATGACTGCCTTTTAGGCATTTCATTTTCACTATATGAATCGCATTTTTCGTTCTGTCACTGATGCCACAGAAACAACTTTTTGATTGTCCTATATACTCAGACGGAATTAGTATTCATGATGTTAAATTATGACCGTATGCATAAGGCTGTCGGAAAGTAATCTGGACCACTGATCCCATAACTTTCAGAGAATGTGCCCAATGAGTCTGGTTCCATTCATAGAAGTTCAGAAGTCCAGCTTGGCTTGGATTTGGGTGCTTCATGCCGACAAATACCATGTTTGCCAACACGATTAATTTACCCACAGTAACCGAGGCCATCTTCTTTTAGACACCACTAACAGGCTCTTAGAAGTACGTCTGCAACTGGATGTAACTATTCTGTAGTTCAGTGATGCATTCTGAATATACAATCGACAAATAATGGATAATAACTACGTAGACGAATTCTCCGATAGTCACAACAGGGAAAATTTTGAGGAACTCATTGCTGCATTTACACCTACATTTCGAATTCACCAGTTGTCTGCCCTTTAACTGAGAGAATGCAACCAAACTGTTGAAAGAACGTTTAAGATGTGCCATTGTTCGAAACTAAGATGCAACATTACAAATGTCTGTTTATCGCACGAGGAGACCAACCATTCCTCTGGTTAAGGAACGCCCCTATCTGCAGGCCGATCCTAATGTTATCTGCCAATTTCAGTATGGGTGCGAAGCCACCTGCGTTGGCTGGACAGAGCGCAAGCTCTGCACTGGTACCGCGGAGCACATTCCAAACTTGATTCAACGGGAACCTACCTTGTTAGTGTCAGCGTAACCGACAACTGATAACCCACTACACAAAAAGAACATCTTTCTCAACTGCGAAACACGTGGTTATGATGCAGCACGACATTGTCTGGGACAAGTGTTTTCGTGTGATTTTTAAGGTAGATAATATAAGTTGGCTAAAAAGCGTATTCAAACTTTGGAAGCCACCACTAAGTCAACAGAGAGACTTGTGTGTAACCATTTTAATACCTTGATAGCACTTGCAATACTCCGTTACGTATAATTTGCTCTGGGATTTAACCGTATATACGCAGTGTACCATCCTGTAGCAGGTGCCCATAGAGATGCAGTAACATTGTCCTGGGCATAAATGATGCAATCTAGCTATTTTGATCTGTCCCACTACTAAGAAGTCTTTTTGTTTTCGAACCATCTCAGTTTATTGCTACAAAATAGATCATTTATATAAGAATATGATGACTGTACTCGAATTCTTGCATGCAAAATTATGGGCACAATTGTGAAAGTTATAATGTTAATAACACAGCGTTGTTGGTGTATGTAATACGCCAACTTTTCGGTTACCTCGGATAACCTCTTTCAATGCAATGGCTATTGACTAGCGGCTCCTCTGGTTGGCCGGTCAGGTTGCAATCTGATTAGCTGATTCGGCTCCGGTCTGTTCAGACAACTTTTAGCCACTGCTTGGTCTATCACCTGGTTTCGCTCGTCCCATTCTTGTCCTCTATTCTGGACAAGTGATGACGTGCTGTCTGCTTGACTAGTCATCGATCTGCTTCGCAGAGTCCAGCCTTGCCCTTTATTCTGGGCGGGTTAGTGTGTGCTGTCTGACCACTGAACCAGGGCGTTTATAAGCATGTCTGCCACTGCCCTCATACTAACAAGTATTAGTGTCGTTCACTAGCGTACCACGGGCACAATTTAACGGCTTTTCGACTGCATCAGTCAATATCAAAAGTGATCTACTTACATCGTTTTCAGTAGCGAAAACGAAATATCGAACCTCAGTAGGCTCAACCGAATTCATTGAACCCAAACCAACCTAAGTCTCTAGTCATCAAACTGTGACGTTTTAGCATCCGGATCTGAAATTATGCCATCAAGGTTACTTTGTTATTCGTCAGAATCTGTCAAACGAAGCTCTGAATGTGGAATGAAAAATAATTTCACTACAACTTCACAAACTGCATTTTGCATTAAAGACTATCGTTTACATAGTTAAGAAAAATGAATATCAACAGACAACACTGAGAACAACCTCTAATGGTAAGGGAAGACAATGTATGTTAATCGGAGTATTTGCTTTCAAGGAACAGATAAATACATAAACCACCGTTGTTGCTTACAGATACTGAGGGTTCTGGTCGATTTATGCACACTTAAATACAAATATGATTTTTGTTTCATTTATTTATCAAAAGACAATGTACAGCATTTCCGGATGGAGGCCACGGCCAGTGCAAGACTGCCAAATTGGGAAGTGTTCGATGATGGTGGGAATCAAAGCTGAGTCGTGAATGTTTAAAATCCCAGTGGATACCATTTGAAAACAGCCAGTCACATGAGCAATCTTCTTTTGTTTCTGCGGTAGATGAACTCAAATAAGATTTGTGGAATGACGTAATGTCTTTTCTCAGGCACACTGAGTAAGCGGCCGAACCGGTAATTATATACAGAACCACCCGGATACCTAAAACGCCAGCTGAAGAGCCAACTCTCCTACCCCTGAGCAAAATCTAATCGTGCTTACTGTTTCTAGTGCGGATATTTATCAATCTACGTGGGCAGAACAGAGAGGTTACTATATCATCGAACAACGGGATATATCCCGGTATGGTTACAAAAACCTATGGGGAGTAACTTTATACCAAAAGTAGTCACCAAAGGAGCGAAGACGTATCGGGCCGCCGGGTCACGCAATAACCTCGGAAGAAGAGGCATTGCGTCATCCCACAGGGAGCATCCGAGTTTACCTACTCTACTTACAATGCAAGACTGCTCAACTATGTGCAGACGTTACACCAAACTCCCGATATCTGTCAGCAGCGGTGATAGCTTATGTGTTCATTTCTACCTTAGCAGCAAACCTTCCCATTAGTCACGCTTTTCTTCCCTTGTTTTTCGAATTTGCTTACCAGTGGTTTCCTAGTGTTCGTTTTTCTTGTCCACATAAACAGTTGCATTCAGTTCGGTACGCATTTTGGGGAAAGGCAGTGAGATGATGCAGGATACAGATTTCGGACCCACTACTCAAATTGGTGCCGAAGGAGAAATGTCGCCAAACCGAACTATACAAGATTTCAAGCAGGAGCCGATTGCCAACTCATAGGTCGATGAAATCTTGCCCAACTCTGTTATGACTGAATCTGATCTTCGATACCTTCATCATGTATTACGTAAACATTTACTTTGGTCACTCTACTTTTGCAGACGGTGAATGCAGACAATGAATCCCTCCAGGTTTTAAGGGCCATTGACCTCTGGTAGAGGCCAAGGTAAGCTTGTTCAGATGTCGACCTGAAAGGCAGTCAAAGGTGCTCGACAGTTTCGAATGGAGACACATTACCTTCCCCGTTAACTCCAAGCGAGTGCCTCCCACCAAGTCGGGTCTTCTCCACAGGATGGGGTACATGGGGTAAATGGGACAGTCAGCCAAACAAAATTTATCTTTGACGAAAGTCTGATTCCAACTCCTCCTCAATGTGAAGGGAAAAAGCCGGCAACATAGGTTATATTTTCTGATTGTGAATACTTAATTAGGAAGCTTTAATTTTCAAACACTTGTGACGTCGACTTCGTGAGTACGTTCGAAATGATTCTCCAGCATGAACCAATGACGTTCGACTTTTATCTACTACTATCATTATCAGTAGGTAAAATCGGATTTATACAGTTTTAAGTCACAACTTGAATTACCGAACATAGCGCAAATCATTGAGTAAATTGTTTAAGGCAGATAGATAAGCATAGTGGATACTTAAAAACCCACGGCAAAGTGACGTGCAACCTTTCCTCAGGAAATCTACGAAAGATACTGGTGAGCAACAGTGCATAGTGGTAAAAAAAATACTTGGAAACAGTAAATACAAAACCGCACTCTGTACAGCGGTCGATTTTCCCGGGTCACATCCCCGACGTTCGGGGCGTAAAGTTGATTCGGCTAGTCATCTGCTTGAGGATGCATTTAACAGTATGCATATTTCGCTGGTAAAAAGCCTAGTTTATAGGTGGTTCGCCGGTTATAAGGGTGTGGACAATAATTCCATAGGTACCCTAAGTCATTGATTATGGTGGAATCGAACAATCGGGTGATCAAAGAGACTAAACAAGTCCAAATTGTAAACAGCTAGACGATAAGGAATTTATCATTGAATGAAATAGCACATGTAAAATACTTTGTTGACACTAACTGCGAAAGCATGTAAAAGGCTTATAGAGTGCGACTTGATTCGGGTACGCCATGCACTCGGCTGCCAGCTTGATCGAGATGGTCAGTCTTGGCAAAGAAGTGAGCCATTTTCTCTGATGAACTACTGACAAGGCTGTAGGAATGTGTCGGTATCGTGGTATAATTCACTTGGGGTCACATATTACACATTTGGTGAAATCATAGGCAAACTCCGGCTTCATTGATCGCTTCCCACCAAAGAGGTCAACGAATTTTTCCAGCTGACACTACTAGCTTCAAATATTTGGCTACCAGTGTTATCATCCGGAAGGCGTGCCTTGGTCAATAGGTTGTTTATGGCACCAACGTGTTCGGACATTAACAAAACAACAAGAACGTTACAAACATCCTCATTTGCCAAATGGCTGTCCTGTTCACTTGAAAACAGTCATTGTCCAACGGAGGAGCGGTCAGGTGGTTTGCAGATCGTCGCTTATTTTATTGCGCCTGGATTGCTGAACTTAACTGTGTTCGTTAATCCACAATTGTCCATAGTTCTGTCTTCAGCAATCAACTACTTAATAAGTAGTATATACACTCACAACACTAGTATCATCTTAGCCCTCTAAATTGAAGTCCAAGCACTCAGAGGTAAAGCGAAATAATGTTACACACTGTCCACGCAAAATACTACAACATCATGTTGTCTAAATCAATCTTCGTATGCGAATAGAAGCTCCACCAGGGAATAACAATCGTGATTCGTCGATAGTTCATAGTGAGTCAGTGACATCTGACTTAAAGAACATTAAGACTACAGCTGTATGGTTATATATTTGTTAATATGCATTAAAAAATTTGGGGGGCAATTTTACCTAAATACAACCATGACTGGTGGTGAGTTAACCATCATCATGGTGAACTTTAGACCTTTCTATCTCGGATTCAACTCCTGCCTCCACTGGTCATTTTCCGCAGTTAGTAGCCTCTGACTGTTCATGACTCTCTTTCTGAAACACTGCACCATAATCATATAATAAAAAGAAACTAAATTGGAAGAATTTGATTCTGCCCACTAGTTTCCGGCAACTAAACACTATTATTTCATCTCACTGGTTACTTCTCAGTCGACAGAGGAACTACCACAACACAACAAATAATACTTTTCGGCGATCATTGCTTCTCTCAAGGAAAGTGACCAATAGGAAGCGAAGCGCCTGTACGTTTGTGTGTTTATCTGGTGGACACTGGTTGATTTACAAGGAGATCGTGCTGTAGGTAGACCAATTCCATCTTACTTGGGGATGGGTGCCGTATGCGAATGTGACTTGGGCAGATAAATAGTATGATCTATATGAAAAATGCTCGATGCCTTTCAAAAGGACCTCGTATCTCGGCTAGTGAAATATAGGCGGTATTAAAGCATGGGTGACGCACAAGCGTGGGTTAGAATCCCGCCGTGGTCGACAGCTTTGAAAGCGAGGGCAATTTAACGTGAAAGTAAACAACTTTCTACTGCGTAAAGCGATGCATGGAGTCAGACTTGGTGCGAAAATCACAAAGTGGGGGGAAAATGATGAAGAAGGGATGATTAGGACTGTAAACAGGCTTTTTCTGGTTGTCTCACCACATGATTTTTATAATATTTTTAAGTTTGACTCGACATTTGTGAGTCCCGTGAGTTTATCAAGCTCTCAGCACAGTGTTCATGCCCCTGGCTTTGGTTGTGAGCCATATCCTTTGTTGTTCCTACCCAACTACAGTTATTATCCCGTGGACCCCAACCAGGGAGTTGGGATGCATAAACTGATACCAGTCCAGATATCAACCTCATCATACTCTTAGGCCACGTCATGGTCTGACAGTCGCTTTGCTTCATTCACTCATGCCAATAAAGTGAAAGTAACACAGAGTATGGAAGGCGACTGTAGTGCGTACGCAGAACGTGTCCAAGCCACTGTATGTGGTGGGTGCTACACGTAATCGCGTTTTTTCTAACGTTTCACTGTTTTGTGATACAGGAGATTAAGCATATCACGCATCACTCGAGTCTCTAGCTTTGATTATCGGACATTACCACCTACTATCATCAACTAACAACAATCTTCATCCTTGGGGTTACACCAGGATTCAGGGACAAGTCGAGTGGGGCCCGCGTTGTCACAAACATTTTAGAGCCCCACGCCAAGTCACGCGACGAGCACCGCGCAGTGGGGAGAATAGCAGGCACACGCAAAACATCTGCTGTGCAGGTTGACTTGGACAAAAATACTTTTATTGGGACCGGAAGATTGTAGCTATATGCTTTATCAATTACCATCAATACAGTTTCATTAGCCCTAAGTCAGTTATCAAGCTGCATGTGCCGCTCGTGTCTGTACGCACCTAACAAACCCACACCCTTACAACTATCGTCTCCATGGCTGACTGTCCACGTTGTTCACCGACAGAATTACACCCATACAAACACAATTTCAAAGCACCGGCTTCTGACCGGTCATTCAGGCCATGTTTATTCTGTTCATAAGTGTACGCAACTGCTGACGTGCAGACTTCGCTGATTACTACCCGGTCATCTGCGTCTTCTTGATTGCGATCCCGGGACCTTATCAATGGAGTTTGTGAATTGGGGCAATAATGGTTCGTAGTTCACGCACAGGTAATTCCCATTACAGTGGTCTGGCCACCAAATGCCATTGGTTGTCTAATACAGAATGTCGCGGAGCATCCTCAGCGCGAAAGAGTTTGGTCCCTCAACCATATAGCGTCCCTTCCAATAGATCTGGTCCTCACTGTGGTGCTACATGTGAAGAAGCCTTGCTAAGGCCAGTGTGATACAATACCGTGATGATCTTTCTTCCAATCCCATCTTTCGCTGTATACTAGCTCCTAAGGTGCTCACCACCATGAACGATAATACCAGGTTCGTAATTTTCCCAATCTTGTAAAGGTACATCACCATTTATCTCAATCCATATTATAACTAAATAGTGGTTGGATGTATCAGTTAAAGTAGAATCGAGATATCCAGAGTGAGTGAAACCACCGTGCCAAACGAATTTGGTTCATGAAAAACATTCCGAATAGAGAAAAAAATTGCTCACATTTAAAATACGAATGTAGGAAACCGTAGAAACACATTTGTTACAAACACTTTATCGTGTAAAACTGATGCTCAGTAGCAAGCTATGGATGCATCAAAGAAAGATGCATTTATTGCATCATGTAATGATGATGATGATGAGTTGATATTCTTTTTTCTTCTGTCGAGAAACAGAAGTAGATGCTCACGTATACATAATGCACGGACCATCACAGGAGTTTAGTAATTGTCCACATCTTGATATTGTATATTTCCCAATGGGAGATAATTCCCGCTTAAACAGTTTACAGGCAGGTGGTGGTGTTCGCAGAATGGCAGCGGTATCAATGCCAATTCGGCAGTCCAAAATTCGCTCTCTATTATCGAGGATGCATACTCCATGGCCATTGTTCCCGGGTTGTAATGCGTTTCCGTCCACACACCATTTAGAACAATACTTGTTGGCTGGTCCTTTACATTTCTTGTTTCTCTTATCGATTTTTCCCATTCCATAGCCTCACCTGGAATAGTCCAATTCCACTTATCTGTACTGAGAATAATTTGTTGATTGTGTTTGTTCAACTTATCTGGGAATAGTTTACATCCATATTTGGTGTAGAATTCTGTACGAAATTTGGTCTTATCAATAATTTCATAAGCGGATCGATTCCATATCAGATTAAGCGGGGATTGATATACCGTTGCACCGACAAATGGACTATACATTCCTGTTAGATAGTCACCGAATGCCCGAGTAGTTATTTGGTACACAGAGGATAGGGCTAAGAAACCGGTCACGCATTGGTGTTGCTCTTTCAAACAACATGGGGGCATAAAGAGATCTGCCTTATCAAAAGATTGACAATGAATATGGGCCTCACGACAGGTCCACGTATGATCCACAGCGGGAGCGAAACGAATTCGACTCAGGGACCACATACGAATGAATGCAGTCCAAGTGTTCTTATCCACACGGTCCAATACATGATCACTATCATGTCTGATATGAAAGAGTACATCCGGGCAGACCACGGCTCGAGGGAATTTAATCCTGTCTAATCCACCGTGAATCAGTCGGACGAACAAATCGAGAAATGCCAAACTACCGGACACGGAGGAATATTGCATGGCTCGTATGAACAGTTCCCGTGAAATCAAAATCGGTGAAGATATGTAGTCACAATGGACACAGGAATTAGTGGATTGCTCGTAACCCGGACGAATGCGTAGAGTGAAATTTCTCAGTGAAATCTAGGTAAACAAAAGGCAAAGGGATAGTGAATTAATTGACCGACCGATCCGTTGATTGATTGACTGAACTTTCGACTGCCTGATTTATCAGCCTACTGACTAAATAACTGATCGATTGTTTTTCTGACTGGCTGATGGACTGACTGATTGACTGATTACAAGTGACGAAAGGGAGAATAGGAGAAATCAGTTTTCATGTAATGGTCAGAACTATCGTGCATTCCTCATTGTTAAACTTGGCTTTTGGGTCGTAAAGATTTCATCTCTGGCGTAAAGGACTGATCAGTACCCAGGTAATTATGCTTACGCGGTTTGTGAGGAAACGTTTCTGACCTAAAATGCCAAGCCCAGGAGCCAACAGCTAGGATTCTGTCAAAATGCTTTTAGTAATACAAAAGTCTAAAAAATCATGTTCAATTCTTGCATCTACAGGCGCAAACAGTTTGATATCCGAAATGTTGCTCCGTTGTGACTCAAATATCTAGCCGAACTACAGCCTGTCATTCGTATTACTCGGTGAAGTTTTGGTCTTTGGCAGACAAATATAAAGACTGATTGGAATGTGGATATATGAAAGTAATTGTGACAACACTGCTGCTCTCATTGCCCATTTTTAGCCCCGGAGTCGGTGTGACCGAAATATGGTTTCACCTGCATCGTCTATTTCGAACTTGAGAGTTAACTAAGAGGCCTGCCTCCGCTTACAAAAGTCACGCGATTGATGGCCTTGCGATCAACCACTTAAATCACGAGGTAGTTACGGAGGATCCCAGATTCGGTAACGACAAGATCAGGTCCATGTGCGTTATTGTGGCCTCACATTATGGGGTGAGGTGCAGACAACGAGCGTACGATGCATCCACCACTTCAGTTCAGTTTAGCTCACTTCGACCGTCGACCTCACTTGTACTTCTGTCCTCTGCTTTTGGTTGCTACCTCGTAGCATCTTCGATTTGAACGCTAAATGAATAGAAGCATATGGTAAAAAAGAGCCGAAAACAAAACAATAAGCAGGAATCACGAAATAAAAGTAAGAAACCGAATACAACTATACGACTGGCCGCGACGCTTAGCTATATCACAATGTCTCCAGCCACATAGTGGGCGGGTCTCGTGGACCCCAACACGGAAGTCTCACATGTCCTACCTGACAAAGTCCACTGATCAAGTAACACATATCTCTATCCCATGTCATGAACTAACCACCTCGATGAACCTTCCAACCGCTACCTGGTCCGCAGAAAAGCGTACTCCGAGGAAGTCTGTCCATGGGCATGCATGCCACACGCCCCAGCCACCTGAACCTGTTTTGATTCAGTACTTATTCCGGTAACTGTCCACTGATTTTACCGACGTAGAATCCGTAAAGCGGAGTGATGCGTCGAGCTTCGGACCGATCCAAGACGACCTCTCTAGCAGCCAACTGACTGACACTTCTGAATACATTTCTCAATTCCGAAGTAAACCAGTTATGGATATAGTAACTTATGAAAACGGACGGCCTGGTCTACGATCACCTCCGGTATTGAAAACCTTCGAGATTTTTCCTATTAGGTCACAAGTTCGAAATCGGTTTCACGGCTAACATCATCACACACGCGTTTGTTTGAAAGCCCTCGTGTGCTAGCTTTTCCAAGGAATCTGAAATGATTTGTTGAAAAAGTAGAAACTCTGCAGAACGAAGGGTTTTGATTCCACCCTGAAACACGGTGCTTCCTGTTCCGCCTGCGTGTCGTTTGCTTTATCGTACTGAACGGTTTATTTCTGTTAGCCACAACCACGATTAGATTTTGTTACTGAACAGTTCTCTCCGTGCCGTCTCCGAACTAGTGGGTTAAAGTTGTATTGAATTTTATACTAAAACTTTTCTCTTTCCCTTGAACAGTATAGCTTTGCTAACGGCTAACGGAGTTGGATTCCGGTTGTGAGATCCCATTCTGGATGACTGAGTCAATTCAATTCGGCGGCCGGTCGAATTGAGGTGCTTCATAATTTTTGTACCAGAATGATTTTCCATGCAAAACTTCACTGAGCCAACGACAGCAAAAAAACCATTCCAGGTTGTGTTTGACCGCTAGCTGTACGAAATATTGTTCTGTTCTCTCTATTTTCTTCCTCACTGTAAAAGTAGGTGAACAGGTAGACAACACGTGTGGCATTTAGATTAATAGGGCTGTGTAGTGTGACTATTGGTTATATTGAAGCCTTCATCGAAAGTCACAGGAAACCACAATGCAAACCGATGTCTGTGCAGAAAGTAGTGTGAAGACTAGTCACGTTATTTGGGTCTCTTCGAGTTGACTGATTTTTAAATCATTTTCGTCCTGATTCAAGCTCTGCTCGAACTTACACGGCAGCCCTAGTACACATAATGCAAATCACGGCAGGACTGAGGTCACTTTATCACTCTGGCAACCCCTTATATCATTCTATATTTGAGCACGTGCGAAAGGCAAAAAATTTACCCTACAGCCACAACGACCCACTGTAGTGTTAGAGATGACTGACAACCAGACCCTGCAATTTGGAGTGTTGGACAGTCACCTAAGATCCCAATGGGCCAGGTGTGGTAAAGAGCCGAACGGGTGATAGCGGGGATTCGAAACTCTGACCTTCGAGATGGTGAGTAAAAACTCTGAACCACTTGACCACCACCGACCATTGATCGACGAGATGCCTAAATACAGACCTATGCCCATCCAGTTAGAATATCCTCTCTCTATGAACAGGTACCAGTCTTCTCTCTGATTTATCTTACCAGTTCATCTGTTGACATGAACAGGACACCGTATAAAAATAAAACTGTTTGTGATTATTTCCTCTGACTTGTTATTAGCTTCTAGAACAAATGGAAAGCAAGCACAACCAAGGCAGACTGTCAAGTGCTGCAAAAGATCATATTTTTTCGTAAATTTTCAAAGCTGCCATATTTTGCATACTTAGTATTGACGATTAGTCTAGCATATTCGGTAACATTCAAAAGTTGAACTTCGCATTTAGTTTCTAAACCTACCATTTGGAAATCAGTTTACTGACAAAAATAGGGTTCCAAAGATACAATTGTGAACTGAATGGTGGGCAAATTCTATTGCTTATCGCCGTCGGAAGAGAAAATGAAAGGTAAATAACTGAGAATTAACAAAACCGGTCAAAGCCTTTGCAGGAGTAGTTTGATGGTTAGGTAACTTAGTATAGTTCATTTCAGTTCAGTTCAAACAACCAGTAAACACGCACCAGGTGCGATGGCCTTCGTTGCTATCTCTTAGCGACAACCTCAAAGGGAAATAATGAAAGAGAAAAGAGTATGGAAGGAGTAAGAGGAGAACTACATTCATGGAATTAAGTCGGTGAAGAAAGTTTGTGAATACAAGAACACCACTGATCGAGACACCTAGCCATATCCTCCAATGTATCTAACCACAGAGTGAGAGGGTCTCTTGGACCCCACCAAGGAAGTCTAACACGACCTACATGGCCAAGTCCACTCGTTAGGTTCTTCATACCTTTCTTCCATATCATGGACTGGCCACCCTTACTCATCTAATCGTTACCTACCTCAACAAATATTGCTCGCAAAAGAATCCTGTTAGGCGACATGCGTAACACATGTCCGAACCATCAAAGCCTGATGACATTTAGTGTTTCATTTAATGGTTTCATCCATGAACCTAAGGCTCTCGACCAAACCTCAGCATTGCTTATGCGGTGTTCCCACCAAATTCGAGCAATGCTCCGAAGATATCGATGTTCAAATACCGACAATCTTCGTATCTTCTCCACTAGTAGTGACCATGTCATCGAACCATACAGAAGCATTGGCCTAACTGCTGCAGCGAACACTCGGCTCTTTATAGATAAGTGAATGTTATGTTGACACTACAGATAACTGAGGTTGGCAAAAGCCAAATGAGTTTTCTGTATACGCAAAGACATCTCATCCGATATCTGACCGTGTGAAATGTATTTACCCACATAACGGAATTCATCTATGTGGTCTAAAGTCACCTCAGACACTGAAAGGTTTGGCGTTGAACTAACCCAGTCCTTCAGCTTGTACAGTCGTGCAATATTGTCTGATTCAGTTACATGGATATTTATTGTTTTTACTGTGGAAAGTCCCAAGCAACAGGCATTAAAAGAAACACTCACCTGATAGCATCCAAGATCCCAATGCCCCTCTGGCTCTAGCCGACTGGCTCCTCCGACAATATCTGCCTGACCGGTGCATACCATCTGCAGCATTCTGTGCAAGTTGGTGTGTTCACTGAAATGGCTCAAATGATGCCCAACCACTAGATATTTCGTTTTCGCCAACTGAGCTTGACGGAGCCACATGAAAGCTTTATCTGGCCGGTTAAAATACCAGTGGGTATTACTGGAAGACTCTTTCGAAATGATCGCTGGATTGCACCCGTATGTTGTTGCAATTCTGACCGTAATATTCGGATATGTTTTTCGAATACTCCGTAGAAGATGCATGCCTTGATTGCAAGTTTTGGCGTGAATATGGATTTCTAACCAAACAGCTAGGGGAAATTCAGGCCTGCATCTGTGCCCCACCAACTCCTTGGTATAAGTGGGAATTCGTTCCAACTTTTGTTTTTGTATGGGCCACATGAAAGTGAACTGCTCACTGAGATTTGCCAACATTTCATTTAAAAGTGACAGGGAATCATGTAAAATCAGTTTGGCGTGAGAGCTTCGGACAGTCTGATAGGTAGCATGCACTATCTCGTAGAATTCCAACAGTTTCAACAAGTCCGGATTTAGTTGCGGTTCACTGGATGAGAAGAATATAGAGAAAACCTCGGTAAATAGTCACATACCGTCATTGTGAAAGTATTTATTTCCAGATAGGTCTATTTGCACTATATATCTTATTCAGTATTGTGATTATCTGTCAATCCACGCACAGACTGTCATCGCAGATATTCCGTGAGATAGTAGTAACCGAATAACCGTCCCGATGGCGAAAGGAAAATAACCGTACCCCGTGTAAAGTAAAACGCCACACCCATGCACGCTTGCTCAACCGGGTAACGAGAACGCATTCGGGACAAACACACAAATGATCCCGTGATTCATGCAATGGACAAAAGACACTACCAGTGCGCCACACGTTGATTGAAAGCTGGGCGAGCTCGTCTGTGTGCGCACCTCACCGGAGCTCATTATCGATCGATAGGGCTCCGTTCGCTGCAGCCATGTCGGTAAGAAAGAGAAAATTAGCCTGCCGGACAGCCGTTTATCACTCCTTTGTTGATCACAACTATGGGAATCAACATTGAGAACATTCAGCTGATTAGTCTTCCAATCGAGAATTTAAAAATATGGAGCAAACATATTAGGGAAATGGTTCAAGCTGGAATAGCGAATCGAGCTTGTCTATCCATTCGTGCAATATGAACGAAAAGTGGCGAAATGTTTTCGGTGTTCTAAACTGTCCCAATTTTTCAGGAAAGTTATGAATCTTTACTAACTAAACTGAATTTTTTTCTCTCCCCCCCCCCTCTCTTGCCTGGGTCCCACCGTTCATATTATTAAGCAAATAGATTGAACACTCGCGTCATTTTGAGGATGTTCGAACCCTTTCATGCAACCGACCGTAAAATGAGACAGTAGCCCAGTACTGGATGCGTGTACGCTTATTGGCCACGCTTGCCAATCCCTTAAAGTACTACACATCAGTTTATTGAAAGCCTAGGCTTTTTTTCGAAATCTTTAGAGCTTTAAATAAAATACAGTTTTTTAATTTGTCACTGGTTTTTTGCCTGACCATATGACCTCACGTTTCAAGATTTCCGATGAAATATACATGATCTTGGCCTGTAATTCTTGGACGTAATCAATGTGCTCTGGTCACTAAACATTGCTATACACGTTTCGTGAACACAATATTCCTTTTTTGTGAAAGTAGAATACGATTGTGGTGATGATAATAGTAATCTATGAGGTGTCAAATTGAGATTAAATGTATTCCTAGATGATCCCGCTGTTATGCGATTTTATGTGTTCAGATCCAAACCCAGGCGTGGAAGCCACACACACACACACACACACACACACACACACACACACACACACACACACTTTCATATCACGAGTACTTCTCCATCGGTTGAGTTGCGGGTTCTCACAGGAAGCTTCAGATAGTTCGCAAATGGATCACACTGGTCATCTACCTGATAAAAAGAGCACATGATATCCAACAGCTATATTGTTAATTGATAGCTATCTCTCACAAGATTTCCCCAAGAATCAACTCGAACCCATCATCAATCACCTTATTGCTTTTTCATGCTCAGCTGCACTGAACCTCACCAGCCGAAAAATCAAGCACAACGAGATCAATCAAGGTGGCACTAATGCGAAGGTGGTATGGATGCTTGAGCTTGAATCCGAAAGTGACCGCTCATATCGACATCTCCCTAAATTGGTCAGACATAATGTGAACGGTAACAACACATTCCCCGTGCATTATTCAACCCCTATTGCGGAGGGATATGCATTCTACTCGGTGAATAAGTAGCTAATCGCCTAAAGACACTATTGGAACAAGGAGGGGCAATGAACATAATCACGTCACATGGAGTGACCGTGGTGAGTAAGGCATGCAAACCATGTGGCTGCATCCTCCGACCAAATAAAGACTGGTTTCAGTAGGACTGAATGCCATGTATTTAAATGAGCACGTTTGTTGTGGATGATTGATCTTCGTGTTATCTACATGTTTGGCACATGTCCTTGGTAGTGAGACGAATACCATGCGCTACAACCAACCGATAGAGCTGGGACCGTTCAGTAACCGGTAACAGATGGGATAAGTTTGGGTGCCAGCATGAAGTCAATCATGAGAGTAGAGACGTTCAGAAAAGCTTGTCGCTGTGTGTATTTATCAATGTCTCTGATCAGAAACTACTCTCATCACTGAAGCCTCACCAGGGATAGGGAGGGGAGCAACAAATATCGTCACCAGTTCATTTATACCTCAAAACAGAGTCACAGACTGACCATCAAGTAGCTTCTTTCGGCCATACCCAAGAGGTGCAAAATAGCTCACGGCACAAAGATGGACAGATGAATAGTCGAAAAGGACGCGCTCAGTCTCTTATTTTTCATCTTATATATGCCGGTAGACAGTGACTTGAGCCAAAGTACCCGTTGGTTGATTAAAAACTAACATAACTAAATTCGAAACTCCTGAGTAAATATTGGCAAATTTCCACCGGATTTCTGGAGGGAAAAAAAGTCACATAGCTGAATCACAAATAGGATACAAAACCCAGCCCCGCTCCGCCCTCCTGCGGATGCAACGCTACTTCAAGACGAACGAAGGATTCAGCTCTGTTCTAATCAGTCCTGTGACGAACTCACTCGTGATCACCAATAACCGGACGAGTAGTATGATACCAGAATAGGAACAATATGAGTCCGAGGATGAAACAACATCCGGAAATCGGGAAACCACACGAATGCTGCATTAATTTTCGCAGTGTTTGCTCTTTTCGTCTGGACCAGTGGACACAATGGATCGACAAGTACTGGCTGACGTTCTTCATAATTGCATATCTGGTTTGTGATTTCCATCAAGCAAGATGTTAGGCATCCGGCATCAGATAAGGACGCAGCAAGAATTATATGAGAAGTGGCCTAGTTCGTTTGTAATACACTGGAAAAAAATGAATTGAAGTCCTGGTCAGATCGATTGAATTATTAAGAAACAAAACTCTATTGAGCAAATACTGGTAATCTATCGTTTTCAGCCTTTCAGACTCAGTTGAGTTTTGTAGTTGACCAAGGATATGAAACTAATGACTTAACAGGTGAAATTTGAAACTTATCTGATGTCCCCATCTCATACAATCATATCGTACCAGGGAACGCTTTGGGGGAGGCAGCCACGGAGGTTAAACACCACATGGTGATCGGATTTCGACTGAAGTACTATTGCGTCTACAGAAGACCCATTTGATTTTTATCAATCTGATCACACCTGTGGATTCCGTCTATACCGCTACATTCAGTTCTGTCCTCCTGTGCGGTTGTGAAATATGGCTATTACCGGCAGAATACAAGCGCAGACTGATGATGTTTAATTATTGACTTTTTCACACAGTTGCTCGAATGTGGTTGGAGCACTGTATGAGGAATGCCAAGGTCAGGTATAGTGTGGTAAAGAACAAGAGGCCAGTTTCTGAAAGGCGCTTAATGTAAACGTGTTAAGTTGGTGCAGCCTCCAGTCATCCATGCCGATGAACTGACTTCTATGGTGCACTTTATTTTCCGAGACAGGCAATGGTTGGAAGACGGGTCTAGGTGGTCAGACCGTAATATGGACAAAAGAAAAGAGAACAACCAAATGGACTTGGCTTAGTTGGACGTTTTAGAATTCCAGGTTGGGGCTCACTAGATCCAACTTCTAGGTGGCTGGGAACACTAGACGATACGCTTAGGTGCCGCGGTCAGTATCGCATTTAGCATCCTCTTATGTTCCTGCCATTTTTCTCTAGAAATGGCTGAATTGTTGTGGTCTGTGGAAGCGGTTACATCCCTGAATGTTTAAATTTTGGTTCTTTCTACTAGAAGCGGTAGCAGTAGTTGGCTTCCGATTTTCCCAGAGTCAGGTGTTTTTGTTCTTTTTTCGGTTTATTCCATTTGCAGTAAGGCTTTTCTGTGGGTAGAAAACGAAATCAGATTACTGCTAGGGTCAGGTTCATCGCACAATAAGCTGAAACGAAAAGCACTGAATTAGTTTTTCACAGTTTTTTTCCACTATCTCGTAATAGTTCACCCACACTCATTCACAATCCGAAACCGAATTGGCAAATTTTACAAACCAAGGCAATCTTTTTCATTATGAAAAACACCAGAAGCGCAAAACGAAGTTATTCTTATCAAGTGTCCAAAATAGCAAATAACCTGAAGCTGTTGTGACAATGCATTGGGTTCGCATCGCGAATCCGATAGTTGCACTCTTTTTGGTTGTTCAAGCGCGGTGAGCGATCTATTCACAGGTAAACTATTGCTTCGTCTAATTAACCAATTGTTTGTACCTATCGTTGCTATAGCTGCCTGGTTTTTATGCTTTTACACGCCGTTTTCCACAAACATATGCTGAGTGAAAGGTTGGCTAATTCGAACAGATTGGAACAAATTGTCCTCTGAGTCCAAAATATCCCATCCGTAATGCCGAACATTATATAGGCAAAATACATATCATCCTTTATAACATATATCCGTGCTTGTGAAACTCCAGCCTCTTTTGGGGGAAAAATTTAACTGACCCTTATTCAAATGATGAACTACCGATCCAACCAAACAAACCACTTCAGTAACGGAACTAAGAGCAAGAGAAGGAATCATTGAAAACTATTGTTTGCTCTCCAGTGTTTTTTTAATGTAACCATGGTAAAGAAATTGAATGCGTTCCTGAGGTTTTCCACACGACTTGTGGACACGTGAAATTCCTCAAAAAAAATTGTGTTAGAATCAATGAATACCATGAACGCTCTTGGAAACAACTGCGCCGAAACCGGATTTACCCTAATAGTAAAAACCATCGACGGCATGCTTTCAGTGTTTGTGACTCAGTGAAATCCAAAATAGCGGAATTCGAAAGGAATGTTTCACAACGACAACATTATGTGAACAATCTACCGGAGAAGGATAATTCCGAATTTAATGAATTTGTAAGTCGAATCTGTGCATGCCGCGTTCAAATTACCCGTGATCGCTTGATCAGTGGTATTAATCCCCCGAAACCACCAGTCGCCTTTCAGAGTAATCCAGATAGGCTTTTACGCAAATACTCCAGTATCACTCTAAGTCAGTTCTTGAAGGAGGCTTTTTCTTTGGGATGGAAGTTCTGCTGTCCTGTTAGAAGAGACGATAGACTTGATTTGGAGGTACAATTTGAAAATTTATTGAGTCAAACTAAGGACCTGATACTCAGAACGGAAATCGATTTAGAACGATCCAAAAGTGTGCTTGTGGCTAGCTGCTACAGCTATCGTAAAATTCACATACAAAGTAGTGGACTGATCACCAAACAACACCTGGACTCGCTGAAGGAGCTGCGTAAGAACAAGGATTTAGTGTTATTGAGACCAGATAAAGGTTATGGTGTTGTCCTCATGGACAAACGAGAATACATTGAAAAACTTTCCAGATTGGTGGAAGACCAGACAAAGTTTTCTGTCTGTCACAAAGGAAGAGACGAAACCGAAAAGAGAGAGAGAGAGAGAGAGAACTAGCCGGATGCCTAAGACTACTGGAAGACCAGGGCTGTATAACCAATGCTACATACGAAAAATTAAAACCAAATGGATCGACCATTCCACGCCTCTATGGATTTCCAAAAACCCACAAAGATGGTATTCCAATCCAACCGATTGTGTCGATGACGAATTCTCCGTACCAAGCAATAGCACAATGGTTGGTAGAACTCTTGGAACCCATTCGCGTAAGACTTGCTAAACATAGTCTGCGAGATAGTTTTCAGTTTGTGTTCATCATACAGAATGTTAACTTGCACAGAAAAACCGTGATGTCGCTTGATGTGGTGTCGTTATTCACAAATGTGCCATTACTAGAAACTGTGGGCTTTCTATGTGAATACATTAGAACATCCAACACACAAATAGGCATTCCAGTAGGAAAATTGAAGGAACTGCTGCTACTTTGCACTCTCAATGTTCAATTTCTGTTTAATGACTGCTTCTACCGCCAGCGAGACGGCATCTCCATGGGTTCCCCACTAGGTCCTGTGCTAGCAGGCATATTTATGGCTAAATTAGGAAGCGGGAAACTTGAGAAGACAATTAAAACTTCGGATTATTACTTTCGGTACACGGATGATATTTTTTGTATACTGGACGACGATCGTAATGTTTCAGCTATTCTAGAAGACTTCAAGCGTGCTAACAGCTCTCCTGATTTCACAATGGAAACAGAAGCCGAAAACGAACTAGCTTTCCTCGATGTGTTGATCACCAGACGGGAAAATGGATCCATCGAACGTTGAGTCTACAGAAAGAAAACGTGGAACGGCCAATACACAAACTTTCACAGCTTTGTGCCATTGCGCTATAAGAGGAACCCAGTCCAATGTTTAGCCTTCAGGGCCCGTGGCATATGCTCACAGGATACTCTGGAAGAGGAACTGAATCTCATAAAACAAGTACTGCAGGAAACAGCCGGTATCCAGAGAAGTTTATCTTGAAGAATATAGAATCAACTACAACCGCAGAACGATTTGCTTGCTTCCCAGAGGAGGAACTTTTCGTGAAACTACTATTCAAAGGAGATACGCATACAGAATGATTACCAAAATCACTTGGAGCAATTGTGGACTCAACATTCCCAGCAGAAAAATTAAATTGTGTGTTTTCCACTTCGACGATGATCTGAATGCAAGCGAAAGACTGGTTACTTGAGTTGATCTCATCCATGATTATCTATTTGTTTAAGTGTACATGGGGCGCATCTTACGTCGGTCGCAGGGCCAGATGCCTGTCTCAACGCATTAAAGAGTATCACCCAATGTGGCTGAGTCACGGGAGGACGGGCACAATCAACAATTCTATTCTTAGTCATCTAATCGATAGTGGTCACAGGATCGACCCGAAAGACTCACTCAGTTTTGGGTATCGCGTTCCCTCCATCCGATCAAAGGTAGTCCGACTGAAGACCCTGGCCACGGCTGAAGAGATCGCCGTACGTCTACTAAGCCCGGACCGGGGCACGCAAAAGCAACTAGTTCAGGCACTTCGGTTGCCTTGGCCAAAGACGGAGCATCCGAAACGAGAAATGACCTCTAAAAACCCACTAACAGTGGTCGATTCAGCATCACTACACACTAACTGACAAACACCACACCACCTCCCCACCCGGCCCCACACACCTATTGTAAAAAATGACCTTCAACCAAGCCAATGGTCAATCAAATGCATAACTGTCACCTATATGATGTGTAAGAGCAAGATTAGGAATCACTGAAAACAACTGTTCGCTCTCCAATGTTGTTTTTTTAGTCGGAGAAAAGCTAAAAGTAAAATAAGCACAAACTTATGTACGTATCTGGGTATAAATATTTCTCCGCATTTCAACCTTTTCCCATAGTATTACCGACATTTCGTAGTCTGGCTGTCCTGTACTATCAGATCTAAGGATGCTCGTGTAAAATGCCTGTTTGATAATATTGCTAGATAAATCAATTCTTCGAAATCCTAAGTACGATATCTCAGTGATAATGCGGGCATCACAAGTGAACTTACTGGTACTGTGTGCAAAAGTTGTGCATGCACTCTTCAGTTAACGTTATTTTACTATCAGTTGCCAAGCCTCATCGTCCGCAAGTGTTCATGCAAACCCTATCCACTTCACCGGCTGGTCGATCAATAGCACGCTTTCGTACAGTTGAAATCACATGACAAATTTAGCAAACTCAATCGATATCATTTCAAACACGATATTGAGACAGCACATTCTTCCAAGACATCAGACGTGAAAAGTTTAACCGAACTGCGCCTAAAAGCACAAATATGATAGGCTGATAAAATATGGGAATCCTTGTACTTTTTGCATATTCAGCCATATCCTCCTCGTTGCATTGTACAGCCTGTCTAAAAAATTGAGATCACCTCAGTTCGGTCGAATTCCTGTTTATGCTACTGCTACTGCTACTGGTCTCAGTAGCCAAAAATGCATATTAGACAATAGTGCTTGCTTCCAAAAACGTGTTCTGAAGTTGTAATGTGCATATTGTGGAAACTATTGTCAAGTTGTCAATCAGGGGATCAGCAACAGCATTTTTATAATTTCGGCTATCACGAAAACTATCTACTTTTCCCAAATGGACAAAAATGTCTACCCAGATGCCCATATGGTCTTCAGGACTTATGGGATTTGCCCACATACCTGTTATAATTGAATTGATTGCGAATAGCTTTAGAAGGTGGAGCCAACGAGTCGCTTTTGGTCTCATTAGCAATTAAATGAGTCACATTTTAGCTCAGTGATACGGCATAACCGAACGGGTTGATTAGCACTAGATGTCCGAACGCAATGATGGTTACGTGTGCATCAGCTGGAAAACTGCCTCATTCAGTGAATATCGATCAGCAGTCATTTTGCTAAGACAGAAAATCGGCAACGCTATGGGCAAAAAGATGTTCATTCGACCTAAAGGGGTTAGCAACAGAATGCTGAAGAAACTTTTCAACACGTTATGTAACATTAAAATGATTTTACATACAAAGATCGATGTTCGCTGAGTGAGGCAGTTTTCCAGCTAATGCGCACGTAACCACCAAAGTGTTCGCACATCTGGTGCTAGTCACATCGTTCGGTTGGCCGGATTTGATTATGACAATCAGTTTCATTTCAAGTGCCTACGGTGACAAGCTCGCCCCTTCAAGTCATTTGAGGCTTACCCACCCAGAGGTTTTCGAGGGGAACACGTTTGTTTTCTCGACCACGGTCTGCGCCAAATCTGGGCGACCTTACTTATGGCCTGATGACCACTTCTGGGCTTACCTGTACAGCATTATTATTATTATTATTATTATTATTATTATTATTATTATTATTATTATTATTATTATTGATATTATGCTCATTGGTGACTTAGTACAAAGAACGGAATCATCGGTACACTACGCAATAAGATGATCTAGGAAAAATGAAGCGAGACTGAAATTCGATCTCTAGAATACCTGAACCTCCAGTCACACAGAAGTGGGAATATGACGAAAGCAAGTCTCGACGTCAATGACTGACACAAAGCTGAAGTAACGTATTTTGATTTCGATTCTGAGTTTTCTAGTCAAACCCAGGTTCAGATGTTAGACACGATTCAAGACTTAACGGGATGATAAACGAGACTCCTACTCAAGTGAATGATGATTTTGAGTGACAGAAGCGCTCTAACTTCATAATCGTTTGTTCAGTTCCAAAAGTAACCTTATGTATGCTAGCCTGATAGTTCGAAACCTTCGCTAAGTGTGCACGATACTTCGTTAAGAAAGATGTTCAGAGAAACACTATTAGGAAAACTCTGTCAGTCAAACAATACCGAATTCCGCATACAGTGTAGCTGTACACCTTCCCATTTTGCAGAAGATAGATTGTTAGCCGTCACTAAAGGTTTGAGCACGGGTGCAGATTATGAGATGGGCGAAGAATCATCGAGTTACACAATAGAACACTCCTTTACGTTTTGATCCTCTGAACACGATAAACGCAGTGACCCCAGGCACGAGTAATACACGGTTTTTCAAAATACGTTGGAATGCATTGGAATCATCGCAGATAAGAACAATTTGGTCTGCGTAGTTCATACATGAAAATTCACCACGAGGAGACAGTCCAACACTTATTTTTGCTTCCCTACAGAACCCACTGAAAAAGCATTATCAATTAGGAGTTTCTTTGAAACGGATGGGAGGCGAAGGCCATGAAAAAAGACCTGGTGTTATTTCCTAAGCTAGACAATACTAATCTGCATGAGTGCGAGTACTAGATGTGTTATCGTGTTGTATGGTGTGACTGAATGTTTCTTAGTATGAACATAACTATCGTATAGTTGTCATGCAGTTCTTTCATGGTTTTCAGTAAAAAGCCTAAATCTCCTACCAATGAAACTGATTTTCTTCTTTCACTGCTCTGTCGGACGTTGTTCCATAGGCCCATGTGCGTGGGAATACCCGCGTGCGTTGCAAGTGCTTTTCAAATAATTCGTCCAATTTGTGGTTTCATGGGGATTTTATTCGCCCAAAACAACCATCGAGCATCATAAAAAGTTGAAAATTCTGGTATTCTTTTTTTGTGTTGGTAATCAGTAGTAGTCGCACACGTAATTGTTCCACTCCATTTATGTATAAGAATGTACATACAACCATATAGCAGCTGGCGAGTAAACCGTGAGCAATTAGGCAAGTCAATGAGCATACAAGTAAGAGTTGAGTAACATGCTCTCTCACGTGCAAACAACTAAGGTCAGTCGATACACAAAAATATCGATCGGTCAATACTGTCCGCACTAATGCGTGACAAAATATCAAAGCAGAGCAAGTGTATATCCATGCATGAAAGGGAGATAGTGTTTAGTTGTCCGCGTTGTATGCGTTACTTTAACCGCGCAACACTTTTCAGGCTTCCGAACTTTTCGTCGCCGAGCGTTTGGTCGAACGGACATTTGGTTGCCAGACATTTGGATGAGTGAATTACGCTATATTCATTTAGGTCTGTCAAATTTCACACTTACAAAGTAGCAGAAACCCAGTCCCAAACATTTTTTCATTAGTTTTCAAAACTGGAAATATAGTACTTCCAAAATGTCACAGTCTGTATAATGTTCCCATTATCGCGCAAACCAATCTCAGTCTCTCAAAAATTGCACCCGATTGGTTAAGACAATGCCAGTGATGAATCCCGTTTTGTCCGCCACATGCAATCGTTAAGGTGAGTCATTTTGTTCACATAATGAGGGAATCAAGTGAATCAAGTGTCTATCACCTCCAGAAGGACAAAGGCTTGAATTCCAGATTCACCTGGTCCTTCCGTGTTAGACCGCACTACAATTTCAGCTGGCCTTAGTTTCAAGCCTTAGGCTTTAGGAATTCTCGTGTGAAACTGTTGGGAGGTGATAACGATCAAAATAATTTGACTGTGATGCATTTGCATAACAACATAGCACAAGTCCTTTCGCTTACCGAGTCGTGATCAATGCGTGCCTTGATAACTCTGGATTAATTGGTATTAACTATAAATCCCGAGAACGGCCAAGAGAACGGGCTACGCCTAATGCACCACCTGAGGGTGTGACATTTGACAGACTTAAGTGAATATAGCGTAATTCAATTATCCAAATGTCTGGCGACTAAATGTCCATTCGACCAAATGTCCGGACACGTACATTTCTCCTAAGTTCGTGATCGCACTGAGCCTGGTTTTTAGGTGTCGACAACATTCCACCATTAGATGAATTGACGTAATATGGGAGATCAGTAGCCGGAGACTCCCGATCGTGTTTTCTGTTGAATCTAGGCGAGACTTATCAACAAAATCCCCTCAGTCGAGTGAACAGAGAAGACCCGAGTCGACAAACGAGATGTAAAATTGCACTGCATATATCGTGGTACTGTATGCGACAGCGATACAAGCAGTACATAAATAAATAGAAAATGAGCAGCAGCTGAGCAAAAGCGTGCTTTTTGCGTTCAATAAAGTGCAAGCAACCGAAAAAACATGGAATGGCCAAAATCAAGCTTTAGGGAAAATTGTAGAGAAATAAAATCAAAAAGATGTCCTAAAACTCTTTTCCGAAGGATCGATGTCACTTCAGTCATCAGAGCACAAGTGAAAGTAGCCGCACTCTCTTGTACTTATATAAATATTTCCCGTGGATTTTACCTTTAATTCTCGTACGTCACCTGAGTCATCTGCGAGATTAAATAAGGTAGCTACTAATTATGGGAACGTGAGCCTTCACTGCAGATGTTACATTTGGAAGCTTTTTCAGTTGACCTTACCTTCATCATTAGATGTTCGGCTTTGTGAGTTTCCAATTGTTTTGTTTCTTCTCACTAGCTCTAGTAAGAAAGCACTTCTGGCTTCGAATCATCTCAGTTTATTAACTCAGAATACACTTTTTGTACAGGAAGAATGTCACTTTCACCAGTCTATGCAAACTTCCATTGTGTAACCTCGCTTCTGATTGGTTGACTGATAATACGAACAGCCACCATTTGACTGGAATCCTTCCTCGTCTTATCGATCCGTTGTCCTGTTGATCATGAATCCGCTGGCCTAGGCCTTGACCTGGATGCTGGGCAGGTGCTGGCGTGTTGTTATTGAGACTCGGCCGTCTGTTGAACTATGCGTCAGACCATACCCTCACATCATGGATGTGTTAACATGAAGAATTAAGATTCTTCGCTATCGGTCGATCAGATTTCAATACAATGGTATGTTTTCCGTTTCTTTAATCCTTTTTAGATTTCCTGCTCTTCAGGAGACTTTGAAGGGCCTAATTCAGAGTATCTAGTTATCGAATTCCTTGTAGGGTGTTACGCTTACACGAACTCTCTTGAGTATCTTATTGTTACTTAGTCCAGGATTCAAACTTCATACAGAATGAAAAAGTGCCCTTTTTGATCCTCGTAGACAGACGAAAAGGAAAATTGGGTCATGTCTTCTTGTATCCACTTTGTGCTCATGCGTTCTTGTGGCACTCTTACTTCCAGTTTGACAGACTTAGCAATAGTCACAGCTATTGCGTTTGACCTTGTTGCTAACATTTTTTCTATCTTCGGTTTTGGTATGAATCTTCTCGCTGTTTCAGTTGGTTTGTGGTTGACTGAGATACTCTGAGGTTGGAATAGAATTGCGCTCATTTCAGGCGTGTTCTGGAAGTGTAGTAGTGCTATTCTTCTGTAAGATGTGCTGTTTTTTCTGGATTCCGTATGTAGTTCTTCTTATGAGGTTTCTTGGGAACCAGTTCCGTTGAAACGTTTTTTGGTATCCTGTTATCTCATCCTAAAATGACTCAGTAGCGCCAGTTCACTAGCGGGAGGACATCAGATCGATAATATCATACTATTCATTCCCTTCAAAACGAATATCGTGGAGAAACATTGCTAAAAAAGGTGTTTTGCGATCATCACCATTTTGGGGCACTGAACAACGACAGTTTCAGATGTACAACGGTTCAGTTAGGTGATGAACTGGTACATTATTATTATCGACTCAGTAGTAAATTGTGTTCGTAAAACTGGAATAAATGTACTGTAATTTCGACAATATGTTCTGTGGTTGAAATTCGATCACTGTGTCTGATTTAGCTGATCAGGTAGCACAATTCCGTCTGCTCAGATAGCTCGATGGACCTCCAAAAGCTAGGTGTCAAAAGTGTTCTATCTAATGGATCTGACAGTTTTTCGTATCACACGATTTGCCGCGAATAACCTTAGTGACGCAGAGACAAGACTGGTCTATAAACGATATCAGAAGTCTATTAGAGCGAAAGCACACTTCATAGACGGTTCAAAACCAGACAAACCGGAGAAAACAGGTTTGTTCTGATTTGCTTGAACTGATCGGGTATCTAAACCAACCGATTAATCAGTTCGCTGGGACACATTGACTTGGGAACCTACCTGGATGGGCCAGTAATCCAACTTCGTCCGCTGGTGGTGACACACTATAAAACAGACTTTTAGTCAAGGTAAGATTATATTAGGGTTCTGTTGATACTATTACACCTCATCAGTGTATCAGTTGTTACACGGGATAGGACAGCCGGCGTGGATTCCGCTTGAATCGGTACAGTTTGAGTTCAGTTTAGGCGGAAGTCTTCTGCTCTTGTGCCTTTGGGCTTAGGTTTCCGTCCCAGGCTGGGTTGGTCAAATGTGTAGAGGAGCACTTCTGTCTGGGTACGTCTTATCGGTGCACATCGTCTGCATGGTTGGCGTATCGCATTCATGGCCCTGGTCTGACAACGAACTTGCACAAAAATTATCCACACTGTTTTGAATGTGAACAAATGTAAGGAATACTGTTTGGAAGATTTCATCGTATGTGAGACTAAAGCATGCGTGGCTTTCATGCTTGGATTTGTATCCCACCTGGGTGAACGACTTTTTACGTCTGGATCAACTCAGTATCTGTCATCTCTGCCCAACCATATTTCATAATTGTAGTGGCAGTCGAATGATGGCCGTGAATGATGTCGGCTGAGAAATCAGTTGGAATGGACCCTTGAAAAGACGATCAGCATTATCAAAGCTTGCAAATTAGAGCTTCGAAGTACAATATTTAACCGCTAAGTGATAATGTAATGTTACAGAAGTATTCCGGTGGTCCTGTTCGTGATCTGTCACCGAATGAATTTGATTATTATGAATAGATTGGTCATATGGACGATTTGACAGCCGCTCGTACGGAGTATCCGAGCCTGACCGCCTTACATAATGCACCTTTATATCACAAATCTATCAAGGTTGAGATAGTAGTTGGTCAATGCTAAATTATTCATTGGCACGGTCGTTATCGCCAATCGAACCACGGTGTAAATTTCTCTTATTCCCTCTGGTCTCCTGACTTCCAATCAGTAGCATAATGAATGTCAATTTCGTGCATAAATTTCATTCAATTAGTTTTTTTCAAGCCGTTAAACATGGCTCCCTGATAATCAAGACTTTAGGGGTTTCTCATATGCCTCACTGCAGTGAAAACCGAGAGGTCTAAAATTAATTCCACTGTATTAAACAGTGGTTATGGTCATTGATTGTATGTACAATCACTATCGCTCAGCTGATTTTATTCTTGGCATGCGTCTTTTGATCACTTGATTGCGTAAGTCTCCAACCATTATGGCCTTACAAAATGCGCGGATAGGTAACGGTTGGACTAACTTTTGAGATTGTTGGAGGTTCCGAGTTGACTTTACTCCAAAAAACTTAACTGAATTCTAAGGTGTCTGTGTTAAAAGCGAACGATTAGCTTCAGTGGACTGCAAACTCAATGGGATGTCTGGTGGACTAGAAAACTGAACGTTAGATCATATTTTGAGACCCCTGTTTCGAAATACGGGGTGTAGAAATGCATGCAGTGCCTTTCCAAGTAATATCACGGATCATGAGTGCTTTGATCCGTCTCATTATCTCTTTTGCAAAGACCGTTCCGCCTTGGAATTATCTCGATTCATTGGTACTAAAACGACTTTTTATATATGATGAATGGTGGTCATAACCAAATCTTGGCCCGCACAATTATTGGTTCACCTGTTATTCTCCGCCAGCTCTTGGTTTGTTCGGTTCAGATGGCAGATGGCACCTGATTGGTTCTTCTGTCCACCACTGTTGTGTTTGGCTCGCACAGTCGTGCTCACACATGCACGCATGATCTGCACTCCGCGCAATCATGAACGCACGCCTGCGATTGTGTACACACTTTCACAGTTGACGTTTGTCATGTTTCGTCTCGGACAACACTAACCAATCAGATCGTACCACGTGTTTCACGACCTTGCACGACTTAATCCGATTGTACAGTTGTCTTACACTTCCGATTACATACATCACTGGCTCACGCACTCGCATTCTTGTGTGTTTTCACTTGCTCGCTTGTGTTGGCGCTTGCGGTACGTTGGTATGGCGTGCACGTTTGTCCTCAGAGACTTATATCTACGCCTTAGAGGGCAAGACAAGTTCAATCTATATGCTTGTTGCCGTCCCCATATACCTCTATCAATGTGCGGTGATTCAGCATGCAGTTCACGGGACATCGTGCGATACAGTTTTGCGACCACATACAGTAAGAAGCCTCAACCAATCAGGACAGCCGTGACTAAGTACTACAAAATTCATTTGTGATTGGTCGACTGGTAATCCACCAACTGATGCCTTTGATCTCATATACAAGTGAGTCCTGCAATGAAATTAACGTACATGTCTGCAATCTTGGCTTTCTTGCTATTTTGAATGTAATGAAGAACTTGGAGAATATCGAAAATGAGCTTCTCAGAAATTGGAACAAACTTTTGCATTATAGCCACCATTTTCCGTGCTTGTTGTTGAGAGAATTCAAGTTCATTGATAGATCCCTTAAGATTTTATCATATGCCAGTGGCATACTCCGAAGGCATTTTACTTCGTCATATCCCACCATAGCCAAGCTTGCCAAAAGCTGTCTACAAAGATTCTCACTGACTCTTCTAACCCTCCTCACACAGATCTAGCGAAATGCATATCCACTTCTTCCACCCGTTCTAAATACAAACATCTTTGTGGACGCCCTAGGGCATACAGCGATTTTACTATTCCCTACCTGGCGAGGTATTTGCACTATCCAGCTTCTGCAATAACAGAACTAACACAACCCTTGGAATAACATAAACTCTTACCACTCATTTCCCCAGTGTTCCATTTTTTCAGGACGTCTAAATGGTTGTATAAACGCCAAATAATCACTTACCGGGATGCTAAAGCTATTACTTGACTTGACTTGATGCTAACTGCACCTTTGAGTCATATCCATCAAGGTTTTCAACCAAACGCGTCATGGATCTCAACATCCCCAGCCAGGCAGGTATGAGGGACCGAAGAAGGTATGCCTCAAATTTAGCGCTTTGGTCGATCGATACTAGGCTATGACGTGGCACCAAAGAAAGCGGTGCTATGATAGCAACGAGCTTATTGAAAAAGCTGTACGTCCAGTTCCGGCAACGCGTTGGAGTTGCTGATTCGATGTTTCCACCCAACTCACAAATTAGTCCTTAGACAATAGTGATCAAAGGCAGATAGTCCGTCAGGACCGGTAGTTCAAACATCCCAGGTTTCGGAACTGTATGGAAGGGTAATGAGTATAACAGCTTTTTAAACTCAACCTTTCAACTAGAGAGAAGTATTTCGCCGTCTCCAAAGCTGACGAATATTGCTGAAAGCCACTTAAGACCTCACAATTCGTTTGTCGACTTTGTTTCCAACCTGACCACCAGCACCTATACAACTTCTCAATCAGAAAAATTTCTCGGCATTCAGTCGCCTATCACTCCCGAGGGCATATACGAGAGTAGACCTCTGCCAATCTTGTAGTATTGCTTTATACTTTGAAGATGAAAAGCACAATTCGTATCGCGAGACGGACAACGTAAGTTTGTTCAGAACTCACTGTACCGCAAAACAACGTGACGTCGTTCGCGTAACCTGAACATAACTGTTGGTCACCAGGTAGGAACTTATTGTCTTCATCCCTTCGATTTTCTGTTGAGTTTGTTACAATGTCGTCGATAACTAGATTGAACAGGAGGCGTGAGATTGGACACTCCCGATGCAAAACATTTCTGTCTGTCTAGCAAGGCAGTCCCATAGGTTCGTCTTATCAACAAAATCAAAGGTTGTTCGGATGTTCAAGAATGTGACAACCGTTGGCCTGCAAAATCTGGTCAACGCACCCGCGGCAGGGACGAAAGTCTGCCTGGTTTGTTGATAGTACTCTGAGGTTCAATCTACGGGAGGTCATAGAAGCTAACAGGTTGGATGCCAATAGCATCAGACTTATCTTTCGACGGTTAGAGCAGGCCTTTCAAAGTTCTTCTATGGAAGATCAAGATGATAAGTGCACAGTTCCAGCTTGGCGGAGAGCCTTGTTAAACTCACAGAGATGAACCCAGAACAGACTGGTTAGCTCTTACGTGAATCACACATCACTGCCTTTGAAAAAAGCAGGATGGAGGTCATCCGACCCAGCAGCTAATGGCGCTTAAGGAGTTGGAATGCACGAGTGATCTACTCGGTCGGCGGTATCGGAGTTCATTTCGCCCGTGGCCTGACGGCCACAAGGACCACGTGACAGGTGGGTTTTGGTTGATAACCGAGGGACCGATTGAGTGCGTCTGTGCGCGTGTGTACACGTGTGCACACGCGCTTTGGCTAGGATCGGTGGCGAAAGGCATCGAGGTTGATTATCGATCGCGATGGGGTTGTTGATCCCAAACACGTCAGTGCGACAACGAAAATCAGTCGTCCTGAATCGCAGTCATGTCAAGCAAGATTGAGAGAATTCACTTGGTCTGCCTCTTTATCGAGAATAAGTGGAATGCGGAGCAAACGGCAAAGATTTTCAATCGGCAATATGCGGAGAGAAAGCCGATAGCTGCATCAACTGTACGCAGGCTAATGAACTAACTCGAAGAAACGGGATCGCTTGAGGACAAGATAAAGTCCGGTCGACCGAAGGCGGCCACAAGCAAAGGTGTCTCACATGAAGCTCCAAGAAGCATTCGAGACCATCCACAACAAAGCATTCGAGCACTGACAAGCTGTTGTCATCATTCGCGATAGTCCGTGGTCCGGATTCCGAATTCAATTGATGAAATATGTATCCCTTATGCATTTAGTCCTATATATTGTGTTGTATTGGCATGAGTAAGAATCACTGAAAACGAGCTTGTTCGCCAACCTGTGTTTTCCAAATATGTAATTATATCTCCTTGCATCACAGTAATCCAGTTCGGAAGCCTAAATAATAAAACAGCGATTTTTTGCACAATTTAGATGCTGCACTCCGAATCAACGACTGTCATGGACTCCGAAGCACGCGATTATACAAGAATCATAGCTGGGGTTATCCAAATAGAAGTGACCACCTTGAAAGCTGTATTGATGGCCAAGAATCACTTGGTGAATCTACTTCGTGATCGCAAGTGACAATGTAGTTATCGTTCGAAGTAAACCCATGCTATTGTTTCGATGCAGTGCAATCGCTGCCAATGACAAGTGCACGGGGAATGTCCAATAAACATAACTGATTGATTTTCAATTCACTGGGCTCTCATTTGTGTCTATGAGCACTCACACCAGTCACATTGCTACCATATCGTGACTCAGCTGTTGGGTGCGTATAATAACCGGCAGGTATTTTCTGCCCATAAATCGGTCCTGTGTGTAGTATCAGTACAACCCAATCCGTTCCCAGTCCTAGCGCGTGCCCATGTCTGTGCAAGGCAGTGCAGGTAAGACGAACGCTTACGGACTTGAAAGCCTCAGTTCCTCGTGAGTATCAGAAAGAGAAGAGAAAGATGTGGTTTATTTCTAAAGTTGCCCGAGACAGCTTCAACGTATATCACCGATAAACAAGCGGTTCTCAACAGCACCACGAATGAGAGTGTAGTGACCTCGATCGTTCTGAGAAAATGATTGTTTTCTGGACACCATTTTGGATCTATTTTCTCTACGATCTTTTCTGACGTTCAACATCGACCTCATAGTGTTGTCCGGTTGCGTACGTTTTACTGGACTGACTTTTCCGAGGTTTCCGTCGACCTCGTTTTGAATCACTTTCACTTTCAGTCGTTCGCCGATTGTACGCGCTCGCGGCTCGCTTTCTGCACAGCCGTCGCGTTTCGTTCGTTTTCCGTTCGGTGTATCTCTCGTATCGGTACTGTTTCGGTACCACGATATATAGAATACACCTTGCATCTATAAACCGACTTGCGTCTTCTCTATTCGTCTGACAGAGGGGCTAACGTTGGTATTTCGCTGCTAGACCCAATAGGAGATACGTTCACCAGCCCCTCTCGAACGTCTTCTATAAGAGCTTCAGATGGTGATGACATCAAGGGAATTCAAGCTGATGTTGAATGAATGCTGCGCATATTTAATATTAGTCTCGACATCCTCAGGCACCTGATCAACAGTAAGCCGAAATGTGTAAAAAGCTAGTGGATGGATCTCATTAAAGAGCACGGAGGACTTGAAAACGGACCGTTTGAACGGCTAAACATTTTTTCAGTTTAAACCACCCGATTTATTTGATACGGGGTTCCAACATGATTCGTTTTTTCACTTCAAAATGTTCCTGAATAAACCCTTTAGCGGTGTAGAATCCAAAGAACATCAAATAGAAACTGGATTATACTTAGGAGTCCTCAAAACTCTCTTCCAAAGACCGCTACGTTCAACTAGCAGTGGTGCATTTTATTCCCAGCAACAATCATCATTTACACCAACAGTGAAACATCCTACCAAAAGCATATTTTCATGTCAAACTGAATTTAGAACTGACTGGAAAACTAACGGTGGATCGATAAGTAAAATCACTGAAGTACCCAAAATTAATCGACCAGCGGGCGACGTTCTGACGATTACGGACCCATCACAGCAGAAAGTTCAGTTCAACCCACACCGCAAAGCAGTAGTGAAGGAGTCAGTTTGCGACCGTGACTAAGCAGTGGAAGTACCTGAAGACATAATGGGTATTCACTTGGCCAGCAACTTCCTCCCTAAAATACCAAATGAAAACTGTTGACTGCACTGTGACACGGCACATTCAGCCTACCAGAAAATAAGGCAATTGTTACTGCTATCTTGCAAGCAACAACTAGACGTGCAAAAGCCATGGGTGAAATCTCGAACAAAAGGAGCCGCATTGGGCTACGGAGTACCACAGTAGCCCCGAACGGTGCTGTTGACACCGATACATGACACTATTTACAAGACTCTATGCGTATTAGAGTATGAGTTGCAGGCGAACGTGTTATCCGTAATTTCATTCTCAAGCCATCAAAATCGCATTTATATGAAAACGATTCAACAAGAAGAGTGGAGAAAACGCCACTAAATCAGTATGGAGAAATAAAGGCGAGGGGAGACGGAAACACGTGCGGATCATAGAATTATGCAACCGGAGATAATTAGCTCACGTTACCGCTACGTCCGTGTGTGACACCGTTGACTGTTGGCTATGTGGGTTGAAGTACTTGCGTTATAGTCAAGAAAGCGTGCCTGGGAAATAGGTCGACTACTGTAATTCACTCGTTCGGACATCAAAATTAGCCTACTAGTACAATAATTCTTCTTTGCGAAACAGCTGTCCGGTCCACTTGAACGCGGTCGTTATCCAGGAGGACGATGCAATCATGTGGTTCATATGCTGTTGTTTGCCTCATTGCGTTAAAATCTTTTGGCATGGGCGCGTTCGTGCATATCAATCCACAAGGTGTTCATGATCGCGTTCTGAGCAATCGACTGCTTACTCATTCAATAAGTAGTGTGCACACTCCGCCGCACTTGGACTAATTTTCGCTGCTCGCAAAGCACAATTCTCAAGAGGTAGATGATAATTGAGTCGGCAGTTGGTAGTATCTGAAGCCTAATGGCTCCTGACACGTGTTGTGAGACCTGGTAGACGACTTTGAAGGCAGACTGAGTGTCCATCGAAGGCCCAGTTTCTACCAAGCGTGAAACAATTGAACATGACATCACTCCATTGCTTCCATGTCTAAGCCATCGTGGGTGATGTTGTTGGACGTGTTTTGTTAGCTGCCCTGTCGTTTGACCTCTGGTAGTAGCATCACCGGTGCACTTGAATTGGCAGATGATCATGGACGAAGTCAACAGGGGTAGTTTATCTTTATTTTCATATCGGATTTTTGGTGGCGTGGCAACCACGCATCTGATCCTGGCGGCTTTGAAAAGAAAGCCAGGTTGAGTTTGAAATACCTTTCGAGAACCTAGCAGGAGAAACTGTTGACCCCAAACCAAAGTTGCTAGTGGATTTGGAACGTTCCAAGTCGTCATTAATCACGACATGTTACCAATACCGGCGATATCAGGTCCGTAATCAAGACCACCTAACAAGAAAAAACACTGACGCACTTAGGGTTCTACAACGAAAACCTCATATACTCCTGAGCAGACCTGACAAAGGAGCCGGTATTCTTGTGATAGACCGGGCCTCATATGTGACCAAGGTATTAGAGCTCTTGTATGATCAGTCTAAATTCACCCATGACGTATCGCAAAAAGATCAAACCCAGAAGGCGTGGAATGGAATTACGACTACATTGAAGCGACTCAGAAACCGGGGCTACATATCACCCAGTCTCTTTGAAAGTCTTAAACTCGTAAGCTCCACCGTACCTCAACTATATGGCTCCTCCGCCTCACTGTGGCCATGAAATCTCAGCATATCACGCGACAGCCCGGTGGTTAGTTAATCTTTTAGAACCCGTGGGACAGAGACTTGCAATGCACCTGTTCAGTGACACTTTAAGCTTTGGGAAAATTACTTAGTATGTAAACATGGTAGGGAAGCGTATGTTCCTTTCGGATGCGGTTTCTTAGTTCACTAATATGCCTTCGATTAAACGGTAGACTTTATTTGCGCATTTGTTGATGAAGAAACGATACCCGTAGAAATCCCAACTGTCAATCTTAAGGAACTAATCCTCTATGCACTTTGAATGTATAATTTGCACTCAGTAACACTTATTATTGCCAAAGGGATGGGGTTGATATGGTCTCACCTGTAGAACCACGTCTTGCAGACGTTTCAAGACAAAGCTGGAAATTCGAGCATTGTGCAGAACGATAAGTTGATTTGACCACAAATATCGGCATGTGGATGATATATATTTTGCGTAACAAATGCACGCTTATTTGACACTACGCACTCCACAGTCAGGTTCACCACCGGAAAGGAAGAAGATTGTCTACCCTTTTCTTGAAGTATACGTAACTAAACAACCTGATGGCTCGATACAAAGTAAGGTGTATCCGAAAACGACCCGGAATTGCCAGTACATAAATCTTCACAGTTTCGTGCCAGTTGGTTGTGAAAGTAATCTAATACGCTGTATTCCGCACAGGGCGAAACGAATACGCAATACAGACACTCCGAAGGCCGGGCTATCGCCTATAAGAAAAAAGCTATTATGCATTCATTATCCCGAGAAATGTACCGAAAGAAACCGACCGTATCAAACCCATCTACATATGGAAGACTACCGGTCAGAACGACTAATTCCTGTACAAACCGGGGTCATTTGAATGCGGATTTCAACATGAGTTCACTGTGGATAAGGGAAGTCGAAAGTGCATCATTACTAAGAAGGTGTTGAAGACGATTTCTTCCCGAGTAACCGTAGAACATACTGATATAGGCACTCAAGGTGTAACTGGTTACCACCTAACGCTGTTGGGTGAAACGACCCTGAAGGTACAATCCAAGCAAAAGACCCATGTTCCAGTCCGCTTCCTGATTTCAGTTGATAGTCCGTCTATCCTGGGGTTGAATGCATTACGAGCCATGAGCCACTCACTTTCATTTCACACAGTATCAGCCACTCCCGTTGATACGGTAATTCTTCAACAACTGGTGACACAATGTTCCAACAATCGTGATGGAATGGCGGTGTAGCCAGTAAAGTTGGAATTCGATCGTAACCCGGCGTTCGTCAAACGAAGAGTGCTGCCGCACGGTCAAAGAGAAGGTGTTCTGAAAGCATTGAGACAAATGGAGCAGAAGGGTGTGATCAATTCAGTCAGTTCGTCGTCTTGAATGACTCCGATAGTTCTTGCAATGAAAAGCGATGGAAAAACACTCCATGACAACGAAGATGTGTGGTGATTAATATGGAACCGGAATATTTCATGAGATCCATACTCGTCAGTGCATGATTTTCGAAGATTGAGTTAGGTGAAACATACCTCGAAATTCCGCTGCTCCCAGAATTGAGGCCACTTACCACTACCAATACATTTTACGACATGTTTTGATACACCTTTCTGCCTTCTGGTTTGCACATTTCATCCGGCATTTTTCAGGCGGCCATTGACAAGGTAATTGAAAGTTTGGCCAGAGTAGTAGCATGTTGGGATGATTAAATTGTCTTCGGAGCATCAAAGGGAGAATATCACCATGGTCAAGAATGTTCTAGTCAAACCTTCATTGTCCGGGAAATGAGCTTCCTTGGTTTCACGGTGAACGCCAATGTGTGCCAGGTGGACTGAGATCATTTCAAACCCACAACCGAAATTGAGTCACCGTCGAGGACTGTCAGTTTTTGAGCATCAGTGTCTCCGTAGCATTGCCCGAATATGATGGGAACACCGTATCAGTAGTGCTGACGTTAGATTTAGGGTGTAGGAACCAGTGGTCAATATATGCCAATGTGGCTGGAACATATGTCACTTATGCCCACCGATATAGTTCCTCGGAGTACACAGCTCTCCGAGGCAGGTAGTGGCTGGAAGGTGTAAGGGTATTTGCTGACGCACCGATAGACGGCCTAGTTTCATTTGCAGAAAGCAACTCTTCCTCTGTCCGAAGTCGATGGTAAAACTCAAGCCACCAAAGCGGGTCGATTGTTCAGTCAGCTTGTAACGAAATGGAACCAAACCATCCAGTCAGCCGCGAACGGTCGCCCTTATCGAATGGAGTGGAGTCAACCAATCAGCGGCCAAGAGTTGTTTTACCTAGCAGTGAAGAAATCGGCTAATCGGGGACTTGAATTACATAGCCATTTAGAAGACCCGGTTACGGGAAGAGTTCTGGACCAATGAGCTTCGTACCGTGATTGTGATTTCGGTCACCTAGTGTTCTATATCAACTGTTTGCTTTTGCAAAATAAACGAGATGGTTCGATGACAGAAGGGTTTTCTCACTAAAGCTAGTGAGACGGAACAAAACATGGTGCCATTGTTCTGTACCGCCCCACTAGCTCTAGCGAGAACTCAGTACTGTCTCAGAATCATTCTCCGTTTTATTAGTGAAAAAACAAAGAATATACGGGTTACTCTCACATTCGCCCACTCGTTGCACACAACGCATTCGTCCGACTGGTGTGGACGGCCACACCTTAAGGCTTGAATGGCGCTGGCAGCATTCGTCTCGTGTATCGATTCACGCTATGGATCGGCTGTACTGCCGCTCGTGGTCTCGTGAGCTCGGTAGGGGCTGGTACAGACGTACTGTCTGCTAGTGAGACTAAACCGTCCACTGAACGATGTGTTGGACCATACCATCACAGTCAGAGAAATCAGGGAAACTCCACAGCTGCTTGCAGACGAACGTGTCAAGATCACTGGAAATACTGCTTCCGTCGCCGCTGCAAATGATAGATCGAAACCGATTGCTTGGAGAATGTAGGATATGGAGACAGAATTCCAAAGAATTTGCTGCTTTCATTAGGTTATTTTTGGAACCAAAACAGCATCGAATTGCAATGCTCCGATAATATCTTGTTGATGATGCTAGACGTATTTTGCTTACACTTGATTTCGATTTTGATGGAGATAAAGAAGACCCCACGACAATGTTGCAGAAAATGGCCGAATACTGTTCAGGTCATTCTAATGAAAAAATCCCGATCTTTGAGGATAGTGAGACCGCACACCCAAAGTTTATTGTAGCAGATGCCCCCATGGAAGATGTAACTGTCGGTACGGAGACAGAAAATCCGGAGACTGTAGAAGAAAAAGAGCGCATTTACAGTTCATACCGAGTTTCTCAACGAAGGCGCAGCCGTTGTTCCTCGCCCAGTCATCCAATGTGTGGCAGTGGACGGACCAATGCGAGCGAGTCCTGCGTGATCTCATTAACGGCATAATTGAACATCTAACGTTAGCCCTATTTGCACCATCCAAACACGCAGTGCTAACAACGGATGCATCTGAGGTTGGAATCGGTGCAGTGCTTGAACGAGATGGAGGCCCGATCAACTGTATTTCTCGACTTCTGAATGCTGCTGAGAGAGGATACTCGCAGACACTTAAAGAAGCACTGGCTGTATTCTGGGCGGTACGGCGTCTTCATAAGTACCTGGTTGGGTTAAAGTTCACAATTGTCACAGACCGCCAAGCGCTACAGTTTTTATTGGACCCAAAAAAGTCCATTGCCAAGTCCACAGCCACCATGATGCAACGATGGAGTATTGCCCTGGCTGCATAAAGTCCCGATATCCTACATCGGCCTGGTAAAGCAATCCCGTACGCTGATTTTCTATCAAGATACTCGGGATTTGCCGCAGCTTAACAATGTAATTTCATGTCACCGACCACTCCTGTATCGAGAGAGGAGTTACGCAAATGCACTAAACGGTATTATTCGTCAATAATTTTTGCCATCCAAAAAAACTGGCAATCTGAGGTGAAACGAAAGTATCCACAGTTTTTCGTTAATCGAGAGGAACTATGCAAACAACCTGACGGAGTGCTGTGTTGTAGCGATCGGTTGGTCGTACCACCTACCCTGCGTAAACGGTTCTAGGAGATCTGCATAAAGTTCACTTGGAGATGCAGAAGATGAAGTTTCTGGCTCGACAAATGTGTTGGTGGTCTGAGGTGGATGCGTACATATGTACAACAGCTAAGAACTGTGATGCGTGTCTATATAAAGCGAAGTCGAAACCGAACAACTGGAACCCGTGGCCCGACAGCTACATATCATGGCAAGGTATACACGCCGATTTCTGCGGTCCGTTCCCGAACAGATTCTATGTCCTCGTACTGATCGATTCATACTCGAAATGGCCTGAAGTATTTTTAACAAACCCGCCAACCACGTCGTTTGTAGTTCAGGCTCTAAGGAACCGCTTCAGCCAGGAAGGTTTCAGTGGTGATTCACCAGCTGTCACACGTGATACAGCCAGGTACAGCTTCGTAACCACGAACACGGATGAGCTTCGGCCGTTCAGGATCGCCGCGGACAATTTCGACAAAAACTTCCTGTGATTGGTCATCTTCAAGTCTACCAGTTAAGTTCTCTAATCTAACATTTATACAAACCGTTTCTGCAATACAACTAACGTGCTACTTCGCAGCCTTGATCTTCTTGCCACTTTCGTTCGCGTAATTCTGAGTGGGGGCAATTTCAATACGTCCCATCAGTTCAGTTCATTAGGACTATTACAATTGGCGTCGCGTTTCTTTTAGCTGCTCAGTATTGAACAGCTGAACCTGCATGCTAGTGCGTCTGAAATTGAAGACTGGATTGAGCGTTTCGAGTTATGGTTTAGCATACGAAAGAATGTGAAGAAGGAGAACCGGACTGGATTCTTCTTGACATCTGGTGACCGTTCATTGTATTCCTTGATGAAAAACCTTGCATATCTGAGAGCCCCTGCTTCAGTTCTGTTCAACGAGTTTAAGGCTCTACTGCAAGACCACGTGGTTCCGGTCAATTTCCAGGCTACCGAACGTGCCAAATTTCATTCGATTGTTCTTGGTCCCAAAATTAAGTTCCGTGAGCTCATCGTGACACTACAGACACAGGCTGCAAAGTGCAATCTCGATGATCATTTGGAGACCTGGTTGCGTGACCGCCTCGTTGCCGGTATAAGTCATCCGGAGTTGCAAAAGAAGCTATTGCTGAAGCCCGACCTTACGTTCTCCGAAGCCCGGTCAACCTGCGAAAAATTCGATGACGTAGCCGATGCGATGGCTGTACATCCCGTAGTGCACTACGAACACGTTCGTCCCCGTAAACCATCCCCTACAAACCAGACGCCTCAACCGAAGCTTGCTGACAAAATGACTCCTGAACGCAAACCAGTACAACCGTATCGATGTATTATTCACAATTCGGTAGTCAGAAGAAAGGCGCACGTGTGTAGATAAACGTATATCCCGTAGCAACGTACGGTAAGCCCCAGTTCAAGCGAGCAAGTGGGAATGCAAACATGTATGCAAGTGCGTGAGTCAGCGATGCATGTAATCGGAGGCGTAAGACAACTGTACAATCGGATCAAGTCGTACAAGGTCGTGCAGCACGTGATACGATCTGATTGGTCGGTACTGTCCGAGACAAAGCACGACAAATGTCAACTGTGTACGTGTGTGTACGATTGCAGGCGTGCGTCCATGATTTCACAGGGTGTCGATCGTGCGTGCGTGTGTGAGCACATGACCGTACGTCAGGGTATGTACATTAGGAATTGAAATGAAGCAAAGGGATTTACACAGTTCTTGTGGTCAACAAAATGAGCGCCAAAGAGCAGATATCCACCAATATCTTCAGTTCAGTTCGGTCTGACAGCCATTCGTTGAACAGAACAAGATGGTATTGAGCGAAGTGCCAAGTGACGCAGTGGAAGCTTCTAACAAGTTTTTTTTCTCGCAGTTAGTTCCGACCGATATAATTCCAAGACACTCCGAATCAAAAGATGAGACCGTGCCAGAATGAAAGATTTATTGACGGCTTTTTTGTATTGCGCGGTGATGATGATCAAAAAGGTGTGTGTGTGTGTTTTACATTAAAACGTCGGTACAACAAAGGAGTGTTGCACCAAGGGATGTTGAGAATCAACGAAAAAGTCGGAAATATACAGGTACCTACAACACTAATGGTTCGGTTGGAGCGCGACTATACCCCGATACGACTCCTGATTTCCGCAGACAGTGGATGGTGGTCCCGTATTCCGTAAACGCCAAGTGCTGTCGTACGGCCAGAGAGAGGGCGTCCTGATAGTGCTTACCAAAATGAAGCAAGACGGTGTCATCGCGCGTGTGACTTCATCCGCTTGGGCGACCCCGATTGTGGTAACAACGAAGAGCGACGGACAAACACCCCGGATTTGTGGTGATTACCAATTGAATTGGAATCCTCGTCTGCGGAAGTGCGTGACAGAAATCGATCTGGCTAATAGGTATTTGAAAATTCCTATACGCATGGGGTCCAAACCACTAATGACTATCAACATTCCATGGGGCATGTTCCAATACAATTTCTTGCCGTTCGCTTTGCACGTGTCGTCTGGGATATTCCAGGCTGCAATAGACAAGGGGATCCATGATATCGAAGGGGTGATGGCATATCAAGATGATGTGCTCATTTTCGGATTCACGAGGGAAGAAAATGACCACCGACTACAAAAGTTACTGGAGAGATTCGTGGAAAGAAATTTATCGATCAAAGACCGTAGGTGTAAGTTCGGTGTCACCGAGTTAGATTTTCTCGGTTTCACTGTCAATGCTAACGGATACCGACCCAATCCAGATCGTTTCAAACCCTTCATTGGCATCGAGTCACCGAAAAATCAGGCGCACTTACGGTCAGTTCTTGAGTGCCTGCAATACTACTCCAGGTTCCTTCCAAACTTCCTTCGTGGATCCGAAAATGAGCACATCATCTTGATATGCCATCACCCCCTCGATATCATGGATCACCTTGTCTGTTGCAGCCTGGAATATCCAGGACGACACGTGCAGACAGAACGGCAAAATTTTTTATAAGAACAAGCCCCATGGAGTGTTGATGGTTGTTAGTGGTTTGTACTCGACGTGCAGCGGAATTTGTAAGTACGCATCAGCCAGATCGATTTTCGAGAAATACTTGCTACCGAGCATGCATTTCATGAAGTTCTCAGATTCCACCGTAGTTGCCGCGCATTTTCGTAACCGGGGTTTCGAGGTCGATCGGTAATCACCACAAATCCGGAGTGTCTGTCCGTCGCTCTTCGTTGTTACCACAATCGGGGTCGCCCAAGCGGATGAAGTCACACGCGCGATGACACCGTCTTGCTCCATTTTGGTAAGCACTATCAGAACGCCCTCTCTGGCCGAATTTCCGGAACACAGCATTTGGCGTGTTAGGGATTTTTACATAGCGCCACAGAAATAATTATGAAGGATTCACCATTCACAGGAAACTCATTGGAATTATGCCTCGGAACTTTGCGGGAGTGCCTTGAAGACCGGTCTGCAAGGTTATTTCCGGAGTCAGGTCGACAATATCGAGTTTAGTGGCCTAAAGGGTAGAATTAAAGTGACCGGAACATTTGTTGGCACTTACAAAATTGAACTACTGGAAACAGTTTACTAAACTTTCGCTCCCAGCGAGTTTTTTCACTGACGTTTTATCATTTTGTTGTTGAGTGCTTACCAAATCTTTCATTTTTTTGCTCGTGTGTGTCCTGTATGCATCCCTCGTTACAATCGGACCTGGATAATTATCGTGTAATGTTACTGTTATTACTAATACTGCCATGACTGCTACCACTGCGAACACGAGTACCGCTGCAGTTACTGTTCCAGTTACTACTAGTGCGGCTGCTGTGTCCGTCACTACTGCCGAGTATTGTGTCCTGAAACTGCCACTACAATTACTGCTACGACTACCGTTACTGCTACTGCTGATGCTATTCTGGTTACTAGTTCTGTTTATACAACCACCGTTACTGCAACTGCTACTACTATGATTATTGTGTCTGTTATACGATTATGGTTACTGTTGCTGTTACTGCTACTACCCTTGCTGGAAATATCACAAATGCCGTAATGATTGCATCGCCCCACCATGAACAATGGAGTTTCCTCTTCGAGAGCGAGAGACGACGTTGTTTGGCTCGTACGGTCATGTGCTCACACACGCACGCACGATCGACACCCTGTGAAATCATGGACGCACGCCTGCAATCGTACACACACGTACACAGTTGACATTTGTCGTGCTTTGTCTCGGACAGTACCGACCAATCAGATCGTATCACGTGCTGCACGACCTTGTACGACTTGATCCGATTGTACAGTTGTCTTACGCCTCCGATTACATGCATCGCTGACTCACGCACTTGCATACATGTTTGCATTCCCACTTGCTCGCTTGAACTGGGGCTTACCGTACGTTGCTACGGGATATACGTTTATCTACACACGTGCGCCTTTCTTCTGACTACCGAATTGTGAATAATACATCGATACGGTTGTACTGGTTTGCGTTCAGGAGTCATTTTGTCAGCAAGCTTCGGTTGAGGCGTCTGGTTTGTAGGGGATGGTTTACGGGGACGAACGTGTTCGTAGTGCACTACGGGATGTACAGCCATCGCATCGGCTACGTCATCGAATTTTTCGCAGGTTGACCGGGCTTCGGAGAACGTAAGGTCGGGCTTCAGCAATAGCTTCTTTTGCAACTCCGGATGACTTATACCGGCAACGAGGCGGTCACGCAACCAGGTCTCCAAATGATCATCGAGATTGCACTTTGCAGCCTGTGTCTGCAGTGGAAAAGATACGTGTTGACTTTTTGAACGAATGCCTATCTACTTGCCGGTTTCCAAACCAATTTTTGAAAATCCTGTCAAACGCAAAGCTACCGAGAAACAATGCAAACCTAGTTAGAATCGCGAACTCCCACATTGAGGCGGCCCGGGAACAGATAACAAAATTCAGAGAAACACAGCAACGCTTTGCAGTCATCTTATCAAGTCTATCACTTGTGTGTCGAATTAAGTTTGAAAATTTCTCAAAAGAAATGTTGCAAAAAACCAGAACCAAAACTATGGAAAAATTTTATGGGAGACTTTGCAATCCCAAAGAGGTACCAATGTTCCCGTCAGATACAACCAAGTATGTGCACAATTTTTCCGCGTTACAACTGACAAAAGCACAAAAAGAAGTCCTATCATTAGGTCTGAAGTTCAAGTTGCCTCCGAAAAACATCAACCAGTTACAAATGGAAGCTCAATTCGAAAACTTAAATGACCAAGTCAAAAATCTGACTCCGGCCTCAGAGGACAAAGCAGGTTGGTTTAGGGCGAAATTGGTCGATCTTTCGGAAGTATTCAACTCAACCCCTGTCCGACAAAAATGCTGTCTATCACAAGAACACTACACTGCAATTAGACAATTGAAAGAGATGAAAGATGTGGTATTTCTTCAACCAGACAAGGGATCAGGTGTCGTCATCATGAAGAGACAAGACTACCTTAAAAAGATGGATAGCACTTTGGGGGACAAACGACGATTTATTCCGGATTCGACCCCAGAGAACAACTCGCTGGTAGAGAAACAGGTCACACGACACCTCCAGATATTACGCTTGCATGGATTTATCTCTGAGGACCTATACAGAAAACTGAAACCGATTGGCACCCAAACGCCAAAACTGAGGGGTTCTCCGAAAATTCACAAGCCTGATGTTCCATTGAGACCTATTTTATGTATGCAGAACTCAGCGTGCCACAAACTGGCACGCTGGCTGGTGGATATGCTATCTCCCATCCGAAAGCACATGACATCACACTGTCTTAAGGACTCATTTGAACTATCAGATATCCTGGAGCGAACATCCGTGAGTTCTCAAAAAATGTTTTCTGTAGATGTTGATTCACTTTTCACTAGTGTACCCCTAAGAGAAACGGTAGAGTATTTGTGCGACATGGTAGCAACACTCAAACCCACGTTACCGATTCCTGTTACATACATCAGGGATCTCATTCTCTTGTGTACAGAAAACATACGTTTTGATTTTGAAGGACAGTCATACAAACAGATTGATGGTGTGGCAATGGGTAGCCCTCTTGGACCCACATTGGCAGATATCTTTTTGGGGATGATTGAGAAAAATGTACATCAGAATATCATCCAGTTTACCCTGTACAAGCGTTATGTCGATGATATTTTGATTTTTACTGAGGAAGAACGGTTCACTAAGTTCTTCAACCTAATGAACACCATGCATCCCAATCTATCAGTCACATGTGAAACAGAGAGTGGCAGCAGCCTCCCTTTTTTGGATATCATGATACAAAAACGTGCAGATGGGACAATTCAGAAGACTATCCATCGTAAAGCAACATGGAGTGGACAATATATTCAGTTCTCCAGTTTCGCTCCAGTTGCCTACAAAAGGGGCTTGGTCAAGACCCTGTTCCACAGAGCGCGAAAAATCTGCAGTGTAGACCAACTGAAAAAGGAAGAAGAGTTCTTATCCCAAACTCTTCGTGCCAATGGATACCCGGAAAAGTTCATTGAAATCCACAAAAGAGAAAGGCCTAAGACCGTACAAGTCGACACGGTCGAGAAGAAACGAGTTACACTAGTGTTGCCGTTTAAAGGGGATCATCTGTTCAATCGGATTAGCCAAAATCTAAAGTGTGCACTAAAGCGCACCTACTTGGCGGCTGAATTGCAGATTTCGCAAACCACCAAACGACTAAACCTCCAAGCACATTCAAACAGAGTCGCGAACCTGAATGCCTCTCACATCATTTATCAGTTCACCTGCAGCTGCGGTGACACCTACATAGGCAGAACGGATCGTTGCCTCAGTCAAAGAATGGGGGAGCATGTACCGAAGTGGTTAGTGCAGTGGATGAGTCATCCTCCACCCGGACAACAGACGACGACTAGAAACCCGGCTTCATCGATCGCGAAACACCTTGTGACCTCTCGTCATCGGATTGATCCGGGTCAAGCGTTCCGAGTGATTGCATGGAATCGGAACCCAAAGCTCCTAGCTTTCTGTGAGGCAGTGTTGATAAGTAGACTTAGGCCCCCACTGTGTGCACAGAAACTGTTGACCCACAATGTGTGCCTGCCGTGGCGGTAACCAATCAGGTTTACCGAACGGTTTCCGAGTTTCGCTTGACACTATCTACTCCATTGTTTTGCTCTGTGCTCCACTTGAACACGAAATCGCATGTTTTACGTACGCGACTGAGAAGATTAAAAGAAATGCTAGCATCTCGCAATTTATGTCTTCTATCTGTTTTGATGAACTGGATCAAGGGGACCCAATGTTTCAAATTTCTCAAACGAAGACTCCCCGCTAACATCACGAGAGCCTTGGATCGTCTGTTGACGTTACGTTGCAAACTCACAGTGGAAAAGATACGTGTTGACTTTTTGAACGAATGCCTATCTACTTGCCGGTTTCCAAACCAATTTTTGAAAATCCTGTCAAACGCAAAGCTACCGAGAAACAATGCAAACCTAGTTAGAATCGCGAACTCCCACATTGAGGCGGCCCGGGAACAGATAACAAAATTCAGAGAAACACAGCAACGCTTTGCAGTCATCTTATCAAGTCTATCACTTGTGTGTCGAATTAAGTTTGAAAATTTCTCAAAAGAAATGTTGCAAAAAACCAGAACCAAAACTATGGAAAAATTTTATGGGAGACTTTGCAATCCCAAAGAGGTACCAATGTTCCCGTCAGATACAACCAAGTATGTGCACAATTTTTCCGCGTTACAACTGACAAAAGCACAAAAAGAAGTCCTATCATTAGGTCTGAAGTTCAAGTTGCCTCCGAAAAACATCAACCAGTTACAAATGGAAGCTCAATTCGAAAACTTAAATGACCAAGTCAAAAATCTGACTCCGGCCTCAGAGGACAAAGCAGGTTGGTTTAGGGCGAAATTGGTCGATCTTTCGGAAGTATTCAACTCAACCCCTGTCCGACAAAAATGCTGTCTATCACAAGAACACTACACTGCAATTAGACAATTGAAAGAGATGAAAGATGTGGTATTTCTTCAACCAGACAAGGGATCAGGTGTCGTCATCATGAAGAGACAAGACTACCTTAAAAAGATGGATAGCACTTTGGGGGACAAACGACGATTTATTCCGGATTCGACCCCAGAGAACAACTTGCTGGTAGAGAAACAGGTCACACGACACCTCCAGATATTACGCTTGCATGGATTTATCTCTGAGGACCTATACAGAAAACTGAAACCGATTGGCACCCAAACGCCAAAACTGAGGGGTTCTCCGAAAATTCACAAGCCTGATGTTCCATTGAGACCTATTTTATGTATGCAGAACTCAGCGTGCCACAAACTGGCACGCTGGCTGGTGGATATGCTATCTCCCATCCGAAAGCACATGACATCACACTGTCTTAAGGACTCATTTGAACTATCAGATATCCTGGAGCGAACATCCGTGAGTTCTCAAAAAATGTTTTCTGTAGATGTTGATTCACTTTTCACTAGTGTACCCCTAAGAGAAACGGTAGAGTATTTGTGCGACATGGTAGCAACACTCAAACCCACGTTACCGATTCCTGTTACATACATCAGGGATCTCATTCTCTTGTGTACAGAAAACATACGTTTTGATTTCGAAGGACAGTCATACAAACAGATTGATGGTGTGGCAATGGGTAGCCCTCTTGGACCCACATTGGCAGATATCTTTTTGGGGATGATTGAGAAAAATGTACATCAGAATATCATCCAGTTTACCCTGTACAAGCGTTATGTCGATGATATTTTGATTTTTACTGAGGAAGAACGGTTCACTAAGTTCTTCAACCTAATGAACACCATGCATCCCAATCTATCAGTCACATGTGAAACAGAGAGTGGCAGCAGCCTCCCTTTTTTGGATATCATGATACAAAAACGTGCAGATGGGACAATTCAGAAGACTATCCATCGTAAAGCAACATGGAGTGGACAATATATTCAGTTCTCCAGTTTCGCTCCAGTTGCCTACAAAAGGGGCTTGGTCAAGACCCTGTTCCACAGAGCGCGAAAAATCTGCAGTGTAGACCAACTGAAAAAGGAAGAAGAGTTCTTATCCCAAACTCTTCGTGCCAATGGATACCCGGAAAAGTTCATTGAAATCCACAAAAGAGAAAGGCCTAAGACCGTACAAGTCGACACGGTCGAGAAGAAACGAGTTACACTAGTGTTGCCGTTTAAAGGGGATCATCTGTTCAATCGGATTAGCCAAAATCTAAAGTGTGCACTAAAGCGCACCTACTTGGCGGCTGAATTGCAGATTTCGCAAACCACCAAACGACTAAACCTCCAAGCACATTCAAACAGAGTCGCGAACCTGAATGCCTCTCACATCATTTATCAGTTCACCTGCAGCTGCGGTGACACCTACATAGGCAGAACGGATCGTTGCCTCAGTCAAAGAATGGGGGAGCATGTACCGAAGTGGTTAGTGCAGTGGATGAGTCATCCTCCACCCGGACAACAGACGACGACTAGAAACCCGGCTTCATCGATCGCGAAACACCTTGTGACCTCTCGTCATCGGATTGATCCGGGTCAAGCGTTCCGAGTGATTGCATGGAATCGGAACCCAAAGCTCCTAGCTTTCTGTGAGGCAGTGTTGATAAGTAGACTTAGGCCCCCACTGTGTGCACAGAAACTGTTGACCCACAATGTGTGCCTGCCGTGGCGGTAACCAATCAGGTTTACCGAACGGTTTCCGAGTTTCGCTTGACACTATCTACTCCATTGTTTTGCTCTGTGCTCCACTTGAACACGAAATCGCATGTTTTACGTACGCGACTGAGAAGATTAAAAGAAATGCTAGCATCTCGCAATTTATGTCTTCTATCTGTTTTGATGAACTGGATCAAGGGGACCCAATGTTTCAAATTTCTCAAACGAAGACTCCCCGCTAACATCACGAGAGCCTTGGATCGTCTGTTGACGTTACGTTGCAAACTCACAGTGGAAAAGATACGTGTTGACTTTTTGAACGAATGCCTATCTACTTGCCGGTTTCCAAACCAATTTTTGAAAATCCTGTCAAACGCAAAGCTACCGAGAAACAATGCAAACCTAGTTAGAATCGCGAACTCCCACATTGAGGCGGCCCGGGAACAGATAACAAAATTCAGAGAAACACAGCAACGCTTTGCAGTCATCTTATCAAGTCTATCACTTGTGTGTCGAATTAAGTTTGAAAATTTCTCAAAAGAAATGTTGCAAAAAACCAGAACCAAAACTATGGAAAAATTTTATGGGAGACTTTGCAATCCCAAAGAGGTACCAATGTTCCCGTCAGATACAACCAAGTATGTGCACAATTTTTCCGCGTTACAACTGACAAAAGCACAAAAAGAAGTCCTATCATTAGGTCTGAAGTTCAAGTTGCCTCCGAAAAACATCAACCAGTTACAAATGGAAGCTCAATTCGAAAACTTAAATGACCAAGTCAAAAATCTGACTCCGGCCTCAGAGGACAAAGCAGGTTGGTTTAGGGCGAAATTGGTCGATCTTTCGGAAGTATTCAACTCAACCCCTGTCCGACAAAAATGCTGTCTATCACAAGAACACTACACTGCAATTAGACAATTGAAAGAGATGAAAGATGTGGTATTTCTTCAACCAGACAAGGAATCAGGTGTCGTCATCATGAAGAGACAAGACTACCTTAAAAAGATGGATAGCACTTTGGGGGACAAACGACGATTTATTCCGGATTCGACCCCAGAGAACAACTCGCTGGTAGAGAAACAGGTCACACGACACCTCCAGATATTACGCTTGCATGGATTTATCTCTGAGGACCTATACAGAAAACTGAAACCGATTGGCACCCAAACGCCAAAACTGAGGGGTTCTCCGAAAATTCACAAGCCTGATGTTCCATTGAGACCTATTTTATGTATGCAGAACTCAGCGTGCCACAAACTGGCACGCTGGCTGGTGGATATGCTATCTCCCATCCGAAAGCACATGACATCACACTGTCTTAAGGACTCATTTGAACTATCAGATATCCTGGAGCGAACATCCGTGAGTTCTCAAAAAATGTTTTCTGTAGATGTTGATTCACTTTTCACTAGTGTACCCCTAAGAGAAACGGTAGAGTATTTGTGCGACATGGTAGCAACACTCAAACCCACGTTACCGATTCCTGTTACATACATCAGGGATCTCATTCTCTTGTGTACAGAAAACATACGTTTTGATTTTGAAGGACAGTCATACAAACAGATTGATGGTGTGGCAATGGGTAGCCCTCTTGGACCCACATTGGCAGATATCTTTTTGGGGATGATTGAGAAAAATGTACATCAGAATATCATCCAGTTTACCCTGTACAAGCGTTATGTCGATGATATTTTGATTTTTACTGAGGAAGAACGGTTCACTAAGTTCTTCAACCTAATGAACACCATGCATCCCAATCTATCAGTCACATGTGAAACAGAGAGTGGCAGCAGCCTCCCTTTTTTGGATATCATGATACAAAAACGTGCAGATGGGACAATTCAGAAGACTATCCATCGTAAAGCAACATGGAGTGGACAATATATTCAGTTCTCCAGTTTCGCTCCAGTTGCCTACAAAAGGGGCTTGGTCAAGACCCTGTTCCACAGAGCGCGAAAAATCTGCAGTGTAGACCAACTGAAAAAGGAAGAAGAGTTCTTATCCCAAACTCTTCGTGCCAATGGATACCCGGAAAAGTTCATTGAAATCCACAAAAGAGAAAGGCCTAAGACCGTACAAGTCGACACGGTCGAGAAGAAACGAGTTACACTAGTGTTGCCGTTTAAAGGGGATCATCTGTTCAATCGGATTAGCCAAAATCTAAAGTGTGCACTAAAGCGCACCTACTTGGCGGCTGAATTGCAGATTTCGCAAACCACCAAACGACTAAACCTCCAAGCACATTCAAACAGAGTCGCGAACCTGAATGCCTCTCACATCATTTATCAGTTCACCTGCAGCTGCGGTGACACCTACATAGGCAGAACGGATCGTTGCCTCAGTCAAAGAATGGGGGAGCATGTACCGAAGTGGTTAGTGCAGTGGATGAGTCATCCTCCACCCGGACAACAGACGACGACTAGAAACCCGGCTTCATCGATCGCGAAACACCTTGTGACCTCTCGTCATCGGATTGATCCGGGTCAAGCGTTCCGAGTGATTGCATGGAATCGGAACCCAAAGCTCCTAGCTTTCTGTGAGGCAGTGTTGATAAGTAGACTTAGGCCCCCACTGTGTGCACAGAAACTGTTGACCCACAATGTGTGCCTGCCGTGGCGGTAACCAATCAGGTTTACCGAACGGTTTCCGAGTTTCGCTTGACACTATCTACTCCATTGTTTTGCTCTGTGCTCCACTTGAACACGAAATCGCATGTTTTACGTACGCGACTGAGAAGATTAAAAGAAATGCTAGCATCTCGCAATTTATGTCTTCTATCTGTTTTGATGAACTGGATCAAGGGGACCCAATGTTTCAAATTTCTCAAACGAAGACTCCCCGCTAACATCACGAGAGCCTTGGATCGTCTGTTGACGTTACGTTGCAAACTCACAGTGGAAAAGATACGTGTTGACTTTTTGAACGAATGCCTATCTACTTGCCGGTTTCCAAACCAATTTTTGAAAATCCTGTCAAACGCAAAGCTACCGAGAAACAATGCAAACCTAGTTAGAATCGCGAACTCCCACATTGAGGCGGCCCGGGAACAGATAACAAAATTCAGAGAAACACAGCAACGCTTTGCAGTCATCTTATCAAGTCTATCACTTGTGTGTCGAATTAAGTTTGAAAATTTCTCAAAAGAAATGTTGCAAAAAACCAGAACCAAAACTATGGAAAAATTTTATGGGAGACTTTGCAATCCCAAAGAGGTACCAATGTTCCCGTCAGATACAACCAAGTATGTGCACAATTTTTCCGCGTTACAACTGACAAAAGCACAAAAAGAAGTCCTATCATTAGGTCTGAAGTTCAAGTTGCCTCCGAAAAACATCAACCAGTTACAAATGGAAGCTCAATTCGAAAACTTAAATGACCAAGTCAAAAATCTGACTCCGGCCTCAGAGGACAAAGCAGGTTGGTTTAGGGCGAAATTGGTCGATCTTTCGGAAGTATTCAACTCAACCCCTGTCCGACAAAAATGCTGTCTATCACAAGAACACTACACTGCAATTAGACAATTGAAAGAGATGAAAGATGTGGTATTTCTTCAACCAGACAAGGAATCAGGTGTCGTCATCATGAAGAGACAAGACTACCTTAAAAAGATGGATAGCACTTTGGGGGACAAACGACGATTTATTCCGGATTCGACCCCAGAGAACAACTCGCTGGTAGAGAAACAGGTCACACGACACCTCCAGATATTACGCTTGCATGGATTTATCTCTGAGGACCTATACAGAAAACTGAAACCGATTGGCACCCAAACGCCAAAACTGAGGGGTTCTCCGAAAATTCACAAGCCTGATGTTCCATTGAGACCTATTTTATGTATGCAGAACTCAGCGTGCCACAAACTGGCACGCTGGCTGGTGGATATGCTATCTCCCATCCGAAAGCACATGACATCACACTGTCTTAAGGACTCATTTGAACTATCAGATATCCTGGAGCGAACATCCGTGAGTTCTCAAAAAATGTTTTCTGTAGATGTTGATTCACTTTTCACTAGTGTACCCCTAAGAGAAACGGTAGAGTATTTGTGCGACATGGTAGCAACACTCAAACCCACGTTACCGATTCCTGTTACATACATCAGGGATCTCATTCTCTTGTGTACAGAAAACATACGTTTTGATTTTGAAGGACAGTCATACAAACAGATTGATGGTGTGGCAATGGGTAGCCCTCTTGGACCCACATTGGCAGATATCTTTTTGGGGATGATTGAGAAAAATGTACATCAGAATATCATCCAGTTTACCCTGTACAAGCGTTATGTCGATGATATTTTGATTTTTACTGAGGAAGAACGGTTCACTAAGTTCTTCAACCTAATGAACACCATGCATCCCAATCTATCAGTCACATGTGAAACAGAGAGTGGCAGCAGCCTCCCTTTTTTGGATATCATGATACAAAAACGTGCAGATGGGACAATTCAGAAGACTATCCATCGTAAAGCAACATGGAGTGGACAATATATTCAGTTCTCCAGTTTCGCTCCAGTTGCCTACAAAAGGGGCTTGGTCAAGACCCTGTTCCACAGAGCGCGAAAAATCTGCAGTGTAGACCAACTGAAAAAGGAAGAAGAGTTCTTATCCCAAACTCTTCGTGCCAATGGATACCCGGAAAAGTTCATTGAAATCCACAAAAGAGAAAGGCCTAAGACCGTACAAGTCGACACGGTCGAGAAGAAACGAGTTACACTAGTGTTGCCGTTTAAAGGGGATCATCTGTTCAATCGGATTAGCCAAAATCTAAAGTGTGCACTAAAGCGCACCTACTTGGCGGCTGAATTGCAGATTTCGCAAACCACCAAACGACTAAACCTCCAAGCACATTCAAACAGAGTCGCGAACCTGAATGCCTCTCACATCATTTATCAGTTCACCTGCAGCTGCGGTGACACCTACATAGGCAGAACGGATCGTTGCCTCAGTCAAAGAATGGGGGAGCATGTACCGAAGTGGTTAGTGCAGTGGATGAGTCATCCTCCACCCGGACAACAGACGACGACTAGAAACCCGGCTTCATCGATCGCGAAACACCTTGTGACCTCTCGTCATCGGATTGATCCGGGTCAAGCGTTCCGAGTGATTGCATGGAATCGGAACCCAAAGCTCCTAGCTTTCTGTGAGGCAGTGTTGATAAGTAGACTTAGGCCCCCACTGTGTGCACAGAAACTGTTGACCCACAATGTGTGCCTGCCGTGGCGGTAACCAATCAGGTTTACCGAACGGTTTCCGAGTTTCGCTTGACACTATCTACTCCATTGTTTTGCTCTGTGCTCCACTTGAACACGAAATCGCATGTTTTACGTACGCGACTGAGAAGATTAAAAGAAATGCTAGCATCTCGCAATTTATGTCTTCTATCTGTTTTGATGAACTGGATCAAGGGGACCCAATGTTTCAAATTTCTCAAACGAAGACTCCCCGCTAACATCACGAGAGCCTTGGATCGTCTGTTGACGTTACGTTGCAAACTCACAGTGGAAAAGATACGTGTTGACTTTTTGAACGAATGCCTATCTACTTGCCGGTTTCCAAACCAATTTTTGAAAATCCTGTCAAACGCAAAGCTACCGAGAAACAATGCAAACCTAGTTAGAATCGCGAACTCCCACATTGAGGCGGCCCGGGAACAGATAACAAAATTCAGAGAAACACAGCAACGCTTTGCAGTCATCTTATCAAGTCTATCACTTGTGTGTCGAATTAAGTTTGAAAATTTCTCAAAAGAAATGTTGCAAAAAACCAGAACCAAAACTATGGAAAAATTTTATGGGAGACTTTGCAATCCCAAAGAGGTACCAATGTTCCCGTCAGATACAACCAAGTATGTGCACAATTTTTCCGCGTTACAACTGACAAAAGCACAAAAAGAAGTCCTATCATTAGGTCTGAAGTTCAAGTTGCCTCCGAAAAACATCAACCAGTTACAAATGGAAGCTCAATTCGAAAACTTAAATGACCAAGTCAAAAATCTGACTCCGGCCTCAGAGGACAAAGCAGGTTGGTTTAGGGCGAAATTGGTCGATCTTTCGGAAGTATTCAACTCAACCCCTGTCCGACAAAAATGCTGTCTATCACAAGAACACTACACTGCAATTAGACAATTGAAAGAGATGAAAGATGTGGTATTTCTTCAACCAGACAAGGGATCAGGTGTCGTCATCATGAAGAGACAAGACTACCTTAAAAAGATGGATAGCACTTTGGGGGACAAACGACGATTTATTCCGGATTCGACCCCAGAGAACAACTTGCTGGTAGAGAAACAGGTCACACGACACCTCCAGATATTACGCTTGCATGGATTTATCTCTGAGGACCTATACAGAAAACTGAAACCGATTGGCACCCAAACGCCAAAACTGAGGGGTTCTCCGAAAATTCACAAGCCTGATGTTCCATTGAGACCTATTTTATGTATGCAGAACTCAGCGTGCCACAAACTGGCACGCTGGCTGGTGGATATGCTATCTCCCATCCGAAAGCACATGACATCACACTGTCTTAAGGACTCATTTGAACTATCAGATATCCTGGAGCGAACATCCGTGAGTTCTCAAAAAATGTTTTCTGTAGATGTTGATTCACTTTTCACTAGTGTACCCCTAAGAGAAACGGTAGAGTATTTGTGCGACATGGTAGCAACACTCAAACCCACGTTACCGATTCCTGTTACATACATCAGGGATCTCATTCTCTTGTGTACAGAAAACATACGTTTTGATTTTGAAGGACAGTCATACAAACAGATTGATGGTGTGGCAATGGGTAGCCCTCTTGGACCTGTAGTGCTACCAATAAAGCACTCGATGACGAAGACTATCAAATTTGTTTATTTGAACAATGACCGTTTTTGGTGGCGCCACTTGCTCCGCCTGTGTACGTCGTCTGCACGCCGTTGCGCTCCTCCAATACACACGTTGTCCCGCTCCAGCGTTTTGAGTTCTGCTTTGCGCGCTGCCGAGTATATTCACTATCGTGTCACATACCGAGGACCACGGGCTATAGATTCTATACGGGAGCAGGTCCTGACTTAACTGACATAAATCCTAAACTGGTGAGCCCGAAGAACAAGATAATTCTCGAAGTACATTCGTAAGTCCCTCAATCACATTTATTCGTTTACATATACACTTTTCCGATATATAAACGGTAAATTCCGGATATCAGTTACCATATCCCTTATATATATTTTCTCATATCCATATTATAAGTGTTTCACTTTTGCTGCACTGACCTCTTTATATCATTTTACATTTGATATACCATTGCAACTATGGCTAGCAACGACCGTAAACCTGACCCGGAACCGTCCGTTTCGACAGTCTCCCTAGCCGTCCCTCAGTTTTTTATTGATGACCCTCAGCTCTGGTTTCATATGTTGGAGGCAGAGTTCGAATCACATAGAATTACAAGCGAACGAACCCGTTACTTGTGGACTATCGGTCGCCTTCCCCGTGACGTTGCTACTCAGATACGCGACTTAATATTTAATAACAGTTCTTACACAGCCGTGAAAGAAGCGGTAATCTCTTGTCTTTTACCGTCAGAATCGTCCAGACTAAAACGGCTGACCCAAGGGACAGAGTTAGGTAGCAAGAAGCCCTCTGCATTACTGAGAGAAATGCAGCAGCTGGCAGGGCAACTTTTAGAGGAAAACGTCCTCAAAGAGTTGTGGGTACAGCGACTACCACCCAACATTCAAGCACTGCTCGAGGTTTCCAGCCACCTTAAGCTCACAGAAGCGGCTAAACTAGCGGACGGTATTATGGACCGGTACCATCCACAAATTACCGCCGTAACAAACTCGAGCAGCCCCCAGACCACAGCTCCCACCGTAGAAACACACCCCGAGGATACTCTGATAGCTGCTTTCGAGCGGGCTTTCAGACGTTTTTCCTCTCCTGGTTGTTCTCACTGTAGAAACCATATATCTTATCACAACTCTGACCGACGTGAACGTCTCAGAAGCCCTTCCCCTAACCGCCTGGGTAACCCATCTCGATCAACGTATTGTCGATACCACAAACGGTTTGGGGAGAAGGCTCGGCGCTGCGAAGCCGGTTGCACCTTCCCAGGTGCCAAACAGGGAAACTAATATCCCGACGCGTTCCGGCGACTAACGCGGTCGGCAGCCATAATAGCAGTCGTCTGTTGCATGTCCGAGATTTAGTTTCCAATAGCCTGTTCCTAATTGACACCGGTGCAGCAGTAAGTGTCATTCCAAAGGAGGCAGGTGATGCAACGAACCCGTCAGTCCAACAACTCCGTGCTGCCAATGGCACTCCCATTGCTACTTACGGCCGTAAGTCACTCACACTCAACTTAGGACTACGCCGCACCTTCCGCTGGGTGTTCATAGTAGCGGACGTCCCTTATCCCATACTAGGCATCGATTTCCTAGACCATTTCGACCTCCTGATCGATGCACGAGGCCGGAGAGTTGTCGACCGGCAGACTTCTCTTTCCGTAACCGGGTCGTATTCCTCCGTGAATCACATCACGCCCCTATACATCGAACCGCAGGCCGAACACCCGTACGCAGACCTACTTTCAGCTTACCCGGCAATGCTAAGACAATCTGGCCCCCTTCCCGCGGTGACCACTAACGTTACCCACCATATTGTCACTAAAGGACCCCCAGCATTTAGCCGACCACGTCGCTTGACCTTAGACAAGCTACGCGTAGCACAGGCTGAGTTTGAACACATGCTAGAACTAGGCATAATACGCCCGTCCAGTAGCCCTTGGGCCTCGCCCCTTCACATGGTTCCTAAACCTAATGGCGATTGGCGCCCCTGCGGTGACTACAGGGCCCTCAACCAGGCTACTGTCCCGGACAGATACCCCATTCCACATATTCAAGATCTTACTTCTACCCTGTCTGGTTGTTCTGTTTTCAGCAGAATCGACCTCGTCAGAGCATACCACCAAATCCCAGTAGCAGAGGCTGACATCCCTAAAACCGCTGTCACAACTCCATTCGGACTATTCGAGTTTTTGCGCATGCCTTTTGGGCTCAGCAATGCAGCCCAAACCTTTCAAAGGTTTATGCATGAGGCAACACGCGGTTTGAAGAATGTCTACGTGTACTTAGACGATATTTTGGTGGCAAGTTCTTCAAAAGAAGAGCATATGACACACCTGCGTGCTCTTTTTGAGCGCCTTAGCCAACACGGTGTAACCATTAACTCTGCTAAGTGCGAATTAGGTAAGACGACCATCACGTTCCTAGGTCACGAAATCTCAGCCTCAGGCATACAGCCCCTGCCTGACAAGGTGGCGGCAATTCGCGACTATCCTGAGCCTCACTCTTACCGACAGTTGCGCCAATTTTCTGGCCTGGTTAACTTTTATCGCCGCTTTATCCCACACTGCGCCGAAATAATGCAGCCTCTAACAGACCTTTTACGTGGAGGTAAGCGGAAATTCATTTTTCCCGACACGGCGCAGGCAGCGTTTACTTTGATCAAGGATGCTATCGCCAACATAGCACTCCTTGCACATCCCGATCCTTCTGCTCCCCTGGCATTAGGAACAGATGCTTCGGACACGGCTGTTGGCGCAGTGTTGCAGCAATTCGTCAACAATTCATGGCAACCAATAGCTTTCTTCTCCAAGCGTCTCTAGCCTGCGGAATCCCGATATAGTACGTTCAGCAGAGAACTTCTGGCAATCTATTTGGGTATCCGACACTTCCGGCACACACTCGAGGGCCAATTGTTCACAGTGTTTACAGATCATAAACCACTAGTGTACGCCCTCCAGTCAGCTTCTGACCGATATTCGCCACGCGAGATTCGCCACTTAGACTATGTTTCGCAGTTTACTACGGACATTCGACACGTCTCTGGGGCACACAATCCCGTGGCAGACGCACTCTCACGCGTCCACAATATCGACTACCCACTACCCATGGGCATAGACCTAGAAGCAATCGCCGCAGCCCAAACGACAGATCCTGAGGTAGAGCAACTCAGACACAACAGCTCCCTGCACCTAGTGGCAGTGGCCCTTCCAACTTCGGACGTAACTATCATTTGCGATGTGTCACAAGGTCGACCCCGACCACTGGTTCCTGCCAGTTTTCGCCGACGAGTTTTTACCAGCCTCCACAACTTATCGCACCCTGGGGTAACCGCCTCAGTGAAACTAGTCACCGAGCGATTCGTCTGGCCTTGCGTCAAACGTGACGTACGTCTTTGGGCTCGTGCTTGTCTCCAGTGCCAACGAGTTAAGATACATCGTCACACCAAATCTACTTTAGGCACATTCTGCGAACCGAACGCACGCTTTCATCATGTGCATGTGGATCTCGTGGGGCCACTTCCGCCATCCAATGGCTGCGTCTACATCCTCACTTGCGTAGATCGTTTCACTCGCTGGCCACAGGCCATACCTATTCCTCGCCCAACCTCAGAGGAAGCTGCAAAAGCATTTCTAACCGGTTGGGTGAGTCAGTTCGGTTGCCCTGCTATCGTGACCACTGATCGCGGTTCTCATTTCGACGGCGCCTTCCACGAGCTACTAAACGCATTCGGTTGTCGACACAACAAGACGACAGCCTATCATCCTCAGGCCAATGGCATGGTGGAGCGATTCCATCGCCAGCTGAAAGCTGCCCTTCGTGCTCGTGATAATCCATTATGGAGTGAAGTTTTGCCGATCGTTCTCTTAGGACTGCGTAACACCGTTAAAGCCGATATGGGTGTTACGGCGGCTGAACTGGTTTATGGTTGCACACTACGACTTCCAGGTGAGTTGGTTTCTCCATTACCACCTATGAGTTTTAATTACGGGGATTACGCAAAACGGCTGTCGCACCAAATGCGGGTGATAAAGCCCACCCCACCACGAGAACAAACCCTGAGCAACTACATACCTACCGCTCTAGCTACCACCAGCCATGTTTTTATTCGAGTAGATGCAGTGCGATCACCACTGCAGGCGGCTTACTCTGGCCCGTTCCGCGTCGTCCAGCGAAAGGAAAAGAAATACGTGGTGGACGTCGAGGGCAGGAAGGAGACCATCAGCATAGACCGCCTCAAACCAGCCTTCATCGAGGCAGAACCCACCTCGAAACACCCTCTCAGTGTCCCTACCTGCTCACAACCTTCGGTTAGTCGTCACGAGTCGGCCCCTGTTACTCCCACTAACGACCCCTCGTTACCTGTTGCAACACCAAACTCCACGAAAGACACAGCTGCACCGATCAACAGGAGAAATCGACGCGGCCGCGAGCTGCGACAGCCAACGAGGTTTTCTGAATATGTAACAGTTGTATATATTTAAGTTTACTCTTCATATTCAACTTGTACATAGTCCTATTATACATGAATGCACGACCACGTGGTGATCACGACAAGAGTGGCGGCAGCCTGTATTGCGCCGGTATGTCCCCCTCAGTCGAATATCCGATCGCGCCTCGAGGCGCAGCTTCCTTGTGTTTCTTTCCTTCCAGCTCGTCCCGTCAGACAGAACCAGATGGAATTCCAGGATCTCGCATGGCTCCAACACAAGGCTCACTGGATCGCGACTGGACCCATTTGACGCCGGACGCTGGCTCGCTTACGAAGGCAATGACAACCACAGGGACACGGAACTTTGGGATATGCCGACAACGAAAAAACCCTACAACACAACCACCACTGCCAGGTCACGAACAGGATCTACCCCGGTCGGAACATTTTGAGGAGGACGCAATTTTGCGATCGACGCACAGCGACCAGTGTGAGTCATGGAGAACGGCTTGTGCTGGCTTCGCTGTTGTGTTTGACCGCGGCGGGAGGCATGGAAAACGTCTCTCGCCACCGAATCCGACGTACCCACCACGGGTCGAAGCCCAACTGCGTCGGCCTTCTAGGGGGAGACCCCTGTAGTGCTACCAATAAAGCACTCGATGACGAAGACTATCAAATTTGTTTATTTGAACAATGACCGTTTTTGGTGGCGCCACTTGCTCCGCCTGTGTACGTCGTCTGCACGCCGTTGCGCTCCTCCAATACACACGTTGTCCCGCTCCAGCGTTTTGAGTTCTGCTTTGCGCGCTGCCGAGTATATTCACTATCGTGTCACATACCGAGGACCACGGGCTATAGATTCTATACGGGAGCAGGTCCTGACTTAACTGACATAAATCCTAAAGACCCACATTGGCAGATATCTTTTTGGGGATGATTGAGAAAAATGTACATCAGAATATCATCCAGTTTACCCTGTACAAGCGTTATGTCGATGATATTTTGATTTTTACTGAGGAAGAACAGTTCACTAAGTTCTTCAACCTAATGAACACCATGCATCCCAATCTATCAGTCACATGTGAAACAGAGAGTGGCAGCAGCCTCCCTTTTTTGGATATCATGATACAAAAACGTGCAGATGGGACAATTCAGAAGACTATCCATCGTAAAGCAACATGGAGTGGACAATATATTCAGTTCTCCAGTTTCGCTCCAGTTGCCTACAAAAGGGGCTTGGTCAAGACCCTGTTCCACAGAGCGCGAAAAATCTGCAGTGTAGACCAACTGAAAAAGGAAGAAGAGTTCTTATCCCAAACTCTTCGTGCCAATGGATACCCGGAAAAGTTCATTGAAATCCACAAAAGAGAAAGGCCTAAGACCGTACAAGTCGACACGGTCGAGAAGAAACGAGTTACACTAGTGTTGCCGTTTAAAGGGGATCATCTGTTCAATCGGATTAGCCAAAATCTAAAGTGTGCACTAAAGCGCACCTACTTGGCGGCTGAATTGCAGATTTCGCAAACCACCAAACGACTAAACCTCCAAGCACATTCAAACAGAGTCGCGAACCTGAATGCCTCTCACATCATTTATCAGTTCACCTGCAGCTGCGGTGACACCTACATAGGCAGAACGGATCGTTGCCTCAGTCAAAGAATGGGGGAGCATGTACCGAAGTGGTTAGTGCAGTGGATGAGTCATTCTCCACCCGGACAACAGACGACGACTAGAAACCCGGCTTCATCGATCGCGAAACACCTTGTGACCTCTCGTCATCGGATTGATCCGGGTCAAGCGTTCCGAGTGATTGCATGGAATCGGAACCCAAAGCTCCTAGCTTTCTGTGAGGCAGTGTTGATAAGTAGACTTAGGCCCCCACTGTGTGCACAGAAACTGTTGACCCACAATGTGTGCCTGCCGTGGCGGTAACCAATCAGGTTTACCGAACGGTTTCCGAGTTTCGCTTGACACTATCTACTCCATTGTTTTGCTCTGTGCTCCACTTGAACACGAAATCGCATGTGTCTGTAGTGTCACGATGAGCTCACGGAACTTAATTTTGGGACCATGAACAATCGAATGAAATTTGGCACGTTCGGTAGCCTGGAAATTGACCGGAACCACGTGGCCTTGCAGTAGAGCCTTAAACTCGTTGAACAGAACTGAAGCAGGGGCTCTCAGATATGCAAGGTTTTTCATCAAGGAATACAATGAACGGTCACCAGATGTCAAGAAGAATCCAGTCCGGTTCTCCTTCTTCACATTCTTTCGTATGCTAAACCATAACTCGAAACGCTCAATCCAGTCTTCAATTTCAGACGCACTAGCATGCAGGTTCAGCTGTTCAATACTGAGCAGCTAAAAGAAACGCGACGCCAATTGTAATAGTCCTAATGAACTGAACTGATGGGACGTATTGAAATTGCCCCCACTCAGAATTACGCGAACGAAAGTGGCAAGAAGATCAAGGCTGCGAAGTAGCACGTTAGTTGTATTGCAGAAACGGTTTGTATAAATGTTAGATTAGAGAACTTAACTGGTAGACTTGAAGATGACCAATCACAGGAAGTTTTTGTCGAAATTGTCCGCGGCGATCCTGAACGGCCGAAGCTCATCCGTGTTCGTGGTTACGAAGCTGTACCTGGCTGTATCACGTGTGACAGCTGGTGAATCACCACTGAAACCTTCCTGGCTGAAGCGGTTCCTTAGAGCCTGAACTACAAACGACGTGGTTGGCGGGTTTGTTAAAAATACTTCAGGCCATTTCGAGTATGAATCGATCAGTACGAGGACATAGAATCTGTTCGGGAACGGACCGCAGAAATCGGCGTGTATACCTTGCCATGATATGTAGCTGTCGGGCCACGGGTTCCAGTTGTTCGGTTTCGACTTCGCTTTATATAGACACGCATCACAGTTCTTAGCTGTTGTACATATGTACGCATCCACCTCAGACCACCAACACATTTGTCGAGCCAGAAACTTCATCTTCTGCATCTCCAAGTGAACTTTATGCAGATCTCCTAGAACCGTTTACGCAGGGTAGGTGGTACGACCAACCGATCGCTACAACACAGCACTCCGTCAGGTTGTTTGCATAGTTCCTCTCGATTAACGAAAAACTGTGGATACTTTCGTTTCACCTCAGATTGCCAGTTTTTTTGGATGGCAAAAATTATTGACGAATAATACCGTTTAGTGCATTTGCGTAACTCCTCTCTCGATACAGGAGTGGTCGGTGACATGAAATTACATTGTTAAGCTGCGGCAAATCCCGAGTATCTTGATAGAAAATCAGCGTACGGGATTGCTTTACCAGGCCGATGTAGGATATCGGGACTTTATGCAGCCAGGGCAATACTCCATCGTTGCATCATGGTGGCTGTGGACTTGGCAATGGACTTTTTTGGGTCCAATAAAAACTGTAGCGCTTGGCGGTCTGTGACAATTGTGAACTTTAACCCAACCAGGTACTTATGAAGACGCCGTACCGCCCAGAATACAGCCAGTGCTTCTTTAAGTGTCTGCGAGTATCCTCTCTCAGCAGCATTCAGAAGTCGAGAAATACAGTTGATCGGGCCTCCATCTCGTTCAAGCACTGCACCGATTCCAACCTCAGATGCATCCGTTGTTAGCACTGCGTGTTTGGATGGTGCAAATAGGGCTAACGTTAGATGTTCAATTATGCCGTTAATGAGATCACGCAGGACTCGCTCGCATTGGTCCGTCCACTGCCACACATTGGATGACTGGGCGAGGAACAACGGCTGCGCCTTCGTTGAGAAACTCGGTATGAACTGTAAATGCGCTCTTTTTCTTCTACAGTCTCCGGATTTTCTGTCTCCGTACCGACAGTTACATCTTCCATGGGGGCATCTGCTACAATAAACTTTGGGTGTGCGGTCTCACTATCCTCAAAGATCGGGATTTTTTCATTAGAATGACCTGAACAGTATTCGGCCATTTTCTGCAACATTGTCGTGGGGTCTTCTTTATCTCCATCAAAATCGAAATCAAGTGTAAGCAAAATACGTCTAGCATCATCAACAAGATATTATCGGAGCATTGCAATTCGATGCTGTTTTGGTTCCAAAAATAACCTAATGAAAGCAGCAAATTCTTTGGAATTCTGTCTCCATATCCTACATTCTCCAAGCAATCGGTTTCGATCTATCATTTGCAGCGGCGACGGAAGCAGTATTTCCAGTGATCTTGACACGTTCGTCTGCAAGCAGCTGTGGAGTTTCCCTGATTTCTCTGACTGTGATGGTATGGTCCAACACATCGTTCAGTGGACGGTTTAGTCTCACTAGCAGACAGTACGTCTGTACCAGCCCCTACCGAGCTCACGAGACCACGAGCGGCAGTACAGCCGATCCATAGCGTGAATCGATACACGAGACGAATGCTGCCAGCGCCATTCAAGCCTTAAGGTGTGGCCGTCCACACCAGTCGGACGAATGCGTTGTGTGCAACGAGTGGGCGAATGTGAGAGTAACCCGTATATTCTTTGTTTTTCACTAATAAAACGGAGAATGATTCTGAGACAGTACTGAGTTCTCGCTAGAGCTAGTGGGGCGGTACAGAACAATGGCACCATGTTTTGTTCCGTCTCACTAGCTTTAGTGAGAAAACCCTTCTGTCATCGAACCATCTCGTTTATTTTGCAAAAGCAAACAGTTGATATAGAACACTAGGTGACCGAAATCACAATCACGGTACGAAGCTCATTGGTCCAGAACTCTTCCCGTAACCGGGTCTTCTAAATGGCTATGTAATTCAAGTCCCCGATTAGCCGATTTCTTCACTGCTAGGTAAAACAACTCTTGGCCGCTGATTGGTTGACTCCACTCCATTCGATAAGGGCGACCGTTCGCGGCTGACTGGATGGTTTGGTTCCATTTCGTTACAAGCTGACTGAACAATCGACCCGCTTTGGTGGCTTGAGTTTTACCATCGACTTCGGACAGAGGAAGAGTTGCTTTCTGCAAATGAAACTAGGCCGTCTATCGGTGCGTCAGCAAATACCCTTACACCTTCCAGCCACTACCTGCCTCGGAGAGCTGTGTACTCCGAGGAACTATATCGGTGGGCATAAGTGACATATGTTCCAGCCACATTGGCATATATTGACCACTGGTTCCTACACCCTAAATCTAACGTCAGCACTACTGATACGGTGTTCCCATCATATTCGGGCAATGCTACGGAGACACTGATGCTCAAAAACTGACAGTCCTCGACGGTGACTCAATTTCGGTTGTGGGTTTGAAATGATCTCAGTCCACCTGGCACACATTGGCGTTCACCGTGAAACCAAGGAAGCTCATTTCCCGGACAATGAAGGTTTGACTAGAACATTCTTGACCATGGTGATATTCTCCCTTTGATGCTCCGAAGACAATTTAATCATCCCAACATGCTACTACTCTGGCCAAACTTTCAATTACCTTGTCAATGGCCGCCTGAAAAATGCCGGATGAAATGTGCAAACCAGAAGGCAGAAAGGTGTATCAAAACATGTCGTAAAATGTATTGGTAGTGGTAAGTGGCCTCAATTCTGGGAGCAGCGGAATTTCGAGGTATGTTTCACCTAACTCAATCTTCGAAAATCATGCACTGACGAGTATGGATCTCATGAAATATTCCGGTTCCATATTAATCACCACACATCTTCGTTGTCATGGAGTGTTTTTCCATCGCTTTTCATTGCCACAACTATCGGAGTCATTCAAGACGACGAACTGACTGGAGTGATCACACCCTTCTGCTCAGTTTGTCTCAATGCTTTCAGAACACCTTCTCTTTGACCGTGCGGCAGCACTCTTCGTTTGACGAACGCCGGGTTACGATCGAATTCCAACTTTACTGGCTACACCGCCATTCCATCACGATTGTTGGAAAATTGTGTCACCAATTGTTGAAGAATTACCGTATCAACGGGAGTGGCTGATACTGTGTGAAATGAAAGTGAGTGGCTCATGGCTCGTAATGCATTCAATCCCAGGATAGACGGACTATCAACTGAAATCAGGAAGCGGACTGGAACATGGGTCTTTTGCTTGGATTGTACCATCAGGGTCGTTTCACCCAACTGCGTTAGGTGGTAACCAGTTACACCTTGAGTGCCTATATCAGTATGTTCTACGGTTACTCGGGAAGAAATCGTCTTCAACACCTTCTTAGTAATGATGCACTTTCGACTTCCCTTATCCAAAGTGAACTCATGTTGAAATCCGCATTCAAATGACCCCGGTTTGTACAGAAATTGGTCGTTCTGACCGGTGGTCTTCCATATGTAGATGGGTTTGATACGGTCGGTTTCTTTCGGTACATTTCTCGGGATAATGAATGCATAATAGCTTTTTTCTTATAGGCGATAGCCCGGCCTCCAGAGTGTCTGTATTGCGTATTCGTTTCGCCCTGTGCGGAATACATCGTATTAGATTACTTTCACAACCAACTGGCACGAAACTGTGAAGATTTATTTACTGGCAATTCCGGGTCGCTTTCGGATACACCTTACTTTGTATCGAGCCATCAGGTTGTTTAGTTAAGTATACTTCAAGAAAAGGGTAGACAATCTTCTTCCTTTCCGGTGGTGAACCTGACTGTGGAGTGCGTAGTGTCAAATAAGCGTGCATTTGTTACGCAAAATATATATCATCCACATGCCGATATTTGTGGTCAAATCAACTTATCGTTCTGCACAATGCTCGAATTTCCAGCTTTGTCTTGAAACGTCTGCAAGACGTGGTTCTACAGGTGAGACCATATCAACCCCATCCCTTTGGCAATAATAAGTGTTACTGAGTGCAAATTATACATTCAAAGTGCATAGAGGATTAGTTCCTTAAGATTGACAGTTGGGATTTCTACGGGTATCGTTTCTTCATCAACAAATGCGCAAATAAAGTCTACCGTTTAATCGAAGGCATATTAGTGAACTAAGAAACCGCATCCGAAAGGAACATACGCTTCCCTACCATGTTTACATACTAAGTAATTTTCCCAAAGCTTAAAGTGTCACTGAACAGGTGCATTGCAAGTCTCTGTCCCACGGGTTCTAAAAGATTAACTAACCACCGGGCTGTCGCGTGATATGCTGAGATTTCATGGCCACAGTGAGGCGGAGGAGCCATATAGTTGAGGTACGGTGGAGCTTACGAGTTTAAGACTTTCAAAGAGACTGGGTGATATGTAGCCCCGGTTTCTGAGTCGCTTCAATGTAGTCGTAATTCCATTCCACGCCTTCTGGGTTTGATCTTTTTGCGATACGTCATGGGTGAATTTAGACTGATCATACAAGAGCTCTAATACCTTGGTCACATATGAGGCCCGGTCTATCACAAGAATACCGGCTCCTTTGTCAGGTCTGCTCAGGAGTATATGAGGTTTTCGTTGTAGAACCCTAAGTGCGTCAGTGTTTTTTCTTGTTAGGTGGTCTTGATTACGGACCTGATATCGCCGGTATTGGTAACATGTCGTGATTAATGACGACTTGGAACGTTCCAAATCCACTAGCAACTTTGGTTTGGGGTCAACAGTTTCTCCTGCTAGGTTCTCGAAAGGTATTTCAAACTCAACCTGGCTTTCTTTTCAAAGCCGCCAGGATCAGATGCGTGGTTGCCACCAAAAATCCGATATGAAAATAAAGACAAACTACCCCTGTTGACTTCGTCCATGATCATCTGCCAATTCAAGTGCACCGGTGATGCTACTACCAGGATGCTGCGGCAAATCCCGAGTATCTTGATAGAAAATCAGCGTACGGGATTGCTTTACCAGGCCGATGTAGGATATCGGGACTTTATGCAGCCAGGGCAATACTCCATCGTTGCATCATGGTGGCTGTGGACTTGGCAATGGACTTTTTTGGGTCCAATAAAAACTGTAGCGCTTGGCGGTCTGTGACAATTGTGAACTTTAACCCAACCAGGTACTTATGAAGACGCCGTACCGCCCAGAATACAGCCAGTGCTTCTTTAAGTGTCTGCGAGTATCCTCTCTCAGCAGCATTCAGAAGTCGAGAAATACAGTTGATCGGGCCTCCATCTCGTTCAAGCACTGCACCGATTCCAACCTCAGATGCATCCGTTGTTAGCACTGCGTGTTTGGATGGTGCAAATAGGGCTAACGTTAGATGTTCAATTATGCCGTTAATGAGATCACGCAGGACTCGCTCGCATTGGTCCGTCCACTGCCACACATTGGATGACTGGGCGAGGAACAACGGCTGCGCCTTCGTTGAGAAACTCGGTATGAACTGTAAATGCGCTCTTTTTCTTCTACAGTCTCCGGATTTTCTGTCTCCGTACCGACAGTTACATCTTCCATGGGGGCATCTGCTACAATAAACTTTGGGTGTGCGGTCTCACTATCCTCAAAGATCGGGATTTTTTCATTAGAATGACCTGAACAGTATTCGGCCATTTTCTGCAACATTGTCGTGGGGTCTTCTTTATCTCCATCAAAATCGAAATCAAGTGTAAGCAAAATACGTCTAGCATCATCAACAAGATATTATCGGAGCATTGCAATTCGATGCTGTTTTGGTTCCAAAAATAACCTAATGAAAGCAGCAAATTCTTTGGAATTCTGTCTCCATATCCTACATTCTCCAAGCAATCGGTTTCGATCTATCATTTGCAGCGGCGACGGAAGCAGTATTTCCAGTGATCTTGACACGTTCGTCTGCAAGCAGCTGTGGAGTTTCCCTGATTTCTCTGACTGTGATGGTATGGTCCAACACATCGTTCAGTGGACGGTTTAGTCTCACTAGCAGACAGTACGTCTGTACCAGCCCCTACCGAGCTCACGAGACCACGAGCGGCAGTACAGCCGATCCATAGCGTGAATCGATACACGAGACGAATGCTGCCAGCGCCATTCAAGCCTTAAGGTGTGGCCGTCCACACCAGTCGGACGAATGCGTTGTGTGCAACGAGTGGGCGAATGTGAGAGTAACCCGTATATTCTTTGTTTTTTCACTAATAAAACGGAGAATGATTCTGAGACAGTACTGAGTTCTCGCTAGAGCTAGTGGGGCGGTACAGAACAATGGCACCATGTTTTGTTCCGTCTCACTAGCTTTAGTGAGAAAACCCTTCTGTCATCGAACCATCTCGTTTATTTTGCAAAAGCAAACAGTTGATATAGAACACTAGGTGACCGAAATCACAATCACGGTACGAAGCTCATTGGTCCAGAACTCTTCCCGTAACCGGGTCTTCTAAATGGCTATGTAATTCAAGTCCCCGATTAGCCGATTTCTTCACTGCTAGGTAAAACAACTCTTGGCCGCTGATTGGTTGACTCCACTCCATTCGATAAGGGCGACCGTTCGCGGCTGACTGGATGGTTTGGTTCCATTTCGTTACAAGCTGACTGAACAATCGACCCGCTTTGGTGGCTTGAGTTTTACCATCGACTTCGGACAGAGGAAGAGTTGCTTTCTGCAAATGAAACTAGGCCGTCTATCGGTGCGTCAGCAAATACCCTTACACCTTCCAGCCACTACCTGCCTCGGAGAGCTGTGTACTCCGAGGAACTATATCGGTGGGCATAAGTGACATATGTTCCAGCCACATTGGCATATATTGACCACTGGTTCCTACACCCTAAATCTAACGTCAGCACTACTGATACGGTGTTCCCATCATATTCGGGCAATGCTACGGAGACACTGATGCTCAAAAACTGACAGTCCTCGACGGTGACTCAATTTCGGTTGTGGGTTTGAAATGATCTCAGTCCACCTGGCACACATTGGCGTTCACCGTGAAACCAAGGAAGCTCATTTCCCGGACAATGAAGGTTTGACTAGAACATTCTTGACCATGGTGATATTCTCCCTTTGATGCTCCGAAGACAATTTAATCATCCCAACATGCTACTACTCTGGCCAAACTTTCAATTACCTTGTCAATGGCCGCCTGAAAAATGCCGGATGAAATGTGCAAACCAGAAGGCAGAAAGGTGTATCAAAACATGTCGTAAAATGTATTGGTAGTGGTAAGTGGCCTCAATTCTGGGAGCAGCGGAATTTCGAGGTATGTTTCACCTAACTCAATCTTCGAAAATCATGCACTGACGAGTATGGATCTCATGAAATATTCCGGTTCCATATTAATCACCACACATCTTCGTTGTCATGGAGTGTTTTTCCATCGCTTTTCATTGCAAGAACTATCGGAGTCATTCAAGACGACGAACTGACTGAATTGATCACACCCTTCTGCTCCATTTGTCTCAATGCTTTCAGAACACCTTCTCTTTGACCGTGCGGCAGCACTCTTCGTTTGACGAACGCCGGGTTACGATCGAATTCCAACTTTACTGGCTACACCGCCATTCCATCACGATTGTTGGAACATTGTGTCACCAGTTGTTGAAGAATTACCGTATCAACGGGAGTGGCTGATACTGTGTGAAATGAAAGTGAGTGGCTCATGGCTCGTAATGCATTCAACCCCAGGATAGACGGACTATCAACTGAAATCAGGAAGCGGACTGGAACATGGGTCTTTTGCTTGGATTGTACCTTCAGGGTCGTTTCACCCAACAGCGTTAGGTGGTAACCAGTTACACCTTGAGTGCCTATATCAGTATGTTCTACGGTTACTCGGGAAGAAATCGTCTTCAACACCTTCTTAGTAATGATGCACTTTCGACTTCCCTTATCCACAGTGAACTCATGTTGAAATCCGCATTCAAATGACCCCGGTTTGTACAGGAATTAGTCGTTCTGACCGGTAGTCTTCCATATGTAGATGGGTTTGATACGGTCGGTTTCTTTCGGTACATTTCTCGGGATAATGAATGCATAATAGCTTTTTTCTTATAGGCGATAGCCCGGCCTTCGGAGTGTCTGTATTGCGTATTCGTTTCGCCCTGTGCGGAATACAGCGTATTAGATTACTTTCACAACCAACTGGCACGAAACTGTGAAGATTTATGTACTGGCAATTCCGGGTCGTTTTCGGATACACCTTACTTTGTATCGAGCCATCAGGTTGTTTAGTTACGTATACTTCAAGAAAAGGGTAGACAATCTTCTTCCTTTCCGGTGGTGAACCTGACTGTGGAGTGCGTAGTGTCAAATAAGCGTGCATTTGTTACGCAAAATATATATCATCCACATGCCGATATTTGTGGTCAAATCAACTTATCGTTCTGCACAATGCTCGAATTTCCAGCTTTGTCTTGAAACGTCTGCAAGACGTGGTTCTACAGGTGAGACCATATCAACCCCATCCCTTTGGCAATAATAAGTGTTACTGAGTGCAAATTATACATTCAAAGTGCATAGAGGATTAGTTCCTTAAGATTGACAGTTGGGATTTCTACGGGTATCGTTTCTTCATCAACAAATGCGCAAATAAAGTCTACCGTTTAATCGAAGGCATATTAGTGAACTAAGAAACCGCATCCGAAAGGAACATACGCTTCCCTACCATGTTTACATACTAAGTAATTTTCCCAAAGCTTAAAGTGTCACTGAACAGGTGCATTGCAAGTCTCTGTCCCACGGGTTCTAAAAGATTAACTAACCACCGGGCTGTCGCGTGATATGCTGAGATTTCATGGCCACAGTGAGGCGGAGGAGCCATATAGTTGAGGTACGGTGGAGCTTACGAGTTTAAGACTTTCAAAGAGACTGGGTGATATGTAGCCCCGGTTTCTGAGTCGCTTCAATGTAGTCGTAATTCCATTCCACGCCTTCTGGGTTTGATCTTTTTGCGATACGTCATGGGTGAATTTAGACTGATCATACAAGAGCTCTAATACCTTGGTCACATATGAGGCCCGGTCTATCACAAGAATACCGGCTCCTTTGTCAGGTCTGCTCAGGAGTATATGAGGTTTTCGTTGTAGAACCCTAAGTGCGTCAGTGTTTTTTCTTGTTAGGTGGTCTTGATTACGGACCTGATATCGCCGGTATTGGTAACATGTCGTGATTAATGACGACTTGGAACGTTCCAAATCCACTAGCAACTTTGGTTTGGGGTCAACAGTTTCTCCTGCTAGGTTCTCGAAAGGTATTTCAAACTCAACCTGGCTTTCTTTTCAAAGCCGCCAGGATCAGATGCGTGGTTGCCACGCCACCAAAAATCCGATATGAAAATAAAGATAAACTACCCCTGTTGACTTCGTCCATGATCATCTGCCAATTCAAGTGCACCGGTGATGCTACTACCAGAGGTCAAACGACAGGGCAGCTAACAAAACACGTCCAACAACATCACCCACGATGGCTTAGACATGGAAGCAATGGAGTGATGTCATGTTCAATTGTTTCACGCTTGGTAGAAACTGGGCCTTCGATGGACACTCAGTCTGCCTTCAAAGTCGTCTACCAGGTCTCACAACACGTGTCAGGAGCCATTAGGCTTCAGATACTACCAACTGCCGACTCAATTATCATCTACCTCTTGAGAATTGTGCTTTGCGAGCAGCGAAAATTAGTCCAAGTGCGGCGGAGTGTGCACACTACTTATTGAATGAGTAAGCAGTCGATTGCTCAGAACGCGATCATGAACACCTTGTGGATTGATATGCACGAACGCGCCCATGCCAAAAGATTTTAACGCAATGAGGCAAACAACAGCATATGAACCACATGATTGCATCGTCCTCCTGGATAACGACCGCGTTCAAGTGGACCGGACAGCTGTTTCGCAAAGAAGAATTATTGTACTAGTAGGCTAATTTTGATGTCCGAACGAGTGAATTACAGTAGTCGACCTATTTCCCAGGCACGCTTTCTTGACTATAACGCAAGTACTTCAACCCACATAGCCAACAGTCAACGGTGTCACACACGGACGTAGCGGTAACGTGAGCTAATTATCTCCGGTTGCATAATTCTATGATCCGCACGTGTTTCCGTCTCCCCTCGCCTTTATTTCTCCATACTGATTTAGTGGCGTTTTCTCCACTCTTCTTGTTGAATCGTTTTCATATAAATGCGATTTTGATGGCTTGAGAATGAAATTACGGATAACACGTTCGCCTGCAACTCATACTCTAATACGCATAGAGTCTTGTAAATAGTGTCATGTATCGGTGTCAACAGCACCGTTCGGGGCTACTGTGGTACTCCGTAGCCCAATGCGGCTCCTTTTGTTCGAGATTTCACCCATGGCTTTTGCACGTCTAGTTGTTGCTTGCAAGATAGCAGTAACAATTGCCTTATTTTCTGGTAGGCTGAATGTGCCGTGTCACAGTGCAGTCAACAGTTTTCATTTGGTATTTTAGGGAGGAAGTTGCTGGCCAAGTGAATACCCATTATGTCTTCAGGTACTGCCACTGCTTGATCACGGTCGTTTATTCACCGAACATGAGCCCGCTCTATTCACGACTTCACACCGACTTGGTTGCGTTCCCTGGATGAGTCGATCTCCGTTATCGGTTCTTTCGGCTGTATGTAGAACGGCATCCTATATGCCCCCTCGTCTAGTTTAGACTTCAAACTTGAGCACTGAAAGCATCAACAACAACGATTATGTCCGGAGTGCGCATACTGGGGATTAGTTGAGACAAATCCTGCTAGAAATCGTCTTTGGCTTCGGTAGATTTACAATCGGTTGTGTCATACACAAAAGTAACAACCAAGTACAGACACTTCAGTTCGTTGCTGTTGACATGCACAGAACCGTCCAACTGAAATGCACACAAACGACTGCTGACTGGAATCCAGTCACGCATTGAACTTCCAGCCTTCATGCACAAAGCGATGCCAATCCCAGCCTTATCAGGAGCATCAGACAGCGAATCGCGCTACACGTGAAGAGTGGAACAAGAAGCTGGATTTGTACCTGGGAGTGATGTGTTTTGACTGAAGTTGGGTGTTATGTGTTTCGGAAACGTAACAAACATCTGTCTCAAAGGTTCAAGCACCTGCTTGGGTCAGCTTATTGCCCGTCTGGCAAACTGTGCGAACTTTGAAAGCAGTAAAAGAATAAAATGCCTAGGTTTGAGAATCAGTTCTCTATTTGTCCCCTTCTCTATATTATTATCCTTGAATTAAAAGTTCTTGGTCGCGACTCACTGTGGCTTCTCATATCCATTTCGAGCTGGGATATGAAGGATGAAGCGCGGAGAGGTAGAAAGTATTATCCTGGGGATCACTGGAGGTTTTTAGGTAGTTTGTACTCTTCAGTTACCTATGCTACAAAAAAGCTTCTTTCCTGGGAATCCTAACCAGAGCCTTTGACTGAACAGTCTGACCCACAAGGCAGTGGGAACGTGACCAAAGCACCCCTGAGGGAACTTCTTTGGGTCTGTCACGTGAGACCTGACTGTTGTTACTAGCATGTCTCTTGTTCACTGGTGCTTTGTTCTCGATCCGCCTTTAGGGTTTATTAATTAACCCCATGCACTCAATGGAGCAAGCGGAACGTGGACAGGGGAGCATCATTTGGGCCAGGGGCTGCCCAGTGATGTGCGCTGACTTCTCCCAACGTCGAAAAAAACCCAAGGTACTCCACACGTACTTCCACCTTGTGCGGATTTTTCGACCGCTAAAATGCTTCTCTTCGCGTTTATTCGCTGGAGTGTCCTCTCTAAATGTATAGAGGCTGGAAACAGAGGGTGTCCAATACCTGCGTCACAGACACTGGGTTTTTCCTGGCCGATATCGAACGCCCTGTCGGGCACGATTGCATCTGAAGCTTAAGGAAGCCATCCCGTCTAGTTGTTTTGGATCATAGAGTCACGCACGTCATCACACAACGTCAAGATGCAGTCTCGTCGTGATCGACCGGAGGCAGTCAACAACAGCTATTCAAGCTTTTGTTCAAATTCTTCGACCTCTCTTTCGTAAAATTGAAACTCTTCTTTATCCTTCACATCTATTGGCGTGAGCTGTTGCTATTTTTGTCAGACATAAACCACGTATCCGAACAGGTACTGTGTTCTCGAAATACTGCGTTAACTATTCGGAAATTCTCCAACGTACTAATGAATTATTTCCGTTTTTTATTTTCTCGATACATGGTTGACTTATCTGCCAAATCCTTTGCTACTGATGCAACTTTATGAAAGACTTATGTTTGTTTCTGCAGTTGTATTGCCACAAACTATGATGTGGTTGGATGCATTTTAGTCTTCCACAATTTCCCCTCCCGTATGATCAAACAGTGAATGGGGCTAATCGTTTACGGAAGATTAATCACATCAAAGCACCGTAGGGTTATCATCAACACCAATCTCCGCAGATCCGCGCGCACATCATCGTTCGTTCGTTTTATGCGGCTAACTCCCGCGGCAGGATGATCCGGCTTCACTCATGTCCCGGTTGGGACACATCATCCATCTGTTCGAATGTGTTGTCTTAAACGGCTTGGAGTTAGACAAACTCTTCATTCGTGAAGGCATTTTCCCTATTTAATCTATCCGGCATAGGTGGTCTTTTCAATTTACTGAAGAACAAATTTAAAGCACCTCGAGATGGGCATACCCTACCCCGGTTTAACAATTTGCTCACATAAATCTGCGAGTTAGACTTGGCTGTCCTAATTTAATTTGTCAAATGAATTCCCTCATAACTTGCACGTCCTTCAATCACCGAAATGCGTTTTCTTTTAATTAGTATACACCAAACAATTTTGGATTCATTCTCACAGAAACAAATTTGTATGGGAACTCGTATTTTATCTCCTTCTTGGCCAGGATATGTAGGAGACGAGGTGGCGCAGTCGAATTTCTCATGACTTCAGTTGTTCAAGCTGTTCAACTTAGTTTCATCATTGATTTCTACGATGAGTGTAAGACGTGTTAGCTGAAATGTAGGAACTTTTTCACGAAAGTTATTTAGTATAACTCACCGTATTGCGGTACAGTATAATACAATAGAAGTTCAAGCAACTCAATTAGTATACACATCTGAGTAAACACCGTCTGAGAATTACTCGGCACGTGTGGTAGTTATTCCGTCCAGCCTCTAGCACGTGTTAGGAATGTGTTATCGATATGAATGGGATCACTGATATGATCTTTTCCCAAATGACATAGTGGTGTCGTATAAATCTAGAAATTCTGCTCACCGCCCGCAGCCCCAGACCTAGTTAGCCCTTTTTGGGTAGCAAATTGTAGCGCAGTAACTGGGAATGTTATCCCCTACTTCGACCACTAATATGAGCCGTCTAACAACATGATCCTTTTTCATATTTTAGTTCGTTTTCTATCCATAGGTAAAAAAGGTTCGCGATTATTGACACGAAAATTGCCTTAACTTCAGTTTCATCCAATGTCTTAAATCCTCGGTCCAATCGTTTCTGTGCATGGCGTGTCTTGGAGGTCCGTTGTTCAATCCTGTTCAATCCCATCAATTTATTCCCCTGTATACCGACCTACAAACTACAGTTAGCATTATTTCGCCCCCACACACGTGACTTCGTAGCATTTGTGTAAACTGTATCAGTATGGTGTACTCGACTTTAGGTTCTCGTGTCATAGCCTACGGCAGGAAGATGCTGAATTTCTCAATACATTGACTCATATCAAATATTGTTGATTCACGATCCCTAAACATGACACGGTTGCACATTGCAGAAACAGTTTATTCCTCCACTTCTCAAAGAGACATACCTACGAAAACAACACTGCGTGATTAAGTGTGAAAGCAGGAAAATAAGGGATACGAACACATGTGATGAACGGAGTTTATGAGTAAGTGAAGCAATAAAAAAGGGAGTGACAGGAGACTGCAAACGATATCGTTCACGTTTCCCCCAGTAAGGTTTAAAAAACGGCCTCAAAATGGAATAAAACAGATTAAAATTTCTGAAATTCCAGTAATCAAACAGACTATACTATGATATCTTGAAATTGAAGATTACCTAGTGGCAAATAGTTACCAAGATAACATGCATGATGGGGTGCATCTGACGGACATGGTAAGGGCGCAGCCGACTCCACATTACTATAACGTGACCAACCATCTTTCAGTCCGTAGTCCAGCCAGTGCTGAATATGCCCCAGAATATTATCCCCGTACAGACCACGCATTACATAACCGGGATTCGGATACGTGGCTGTCCACATACCATCCACATTGATCAAAGTTGGATTGCTCAACCCGTGCAGAAAGTCACGATGGACAGTATTCGGTTCTCCGTAAAGTTGTATTCGCCAATTGGCCGATTTCAAAGGATGATACATGCAAGAAAAGTTGGTGACTTTAGAACACTTATCCACGTCATCTTTGAAACTCGTGTAGTATTCGGTGGGTCCCATTTTACAACCATATTGCTGTTCCAGTTGTGCTTTTATTGGTCCTTGAATCACAGCATGTTTTCTCGCATCCCAACCGAAATCACTATCACGCTCCCAGGGTAGAAATGCACCGAGCAATTTGATCGAACCCATCACATTACCTGAGAATATGCAAGTCCATACTTCATGCTCAGCTGATAAATTCAAGAACGCCTTGGAACAACGAGACAACTCTTCCAGGCAACATCCGGGCATCATGAGACCACCTCGTTTGAACTGACGACAATTGATTTGCACCTCATCACATGTCCATCGATGATCTATGCGACTGGGGAGAAGCAGTCGATTCACAGTCCACTGCCGAGCTAGCTTCGTCCATTGATCTCGTCCTATCTCACTCACACCCAGACCACGAACAGAGTTGTGACCGACCACGTGAAACAGAACATCCACACAGGCTACGGCCACACCGGAACGTGGACCATCCACGGATAACGGATGAGAGAGGCGAAGAAACAGGTCAACAAACGGCATCAAGAAACCATCCAGTTTGGACTGCTTCATTTTTTCTAAGAAGAAATCACGACGAATCAGGAACGGCGAGGCCAGATAGTCGCAATAGGCACAAGATATTGCAGACAGATCGTGACCCGGCTGAATTCGGATGGTGAAATTTTTCACATTCGTCTAGAAAAATAAGCCGCCAGAATGGAATCAGCAGATGGCAATTACCAATAGGATGAAGCATGAGAATAACGGTAAAATAGTTTTCGTGAGAAAATCAAAGGCTTTGTCGATCCGTGCAAACCACGTGAGCTTGTGGTCAATTTATCAGTCCCGTAATGAAAAAATGTGATAATTGTTGTGTGCTTATCCGATAAACGTTTGTATGTTCATCGTACGACTTTGCCCAATTTTCTAAACATTCCGTCCGCCCGTCCGGCTAGGGAATAATCATTTTGACTGCAGCATTTAAACGGTTACATGCGCCGAAACTACGGCCAGCTGCGAAATGTTCGAGGCATTCGACTAAAAAGCTTTATTAATGTGTGTAACAAGAAGTTACTGCGTATTGACCACTGTGAGGGTATGGTCCAACACATCGTTCGGTGGCAGACATTGCGTCAGTACCAGCCCCTACCGAGCCCACGAAACCACGAACGGCAGTACAGCCGATCCATAGCGTGAATCGATACACGAGACGAATGCTGCCAGCGCCATTCAAGCCTTAAGGTGTGGCCGTCCACACCAGTCGGACGAATGCGTTGTGTGCAACGAGTGGGCGAATGTGAGAGTAACCCGTATATTCTTTGTTTTTCACTAATAAAACGGAGAATGATTCTGAGACAGTACTGAGTTCTCGCTAGAGTTAGTGGGACGGAACGTCGATCGACTGAACCTTACATGAAAAATCAAGTTTTTGACCTTTTGAGCTGAAATGTGCGTCAAACTCGTTTACGTGAGATCAAACTTTTAGAAAAATCCTTAAACCACGAACGTTTGGTACCGTCATTTCCGGACAATACATAGAAATATGTTCGGAGTTCATTTTCGTATCAACTAGACGAATCAGAGCTATGAGCACTTTTGTTTACCTTGAACTGCTGCTCTATAGCAACGAAAATGACCCACATTTCTTCACAGGCAAACCATGAAGCGTTTTTCAGTCAAGTGTCGGTTTTGGAGCCGGAAAATACAGATGCTCTGAGTTGGCTTAGGGCAAAACTGGTTTGTTTGGAACCTCAGTATCGAACGTCTGTAACACAGTAACAATCGTTGTTAACCAAAAGATACACTGACAAACTAGACAGATCTGGACAGATTAGAAAGTACCTCAAAGGAGTAATCCCAGACAAGGGATTAGGAGTTGTCATTAGAGACAAATTATCATATATACAAAAGGTGCTAACCATTTCGGATGATGAGAACAAATTCAAAGAAGACTCAACATCAGATGATCAAAGCGAACTAGAACAAAAAAGTAACACGGAGCTGCAAATTCTAGTTCAAACGAACCTTGGTCATGAATCAATAGTGCCAAGTCACTGAGACCATGCCGGATTCAAACACTACAGTTTTATTGCCTACTTAAAATGTAGAAAATACACGTACCAGTGCGGCCACTCTTATCAACGATCGATTCTCCACAATACAAATTGGTGAGATGGTTAGTCAATTCATTGGAGCCAGTCACGGAAGTAGTCGCGAGTCACTCAGCGAAGGACACCTTCAAAATATGTTACGTACTGCAAAAATAAAATATCCAGAACCAGCGTTCACCAGCAACGAATGTTCCTCCGCAGGAAACATTCAATAATATACGCCAAATAATAGGTCAGCACCACATTCCTTTCGGTTTGACGAATACTGAATTGGCACATCTACTATTATTGTGCACGTAAGACGTGAATTTCCACTTCCTTGATGAAATGTATCGACAAATCGGTGGATTTGCCATGGGCAGTTCGTCGGGCCCACAATTCTCGAGAATATTTTTACTGCTCACTTGGAAAACAAAATCAGATATAAGATATCCTATACGATACTCTATCGACATTATATGGATGATATTTCCGTTATCACAAAGAACAGACAGGAACGTGATGAACTGCATGTCTTGTTCATCAATGTACGTCGAAATATGAAGCTGACAGTTCACAACGAGGATAATGACACCACAAGCTTTTTAGACAGAAATTTTTCTGCGAAAAGATGGTTCGATTAGAAGATCCACTTAACAAAAAGATACCTGGTAGGGACAATATCTCCTCTTCAGCAGCTTTGTCCCAGTATGGGTGAGAGACCCTTCGCAGCTGCCGGGAAAGGTGTTCCTACGAGGAATAAAATTGCGGGAGGGCTTCTGCCTACTAAAACGAGAGCCTCGAGAGGTGGGCGAACACCAGCCCACGGGATAATGTGCAAAGGTGGTTGCGGGCATCCTGAGTCCGTAGACAATATATTACAATCTTGTCAGTTAACGCACAATGCGAGATGTGAAATGCATAACCGAGTCGTGGGAAAGATCAACAAGGTTCTGTGCAGGAAGTGTGAGAAGGTATGGATGAAGCCTATTGTGCCGTGCGAGAACTCGTTTAGGAAGCCCGACCTGGTAGTCCGCGAGAGGGGAGTGGTGTACGTGATGGGTGTCTGTGTGACGACTTCGGCGCGAATGGAGGAAACTCGCAGGCTGAGGGTTCAGAAGTACGGCACGGAATCTGTGATTGGGGCGGTGCGAGACCTGGCAGGAGTGGACGAGTCAACTCGGGTTGTGATCACCAACAGGGGTCTTCTCTCGAAAGAGAGTGGCTCTTCGTTGCGCAATTTGGGGTTTACGTGGTCTGAGTTGTCCGATTTGGCTATGAGTATTATACTTGGTTCGCTGAGGGGGTACGATCTTTACATGCGTGGTACGAGACGGTATTGAGAAACCTGGGGCGAAATGTCATGGGGGTCCGTGAAGTTTGCTGTACCATGGCTGGCGCTAGCCTCTGTTGACATGATGTGTTGTTGGAGACAGCGGCGCATTCCCTGCTTCACGCTAACAACCGCATGTGTCCACCTATGGATCGGCCCACATGTACTAACTAAAGGAGCGTCACACATGAATGCTCGCTGCGGGTTGGATTCTCTTGCTCTGTAACTGTGCTAAACCGTTGGTAAGCAGCTTTTGCTGCCTCCAGATGACGCGTGGAACGTACCCCCTGGGAAGTGTCGCGAGTGCTTGCCGGATAGATGTAGACCGACTGGAACGATGTTTATTGATGTCTAATGTCATCTGGAAAACAACCCGTAGAATAGCCAAATGCCTCGTCATCTAATTAGTGACGAGCATGAATGGATTAACGAGATTCCTACTGTTCCTATCTACTATCTAGCGAAACTACAGCCAAGGGAACGGGCTTGGCAAAATTGGTGGGGAAAGAAGACCCTATTGCGCGTGACTCTAGTTCGACTTAGTGAGGAGACATGACGGGTGTAGAATAAGTGGGAGACCGGTCCTTCGGGGCTTGTCGACAGTGAAATACCACCACCGTCATTGTTTCTTTGCTTATTCAGTAAAACGAGAAATCGATTTTGGTTCTTAGCGCATGCTGGCGTCCGTGGCGTATACTGCGGGGGTTGGTATCTTGGTCATGTTAGAGTAGTCGTGATCTCGGCTGCGGCGTTTGAGCCTGATTGTGATGTGCGACCCGTTCTGAAGACAATGTCAGGCAGGGAGTTTGACTGGGGCGGTACATCTGTCAAGTGGTAACGCAGGTGTTCCAAGGTGAACTCAGCCAGGACGGAAACCTGGCGTGGAGTAAAAGGGCAAAAGCTTACTTGATTTTGATTTTCAGTACGAATACAGACCGTGAAAGCGTGGCCTATCGATCCTTTTGAATCCGATATTCAGAGTTTGAAGCAAGGGATAACTGGCTTGTGGCGGTCAAGCGATGATTACAGTGCAAACAATGTTTATGAGTACAGAAGATTTTCACGGCAGATACACTGCAGGAAACCAATCGGACAACTAAAACTGTGATGGCAAATGAACCGCCAACATCATCCCTGGTAAAATATCGCCACCTGATAATCAAACCGCAATATCTAAGATGAAAGTATACTTAAAGCTCCCTTACAAAGGTGATAATGTGAGCGAGTTGATCTGCAAATGTATGCAGTCAAGGTGTCAGTCGCACCCTCCATGTTTCCATCCGGTAATTATTTTCACGACTAACTAGTTAACTATGCCAGCGATGAATGAAACATCGCCGATCCACGGGAAGTCTAACTGCACACTGTGAGTGTACTGGTTCAAGCATCGATGGACGGCCTAGTTACGTTAGCAGACAGCACGTCTGCGTTTGCATAAAACCGTCGGCCTAATCAGGTCGTCACGAAACGGAACGAAATCATCCAATCAGCCACCAACAGCCACTGTCACCGAACCGAGCGGAATCAACCAACCAGCGGCGAAGCGTTTTTTCAACCAATCAAGACGAAATCAGACAGTCGGGAACGTAACCAAAAGAGTCAGTCAGAAGATCAGTTTAAGAGAGGTATTATGGACCAATGGGCTTCACACCACGGTTTTGACTGTGGTCACATTTAATCCCACATGGACTGCTTACTTTTGCACAATCATGCGATATGGTTCAAGGCAGTTAATTCTCACAAGAATCAGTGGGACCGTTTGGAACACATGAATAAACCTAAACTGGCAGCACAATAAGTCAGTTCCGTCAACGGGTAGCTGAACACATTCCAGTGTGCTTTCAGAATAGAATGAAAAGTAAGTTCACAACCACTGCGCTATCAACCGAACAAAGGTCAATCAGGGCATCAGTTGGCCAACCATGTGGTCTCTGAAATTCAGGCGTTTAAATTTATCTACACGGTCACTAACACCAACCTATTCAAGTACATGGAGACCTGGTCGACCCATACACACCATCCTGAACTATGCAAACGACGCGACCTCGTGATCAATTTATCATTGTCGTGGTCAACAAGTGTGATATTCCGATAAACATGTGTGTATGCGTACATCACGTGATTTCATCTTTGTTTCTAAACACTCCGTCCTCCCATGCTGACATAAAAATAATCATTTTGATTACAGTACGTACTACGTAAATATGCAGCGAATTAATCCAGGATATATCGCTCAACCCGTGTTTCTGTCTTCTGTTTTCAATTGTTCTCAACATATTTAGTGCTCGTGATATTGGAATTTTACGGTAAAACAAATTTCATTAGTATCGTTTAGCGTCTCACCTGATGATCAGTTCACAAATTTCTACTTGACTGGTCAAATGAACCCAAACACATTCCTGTGTTTACAAGCGATTCGGCAACACATGCATACCAGCTAATTCTCACAGACTCATACTGGAAGAAAACCATCACTAACAAATTTTCAAACTGCTTTCATTTGACGTGACACTTGTACTGCTGCCAATTTCCCAGTACCCTATCGTCAAGTATGAACCATTATTCCGATCAAACACCTCTTTATTTTATCACCACTTATCTTTTCTTCTGCTTTCACAACCTTTCCTGCTTCAACCGCGGAATCTTTTGACTTTCTTCCGGTTTCTTTCGCATGAGTAGCGTTCTCATCCTCATTGTATAGCACGTCTTATGAACTTTGGGGTCTGCCACTCATATTGCTTATGATGTAAGCAATGTATAGCACGGACTGCTCAGTTAATCTGCTGAGCTTCTTAGGGGCACAGTACCTACGAATCATGAGTGTCATACGTCATACTTGTTGAAAACAGGTTGAAGGTATACAGGTATCTAAATGAACTGACTCATGGATATGAGGAAATTCGGAGTATGAAAAACCACAGCTAATGCATTATAGTGTAGCACGGTAAATGTTCTATTCGGCACCACGCATTCTGTTCCCTTTTTCTGTCAAACATTCCCTATGTAGGAGGGCAGGGCGTTCGGGCTCCTGTTCCAATTATTCCATTCAATACAACATATTTCGGATACATGCGCATGTGCTTCTGAGGCTGTTTTCTGTGTGAGTAATCGCCACTCGCGGGTCGAATATCGATCGCGAATTATGGTACCGAAAACTGGGCCAGCCGAGCGAACGCGCATGAGTCACTGAGCAAATTTTGCAGCACATGCTTTGCCGTTGGAAATAAACATCGAGAAACGTGTCTAAAATTAGGAGTACAAAGTTTTAGAAATCCGTTTGTCGTTTAACAGGCAGTGCCGGTAATGCCAAATCTCAGGAACGTAACGACAGCTTAAAATGTGTTCCCCATGATGTCAGCGCTTACTGGAGAGTTACAATTAAGTGAGGAATTGCCGTATTACTAGAAAAACTAGTTATTCAGTGAGGCAACAAACAGCGGTTAGACTGACACGAATGCGCATCCAGAAATTGAATATGAACGTGTAACCAGTGTGGACGGTACGCTACTATCATGATATACACTTGCAATACCAACGAATACGGGTAGCAGCAAAGAAGAATTTTACTTTCAAGTCACTCAATTTATTTTGAAATTTATGACTTATGTTTGCCGAATATAAGTGGGTTGATGAGTGAGTAAGTTATTGGGTGACTGTTTGATTAAGTAGATAAGGGGGCGAATGAGCGAGCGAAAGTGAGTGAATGAATTAGTTAGCTGGTTAGTTAGTTAGTTAGTGCGTGAGTGAGTGGGTGGGTGAGTAAATAAGTGATGTTCTAAAGCGTACTTGTAATTGTGGCGTGCGAACATCAATCCATTGTATGCCTACGAACATGCACACACCGGAGCTTCGGATGAGTCAATTCAGTTCAATTACTAAGCTCGCAGTTCTGTGCTCTCATTTTGGATACTACCTTGCAGCATTATCTGCTCGATGGATCAGTGAACAGGAGCATAATGGACAGAACAGAAAGTTATACATATATATATATATATATATATATATATATTGTTTGAACAGTCCCATGGTCACATTAAAAAGACAACATTGGAGAGCGAACAATTGTTTTCAATGATTCCTAATCTTGCTCTTACACATCATATAGGTGACAGTTATGCATTTGATTGGCCGTTGGCTGGGTTGAAGGACATTTTTTACAGTAGTGTGGGGGGAGAGGGAGATGGTGTGGTCGATTCAGCATCACCACACACTAACTGACAAACACCACACCATCTCCCTCTCCCCCCACACTACTGTAAAAATGTCCTTCAACCCAGCCAACGGTCATATATATATATATATATATATATATATATATATATATATATATATATATATATATATATATATATATATATATATATATATATGTATATATAAAGTTAGGTAGACAAATAGAGAGTTTGAACGCAACTGTGCCCCTGACCACGGCGCGTAACCATTTCTCATAGCGTCCCCAATAATCCGATGGTGGACCTCGTGGACACTAAACCGGAGTCCTAGCAAGCCCTACTCGGCCATATCCACTGGTTAAGGCTTTCAACCACAAACCGCTTCAGAGGACAATATAGACTTACGAATTTTACCAGTGGGCACGCATAACATGAATATATCATCCAGCGTAACCTGATTCGATTCCGCACTTTCTCCAGAGACTTTTTATTCTACTTCCCAGACCCCTACGTTTAACCTCCTCATTTTTTGATACAGTGCCTCTAACAGATTGGAGCAATACTGCGAAGACAATCCGAACTCAAATACTGATAATCTTCCGGTTTCTTTTACTCATAGCAGCCCTAACAGGACGACTAAGCTAACTCCGACCGTGTACACTCGAACGTGAATATGCAATCAGATGTCACGTTGACGTTACAAGCGGCTTAAGCTGAAACTTCTGCATAAGTGGCGATACTTCATCCGATATCTGACCACCTAGTCAGATATAATTTCCAAGATGAAAAATGTTTGGTGTGAGTTCAGTCAGTCCATTTCATCCATCCATCAACCTCGCACTTTGTGTTCTAGTTTTGGTTGCTACCTGGTAGCGTCGTCAAGTTGAGGGCAAAATGAATGGGAGCGAAATGTGAAAAAGACAAAGTAACAGGTGGAAATCACGAAAACAAGAAAGAACCCGAATGCAGCTACGCCACTGGTTGCATTACTTAATGTCTCCAAACATCTGATAGGAGGGTGTTTGGTATGAGCAGATTCAAACCGTTCTCGTGGTAGTATTGTGCACATCAATATATACTTCGAGATCATCTGGGTTAGCAAATATGAATGTGGTCGAACGCTAAACCTTTTGAGTATGACCAGTTTCGTACTTTGTTCAGCAATTGCAAAATACCGTCACAAAGCCTGCTGTTCTGTGCAACCAGTTATCTTTGATCATGACCTGACTGTTGTTTATGAGAAAGACTCTGTCACAAATGGTTTCTGTAATGGTAGGGCAATCAATTTCACGATATTGATAATCGGTACATATTTTGCATGCGTCTTCAACCGGTGGTGGCCCAGTAGTTCACACCATTTGACTACCACCCCGAAGATCAGAGGTTCTAAACCCCGTCATAATCAGTCATTTCGGTGGTAGACAGAAATCCACCGTCTTTCGGCTCGTTACCCCTCCAGACCTATTGGGATCTTATGTGGTCCTCAATCAGTCCAAGTCTCAGGGTCAGGTTGTTGGTTATCCGTATTAGAGCAGTGGGCGTATGAGGTTATGGAGCATACCTCTCCACTGCGTTCATGTTCCTGCATGCAATAAAATATGGCAAAAGATGGACGCCAATAAGCGCAAACTATCGTAAACGAAATGGATTTTTTCAAGTTATTGTTACCTAATACTGCCTCTGAGAGAATAATCAATTCCGAGAACTGATTTATCCCATCCTCACATCGAACACATCCTTCGCAAAATGCTTTACGTCAGCGACAAACTTTCACATTCAGCTGAATGGGTCAAGCTAAGAAAAGACCGTGAAACTATCGATCAGTCCAGTAGTTTGACCTTGAAAATCACAGTCGACTTCCAACACTTGTTAAAATCAGTCACATACCAAATGGGAATGTACACGTGAAAGCGCTGTGGTTTTCAAATTGATAGACAGACGGACATATAAACGTATCCATGCAGACAAACGGACAGATATACGAAAGAAAACAGTCAGGGGCCAATAAGTGAGGAGGAGAGTATGGATTTCTCGAAAAACTCACCTGATAACAGCCGTCGTACCAGCGTCCATCCGGTTCCAACCTCACAGAACCACCTACAATATCCACTCGAAGTTGATGCATCACCCTCAGAAGTCTATCCAAATCGGTGTACGGTGTGAAGTCCACCATATTACGACCGATAAGCACATATTTCGAACGAACTCGTTCCACCAGTCGATTCCACAGCATAGCATTTTCCACAGCTTCAAACTCTATCACATTTGAGCGTATCTTATCGCAAGTCACGTTTGAATTCGATGCTTGTTTGATAGCCAAATAAACTTGAATATTTGAATAGACAGCGTGAATCCGTTGAACCAGATGGTGTGCTTCTGCACACGTCTCCGTATACAGAACAATTTGGACGAGTTCTTTCAAAGGGATTCGATTGCACGGTTTTGTCTGATAGGCATTTTGGAACCATAATTTATCTGGTATTGGCGATTTCCAGTAGTCCGGACATACTTCAGTCGTGTTTATTGCATAGATTTGGCTAGATAACTTTTCTCCGGTAAGGTTGATTGTGGAGGCGTCCGATTGCAGCTGTGAAACAAGTCTCAACGATTTTGCGATCAATAATTTTGCGTTGCCAGAACGAGCCTGTCGATAAGCCTTGTATAGTGTTCGTTCAATTTCATGAACTATGCGAGACTGTTCGTGTTCGTTTTGGTATCTGCTTTCGAAGCAAGTGGTCAGTTAGAGGGAAGAAGAAGATGGGCGATACAAGGAACTGTGTCGTTGTGGAGATAAATCAATAAATTATCCGGTAGGTTCTTGAACAATGACGAATGTGTGCCACCCAATGTTTATGATACTGAATTGCCCCAATTCCTTAGTGGTAAGTAGTCTTGTGCGTGGGTTGGGGAAGGGATGCAACATGTATAACTCCGACTGTATGGAAATTTGATACACCTCATCTTTCCATTAAGAAGACTGACCCTTGAGTGAACGATCTTTCCATTTTCTATAATAGACCACATCGAAATACAACTCACCGTCGAAACTCCTTATCAGTGGCAAAGAACTCTTCATATGCAAATTGTTCAATGGACTGAACAGAAGCATTGCCTAGTTCAAGGTTAAATAGAATCAAATCTTCTTACTAAGTGTCTTTCCGCTGAGTCTGTACGATTTCTCAATTTGTCTCAAAATAATATCGGAAACATTCAGAATTTTTGTTGAAGAAGTATTGCGATTTTGTTGGAGAACCGGAATCTTGTTCTGATTGTTCTGGCTTACATGTCGTCAGTCCCACCCACCCTCTACGCACCGGCGTTCGCACTGCGTGCACACTTTCCGTGGTTCGTGGGCACGCAACGAAATGTGTGAACAGTCTTGTCGTGATCGCATATAAGCACCTCGGTGGAGAGCTTTGACAATACATAGTAATGTCTCGGTGATCGACAGCCCAGTCAATGACAGGAAACAAGCCTCATGACTCGCAGCTACCTCTCCCGTCTCAAGTGGTCGAACAGACTGACAAGGTGAAATCACATTGTAATCAGTGAATGCGAAAGAGGATTGTAACCAGTCAGTAGTATCAGTGTGCATGTTAATATTTCCACCAACGTGCCACTTGTCAACTCCAGTTTTATAGTATTTTATAGGCAAACATACCCATGTAGTCAACTGACGGGTATGCCGGTTGGTTCTGCTGTAGATAGTCGAATTGCAAGTTCAGCTGGGCGTAGGACATGAGTTAAATTAATTCAGACAGCTGACCAGCACGGCCCATTCATTTGCGAAACGCCCACAGACGCCGCAGTTGAGGCCCCGTAGATCAGCTTGGGTAGACGGTGCATATGATTATTTTGTGTGGTCTCAAATCCGAGCACGGCGAACGACGAGTATTCACATGAAACATTTGTTGAGTCTTTCCAATCCCTTCTACTCTCTTTCGTTCTTCTTGTCTAATTAAAAACGTTTCAGAAGGTCTGCTAGAAAAAGCATGTTTTTAAATCTACCGATTATCGTATCAAAGGTACATAAACTCATCAGGAAGACCTTCCATAGTTAAGACATCCAACTAATGAAGAAGTTCTGTGAAAGTCAAAGAGGAAAATATGAAATCCTGAACTACTTAGCAGAATTTCGCCAGGCAATTTAATGTTATTTAGGGACAATTCGCATACTTTCACTTGGTTGTAAGGAAATTCTATTCATGCGCACTTTTGAGCCATGACACTCCCAGTTAATCCATTGATCAGTGTGACACACCACGTGATCATTAGCTTAAGATTGTCAAATCCTCCTAGGCTATCATCCAATTTTTATTCACTTGCATGATCCCTTCCAGATTTGTCCTTGCTGTAGACCTGACTTTGCATACCCCCAACAGACTCACCCAAACAAACAGTATATTCTCTCCAATAGCTTCTCACAGATCAGACCAATTTGGTTGGTCATCGGGCCCGTGGATGAGCCTTACTCTGTGATTTCGATAACTTTATGGAGGAGTTACGGTGAACTTTAATCATTTATTATTACATGTCCGTTCATGAGTGCAGTGAAGGTCCATTGCACTATTAGAGGTAACCGACAAACTGATCGTCAGACAGGCCCGGTCGATAGTGGTACACAGCTACCATCCAAGTGGCCGCCGGTGGAGAGATTCGAAACTCCCCACCAAATAGAAAGTAAGCACTCTAAACTAGTCAACCGCCGCCGCTTTTGGCTTGCATAGGGCTGGGTGCGTTGTATGGCCACTGCCTCGGCTGTGCACGAACTGACACCGATGAGCCAGTGTGGAAGGATGATCGAAAGATGAAAACGAATGACTCATTAGTAGTTCATCAAAACAGATAGAAGACATAAATTGCGAGATGCAAGCATTTCTCTTAATCTTCTCAGTCGCGTACGTAAAACATGCGATTTCGTGTTCAAATGGAGCACAGAGCAAAACAATGGAATAGATAGTGTCAAGCGAAACTCGGAAACCGTTCGGTAAACCTGATTGGTTACCGCCACGGCAGGCACACATTGTGGGTCAACAGTTTCTGGGTGAATATCGATTCGTCAATCGGAGTCATCTATCGATCGACCCTTCGCATCAGGTCACAGGTGTCAGTTTGTGCTCAGCCGAGGCAGTAGCCATACAAATCCACGTAATATGTAGCGATCGAATGTGACCGATGGTGGTCGAGTGGTTTAGAACGTTTGATTACCACCTCCGAGGTCAGAGGTTCTTATTCCCGCCATCACGGGTCACTTCGGTGGTAGACAATAACCCACTCTCATCCGGCTCCTTATCACACCTGACTTATTGGGATCTAATGTGGTCCTCCAACACTCCAAGTCTCAGGGTCAGGTTGCCGGTTATCCCTGATAGAGCGGTGGGTCTTTGTGTCAATGGGGTTTACCCCTTTCATTGCACTCATGCGCAAGCATGTTATGAAGAAGACCATGCACAAACATGTAATAAAATAAAGGAATTAAAACGAGTGAATGTACCATTCTGATGTACAATTCCATCCCAGCGTAGCATGTGAAATTGATAGCCGTAATGAGTGAATGAATAATTGAGAAGAGTTCTTCACTTCATCTGTGTTTTCAATGAATGGTGAGAATTTTTCACACATTACTGTCGGTTTGCCACCAGTACGCTCCGAATTGGCCGGTCTTCCGAGCGCCTGTGTTTTAAATGCAATTACGGTGCTGGACGGATTCATCAAAACTGAGCGTGGAACTCATTTTAAATTGTATTGCTAATGCACTGAAAGTGCATTGGAAGAAGTACATGCATAACCCCGGGGGCCACAAGCACTGCCACTTTTAGAACCGGCATCTGTGACTCGGGGATTTCCAGTTGTGAAAAAACTCATCCGATTCCAAAGTGGGCTAAGAGTGCTAACTATCTGTCGATTGACAGCGGATCGTGGTCTATTGATCGGAATAGGGTTTCGTTGAGTAACTAGGCCATTGCAACCTAGGATAACTAATTGAGTGGATATGACTGACTTATGCGACTCAATAATTAGCAGAATGATTCAAACTAGCCGTAAAAGTCAGATCAGATTAGGACAATTAAATTATCCCTGTGGATTACAAAACTCAAAAGGGGCGAAAGAATAACAGAACTTACTGAGGTAGGTTGTATTGGCCTGGATACAACCACAAGATCACGATGACCAGGAATCCACTACCACAGGCTAATGGAAGGTGTAAATGACGTCTCATTTTGCTTTGAACACCCTTAGCTTAACCAGTCAGCGAAATTGGAAGCTTGATGTTCACTGATACTGCGCTGTCAAAAGAAATACGCCTGTTTGCTAGTTTCTTCGGTCATGTAACCTGTCAGGCCATCAAGATAGCACTGACAGTGTTTTCTCACACACCGGTGTCCACACTGGGTCACGCACTTTGTGAGACAGTTTTGTCGTCGATTGTGTGTGGTGTGTGTGTGTGTGAGTGTGTGTGTGCTGTTAGAGAGGTTGACATAGGCGTAGGCGGATAGACAGACAGACAGGCGTGCAGTGAGATAATCACACCACGCAAAGATTCATTATTGGTTCCTTCAGAAAAACATTCGATCAGGATGGGTTGGTGTGCATTTTAGAAGCACAGAAAAGCAGGTGGCTGACTACTTTTTTCACTGGATATACAGTAGAGATGATGTCTTGGCCATTTATACCACTTCTAGATTGAGTTGAAAAACTATCGTACTGATCTGCTAAATTATCACAGATTAGGAAAACAATCAGTTTATTTGGAGAACGGAACGCAGTGGTTCATTGTCGCTTCCGCATAGTTCACCTAATTGGTCAAATGGCCGCACGCCTCAGCGGTCGACGACTAGACGCTGTGACCACCTGTCTTCCCACGCTCTTTCCGTGGAAAAATGGCATAGACGTCAGTCGTGCGTAATATTGAGCTAGCCGAAGGGCGTCGACCGGTGAAGTCATGGATTTTGAGTGAAGCAATCAAGCTGTCCACGCCCTATCAATCTAGGTAACGGCACATTACGTTGCCCTTTAGGCTGACGAATCCATTTCGATCATCCGATAGACAGAGTTCTGATACTGGTCTCTGGAATAATATCAGCAGTCTGTCTACCAATATGATACAGAAATTTAAATATCTAAATTAATTTAAGTTAGAGAATATCTTGGTGTGATTTTGGCTGTAATTTTTGCGTACTTGGCCGTGTTGGATAAAATTTGATGTTTCCGTTGATTTCTTAAATTTTCAGTCATGATACTTCGAAGGTGATATCGCACAAAACGTTTAAGTAGACTTATCCGGAAACAACTGCCTGAGGGGATGAGAAATGTGAATAAACGCACTCCTGGACAAATGGCAAAAGTAACCACCCAACCAGCACAAGTGGGATTAAAATGTGTCAAAACTAAAGGTCATTTGATCGCGTTTGACCGAGAGTGGGGTAAGTTCCGACCTGACTTGGTGTAACGCAGGCACCAAACAGCTGACAGAAAAACTTCTGAATTAAAATGGAACAAAAATGTCCTAAAAGTGTGCGTAATAGGAGTGACTTTTATAAAGTTATATTCTTTATTTTTGACGAATCTTGTTTTTCTTGGTCAAATATCGGTAGTTAGCTCTCCAGTCATTGGCTCAGCAGTTACTGATTGTTGATTGGGTTAGTGGTCATATAATCCGTTGCACGAGAATCGATGCTCGCTTGCGTTTCCTTCGGCACGGTAGCCGGATTTGGGTGTGCAGCGGAGCATCGCTGATGATTCGATACAGTTCCAGAAATTTGGATTCGATTTTTGGGACTTCAAACTAACCACTTTTTCGAGTTTTTACTGATACGATTCACGAACAAGGGAAATGGCACTATTCAGAACGGGTAGTAAATATCCACGTGTGAATCCAGCGACTTCATCGATTCGGGGGGAATGCGTACACTGTCTTGCTTGATGACGATCGTGGTGGACTACGTGACTGTTCACCACATTTTGATTACCGTGTTGCTTTCATAGAGCCATTTTGTTGTTGCGTTATTGCGTCTTATTTCACGTGCACCACGGCGGGTGTACCAGCTTTATGTAGGGGCGATCATATGCGTGAATGTCTTCACGTGAAATAAATTGGTTGGGTATGGTACGAAGGAAACTTCGTGTCTTGTTAAACGTTTAGTGAAGTTCGACAGCTTCACAAGATGGAAAAGAATATGCTTTCGCTTCCATTCGTTAGCCACTTAATGTAAGTTACAGTAATATATATGGAAAGGGTTAGACCAGAGGATCAATTAGTTAGTTCAGTAACCCTTTGATGAGGGCTATAGCTCTCATTATTAGCAAAGTCTAGGCATTCACTATTTTATTGTGCAGGGGTTCTGCAACAACTGCGTAAAGTACTATAATAGAAGAGGTGAGGCAACCTGCATGGACTGAATGTCAGTCCACTGGTCACAACACGGTGGGAACTACGGTCGAATATAGTATAGTCCCTTACACATAAATGACGACAAATAGATTGACCAAAAAATTTTCACTACGGAAAAATTGCCCAGGTTTTCTCGTAATGAGTATGACAAGAAAGCCTCTTAAAGCCCAGCAACTCCTTCGTATTTCACAATAACTTTGATAGGTCAATTTCGCACTTTTCAAAATTAGCGCCTCAAGAACGCGGCAGTGCGCGCCAACTGAAAAACCTCCAGGTCGGAACTAACGCCTATACCGCGTTTGACCACTTCGTCGTCTAACTACCGCTGATTGGTTTATTCGTCGTCTGGACAAAGGTCGACTGCCATCTCTTACCAATGAGCGGAGTTTGCTCAACGCATATGTTATCTTGTGCACAATCACACAACTGGTACGGTCATCATACCGCGATGAGTCAGCTCTTTTCACGGAGAAACTGGTTGTTATAGCTCGGACAGCCGTGAACCAAGTGCTTGCCCTCTGTTTTGATGAAATAGAGATTGCCACTTCTAATCAGAAAGCATGGCTTGAACGAACCTCATTCACTCATCGCGTCTGCCGTGAAGACCTGTGAGTATCAAAACCTAGTCAATCATGACGAATATCATTGTATTCGCAAACCAGTTCGGTTCTTCGCCATTCTTCCAGTGGTGCATTTCTCGTCTGTTGAGGAAGAGAAAGAAAACTGTTGTTAATTGCCACATTGTTCGTCATCATGTGAGGAGAGCTGGCTCCCGGAATTTTCGTCACCGGACACTTGTTCGAATGGACATTTGGTCGCCAAACATTTGGATGACTGGATAACGCTAAACTCACTTAGGTCTGTCAAATGTCACACTCTCAGAAAGTAGCGGAAACCCAGTCCCATATCTTTTCTCATTATTTTTGACCTTGAAATATAGTTTCTAAATATCCGGACCAAGCGATGTAAGGAGTGTATTGAAAAAACGATGTGCCATGTGTTTTTTCTCATTGTGAAAGTCATAATGTTAATAACACAGCGTTTTTGGTAAATGTAATACGCCAACGTTTCGGTTACCGTGGCTAACCTTTCTCAAGATCATTTTACAATCAAACAACTATGGAAACGTTCGCATGTCAACGGATATTTGGTTGTGTGGTTTTGTGCTCGTGCGTGTGTGTGTGTGCGTGCGTGATTGCATGAGTGAATGAGTGGAAGTTCATTTGTGCGGTGGGTGAGCGATTCGTTGTCATTCACACCGTACGCATCGATTGTGGCTAGGTCAATTAGCGTCGTGACTTTTGGGATGCTTATTCGTCAGTGAGGTTAGGGCTGTCCAAATTTCGGCAATCTCTGCTCTGTCTTCGCAGTTGACACATGCTGAGTTGGTGCCTATTGACAAAGCTTCTGCATACTTCCGCTCAGTGCATGTTCTGAATCCGAGTAGGAGTATTTTGGTGTTTTAGTATTTTATGCTGTGACACTGCTATGGCGTGAAGAGCGATGGCTGAGTTGCGCTCCAGTTTTGCTAAGGCTGTCATGTTAGAAGGTCTGCATTTTCCTCTTCTTTTATCTTCGGCTATTCTGATCTTCAGTTGTCTACTGTCTAAAGACCCAATCAGCATGCAGGATCAAAACAACTGTATCGACAAAATCAGTTGCGTGGACTGCATAGCTGAGCATATTGGACAGCCCTAACCTCACTGACGAATAAGCATCCCAAAGGTCACGACGCTGACTGACCTAGCCACAATCGATGAGTACGGTGCGAATGACAACGAATCGCTCACCCACCACACAAATGAACTTCCACTTATTCACTCATGCAATCATGCACGCACGCTCACACGCACCGGGCACAAAACCACACAACCAAATATCCGTTGACATACGAACGTTTCCACAGTTGTTTGATTGTAAAATAACCTTCAGAAAGGTTGGCCACGGTAACCGAAACGTTGGCGTATTACATCTACCAAGAACGTTGTGTTATTAACATTACAACTTTCACAATTGAAATATAGTACTTCCAAAATGTCACAGTCTGTTTAATGTTCCCATTATCACGCAAACCAACCTCAGTCTCTCAAAAATTGCACCCGATTGGTTAAGACAATGCCAGTGATGAATCCCGTTTTGTCCGCCACATGCAATCGTTAAGGTGAGTCATTTTGTTCACATAATGAGGGAATCAAGTGGATCAATTGTCTATCACCTCCAGAAGGACAAAGGCTTGAATTCCAGATTCACCTGGTCCTTCCGTGGTAGACCGCACTACAATTTTAGCTGGCCTTAGTTTCAAGCCTTAGGCTTTAGGAATTCTCGTGTGAAGCTGTTGTGAGGTGATAACGATCAAAATAATTTGACTGTGATGCATTTGCATAACAACATAGCACAAGTCCTTTCGCTTACCGATTCATGATCAATGTATGCCTTTATAAATCTGGATTACCAGGTATTAACTATAAATCCCGAGATCGGCCAAGAGAACGGGCTACGCCTAATGCACCACCTGAGGGTGTGACATTTGACAGACTTAAGTGAATATAGCGTAATTCAATGAGCATGTCCGGGATTAGAGACTGAAATCGCTCGATCATTTCAAATAAAAGTGTTATCTGGTTAATTGTTAGCATGTGTACAATTGATGACGAGACCGATATTTTCTCTGTATATCTGAAGCAGTGAGGACCATTTATCCAGCTGGTAGTACAGTACAAATATTGCGAGACACTAACGATTCACTAACTTTTCTCACACCTTCTCTCACCTGGGACAAACATGGGGTAATAACTAAAAAATAAATAAAATTCAGTCCTTAAGATTGTAATTTACCTAAAAGATGAAATCCGAATGGGATGGGTTTTGAGCAATTGCTTTGACTGAAATGTGAACACGTGGACTTAAAAAGTCATACGAAGCAATACAATGTTTTTCAGTATGAAAACGAGTTGCAGGGATCTTGAAGGACTGAAGCCTTAATGATTTCATGAAGTTATTACTTCGCATCCGTTCACTGTAATGGTGAACTAATGACACACTGTACTTCCACCTGTTCAGCCAAAAGTGTGACTACAGTATCAGGCTTCAGTCAATCTTGAAAAATCACTATTTCTGAGTAAGGTCAAGCGCTTTGTGATGAGTTCACATCCGATCAAATCGCACTCGATCGATGAATCAACACAAATTGATGCAATTTTATGAGTTATGTTTACAGTTTAGTTCCGTCTCCCATTCTTCCGATCACGGAACAGAATTCATTCATTTCTTTGAGTTTTCATCTTTTTGTTTCTGGAATAATCTACAGTTGCGAACTGACTGTGTTTGGAGGGGTCTGTTCATGTGATACTATCGACCACTTGATGACAAATCAATACGTGCATCTCAATTCCGATGGGGGTTCACCTCATCTCCCGATCCCATCATATCCCCTTGTACATTTGGACTACGTAATTCGTGTATGAAACATTTAAAAATCCAGTATCGGCTCACCTCAGCTGTGATTTCGGATAGAATGGGACCAGTTCCCGGGACAAGTTTACCGGGATCTGTACGAGACGAATTCCACATGTACAAACTGTACTTCGACATCTCAAGCACCACCCATCTCAAGATGTACCGTGTGATCTGAGTACTTTATTTAAAATGTTGATTTCATAGAAGTATTCTAAGTGAGAAATTCTGTTTTTCTGGGAAGAGTGTATCTTCACTGATTGACAGGTGTGAAGTTGCGATTCTGGGTACTTCATCTACGATACAGTTCACGAAGAACAAAGGTACCGTAAGTGGTAAAATTATAGAACTTCTCTCATTTTTACACCTATTTTCCTTCGTGTGTTGTCTAACAAAATCATGTCCGATCATAATGTTCAAATGCATGATAAAATACGGCACACCAAATTTCAGAATGAAACTATGGGAAATCCCCGAAACCGGAAGAACCATTGAATCTGGCAACATGCTGGTTAGTTTGGTCTGTGGATTTGTTGGCTGACAAATCCATGAAAACCGGAATCACGTCAGTCATGTGCACTAGCGCACATGCAGCACTCTAGTTTTCCAGCCACTACCGGTGACATTTATCACCGAAACTTGTCTCCTGCAATGTCACATGCAAAGAAACTGAAGGACGGAATACCTGTGCAGTACCAAATGGGAATCAGCTTGTATGAGACCTCCAGGAGATACAAGAGATCGAGGAATGTCACACAACGGCATATGGAATCTAACGAACGATGTGCCTCTAAAAAGTGAGTGGGTCGTCCCAAAACCCAACGGAATTGAGCGAATGCAGATTAATTTGTCTAACCTCCAACAACACATGCTCCACATCGACATGAAAGCATTAACCGTAGTCAAGGTTTCGAACAAACGTTACGAGGAATGCTCAAAGCTGTGCTTTGGATGAAATACAAAAAAATTAAAGTTATTTACAGCAAAATCCCTGAATAAGGGACACCTCGCATTTGGGGACATTTTTCGATTCCCCACCAGCCGCCTTTCGATATGTTCGGGAAACTTATTTAGAAGGGACAATCCGTATTAAGGAACATTTCGATCACCCCTTTAGGTGTCCCCTACTGAAGTGTTTTATTGTATTTCGCCCACATAGATGCTTAAACAACAACAACGTTCTACATGAACTGGAACACACATAGCATGAACAAACAAGTTTGAAAGTCTAATTCAGTGACAAAAAACAATTAATTTGGAAGAATCGGATGCTTTGAATGATTACTGGAATGATATCAGAAAGGAATAGAGAATTTCCAGTCAAAAAAACGACGACAGGATTTCGGAGTGAGCTTCGAGCTAGTTAGACTAGAGGGCATACAAGATTTCGTTGAGCATATTCACACGTCGTAACAACTTCTGTTCTCACTTCTGACCAGCAGATTACAAGATGACGTCATATTGCAGCATGATGGTGCTTCTGTCCAATCCACATACAGTACAAACTGTTGACCGTTGTTCTGTGGGATCAAGATCATGCAGTGGACAGCCTTCAGCTCTGATCTGAACCGGACCAAGAAACTGTGGAGTATACTTACTCGTCAATTGTACGAGGATTCCATAGCTTACCAGTCAAAAAGTGAATTGCTAACTGTCCTTAAGAGGGAATGGGTGAATACTCAGTTCACTTCAGTTCAGTTTATTAAACCAATAACCTCGCAATTCTGTGCTCTGATTTCGGTTGCTACCTCTCAGCACCCTACTGTAAAGGGCAAAAAGAATAAAAGCATGGTGATAAAGACCCAAAAAGTCAAAGTATCAAGGGAAAATCAAGAAGACAAGAAAAGAGTCCGAATGCAACTACGCCACTGGACGCGACACCTAGCCACATCACTTAATGTCTCCAGCCATTTAGTAGGTGGATCATGTGGACCCCAACCTAGAAGTCTATAACGTCCTACTCGGCCAAGTCCACTGTTAAAGGTTTCCATACCTTTTCGTCATGTCATGGACTGACCACTTCGACCTAACTTCCAATCACCAACTACCTTAGAGAACAGCGTACGTTGAGGAAGTATAAAAGAACTGACCTTACCGCCGCATTGTACACTCTACTCTTAATAGACAATCGGATGTCACGCCGACGTCACAGATGACGGAGGTTGGCAAAAGCCAAACGCACCTTCTGAATACGCGATGACAATTCATCCGTTATCTATCCACCTGGTGAGATGTAACTGCCCAGGTAACATTCCTACACTGTTGTTAATACCATCTAAAAGAGACTGCAACTTATCTGGATCTTCACTCACAAGAACAATATCATCCGCATATTCCGAATCAGACAGTTTACTGCCTGAGCAAAGATCGACACCGCCATTCTCAAGAATTAATTCAACCACAAGAGGAAGTCTGAAAGAGGGAAACCCTGACGAACACCGTTTCCCGTGGTGAACTCGGGAGAAAGATCGCCGTAATCACGAATTCGGCTTCGGCTGTTCGCATGCAAGCATTCGAAGAGGGAAATAAATTTTTCTGACACACATTTCAATGAGAGGCAGTGTCAGAGAACTGTGTGGTCGACTGAGTTGAACGCCACTTTCAGATCAAGAAAGACACAGATTGTGGACCTACGGAAGATGTGTCTGTGCTTTAAGATTTGCCGAAGAGTAAAGATATGGTCGATACAACCCCGACCGGGTCGGAAACCAGCTTGATTGTCACGTGTACAAATCTCGAGGGCACTGGATAATTGGTTGAGAATAAGACCGGTGAGTAGTTTAGACTCAATAACTACCAAGCTAATTCCTCTGTGGTTTTCAGAAGAGGACCTGTCACGTTTCTTGTAAATCGGCACAATCACCGATTCACACCATTTCCTGGGAATCTGCTCACCATCCGAAATAAAACGGAGGACTTTTGTTAACTCCGAAACCAAAGCTTCGCCTCCATCCCAGATCTTGTATGAAATACGCCGAGACTTATCTCGGTCATCAAGCAGAATCGCCGCTGAACATGATTTCAAGTAACACCCATAGTAGTCGAGCTGATGAGGTTCCCATAATTTTGTCACCTTTGTCTTACACATGTTCTACTCTCCTTGGCACACAGTACGTAGTTTCTTTCAGAAATTTTATTTGCCATGTCCACTGTGTCCTCAGTTATTCTGACCAGATACGGTTTTGTTAAATCATATCGAGACGGAAATGTGCAGGAAAATGAATAGGGTCTCTTGCGTTTATCTCTCAGTGCATCTGTTTGATTCCTAAAGTTCGTAACTGCTTGACTACGATCCATGACTCGAATGCCGTGCAATTCGATCAGTGGATTTCGTGATTTGCGACCACGATAGTTCGCATTCAGAATAAAATAATTTAAACACAATTTCTATAATGTATTACAGCTTACAGAAAATCGATAAGAAAGTGGAACGGATGAGGAGATAGCATGCTACTCTATCTGAAAGAAAATTAAGCCACTACACTAGAAAAACGCATAGAATGCTTCAAGAATTTGTCACTCCAAGACAACCAGATTGCTTCTTTGTTCGACCGATCAATAATAGAAGATCGGCATTGGTTTCGACGCACTCTCACTGCTCGCAATCTGAGTGAATTCCCAATTATACACAGTGTGAAAGACTCCGGAAATAGAAAATTACATTTTACCATTAATGACTCAAAACTAGCAGTCGGATGCGTGCTCCAACACGATAATGAGACCATTCATAATTCCAATGCAATCAAAGGTTAGTTACTGATCTGTGGGATCGATACCACGGCATGAGCAACATGTAGACCCGTGTACTCAGTCTAATGGCTAGTCATTGGGGGTATTTGGGCTTGCTGAAAATACAGCAGGTGCCAAGGTATGTGTATCCAGAAATGAACTTGGGACTGCACTGAAAAGTGAGTGGATCAAAATCGGTTGCGTGCAATTTTAGGGTGGAAGAGGGGTATGTATACCTTTCCTACAGCTAACTTCTTTCTATTATCCGCAATAGTTTTTGCTATGAGTACGACCCCTTAGTGTCTGGTAAAAACGAAGTTCTTGGAGTTAGCTCCAATGCCCAAATAACGAAAATCGAGTGTTAGGAGAGGGACTGGATCGGAATCATTGGTCTCGGGGTGTACAAAGCACTGAGTTTTCCAATGACTTGTTTGGAGGTCTTGTTTTCTATCTGCTCAAAAGCTACGAATCGTGATTACCCTGGGTTCATAAATCAATCACTTCTACTCTAGTTGGCATTTTCAATTAATTTAATGGACAAATTTGTAGATAGCTCACCATGATCCCTTCATTTCCATTCCAATTTCTATCCATACTCAGGTGCTATTGCTGTCGAAGTGGCAGATCACTAAATCACAGTGAGGCATTGCACTTTGTGAAATGAAACCACACATCATAAATCTGGTTCCTGGAGAGCAAAGCCATATATTACTCTTATATGTCCATTCTGGTAATGCACCGGGCATAACACACAACTGAACACGGAAAAATGAAAAGACTCGGTGGATAGTTAACTGACCTACCTTCCAAGGGCGTTCCATCCCCTCGAATAGAAGGATATCAGGAAAAGCACTTGTATTCCGATGAATGCAAGAGCCAAGATCCGGTAAACATCAAAACCGTAACATCGGGTCTTTTTATGGGAATAGAGGTGAACAGAAAAGAATAGAGTCAAATTAGGTTCATATTCGGACTGTGTTGCTTAGCTTTTGGAACCACCCCCTGGACGTTTGAATTCCTATCTAGACTATTGAACATGATTGCAGTTGCTAGATTTTGGTCATTTCTGGCATCCGAGGTGATAGAATGCGTTCGACTAATCGCTTGAGATGACGATGAACTGCAACGGGATTTGTTACTCAAAGCTTCGAACTTGCAATATTTAACCACAGAATGATTGCATGAAGCTACCGACATGATCCTATGACCCAGTTAGAGGAATGTACATCATTGTGGGCTCAATCATTGTGAATAAACTAGTCATGATGGTGAGTTTTACTGCGTCCGGCATGAAGCACTCGAGTCAAATCGCAATTTATGTGGCATCTACCCAAAACTGTTATAACGGAGCTGGGACAAGGGAAAAAGTGAATATCAACGCGAACGGACAAACCAATACTGTTATTCCTTATCACTCATTGCCTGCCAGTTATTCAGAAATTGTCTCCTTCATCGCCTGCAGATAGGTGGTTGCATTCACCTTATCGGGAAGGTACACTGGGCCGACCAGTCGTGAATCGGGGATGCCACACCAAACGTTCAGTTTTACATCTCCCAGTCTATTACTTTCCATGCATCACTATAGAAAGTTCGTGAGTGTCTGTGTGGGCACAGTGCAGGATGGAGGCTCAGCAATAGCTACTTAATGTAACATAAAACACAGTGTACATCTAGATTGGAAAACGATGCACTAGTTCTCTTTAGAATCGGAGAACGAATAATCGGTATTATTGAAAATCTACACAGATTAGTCGCCCGTTCTACTATTTACTATGTTCGATTTCCACCAGTGATCTACCTCTCCTACTACAGAGACTGAAGATATATTCATCATCTACCCATGAAACATACATGGTGCCAAAATAGTATCCTCTCAGCCAGTAATATGCCCTTCTCTATAAACCTCTCACGACTGTTGTTTCACGGTTATCTTTCATTCATAAGTCACTCCTTAGCAGTGTTAGTCTCTTCATCAGCACCCTGAGGGAAATCTGTCACCTTCTTTGCACCGCAGAAGCTATTCTGTGTCCAATGACAGAATAAACTCACCCCATCAAAAGTCCATATTTAGGCTGAAGAAACACTTAACAAATTCCTCGATGATACTGGCGTAAAATAGTAATCAGATTTGTTGGAAGTTGTAAGATCACATGTGTTTTGTCACGTACACTTTAGGCATGATAAAAAGTGCCTTGTGGCGAATCACAGGAAAGGATAACAGAATGTTCAAGTGATTCAAGCATGTAAGTTCTAGATGGCAAATTACAACTAAGTGATGAAAGGAAATAGATCGGCCAATAAGTTGCTCATTGAGTTGTTAAAATGGACTTTAGAAAGAAAAGTATGTGTGATAGGATGATAGCTTGAAAAACTTCTGTCGTTGAAAGTAGTCAAGAAGTTATGACTATGACCACGTGTCAATTCTTCGCGACTGATTAGGGATCAGATAAATGACCTCCGGTAGACGGTGGGCTACCATCTACACCAGATATACGTGGAATTTGCTCCTCGGTAAACAGTTGAATGCATCATGACAGTCTCAACCACAAGTACTGGCAGCTTTATGTATCAAACAGAATGAAAAATGAAATAGTGTGTGACATATAATTGCATTCTGCAGATCACACAAGTGACGATTGTCAAGCTGAAAGGACCAGTTGTTCTTATCACAGAGGGTGTGCGATGCAGTAGAAGTCTCTGGATACGCAATTCCGGAGCATTAGATAGAGTGATACATCTTTCAGGCAGTGAACATGCATTAAAATGTTAACACTGAGGAGGAAATGAGAGCAAATTCAAGCAGCACATTTGGCAGCAACCCGTCTGGACCACTGAACTAATCACACTCCAGCTTCATTAGTAACTAACATACTTAAAAGAGATTTGTCACCTATAAACTCTTCGTATGAGGTTGGTACCATACTCAAAGCCATGATTCGAGGGTAGATATCGGTCAGGCCTGCTAACTTGCTTCTCTATCATCCAGTTTACGAGACCACTTTTCTAGCTGACTTTATTATCTTTTTTATGTGATATTCTTTTTCCAATTTGCCTACTAACAGAGTTTTGAGTAGCAAAAGACGGTAATAGACAGAAAGCTAGTTAGCCTCCCACTGTATGATCCAATTTAATCAAACTACCGATAAATATGCACCCGTGGGGGTACTGAAATCATTTGCTGGACTTGAAAACTAAATATAATACATGCAATGCTGTTAGGGAACCTCCATTCTTCTGCAATTTCCTGTGAACACTTACACGTGGGATCGTCAAATTTGATGTGCATATGCCCTGTACCATCAACCTTGTGAGATCACATACGGATTTGAATTCTGATTTGGGAAAATCAATTTTATCCTAAATAATGTGCCTGAAGGATACGAAATGCTTTCAGCGCACCCTAATCCAATGATGAGAACAACCAACAGTGAGCAAGTGTAATGATCTATTTTTAGAAAACGGTATGTGACAAACACAGATCTATCTTTTCGGTACTTCATATCAGGCCAATACAGTACACGTAAAAGGTTCTGTAATATTAGTAATGTTGGTAAACATTATTAATCTTTATTATTTAGGGTAGAAATTCATCAGTCAGATGTACTTAAAATAATATTTCGGATCCCCTCAATTTCAAAAATCTGCCATTCGAAGAGGATACTGGACCTCAGTTCGTGAATAACGCTGAAGACTCTTCCGTTCGCATAGACTTGCCTCGTCAGCGAACCCCACACGTTTTCAATGGGGTTCAGATCGGGATTGTGAGCGGTCAGTGGATGACTTTGATATCTCGATAAAATAGCAACATTTTAGTTATACGGGTTGTATGTATGGTTGCTTTGTCCTACTGAAAATTCAAGGACCACTCCAATCTTCCGGAATCGTAACGAGAAGTCGTTCGAAATTCCGATGCATGAGTTAGCTGTGCGTTTCCCTTTGGGAACTACCAGTTGGGATTTACCACTCACAAAATAGCACCACGGACCATCACAGAGCAACCACCAAAGCCTTGACTATCCAAATCAAACTTGCTCTTTCACTTTTCATACCAGTAATATACTGATCCATCTGGGCGTCCTAATTTTCACCATTGAATACCGCCTTATTCCATTCAACCTCCCATCCGATCTGATTACCTACCTATTCGGCTACATCCAAAATGTGACGTTCAGTCATTCAGGGTACCAATTTTATTGTTTATACCATATACGTAGTTTGTAGCTCTTACTGTACACGACAAATATAGTGATTCAATTGCATGGAACTCCACAACTTTGATGCACGTGTTACTCGGTTGGATGCAACACGTAGAAGATGTCCCTTGGCCCTTTCACCGGTTTTTCTATTTCGTATTCCACCTTTCTCCTTAGACTCAAAGATTCCAGAATCCCTCATAGTGTTCCAGATAACTTCCCACCATATGTGAATTGTTCCGGTGATTCTGTTTATACTATTTCCTGAGACATTGTATGTGAGTGTTTCATTCTGTTCCAACTCAGATAGCCACCGTCCTTGCACTATTCTCTTGTTCTCGTGAATGAAAGGTCAAAACTTGCAGTTTTCTTTTAAGAATTCGGCGAGCTTCGTTTTCAAACTACTCATGTTATGAACTTTGCACAGTGACACATTACGATGCATTCTTCAAGACAACGGTTATACGTGTGGCCCATTCCATGTATTAAATGAGCTATGGCTTGCGATTTTTGGTGCTGATGATGGGGTGCGCTGAAAGTTTTTTGCACCCTTCAGGCAGATTGTTCGCGGTAAAGTCAATTTTCCTCAACCAAAACTCAAATCCGTATGCGATGCGAATATAGAAATGGGATAAGACATATGCGTACCAAAATTACTCGATCTCACAAATAAGCTTTCACGAGAAATCAACGAAAAATGAGGATTCGATAAGAGTGTTTCGTGCACTACAAGTGCACATGGAGAAACACAAGCAAGTCGGAAGGAGTTAACGGTTCTTATGAGACAAATCAAATGTAGTCAGACATGATGCTGTAAGTGCGAAACAAGAACGATTGGCATGTTATTGATTAACATTACTCAACAGTCCTATCGACAGGGTCGAAGGTCTTGCGAACGACTAGGAATACGGTGATTGTTGGCTTCTGGAAAAGGTATGACAGAGCTGAAGAAGTCGTAAGAAGGTGGAAATTTGAGCGGCACGTCTACGATTGGGGCGAAAATTCAGCCTGCTCTCTGGGAGTCTGGTAAGGCTCATACCCTTATGGTGTGATGACTTGCGTGCCTCCACGACCCAAAGAGCTGTGCATGATAGCTTTGTTAAACCAGAGATGCAATCATGCATGACTGGTCAGTCGATAGAGGCCAGAAGAAGTCCGGTCTCTGAACCAGTTGATGGGCAACATTTGGTTCTGCCCACTATATTTTTGGAGAAGACACTCCAGTGAATAAACACAGATAGAAACAATTTGACGGTCTAAAAATCTCCACAAGATGGACGTAGGAGTGCAGTACATGGGATTTCTCTCGACGGTGGGAGAAGTTATTGCACTTCATTTAACAGCTATCGCCCACCTAGGCTGGATAGCCTCTGGCCCAACCGATGCTGCCCTGTTCACGTTCCGTTTGCTCCACTGGGTGCATGAGGCTAACGATTAAATTCAAGGAGCTGATTGATAGCAAAGCACCAGAGAAGACAAGACAAAATACGTGCAACACTGAGGTTTCACGTGACAGACCAGAAGAAGCTCCTTCACGGGTGCCTCCGTCACGTTCCCGTGATGGGGTTAACACCCCACTGCCATGTGGGTCAGACTGTTGAGTTAAAGGCTTCGGTTAAGATTCTCAAAGAAAAATCCGTTCTACTCTGTGCGCAGCCGTGAAGTCAGATGTGTCCAGGATTCTTTAGCGGACCCTCGAGAATTATTCCTTATCTCTCTGCTCTTCATTCATCACATCCCTATTCTAAGTGGATACGATGAGCCACGATGAGTCGTTACCGATAATTCGTAACTCTCCGTAAAGTTATTAACTAACTGTGAGTGTATGGTTTGGCACATCGTTCGATAGATGGCCTAGTCTCACTGGCAAACAGTGCATCAGCACCGGCCCCTACCGAGCCCACGAAACCACAAACCGCAGGACAGTCGATCGACGGTGTGAGTCGATAGACGAGACAACTCCTGCCAGAGGCATTCAAGTCTCAGGTCATGGGCGCGCGCACCACTCGGACGAATGCGCTATGTGCAACGAGTGGGCGTATGTGACAGCAACCTATATATTCTTCGTTTTTCGCTAATAAAACCAAATGATTCTGAAGCGGAACTGAATTCTCATTATAGTGGGACGGGACAAAACACATGCAGAGAGAGGAAAATAGAGAATCAAATCTCAGATCTGGGCGTTCTCTTCACTAAGTTACTTTCAACGTCCGCACACTTTGCCAAACAATTCAACACACTGACTTAGCCAGAACTCTTGAAATCCTTAACATACATGTGTGTTGTGTTTCCAAAACACGCATACAAGACCCAACTTCAGCATTACCACTTCGCGCCCCAGCTACAAACTCAACTATCTCAGTATGAGAGCTGAGCGTGCACCGTTCGATTGGATCCCAGTCACCAGTCGCCTGCGTGCGTGGTGGTTCTGTGCATGTCAACAGCACTAGACTGAAAAGTCGATGCCTGTTTGTCGTTTCTGTATATGCGCTGACTGAATTTAGCTCTCCTTAGAATAAAAACGAACTCTATCGAGATTTGTCAAAACTGCTCCATAGCATGCACTCTACGGACATAATAGTCGTTGCTGATTTCAATGCTCAAGAGGCCGGCTACCTTGAAAGACATAAGGTTGCTGGACCGGATGGGATGCCTTCGTCTGTTTTCAAAGACAGTGACCGAACATTGTTATTGGAGTTGACGAAACTCTTAGGTTTGGTGTGAGATAGGGGAAACGTTCCAAAGAGTTTGTGTGAATAGGTGATCGTACCGATTTACAAGAAGGGTGATAGGTCTGCCTGTGAAACCTACATAAGAACAAGTTTTGTTAGCATCGCAACCAGACTGCTTGCTGGTATTATTCTCCACAGCTTATCAACCATTCGCGACTTGGTCGAGGTTGTGTTGATCAAATCTTCACTTTTCGACAAATTTTAAAACATGGGCACACCTTCCGTGGGCCCACTATCCTCGTTTTTCTTGATCATCAAGCGGCGTTCGACTCAGTGGACCACACAGTTCTCTGGCGCTGCCTCTTGTTGAAAGGTGAACCATGGAAATCCGTTTCCATCATTAAGTCCCTTTCCATGAACAGTCAAAGCCGAGTTCAGGTTTACGGTGCTCTTTCACCCGAGTTCACCACAGGAAGTGGTCTACTTTACAGTTGGCCCCTTTCTCCTTTTCTCTTTACCGTCGTGACTGATATGATCCTGGAGGCCTCATCTTTTCCAGGTGATGATATTGGCATTCAAATTTCTCCGAGTTGAAAAGTGTCCGACCTCGAATATGAGAGAGATATAGTTCTTCTAAGTGAAGATTCAGGTAAGTTCCAAGCTTTTCTAGACAGCTTGACTGACTGTATAGTAATGTTCGGTATGCGTTTTGTACCTTCAAAGTGCAAGATGCTGTTGATGTTGGGTTGGTCCAACACCAAAATTTTCAGTATCTGAAAAACTATAAACCTGGTAGCTAAGTTCTGTTATCTGGGTAGCTGCATTTCACCTGGACGTCGGATATTGGATGAGGTGTCTTTGAGTGTGCAAAGGGCTTGTTTTGCATTTGTCAACCTCCGTCATCTGTGGTGACGACATGACATCCGTTTATCTATCAAGAGTCGAGTGTGCGCTACAGTAGTCAGGCCCATGATTCCGTATGGTTCGGAGAGTTGGACATTGCGGGTGGAGGTTATACGAAGATTGTTGTTATTTGAACACCGATATCTTCGTAGCATTGCTCGAATCTGGTGAGAACACCGTATACGCATTTCCGAGGTTCGGCGGAGAGTCTCAGGTTCACGAACCAAATCATTATTAGATGGAACACTAAATGTCACTAGGCTGAGGTGGTTAGGACATGTGTTGCGCGTGCCCCCTGACAGGACTCCTCTGCGCACAATGTTCCCTGAGGCGAGTTACGATCAGAAGGTGAGTGAAGGTGGCCATTCCATGATATGGAAGAAAAGTATGAAGAACCTAACGAACGGACTCGGCCATGTAGGGCGTGTTAAACTTCCTTGGTGGAATTCAGGAAACCCTCCCACTCTATGGGTAGATACATTGGAGCATATGGCTGAATGGTGCAATCAGTGGCACTCTTGTATTCACAGATTTTCTTTAACAACTTCATGCGAACATTTAAAGTTCTTTCACTGCTCACTTATTATTCCTATCCTCTCTCATTGTTTCCGATTGAGGTTGCCACCAAGAGATGGGAACCAAATCCGCCGCACCCACTGCACGGTTGATGGTTGTCTGAGCTGAATTGATTAGAAATGTTTCTATCTAAAACCAGACCTAGTAGATCATCTCACAGTTTGAGACCAACAAAGAACGCGTATTGAAAATAATATGGCTATCCCATCCAGACACACACATTATCACTTCTGCGTACTGCAGCAAATCACTCACTCTTCATATCGACGAGCCGCAACAAACTAATCTACCACATGGCCCAAACAATTCATCAGTTCAAACAGACCGCAACATACGTGTGACATCTAGTTTGTGCTCCAAATGAAATGTACATACTTCCAAATACATTTCTGACTTCACGAACAAACGTCTCCTATCTCTTTGTTGCTTCGAATTCGCTGTAGGACGTGCGATATGAGATTGTGGTCAAGTTCACGTGATACAACAAGACCAGTCCAGTCGGTAGAATAAACGGAGGTCTAGACAGAATGCACAGAGTAAATCAAACAAAAATACGAAAAAAACATGTGTATCTGCTACATGTGTTACACTTCATTATTGGAGGTCAAGTTTGATCGAACTGAATTTCTGCACCGATTGCACTTTTGTCTCAATTGGAATTTAAAAGTCAGCCTGAAGTTCAGGAATGATGGGCTAACTTTGCCATTAACTTATGAATTGCGGGACTAGTAAAACCACGTATTATAGATCGATCACAAATGAGTTAGTAACCGTAATCACACGAATTAAAACTTGGATAATTGTATGGGCCGATTTGTGTGTCCATTGTATTTCCCGTGTTTTCCGAATTGCTCAGATACACTTACCTGATGTTAAAACTACTATTTTCCATCTCACTTTGTGTTGTTTGCCTCCCCGAACTGACTCGTATGATACAAATCTAAATGAGCAACTGATCATCAATCCATCTGAATTGGTCACAAGTACTTTACTTTCGTATCTTTTGTTGTAAGTCCCAAAGATGTTGGGGATCAAATGGTCATGATCATCTCGGATAGACAGTCCAAAGCATTATTTTCCCTGAGTGACAAAATTTAACCACTACTATCTTGTTCAGTAGCATATACTGAAATTCGACACCCCATGTTTGGATGCACCACTGATGGACACATTGCGCAACCACGTAGGCACAAGCCTTGCTCCTTACCACCAAAAATCCTTATTAGCATTCTTTACTCAAGTGAATATACGCAAGAGCAACTGCGAGAATGACCATACAGCAAGCGGTCTATTTTACTCTAGCCGTGACTAGCTGTAATGAGTTCAGATACGTGCTGGATAAATTTGTTAGCTTCTACCACTCGATGAGGTCTGTGCAAAGGAGAATCTATCACTACTCGAGTATTATCACTATAGTGATTCTGAGAGTTAGACGACTCAGACAAACCTATTCCACAGTATGGATGGATTTCGAGGGCTTTGTTTGTGGAAAAGCAATTCAAGTCCTTAAGTTAGTGTAAGTGAATCACTGGAAAAATTGATGCATTGCACATCCCCGAAATGTGGCAATAAGAACATCATATCACTGATTCCAACTTCAATTTTTCACCAAGGCACGTACGCGGGAGATAAACAACAAGTCTACCACATATATAGGAAAAACCAGAGCGGCAGGTTGTCTTGTGAATCACTTACTCGGGAATGGGTAAAAACATTCAGACAATTGAGCTTATTAAATTGTGTCCTCATTTTCCTGTCAAATATTCACTGGTTATCTTCCACAGAGTGACATGGAATTTTCACGAACTGAGATTTCACGTTCAAAACCTGGTTCGATATTTTGTTCACGTGATCCGTTGTATAATGTCGTGTGTAAAAAATAACCTTGAGTGTGACCGAAAAAGGATGAATGTCAACTACCAGACAACATTCTGATTATTCGAGTTCTCTCTCTCTCTTTCTCTCTCTCTCTCTCTCTCTCTCTCTCTCTCTCTCTCTCTATCACACACACACACACACACACACACACACACACTCTCTGTAAGTGTGTTTCCGTCGGTTGTCCTTTACAATGTACTGAACAGGATTTCCCATTTAGCGCTCAGCACAATCTATGAAAGAAAACTTCTGCAGTCGTTTTGGTGGTTTACGTTTGTATGAATAAATGAAACCGCATTCGGAGATGATTGTTTTGATATTCGAGTTAGGTTGTTGCTGAGATGTAGGAATCAGTGAACCACCACAATCAATGAACAGGTAGTGGTTGTTACGATGGAATTAGATCCACCAAATTTTCTCACATTCAGGATAGCAATGTGAATATGTGCGATTGAACCGCTAACGGGTTAACAATAAATGCTGTGCCAATGGATGGCTTACTGCCGAGCAAATACTATTTGAATTGTCATTTTAATCGGATTTCTCATGCAAGACGCTGTAAAATTGACCAACATGACGAGTTTATTCACAACAAGCGTGTCCATATTGGCTGATATATCACTAGTAGTGTCATAAGAACACGCCGATAGCTTTATGAGATCAATCCACAGTAAAGTGAACCATTTTTGGGGTTTAATTAGCAAAGTCTCGTTATCGGTCACCGTCATCATCATCATATGAAGTGGACAACCCAGATCAACAAGAATACGTGAGAAACGGACATCGGAAACAGAGAATGAGATGGGAGGAGAAAATGTGTGACGGTGAACTTTGTTTCTCTGACATTGTACACACAGTTTAGTTCACACTTAGATGCCAGAATTCATAAGGGGCCAAACAAATTGGGTAGAAATGAGTTGGCGGGGTGGGCTACTACCAGAGTGAGGACGACAATGAAACCTTTCGAAAGGACTTTCCTGTAGGAAATAGGAACGACGGGGCGGGCCTTACTGGTTGACCAGTCACATAACATTGTACCATCTGTCAAGGGTACAGAAGATTCCTTCATCGGGAGTGTGGAATATGTGCGGAGGTCATCCACAACAGATCATCTCTCTCCGGAGTTTTGCTAGCTCCGTAAGATCACATTGTGTGTGTGTGTGTGTGTGTGTGTGTTTGTGTTTACTGTGTTTACGCCAGGTTTGGACAAAGCCTCGGTCACATTATCAACTCCACGCAAGTAGCGGATATCTGTGGTAAACTGAGACATATAATCCAATTGATTGGCATCTCTGGGTGAATATCTATCAAGGTTGGCATGAAATGCACGAGTTAGAGGTTTGTGGTCAGTGTGCATACAAAATTATCGTCCTTTCGAAAGATTTAGGAAGTGCCTGATGGCCAAGTGGATAACCAGTAATTCACGAGAAAATGTGCTATATCTTAACTATGCCGTCTGGAGATTTTGTAGAAAGAACGCCAAAAGTTGTAGGTGATTATACACTATTTGACAGAGTATAGGACCAAAGTCAGCATTAACTCCGAATGTGGGTCATGGTGAGGATAATGCAGAACCGTGGCATCGGTGAGGACTTGTTTTGCAGACACTTTTCCCATGATACAACGACTTATCTGTTTCATGACCAATATTTGTGTACACATTCAGCATATTATTGGGGCAAAACACGAACATGCCATATCTGGTGGCTCTAGTTGGTTTGATTTAAAAATGTACCCGATGCACGGGGCGAGTTTAATAGCTGTTATCTCATTTGAATCTTATGGAGCGTGCATAGATGAGGAGTCCAGTCCTAGAACCACATGATGATTCTTCCAAAGTTACGTCATCGGTTAACACGGCTAACCTTCAGAACGGGAATACACGGTTCCAAGTATAGATTTACCATATAAGTAGCGTGGCAGTGTATCTAGATGATGGGACTAAAATTCCCCGGAAGCACCCGACCTGTTTCGCGGTTGTTGCCACTCATTACGTATGCGTACACTATACTACTCATATCGAGTATATGACACTTCATCTTCTACATATGCAAATTCAAATCTAAATGCCTGATCACCTGGATTGGCGTAACGAGAAAGCAATTCGGTCCACGAGTAGCTGAACCCATTCCAATGTGATACAGAAGACAATGAAAAGTAAGTTCACCACAACTGCACCATCAACCGAACAAAGGTCAATCAGGGCATCAGTTGGCCGACATCTTCATGTGGCCAACCATGTCGCCTCTGAAATTCAGGTGCTTAAATTTATCTACACGGTCACTAACACCAACCTATTCAAGTACATGGAGACCTGGTCGACCCATACACACCATCCTGAACTATGCAAACGACGCGACCTCGTGATCAATTTATCATTGTCGTGGTCAACAAGTGTGATATTCCGATAAACATGTGCGTATGCGTGCATCACGTGATTTCATCTTTGTTTCTAAACTCTCCGTCCTCCCGTTTTGACATAAAAATAATCATTTTGACTGCAGTACGCACTACTTAAATTAATCCAGGATATATCGCTCAACCCGTGTTTCTGTCTTCTGTTTTCAATTGTTCTCAACATATTTAGTGCTCGTGATATTGGAATTTTACGGTAAAACAAATTTCATTAGTATCGTTTAGCGTCTCACCTGATGATCAGTTCACAAATTTCTACTTGACTGGTCAAATGAACCCAAACACATTCCTGTGTTTACGAGCAATTCGGCAACACATGCATACCAAGATAATCTCACCGACTCAAACCAGAAGAAGACAATGACCAACAAATTTCCAAATTGTTTTCATCTGACATGATACTTGTCCAGCTGCCCACTACACAGTATCCTATACTCAAGTACAAACCATTATTCTGATCGAGCATCTCTTTGTTTTTACCATTACTCACATTTTCTTCTGTCCTCACAACCTTCCTTACTTCAACCGCAGATTCATTTGACTTCGTATCACTTCCTTCCACGTGAGTAGTCTTCTTACCCTTATGGTATAACACATCTTGTGAACTTTGGGGTCTGCCACTCATACTGCTTACGATGTTTACTCATGTAAGCAATGTATAGCAAGGACTGTACAGCCCTCAATGAGATGTTCCGTCATATCTCATGTTTGGTTTGGGCTTACGACTAGCTTTTGTCCCGTTTTGTCGCCTTCAGTGTAGCACGACAAGGATGCATTAGATCCCCATTTTTCTTCAACTGTGCCATTCAGTGCTTTATTCACGCTTGCTGGACATCGATGAAAGAAGCGACTGGGTGGCCAGCGAATGACTTGACGTAGATGTTTGGAGAAGCTAGAAACAGCGCTGGTTTTGGTTGATGCTCCCAACCTTACTGGTTGGGGTCTCGGTGATGAGGACTGTCATTGCTTAGATGCTTTGAGGGACATGACACGAAACGGAAGTCGGGCAAGCGAATGTTGCGCCCTTTTTCTGTTGAAATCTCTGGTCCCATAAATACAAAATTGTCATTTAGAGGAACAAGATTACAGAAAAGGCTTCGAACAGTTTACGGCGGAGAAGAAAAATAAATGGCAGAATATCACAGCCATTCCGCGGTTAGTTTCCAGATTTGTAGCTTGATCCCAATAGGCTGCATGTGTTACCCATGCATACAGATGTACGGTCTGATTAAATAATAGTTGTGGTTCATATACAGTCCCTACTATTGAAATAACTTCCAGTAGCCAAAATTAGGGGTAACCACCATGGATTGGGGGAAAAACCGAAGATGAACGTGCAGGAGATCATGGGATCAATGAAATCATTCTTTAGTAATTTCGACTACTATGAATGTCTTACAAGAGGGCCGAGGTGCCTATACTGAGTTGATGGGTGATGGGGTATGTGCATTTGTTTGCTGTTTCTATCTTACTGATCGCGAACTGCAATGGACTCGGGAGCCAACTGATTGCATCTTCATAATTCGTCCATAATTGATTGAGTTCTACTTTTGTCACTATCATTCTCGTCTAATAGTCTCAAAAGATATTCGATATTTCTTCTTCGGTTACATGATCCAACCCTAACAATGCGCAGAGTATTGTATGATATCTTTTCATTTTTCGTTGGACCAGAAAAGTGACCCTGGCTTATTGAATTCTGCTGGAAATGTTTTAGTTACCGTCCTACGTGGATCGTCCTTTCGGACCACATCATGTATTTCTCAGCTTGTAACATGTAAATGTTCCTCTCGAGCATTCTTCTCAGGTAAACCATTTGGTACCCAACGGCTGATCGACATGTTCTAACATGGAATTGCTGGAGAATCAATAGTTACTTGTTAGTGAATGGATTTCACACACACACACGCACACACACACACACACACACACACACACACACACACACACACACGCACACATGCAATTGGAAACTCAGCCAAATAAAATAATGCAGTCCGTCCTGTCCAGTTGATTCTATCCATGAATTGCTGAAAACCTCTGCTTAATCTTCTAGATGCACATTTCCAGACCATTATTTAACACTTGACTGCATTCCTTTCGTTGCCCACCTACTTTATTGACAAAACGTTACGAACATTTGTCGGACTTCTCGAAATTATTGGATTTGCCAGCAAATTGTCTACGTTCCTAACGAATGACTCCAGCGTTGTTTAGGCTACTGTGCTTTCTCTCTTTCTTTATTTCACTTATGTTAGCAACTTCCCTTCTAGTTCCCTTTGAGTTGTTAGCACGCTGGTTTCATTACTATTTGCACACTGTATCAACGTCAAAGGACTTACATAATCTATCTGCCAATGTTCGTCATGATGTGGAATCCAAAGAAAAGAATGATCTCTCCTTAGAACTTCCAGGTGTTCTGAATGTATCCACACCATGCAAATCCTTCAATCAGAGTTGAATCTATTAGGTATATCAAAGCGAAGTTTAACACCAATCTTCATTGGTCGTCTCGTGTTGCCAGTGGAGTGCTCGAAATCTGGAATCTCTGGAAACTTTTCTTATCTGATCAAGCTGAACAGTCCTTGCTATACATTGCTTACATGAGTAAACGTCATAAGCAGTATGAGTGGCAGACCCCAAAGTTCACAAGATGTGTTATACCATAAGGGTAAGAAGGCTACTCACGTGGAAGGAAGTGATACGAAGTCAAAAGATTCTGCGGTTGAAGTAAGGAAGGTTGTGAGGACAGAAGAAAATGTGAGTAATGGTAAAAACAAAGAGATGCTCGATCAGAATAATGGTTTGTACTTGAGCATAGGATACAGTGTAGTGGGCAGCTGGACAAGTATCATGTCAGATGAAAACAATTTGGAAATTTGTTGGTCATTGTCTTCTTCTGGTTTGAGTCGGTGAGATTATCTTGGTATGCATGTGTTGCCGAATTGCTCGTAAACACAGGAATGTGTTTGGGTTCATTTGACCAGTCAAGTAGAAATTTGTGAACTGATCATCAGGTGAGACGCTAAACGATACTAATGAAATTTGTTTTACCGTAAAATTCCAATATCACGAGCACTAAATATGTTGAGAACAATTGAAAACAGAAGACAGAAACACGGGTTGAGCGATATATCCTGGATTAATTTAAGTAGTGCGTGCTGCAGTCAAAATGATTATTTTTATGTCAGCATGGGAGGACGGAGTGTTTAGAAACAAAGATGAAACCACGTGATGCACGCATACGCACATGTTCATCGGAATATCACACTTGTTGACCACGATAATGATAAATTGATCACGAGGTCGCGTCGTTTGCATAGTTCAGGATGGTGTGTATGGGTCGACCAGGTCTCCATGTACTTGAATAGGTTAGTGTTAGTGACAGTGTGGATAAATTTAAGCGCCTGAATTTCAGAGACCACATGGTTGGCCACATGAAGATGTTGGCCAACTGATGCCCTGATTAACAACATATTCATTGGCATCTTTCCGAAAATTACGAAGCACTTGTAGATCTGGTTTGTGCTTATCATCTATGGTCTTTTGTATGTGAGTTTTCTTTCTTGTTCCAGTTCACAGAGCCTTGGGCCTAGCAATGTCCTTCAGGATTGATAAATTCCGACGTCTCTGTTTCAGAGAAGCAGGTTTGAACGAGTGAAGGGGAGAGTGATTGAGTGATTGTGTGTTTGAGTGACTGAGTGAACTTTTCCAACCAATCGGGTGTGACATAAACGCGGATTAGTTACACATCCCCTTGTGTCGAAAATGAGCTATTACCATCCGGGTTTGTTGCATTTGCAAACCAGTTCCATATTCTACCATCCTTCTTGGAGGGAGTTTCACTGGCACGTCGCACTCTCTTAGGTACTTTTCCCATGGTGTTGGTAGTGGGATGATTTATCGGGAAACAGATGGAGTGGCTATGGGAAGTACCCCAGATCTATTGGGGCGAATATTTTTGTTGGTCACTCGAAACGCCGATTACGACCGGAAATGTCAAGATGTGATCTCTACTGCCGCTAGGTTAAGACATATTCATCGTCGGTGAAAACAGTAGTGATACAGGTAGGTTATTTATTTACATTCTGGACATAGACATTTCCGGCCGACAAGACAGATCGATTAGATCAGTCTACTGGAAAGACACGTGATCTGGAAGATATTCACATTTCACGAGCTTTGCACTCGTGAAAAATAAAATCTTCTCCATCTGAACACCGCCTTGTAGGCCACGTGAGCTACGTAAAGAAGATACATTTGCCGGTGAGTACGAAAAACCAATTACAACTCCACAGTCCAATGGTAATCCGATAAAGTTTATTCTGAACACTCCGTGTAAAAGCTGTTCATTACGAAACCACAAAGTGGTCACACGTTGATAGGGGGTGATGGACACAGAGTGATTTGACACAGGAACACAGCGACCGTTTCACCGACGATGTTAGTATCCGCATGATTGTGAAGACGATGACCGGATCGAGTGCGTAGTAAATGCGTCTGATGATTGAACTTAAGTGCTTATTATTTTGGTTGACTGACTTTGTCGTCCTTGACCTGTAGGTGTAGGGAAACCTTCATCCTACTTCGCTCCTTCACCTATTCCAGTTGGCTAGTGCCATCCTAGGTTGTTGTTTTTACATTCGTATAATGTATCATAGAGACTAGTTAGTACACTAGAAAATTGGTGAGCCCAGTATTTGTTTTGTTTTTCTTGACGCTGGCCTCAATTGTCCTTTGGTCCAAATTTCACCCATCTTACTGTGTCTGGAAACGAATCCACCGACATCAACTCAGTTGCCCTTAGACTACCTTCATCTGCTCCGACCAATCCTCGAGTGTGGTTCAGACAAGTAGAAGCTGCATTTACTACTGGAAGCATAACGAGCGAGCACGTCAGCTATTATCACACTGCCTAGGCACTACCTTTCGACTCTATCGTTGATGAGGAACACCTCCTGGGTCCTAATTCATCTGACCCTACAAACCATTTACCAAACCTAAAGAGGCAGTTATCCAGTGTACCTGTAAATCAGCCGGAAATCGGCTCCGTGATTTGTTCGCTTCGGATGAACTCGGAGATCAAACGTCGTCCCAACTTATGCACCACATGCTTTCCCTGCTAGCTGGACGCCAAATGGAGGACTATCTTCCCGGAGGCGATGGTCGATAAACTACCTCCTCGAGGGTACAAGTCAGTGCTGGATCCCATTACTGCCCTGGACAAACTGGCCCAAAATGCCGATAGGATAATGAAATGTTACACCGCTGGTAGACCGTGTGTTCATATAACGTCCGCCACCTCAACCTCCATTACAAAGGCCATTGAAACCGCACTGACAAATGATTCCACTGTGACATCACCGAAACCCATCCCAGAACAAAGTCTTGCAGTTTTTCGCAGTCCTCACGTCCCATCCTACCAGTCGCGTGTTGTTAATGTCATTTCGGACCAAAAAAGCCGTCCGCATATTGTAAAGCCAGATCGGTGTAATGTGCTACGCGTTGGCTAATCGACGGCACGAGTCGGAGGAAGTATCTCGTCGAATTAGATCACAATCCCGAAATCGCCGTTTGCAAACACGGTGTTGGTACCATCGCACATCTGGCTCTCAAGAACGTTGGTGTGATCCTTCATGTTCCTTCCGTGCTTTTACCAAGTTGTCAAACGACTAATCCAGCCAGTAACGGCGACGACTACGGCTGACTCTTTACGTCCAAGTCGCCTATTTCACATAGCTGGCCGATCAAGTGACCTCCGCTTCCTCATCGATACTGTCACCGATGTCAATGTTATTCCACCACCCAAATAACATTGCCTTAAACCATCTTAGTTCACAATGCAAGTGGCAAATAACACGACCATTGCAACAATCAGCCCGTGGTCAACCATTCGCACTTCGGGTCTCCGGCGATGTTTTCATTGGGTTTTCATTCAAGTGGACATTAGGATTCCCATCATTGCCGCAGATTTCTTCTCACACTTTGGCCTAACAGTGACAGTCAAAAATCACAAACTGGTAGGCACCACAATCAGACTTTACGCAATCGGCATTTGTAAATGCACCAACTCCCTGAGTATTCGGATAGCGATCCCGCAGTCACCATCAGCGGAAATTTTGAAGAAGTTTCTATCCCTTACTAAACCATATCAATTCGCCATCCCAATATCTCACGCCGTGCATCACCACTTCTTCACCAAAGACCAGCCTTTTTATTTTCAACGGCGCTGACCGAACCGCGACAAAATCTGAATTGCACGCCTCAAATTCGACCAAATGATGGATCTTGACATCGTCAGACCATCTTCAAGCCTTTGAGCTTCACCTTCGTACATGGTTCTGGAATCATTCGATGATCAGAGACTCTGTGGAGACTACCGCGCTCTCAAAACGTTGCCGTTCGCAACAGGTACTCGATCTCACATATACATGACTTTGCACAGGATCTTTCTGGAAAACAATCTTTTCCAGGATCGACATTTTGAAGGCAAGCCACCAAATACCCATGGCCACAGAAGACACCCAAGACTGCAGTCACCACGCATTTTGGCCTCTTCTGGTTCGTACGCATGTCGCACGGGCTACAAAACACTGTACAGCCATTCCAAAGTTTCATCAATGAAGTTGTCTGAAATCTATCCTTCGAGTTTAGCAACGTCGACGAAATTTGGATCGCCAACCACCCTCTACCGACCCCCCCCCCTTGTTTCTGCCCAATTTGTTTGGCCCCTTATGAATTCTGGCATCTAAGTGTGAACTAAACTGTGTGTACAATGTCAGAGAAACAAAGTTCACCGTCACACATTTTCTCCTCCCATCTCATTCTCTGTTTCCGATGTCCGTTTCTCACATATTCTTGTTGATCTGGGTTGTCCACTTCATATGATGATGATGACGGTGACCGATAACGAGACTTTGCTAATTAAACCCCCAAAATGGTTCACTTTACTGTGGATTGATCTCATAAAGCTACCGGCGTGTTCTTATGACACTACTAGTGATATATCAGCCAATATGGACACGCTTGTTGTGAATAAACTCGTCATGTTGGTCAATTTTACAGCGTCTTGCATGAGAAATCCGATTAAAATGACAATTCAAATAGTATTTTCTCGGCAGTAAGCCATCCATTGGCACAGCATTTATTGTTAATCCGTTAGCGGTTCAATCGTACATATTCACATTGCTATCCTGAATGTGAGAAAATTTGGTGGATCTAATTCCATCGTAACAACCACTACCTGTTCATTGATTGTGGTGGTTCACTGATTCCTACATCTCAGCAACAACCTTACACGAATATCATCAAAACAATCATCTCCGAATGCGGTTTCATTTATTCATACAAACGTAAACCACCAAAACGACTGCAGAAGTTTTCTTTCATAGGTTGAGCTGAGCGCTAAATGGGAAATCCTGTTCAGTACATTGTAAAGGACAACCGACGGAAACACACTTACAGAGAGAGAGAGAGAGAGTATGTGTGTGTGTGATAGAGAGAGAGAGAGAGAGAGAGAGAGAGAGAGAGAGAGAGAGAGAGAGAGAGAGAAAGGGAGAACTCGAATAATCAGAATGTTGTCTGGTAGTTGACATTCATCCTTTTTCGGTCACACTCAAGGTTATTTTTTACACACGACATTATACAACGGATCACGTGAACAAAATATCGAACCAGGTTTTGAACGTGAAATCTCAGTTCGTGAAAATTCCATGTCACTCTGTGGAAGATAACCAGTGAATATTTGACAGGAAAATGAGGACACAATTTAATAAGCTCAATTGTCTGAATGTTTTTACCCATTCCCGAGTAAGTGATTCACAAGACAACCTGCCGCTCTGGTTTTTCCTATATATGTGGTAGACTTGTTGTTTATCTCCCGCGTACGTGTCTTGGTGAAAAATTGAAGTTGGAATCAGTAATATGATATTCTTATTGCCACGTTTCAGGGGTGTGCAATGCATCAATGTTTCCAGTAATTCAATTACACTAACGTAAGGACTTGAATTGCTTTTCCACAAACAAAGCCCTCGAAATCCATCCATACTGTGGAATAGGTTTGTCTGAGTCGTCTAACTCTCAGAATCACTATAGTGAATATACTCGAGTAGTGATAGATTCTCTTTTACACAGACCTCATCGAGTGGTAGAAGCTAACAAATTTATCCAGCACGTATCTGAACTCATTACAGCTAGTCACGACTAGAGTAAAATAGACCGCTTGCTGTATGGTCATTCTCGCAGTTGCTCTTGCGTATATTCACTTGAGTAAAGAATGCTAATAAGGATTTTTGGTGGTAAGGAGCAAAGCTTGTGCCTACGTGGTTGCGCAATGTGTCCACCAGTAGTGTATCCACACATGGGGTGTCGAATTTCAGTATATACTTCTGAACACGATAGTAGTGGTTAAATTTTGTCACTCAGGGAAAATAATGCTTTGGACTGTCTATCCGAGATGATCATGACCATTTGATCCCCAACATCTTTGGGAATTACAACAAGAGATACGAAAGTAAAGTACTTGTGACCAATTCAGATGGATTGATGATCAGTTGCTCATTTAGATTTGTATCATACGAGTCAGTTCGGGGAGGCAAACAACACAAAGTGAGATGGAAAATAGTAGTTTTAACATCAGGTAAGTGTATCTGAGCAATTCGGAAAACACGGGAAATACAATGGACACACAAATCGGCCCATACAATTATCCAAGTTTTAATTCGTGTGATTACGGTTACTAACTCATTTGTGATCGATCTATAATACGTGGTTTTACTAGTCCCGCAATTCATAAGTTAATGGCAAAGTTAGCCCATCATTCCTGAACTTCAGGCTGACTTTTAAATTCCAATTGAGACAAAAGTGCAATCGGTGCAGAAATTCAGTTCGATCAAACTTGACCTCCAATAATGAAGTGTAACACATGTAGCAGATACACATGTTTTTTTTCGTATTTTTGTTTGATTTACTCTGTGCATTCTGTCTAGACCTCCGTTTATTCTACCGACTGGACTGGTCTTGTTGTATCACGTGAACTTGACCACAATCTCATCTCGCACGTCCTACAGTGAATTCGAAGCAACAAAGAGATAGGAGACGTTTGTTCGTGAAGTCAGAAATGTATTTGGAAGTATGTACATTTCATTTGGAGCACAAACTAGATGTCACACGTATGTTGCGGTCTGTTTGAACTGATGAATTGTTTGGGCCATGTGGTAGATTAGTTTGTTGCGGTTCGTCGATATGGAGAGTGAGTGATTTGCTGCAGTACGCAGAAGTGATAGTGTGTGTGTCTAGATGGGATAGCCATATTATTTCCAATATGCGTTCTTTGTTGGTCTCAAACTGTGAGATGATCTACTAGGTCTGGTTTTAGATAGAAACATTTCTAATCAATTCAGCTCGGACAACCATCAACCGTGCACTGGGTGTGGCGGATTTGGTTCCCATCTCTTGGTGGCAACCTCAATCGAAAACAATGAGAGAGGATAGGAATAATAAATTAGCAGTAAAAGAACTTTAAATGTTCGCATGAAGTTGTTAAAGAAAATCTGTGAATACAAGAGTGCCACTGATTGCACCATTCAGCCATATGCTCCAATGTATCTAACCATAGAGTGGGAGGGTTTCCTGGATTCCACCAAGGAAGTTTAACACGCCTTACATGGCCGAGTCCGTTCGTTAGGTTCTTCATACTTTTCTTCCATATCATGGAATGGCCACCTTCACTCACCTTCTGATCGTAACTCGCCTCAGGGAACATTGTGCGCAGAGGAGTCCTGTCAGGGGGCACGCGCAACACATGTCCTAACCACCTCAGCCTAGTGACATTTAGTGTTCCATCTAATAATGATTTGGTTCGTGAACCTGAGACTCTCCGCCGAACCTCGGAAATGCGTATACGGTTTTCTCACCAGATTCGAGCAATGCTACGAAGATATCGGTGTTCAAATAACAACAATCTTCGTATAACCTCCACCCACAATGTCCATGTCTCCGAACCATACGGAATCACGGGCCTGACTACTGTAGCGCACACTCGACTCTTGATAGATAAACGGATGTCATGTCGACACCACAGATGACGGAGGTTGACAAATGCAAAACAAGCCCTTTGCACACTCAAAGACACCTCATCCAATATCCGACGTCCAGGTGAAATGCAGCTACCCAGATAACAGAACTTAGCTACCAGGTTTATAGTTTTTTCAGATACTGAAAATTTTGGTGTTGGACCAACCCAACATCAACAGCATCTTGCACTTTGAAGGTACAAAACGCATACCGAACATTACTATACAGTCAGTCAAGCTGTCTAGAAAAGCTTGGAACTTACCTGAATCTTCACTTAGAAGAACTATATCTCTCTCATATTCGAGGTCGGACACTTTTCAACTCGGGGAAATTTCAATGCTAGTATCATAACCTGGAAAAGATGAGGCCTCCAGGATCATATCAGTCACGACGGGAAAGAGAAAAGGAGAAAGGGGCCAACTTTAAAGTAGACCACTTCCTGTGGTGAACTCCGGTGAAAGAGCACCGTAAACCTGAACTCGGCTTTGACTGTTCATGGAAAGGGAGTTAATGACGGAAACGGATTTTCATGGTTCACCTTTCAACAAGAGGCAGCGCCAGAGAACTGTGTGGTCCACTGAGTCGAACGCCGCTTGATGATCAAGAAAAACGAGGATAGTGGGCCCACGGAAGGTGTGCCCATGTTTTAAAATTTGTCGAAAAGTGAAGATTTGATCAACATAACCTCGACCAAGTCGCGAATGGTTGATAAGCTGTAGAGAATAATACCAGCAAGCAGTCTGGTTGCGATGCTAACAAAACTTGTTCTTATGTAGGTTTCACAGGCAGACCTGTCACCCTTCTTGTAAATCGGTACGATCACCGATTCACACAAACTATTTAGAACTATTTTCCTATCTCATACCAAACCAAGGAGTTTCGTCAAATCCAATAACAATGTTCGGTCACTGTCTTTGAAAACAGACGAAGGCATCCATCCGGTCCAGCAACCTTATGTCTTTCAAGGTATCCGGCCTCTTGGGCATTGAAATCAGCAACGACTATTATGTCCGTAGAGTGCATGCTATGGAGCAGTTTTGACAAATCTCGATAGAGTTCGTTTTTATTCTAGGGAGAGCTAAATTCAGTCAACGCATATACAGAAACGACAAACAGGCATCGACTTTTCAGTCTAGTGCTGTTGACATGCACAGAACCACTCAACTTACCACACGCAGGCGACTGGTGACTGGGATCCAGTCGAACGGTGCACGCTCAGCTCTCATACTGAGACAGTTGAGTTTGTAGCTGGGGCGCGAAGTGTTAACGCTGAAGTTGGGTCTTGTATGCGTGTTTTGGAAACACAACACACATGTATGTTAAGGATTTCAAGAGTTCTGGCTAAGTCAGTGTGTTGAATTGTTTGGCAAAGTGTGCGGACGTTGAAAGTAACTTAGTGAAGAGAACGCCCAGATCTGAGATTTGATTCTCTATTTTCCTCTCTCTGCATGTGTTTTGTCCCGTCCCACTATAATGAGAATTCAGTTCCGCTTCAGAATCATTTGGTTTTATTAGCGAAAAACGAAGAATATATAGGTTGCTGTCACATACGCCCACTCGTTGCACATAGCGCATTCGTCCGAGTGGTGCGCGCGCCCATGACCTGAGACTTGAATGCCTCTGGCAGGAGTTGTCTCGTCTATCGACTCACACCGTCGATCGACTGTCCTGCGGTTTGTGGTTTCGTGGGCTCGGTAGGGGCCGGTGCTGATGCACTGTTTGCCAGTGAGACTAGGCCATCTATCGAACGATGTGCCAAACCATACACTCACAGTTAGTTAATAACTTTACGGAGAGTTACGAATTATCGGTAACGACTCATCGTGGCTCATCGTATCCACTTAGAATAGGGATGTGATGAATGAAGAGCAGAGAGATAAGGAATAATTCTCGAGGGTCCGCTAAAGAATCCTGGACACATCTGACTTCACGGCTGCGCACAGAGTAGAACGGATTTTTCTTTGAGAATCTTAACCGAAGCCTTTAACTCAACAGTCTGACCCACATGGCAGTGGGGTGTTAACCCCATCACGGGAACGTGACGGAGGCACCCGTGAAGGAGCTTCTTCTGGTCTGTCACGTGAAACCTCAGTGTTGCACGTATTTTGTCTTGTCTTCTCTGGTGCTTTGCTATCAATCAGCTCCTTGAATTTAATCGTTAGCCTCATGCACCCAGTGGAGCAAACGGAACGTGAACAGGGCAGCATCGGTTGGGCCAGAGGCTATCCAGCCTAGGTGGGCGATAGCTGTTAAATGAAGTGCAATAACTTCTCCCACCGTCGAGAGAAATCCCATGTACTGCACTCCTACGTCCATCTTGTGGAGATTTTTAGACCGTCAAATTGTTTCTATCTGTGTTTATTCACTGGAGTGTCTTCTCCAAAAATATAGTGGGCAGAACCAAATGTTGCCCATCAACTGGTTCAGAGACCGGACTTCTTCTGGCCTCTATCGACTGACCAGTCATGCATGATTGCATCTCTGGTTTAACAAAGCTATCATGCACAGCTCTTTGGGTCGTGGAGGCACGCAAGTCATCACACCATAAGGGTATGAGCCTTACCAGACTCCCAGAGAGCAGGCTGAATTTTCGCCCCAATCGTAGACGTGCCGCTCAAATTTCCACCTTCTTACGACTTCTTCAGCTCTGTCATACCTTTTCCAGAAGCCAACAATCACCGTATTCCTAGTCGTTCGCAAGACCTTCGACCCTGTCGATAGGACTGTTGAGTAATGTTAATCAATAACATGCCAATCGTTCTTGTTTCGCACTTACAGCATCATGTCTGACTACATTTGATTTGTCTCATAAGAACCGTTAACTCCTTCCGACTTGCTTGTGTTTCTCCATGTGCACTTGTAGTGCACGAAACACTCTTATCGAATCCTCATTTTTCGTTGATTTCTCGTGAAAGCTTATTTGTGAGATCGAGTAATTTTGGTACGCATATGTCTTATCCCATTTCTATATTCGCATCGCATACGGATTTGAGTTTTGGTTGAGGAAAATTGACTTTACCGCGAACAATCTGCCTGAAGGGTGCAAAAAACTTTCAGCGCACCCCATCATCAGCACCAAAAATCGCAAGCCATAGCTCATTTAATACATGGAATGGGCCACACGTATAACCGTTGTCTTGAAGAATGCATCGTAATGTGTCACTGTGCAAAGTTCATAACATGAGTAGTTTGAAAACGAAGCTCGCCGAATTCTTAAAAGAAAACTGCAAGTTTTGACCTTTCATTCACGAGAACAAGAGAATAGTGCAAGGACGGTGGCTATCTGAGTTGGAACAGAATGAAACACTCACATACAATGTCTCAGGAAATAGTATAAACAGAATCACCGGAACAATTCACATATGGTGGGAAGTTATCTGGAACACTATGAGGGATTCTGGAATCTTTGAGTCTAAGGAGAAAGGTGGAATACGAAATAGAAAAACCGGTGAAAGGGCCAAGGGACATCTTCTACGTGTTGCATCCAACCGAGTAACACGTGCATCAAAGTTGTGGAGTTCCATGCAATTGAATCACTATATTTGTCGTGTACAGTAAGAGCTACAAACTACGTATATGGTATAAACAATAAAATTGGTACCCTGAATGACTGAACGTCACATTTTGGATGTAGCCGAATAGGTAGGTAATCAGATCGGATGGGAGGTTGAATGGAATAAGGCGGTATTCAATGGTGAAAATTAGGACGCCCAGATGGATCAGTATATTACTGGTATGAAAAGTGAAAGAGCAAGTTTGATTTGGATAGTCAAGGCTTTGGTGGTTGCTCTGTGATGGTCCGTGGTGCTATTTTGTGAGTGGTAAATCCCAACTGGTAGTTCCCAAAGGGAAACGCACAGCTAACTCATGCATCGGAATTTCGAACGACTTCTCGTTACGATTCCGGAAGATTGGAGTGGTCCTTGAATTTTCAGTAGGACAAAGCAACCATACATACAACCCGTATAACTAAAATGTTGCTATTTTATCGAGATATCAAAGTCATCCACTGACCGCTCACAATACCGATCTGAACCCCATTGAAAACGTGTGGGGTTCGCTGACGAGGCAAGTCTATGCGAACGGAAGAGTCTTCAGCGTTATTCACGAACTGAGGTCCAGTATCCTCTTCGAATGGCAGATTTTTGAAATTGAGGGGATCCGAAATATTATTTTAAGTACATCTGACTGATGAATTTCTACCCTAAATAATAAAGATTAATAATGTTTACCAACATTACTAATATTACAGAACCTTTTACGTGTACTGTATTGGCCTGATATGAAGTACCGAAAAGATAGATCTGTGTTTGTCACATACCGTTTTCTAAAAATAGATCATTACACTTGCTCACTGTTGGTTGTTCTCATCATTGGATTAGGGTGCGCTGAAAGCATTTCGTATCCTTCAGGCACATTATTTAGGATAAAATTGATTTTCCCAAATCAGAATTCAAATCCGTATGTGATCTCACAAGGTTGATGGTACAGGGCATATGCACATCAAATTTGACGATCCCACGTGTAAGTGTTCACAGGAAATTGCAGAAGAATGGAGGTTCCCTAACAGCATTGCATGTATTATATTTAGTTTTCAAGTCCAGCAAATGATTTCAGTACCCCCACGGGTGCATATTTATCGGTAGTTTGATTAAATTGGATCATACAGTGGGAGGCTAACTAGCTTTCTGTCTATTACCGTCTTTTGCTACTCAAAACTCTGTTAGTAGGCAAATTGGAAAAAGAATATCACATAAAAAAGATAATAAAGTCAGCTAGAAAAGTGGTCTCGTAAACTGGATGATAGAGAAGCAAGTTAGCAGGCCTGACCGATATCTACCCTCGAATCATGGCTTTGAGTATGGTACCAACCTCATACGAAGAGTTTATAGGTGACAAATCTCTTTTAAGTATGTTAGTTACTAATGAAGCTGGAGTGTGATTAGTTCAGTGGTCCAGACGGGTTGCTGCCAAATGTGCTGCTTGAATTTGCTCTCATTTCCTCCTCAGTGTTAACATTTTAATGCATGTTCACTGCCTGAAAGATGTATCACTCTATCTAATGCTCCGGAATTGCGTATCCAGAGACTTCTACTGCATCGCACACCCTCTGTGATAAGAACAACTGGTCCTTTCAGCTTGACAATCGTCACTTGTGTGATCTGCAGAATGCAATTATATGTCACACACTATTTCATTTTTCATTCTGTTTGATACATAAAGCTGCCAGTACTTGTGGTTGAGACTGTCATGATGCATTCAACTGTTTACCGAGGAGCAAATTCCACGTATATCTGGTGTAGATGGTAGCCCACCGTCTACCGGAGGTCATTTATCTGATCCCTAATCAGTCGCGAAGAATTGACACGTGGTCATAGTCATAACTTCTTGACTACTTTCAACGACAGAAGTTTTTCAAACTATCATCCTATCACACATACTTTTCTTTCTAAAGTCCATTTTAACAACTCAATGAGCAACTTATTGGCCGATCTATTTCCTTTCATCACTTAGTTGTAATTTGCCATCTAGAACTTACATGCTTGAATCACTTGAACATTCTGTTATCCTTTCCTGTGATTCGCCACAAGGCACTTTTTATCATGCCTAAAGTGTACGTGACAAAACACATGTGATCTTACAACTTCCAACAAATCTGATTACTATTTTACGCCAGTATCATCGAGGAATTTGTTAAGTGTTTCTTCAGCCTAAATATGGACTTTTGATGGGGTGAGTTTATTCTGTCATTGGACACAGAATAGCTTCTGCGGTGCAAAGAAGGTGACAGATTTCCCTCAGGGTGCTGATGAAGAGACTAACACTGCTAAGGAGTGACTTATGAATGAAAGATAACCGTGAAACAACAGTCGTGAGAGGTTTATAGAGAAGGGCATATTACTGGCTGAGAGGATACTATTTTGGCACCATGTATGTTTCATGGGTAGATGATGAATATATCTTCAGTCTCTGTAGTAGGAGAGGTAGATCACTGGTGGAAATCGAACATAGTAAATAGTAGAACGGGCGACTAATCTGTGTAGATTTTCAATAATACCGATTATTCGTTCTCCGATTCTAAAGAGAACTAGTGCATCGTTTTCCAATCTAGATGTACACTGTGTTTTATGTTACATTAAGTAGCTATTGCTGAGCCTCCATCCTGCACTGTGCCCACACAGACACTCACGAACTTTCTATAGTGATGCATGGAAAGTAATAGACTGGGAGATGTAAAACTGAACGTTTGGTGTGGCATCCCCGATTCACGACTGGTCGGCCCAGTGTACCTTCCCGATAAGGTGAATGCAACCACCTATCTGCAGGCGATGAAGGAGACAATTTCTGAATAACTGGCAGGCAATGAGTGATAAGGAATAACAGTATTGGTTTGTCCGTTCGCGTTGATATTCACTTTTTCCCTTGTCCCAGCTCCGTTATAACAGTTTTGGGTAGATGCCACATAAATTGCGATTTGACTCGAGTGCTTCATGCCGGACGCAGTAAAACTCACCATCATGACTAGTTTATTCACAATGATTGAGCCCACAATGATGTACATTCCTCTAACTGGGTCATAGGATCATGTCGGTAGCTTCATGCAATCATTCTGTGGTTAAATATTGCAAGTTCGAAGCTTTGAGTAACAAATCCCGTTGCAGTTCATCGTCATCTCAAGCGATTAGTCGAACGCATTCTATCACCTCGGATGCCAGAAATGACCAAAATCTAGCAACTGCAATCATGTTCAATAGTCTAGATAGGAATTCAAACGTCCAGGGGGTGGTTCCAAAAGCTAAGCAACACAGTCCGAATATGAACCTAATTTGACTCTATTCTTTTCTGTTCACCTCTATTCCCATAAAAAGACCCGATGTTACGGTTTTGATGTTTACCGGATCTTGGCTCTTGCATTCATCGGAATACAAGTGCTTTTCCTGATATCCTTCTATTCGAGGGGATGGAACGCCCTTGGAAGGTAGGTCAGTTAACTATCCACCGAGTCTTTTCATTTTTCCGTGTTCAGTTGTGTGTTATGCCCGGTGCATTACCAGAATGGACATATAAGAGTAATATATGGCTTTGCTCTCCAGGAACCAGATTTATGATGTGTGGTTTCATTTCACAAAGTGCAATGCCTCACTGTGATTTAGTGATCTGCCACTTCGACAGCAATAGCACCTGAGTATGGATAGAAATTGGAATGGAAATGAAGGGATCATGGTGAGCTATCTACAAATTTGTCCATTAAATTAATTGAAAATGCCAACTAGAGTAGAAGTGATTGATTTATGAACCCAGGGTAATCACGATTCGTAGCTTTTGAGCAGATAGAAAACAAGACCTCCAAACAAGTCATTGGAAAACTCAGTGCTTTGTACACCCCGAGACCAATGATTCCGATCCAGTCCCTCTCCTAACACTCGATTTTCGTTATTTGGGCATTGGAGCTAACTCCAAGAACTTCGTTTTTACCAGACACTAAGGGGTCGTACTCATAGCAAAAACTATTGCGGATAATAGAAAGAAGTTAGCTGTAGGAAAGGTATACATACCCCACTTCCACCCTAAAATTGCACGCAACCGATTTTGATCCACTCACTTTTCAGTGCAGTCCCAAGTTCATTTCTGGATACACATACCTTGGCACCTGCTGTATTTTCAGCAAGCCCAAATACCCCCAATGACTAGCCATTAGACTGAGTACACGGGTCTACATGTTGCTCATGCCGTGGTATCGATCCCACAGATCAGTAACTAACCTTTGATTGCATTGGAATTATGAATGGTCTCATTATCGTGTTGGAGCACGCATCCGACTGCTAGTTTTGAGTCATTAATGGTAAAATGTAATTTTCTATTTCCGGAGTCTTTCACACTGTGTATAATTGGGAATTCACTCAGATTGCGAGCAGTGAGAGTGCGTCGAAACCAATGCCGATCTTCTATTATTGATCGGTCGAACAAAGAAGCAATCTGGTTGTCTTGGAGTGACAAATTCTTGAAGCATTCTATGCGTTTTTCTAGTGTAGTGGCTTAATTTTCTTTCAGATAGAGTAGCATGCTATCTCCTCATCCGTTCCACTTTCTTATCGATTTTCTGTAAGCTGTAATACATTATAGAAATTGTGTTTAAATTATTTTATTCTGAATGCGAACTATCGTGGTCGCAAATCACGAAATCCACTGATCGAATTGCACGGCATTCGAGTCATGGATCGTAGTCAAGCAGTTACGAACTTTAGGAATCAAACAGATGCACTGAGAGATAAACGCAAGAGACCCTATTCATTTTCCTGCACATTTCCGTCTCGATATGATTTAACAAAACCGTATCTGGTCAGAATAACTGAGGACACAGTGGACATGGCAAATAAAATTTCTGAAAGAAACTACGTACTGTGTGCCAAGGAGAGTAGAACATGTGTAAGACAAAGGTGACAAAATTATGGGAACCTCATCAGCTCGACTACTATGGGTGTTACTTGAAATCATGTTCAGCGGCGATTCTGCTTGATGACCGAGATAAGTCTCGGCGTATTTCATACAAGATCTGGGATGGAGGCGAAGCTTTGGTTTCGGAGTTAACAAAAGTCCTCCGTTTTATTTCGGATGGTGAGCAGATTCCCAGGAAATGGTGTGAATCGGTGATTGTGCCGATTTACAAGAAACGTGACAGGTCCTCTTCTGAAAACCACAGAGGAATTAGCTTGGTAGTTATTGAGTCTAAACTACTCACCGGTCTTATTCTCAACCAATTATCCAGTGCCTGAGAGATTTGTACACGTGACAATCAAGCTGGTTTCCGACCCGGTCGGGGTTGTATCGACCATATCTTTACTCTTCGGCAAATCTTAAAGCACAGACACATCTTCCGTAGGTCCACAATCTGTGTCTTTCTTGATCTGAAAGTGGCGTTCAACTCAGTCGACCACACAGTTCTCTGACACTGCCTCTCATTGAAATGTGTGTCAGAAAAATTTATTTCCCTCTTCGAATGCTTGCATGCGAACAGCCGAAGCCGAATTCGTGATTACGGCGATCTTTCTCCCGAGTTCACCACGGGAAACGGTGTTCGTCAGGGTTTCCCTCTTTCAGACTTCCTCTTGTGGTTGAATTAATTCTTGAGAATGGCGGTGTCGATCTTTGCTCAGGCAGTAAACTGTCTGATTCGGAATATGCGGATGATATTGTTCTTGTGAGTGAAGATCCAGATAAGTTGCAGTCTCTTTTAGATGGTATTAACAACAGTGTAGGAATGTTACCTGGGCAGTTACATCTCACCAGGTGGATAGATAACGGATGAATTGTCATCGCGTATTCAGAAGGTGCGTTTGGCTTTTGCCAACCTCCGTCATCTGTGACGTCGGCGTGACATCCGATTGTCTATTAAGAGTAGAGTGTACAATGCGGCGGTAAGGTCAGTTCTTTTATACTTCCTCAACGTACGCTGTTCTCTAAGGTAGTTGGTGATTGGAAGTTAGGTCGAAGTGGTCAGTCCATGACATGACGAAAAGGTATGGAAACCTTTAACAGTGGACTTGGCCGAGTAGGACGTTATAGACTTCTAGGTTGGGGTCCACATGATCCACCTACTAAATGGCTGGAGACATTAAGTGATGTGGCTAGGTGTCGCGTCCAGTGGCGTAGTTGCATTCGGACTCTTTTCTTGTCTTCTTGATTTTCCCTTGATACTTTGACTTTTTGGGTCTTTATCACCATGCTTTTATTCTTTTTGCCCTTTACAGTAGGGTGCTGAGAGGTAGCAACCGAAATCAGAGCACAGAATTGCGAGGTTATTGGTTTAATAAACTGAACTGAAGTGAACTGAGTATTCACCCATTCCCTCTTAAGGACAGTTAGCAATTCACTTTTTGACTGGTAAGCTATGGAATCCTCGTACAATTGACGAGTAAGTATACTCCACAGTTTCTTGGTCCGGTTCAGATCAGAGCTGAAGGCTGTCCACTGCATGATCTTGATCCCACAGAACAACGGTCAACAGTTTGTACTGTATGTGGATTGGACAGAAGCACCATCATGCTGCAATATGACGTCATCTTGTAATCTGTTGGTCAGAAGCGAGAACAGAAGTTGTTGCGACGTGTGAATATGCTCTACGAAATCTTGTATGGCCTCTAGTCTAACTAGCTCGAAGCTCACTCCGAAATCCTGTCGTCGTTTTTTTGACTGGAAATTCTCTATTCCTTTCTGAAATCATTCCAGTAATCATTCCAAGCATCCGATTCTTCCAAATTAATTGGTTTTGTCACTGAATTAGACTTTCAAACTTGGTTGTTCATGCTATGTGTGTTCCAGTTCATGTAGAACGTTGTTGTTGTTTAAGCATCTATGTGGGCGAAATACAATGAAACACTTCAGTAGGGGACACCTAAAAGGGTGATCGAAATGTCTCCAATACGGGTTATCCCTTCTAAATAAGTTTCCCGAACATATCGGAAGGCTGATGGGGAATCGAAAAATGTCCCCAAATGCGAGGTGTCCCTTATTCAGGGATTTTGCTGTAAATATCTTCATTTTTTTGTATTTCATCCAAAGCACTACTTTGAGCATTCCTCGTAACGTTTGTTCGAAACCTTGACTACGGTTAAAGCTTTCATGTCGATGTAGAGCATGTGTTGTCGGAGGTTAGACAAATTAATCTTCATTCGCTCAATTCCGTTGGGTTTTGGGACGACCCACTCACTTTTTAGAGGCACATCGTTCGTTAGATTCCATATGCCGTTGTGTGACGTTCCTCGATCTCTTGTATCTCCTGGAGGTCTCATACAAGCTGATTGTCATTTGGTACTGCACAGGTATTCAGTCGTTCTCCAAGTCTGTCAGTTTCTTTGCATGTTACATTGCAGAAGAAAAGTTTCGGTGTGAGTTCTGTAAGATGTATACGTTAAACCAAAGTGATAAATGTCACCGGGAGTGACTGGACAACTATGGTGCGGCACTTGCGCTAGTGCACATGACTCACGTGATTCCGGTTCTCAAGGATTCGTCGATCGCCAAATCCGCAGACCGAGCCACTGAAGAGGTGAGTAGTGGCTTACTCAAAACACAGTTCCGGACAATCGTGGAGTGACAGTGACTGCGACAACGTCAGAGGGACCGAATACAATAAAGTAAAAAGGGCATGAAAAGCACATGATTGCATTCTTCTACTGGATAACGACTGTCTCCTAATAGACTTGGAATACTTTACGCAAATAAAGAATGTTGTTATATTAGCTGATTTTGTTGATGCTCTGAATGAGCAACTCCAAGTGGTTGACATGTCTATCGCGAACGCATTGTGGGCCACAGTATCGTCAGCTTGTTGCTTGTTGTGGGTCCTTCTAGTTTCCCTAATATGGGTGATATATACCGTTGTCTCTCTCGCTTTTCCCATATTCTGCACTAATTGGCATATAATACATAGTTTCCTTCTGAAATTCAGTGTGCCGTATCATACCGTGCATCCACTTATTCTGACCAGATTGGGTTCCTTTTGAGAATAGTGGAGGGTCTTATACTTTTGTCCACCATAGTGAACCTGTATCTCACTTATCGTATTCATTTATGAACAAGGCGAAAATAGAAGAAATGATCAATCATAAGCTGATGTTGTAAACCTATGTGGGCATCACTGAACAAATACCAGTCGGTCTCATATGAGAGCCATTTCTTGTGCAAATGTGGGGAATTTAAGCAGCAGTACACGTGACTGGAAGTGCACAGACATATGGGGAAAAGCTCGTCGCACTTCTGATCAAAAGCCTAGGTTTATGAAGCCGAGTCTGGTCTTTTCAATTCATGATATTATCTCCTTCTAAACACCACCTTCTGCTGAAATGTTGCCCCGAGGTGCTTAAAACTACTGAATAATTTCAACTGCCCACCACAAACAATGAGTGCAGGCACAGGTTCCCATTAGTATCATGAAAGTACTTTGCACTTAGATGGGACAAATTACACGCCAAGATGTCAAAAATGTTTTGCATTGCCTGAACATTGTTAGTCACCAAGATGATATAATTGGACATGTGTTGCACATTTCCCCAGACAGGATCCCTTGGCGCCCAATATTCACTGAGGCAGGTAGAGGTTAGGAGATGACATGACGTGGAAAAAGGTATGACAAGCCCAATCAGCTATGTAAGACGTGTTAGACATCCTGGAGTCCAATGGACCTTCCCGCTCTACGGTTCAAGTAGTCAAGTCAAGTGATTGCCTTATGCACCCGGAGGGGAATATTCAGCAGCTTCTTAAGCATTGAATAGACACATAACTGGAAAAAATACATGGGAAATGTGAAGAATATTCAACTGAACCAGGTTTCCATTTCGTTTATAACAGTGTTTGGGTTTGGTGAGGAATCTGGCGAGATAGGGGACCCCTGATGATTTGTAAATAGTGGCACGGGGAGAAAAGTGTTTGTAGCTGGACTTGGTTGAGGATGTAGAAACACGTTTATTAAGATCAAAATAAAGTGGATGCGATTGATCACCCAGTAACTTTGAAGCGAACGTTTTGCAAGCATATCGGTGTTGGAATATTATGTGTTGGGAGTACCGAGCATAGGATATCCCACTACAACGTGAAAGATGTTTGACGGATCTGACAGTAAGTTAGTCTTTCACTAGCACACCTGGAATGACAGCCGAGGAGCATAGAGCCAAAGTGGTGAGATACATGGAGATATAAAACATCTGATTGAATGAAGTGGAGTGGAAAAATATTTCAAACGTATCATGTAAAATGTTAAACGCCTTATTTTCTTGGGAAACTGCTGTGGCATGATGGGACCAAGAAAAATCGCAGATGATAGTGACTCCGAGATACTTGATGGATGATGTTCTGGCAATTCGCACACTGTTTATGAGTAGGTCGGAATTGGATGCAAGTCGATCGGAATATTTGGTGCTATTGTGAAGACAAATAAGATATAAAAGCACTTGGAAAGGTTAATTTTTAGATCAAGACCAGAGGACCATTTGGTGAGTTCAGTGACTCTTTGCTGTAAGAGTGTTTGATGAGAGCTAATAGAGTAAGGCATGCCAAGGTTTACGTCATCAGCATACCTAATAAGCAAACTGTCATCGTACGTAGGCATGGAAGAGATATAAGTAGAAAAAAGGAAGGGCGACAGGGTAGCTCCTTGTAAAACACCTGTTGCAGAAAGAAGCATTGACGAGTTCTGCCCATTAAACCTGGTGAATTGTTGGTGATTGTAAAAGTAATTAGACAGTAAGTGTATATGGGACGTATTGACTCCACTGTCCTCAGAAACCTCGAGTAGTTTCGCCCTGTCGACGCAGTTAAGTGCATCACTATAGCCAAAAAAGCACGCTCTGACCGCCTGACTTTTACTATCTAATGAGGATAAATAAAGTGGGTAAGTGATGCTAGAGCATCCGATGTCGAGCGGAAGCATTGGTTTGCAAACTGACGGAGATCCAGGACATCGACCTACGGGAAAATCCTACGCAGAACGGGTTCGTCGAACACTCTGAGGGCAACTGATGTATAGGCAATGGGAAGTGGTTTTGATGATACCTTTTTAGGCACCGGAATAATGGAGGCTACTCTCCAACAGTCAGGAATGTGCTTTCGGACCAAACATCTGGTGATTAGTTCCAATATTATTGGAGACAGTGTTCCTGGGCACTCCTTTAGGATTATTGCTGGTGGACCGTCTGGACCGCTGGCATTTTTTATTGAGAATTTGGTAAGTTCCCTGAATACTTCCGAGGGGGAATGGAATGTGAGACAGAGTTCAGTTGGGAGTCCGCAGTTGAATTCAGTGTTATTACTGGTTGTGCAGCAGCAGTGAAGCTTCCATGAAGTTTTTCAGAATCTGCCGGAGGTGAACGTTTACTAGATCTTAATCCACTTAACTGCATGATGTTTATCCTGGTACCGCAGCAGTTCATATCGTAAGAAACTGATCGTGCATACATGGCATTGCGTCTGTGTAATTCCATTTTCATAGACTTGGATAGCATACTGACCGCGTGATCTCTAGCCTTGGAAGCTCGTTCCTTCTTTCAACTAAACTGCTTCAGATATGTAGATGAGAATCTGTCGGAACGGATGTATAACATTTCTATGAGACAACGTAGATGGTAGCAAAGGCTTGAACAGTCTGCCAAATGTTCACAGGATATGGACAGGTCGGACCGAAGGGATATGCTCAGATCAGAGTTGGTTATCATGTCCCTGAGTCTGAAAAGGTTGTCCGGGTAGCACTGTCACTTTACGGTCTTACGGTCTCGACTCTAAATGAAGTGCTCGTGGTTAGTTTTGCAGTAAACTATGGTAGAAACGTTTACTACGGCACGATCAGAGCTCTCTGTTGGGGGACAAAAAGTAATATGAAACAAGTTGGGAGTGTTTACAAGGAAAAGGCCAAGATGGACATCCAGCTTAGTGGAAAAAGTGGCAATATTGTTCAGGCCTAGGTAGACAAGGAAGCTCATGTCAAACCTATTGAAGTCACCGCGTACTATACTAAAGGAAGAGTCAAGATGATTTAGCAAATTGGAGGAAATAGTGTCAGGGAATTCATCCAGGTTAGCTGAAGGACATCTTGGGGGAACGTAAGTGCTGACCAGTATAGTCGATCAATGGTGACTGAGTTGTTTAGGCTTGCACTTAACAACTTAAACGCTGAAGTGAGCCGTGGAAAACGTGAACAGCTTGTGGGGTAAATTACACCAACGTTCATTCACATACATTATGACATCAGCACCGCATTTTCTGTAGGGGACTGGACGATCAGCGCGAAGTAGTAGGAAACCAACAATTATGACTACTTCGTCATCAATAATAGCGCGAAGCCAGCTTTCTTGAATGAGAATAGCCCCAACAATTTGTTTTCACGTTGTAAATTTCCAAGTTAAAAAGGTACGTCGAAACTGGTTAAGGTGGGTAACTACACATTTAGCAAGGTTTTTGCGCGAAGCAAACATCCATCCGGCGTGATGTTTTCGGTGTGACTGGCAATCTTCCCGTGAATTAGTTTAACTATCTTCTTGATCTTTCAAGAGATGTTTGCCGCCAATTACCCGATAATTCCAAGGGTTTCCCAAATCCACTCGAATAGGACACTTGATTTGGTATGACAGTAAAAGCACAGTGTTATCGTGACAACGGTTGGCGAGTAAGGGCAAGAATAGGACCAGATAACATGGTTGGGTAGTGGAGAATCCGGAGATGTAAAGGAGAGCACGACCTAATTTCAAGGCCCCGTCAGTTGTGGTTAGATAAATTGGAGCATACGGCTAGGCGTTGCAATCAGTGGCGCTGTTGTATCCACAAACTTCCTTCATAGACTTGTAGTTGTTCAACACTACTTTCATGCTCCTTTCTTTCTCATAATCCCCCATTTAGGTTGCCCAAAGGAGATAACAACCAAAGCCACCTCGCCCAGTGAATAGTTTATGACTATCTGAACCGAAATGAAGTCGAAAACTGTTCTCTGGGATGAGTTCAACTTCACGGTATAGAAGGCCGGATAAGGCATTTCATGCAGCTTCCTTTATTACGAATTTGAACAGAAATGGGGATATAAAGCAACATTGCCCTACTCCACTAGAGACGAAAAAAGTGGGCATAAACTGGCCGTAGGCCGTAACTAATCATAAGGTCCAACGGTACAACTCTTCGAGGGCAGACAAATGCTTCTCAAGTACCCCATTTCTCAATAAAAACCTCAAAAAGCAGTTGTGTCGACAAAGTCGAAGGTTGCTCGAACGTCTAGGATCATGATGATTGTTGACAGCTGGAAGTTATCACAATGCTGAAGTGGTTGTCGGAGGGTGAAGATTCGATCGATACGTCTACGACCGGAGTGAAACCCAGCCTGCTTCCCGTAAGTCTAATTGTCCGGCGTATGGCACACCTTTTGAACCATGAAAAATAGAAGCAGCTTTGATGCTATTGGGATAAAGCACATACCCCTATGGTTGGCGCAGTCACAGCTCGAGCCCATCTTAAAATGGCGTCAAAAATCGATTTTCCCCACAAGGAGGGGACATGGTCAGAATTTCAGACTACGGAGAACATAACAAGAAGCTCTCTATCCAGATGAATATCATCTTTAGACAGATCTGGCGAAAGGCCGTTGGAGTCAGGCATCTTTTGACGTTCGAAAACATGGATTGCTTTGCGGATCTGGGCCTTCCTGGGTGGTTCTATCGAAACCAATAACGTGGCATACACAGAAGCAATTCATAGTAGAAACCAGGGCGAGGTGGTAGTTAAATTACACTTTAAAAGGTTCCTCCAAGCTTTCGAGAAGCCGCTGCTGATTGTGAATTGGCTTGCCGTCAGCTTCACAGATCATTTCACCGACCCCCAGCTGTTTCCTACCGGTGACATGGATTAGGGGGAAAACCTTGCGGGAGTTTCTCGTGGTTTCTGCAGGTCTAACCTCAGAGGCATTTTGTGACCACCAGGTTCTTCTGTTCATACTTAGGGTTGCTGTGGTGATTCAGCAGCTGTCGTACGTGATACGATCAGGTACAGTTTCGTCGCCAAGCACGTGGATAAGCCTTAACGAATCAAGGTCACCAAGGCCAGGTGTGACAAAATCTCCCTGTGATTGGTCATTTTCGAGTCTACCACTTATCTTCTCTGAATTAACGTATTTATACAAACCAGTTCTGCAGTATAGCTAAAGTGCTATTTCGCAACCTTGGTGTTCTAGCTAATTTCGTTTGCGTAGTTCTGAGTGGGGCCAATTTCAATACGTCCTATCAGTTCAGTTCATTGTGATTATTACAGTTGTGTTGCAATTATGTTTAAAGGTGTTACGTCTGGTTGTCAGCTGCGGTTCATCGATATGTTTTTTGAAAATTCAAAGCCAAAAGAAATCCAGGGTTTCACAAGGCAACACGTCAGACCACAACTCATCACTCAAGGGGAGTATGGAGCATTAATAATAAGTGGTCAGTGCTGATGACACTGTCGTTTAGGGCTTCCGTTCTTATTCCGGTTAGCGCTTTTCGAAACTCAGATAGACTGGCTGGTTGGTTTTTGTTCGGCACAGTTTAACCGGCATTACATCATACACTTTGGACGTTCACCAAAGCACAAGAGTAGCTTGTTGTACCGCGAAGCGTGGTCGGAGTTTACGCTGATAGTCAAGTAAGATAAACAATCTTGGATGCTTATTGAGACGTCGTCGATTAAGGCCCATAGCTGAGATATAGATGGGAAATGCCATGTAGTATACCGGTGATTAGTGTATCTAAAGTCCTTACTGGTGACCGTCAAAGCACATGAATGGGAGCCTCTTCTCTTTATCCGAATAACCAGAATCAAGTCCAGAAGAGCTTCCCAGATGCACCTTATTCAATGATAACTGACCCAGTTTAGTGTTCATATCCCCAGCTAAAATCACAATAACAGGAGGTAATACAGTTTCTGATAGAAATTACCTATGACTACTTCCGGGTTACAGCTTGTTGATTTGTAATCCGAACAAACTGCATTTATTTAGACAGTGAATGCTCACGTTGTATGAACCTGCAAGTCTTACTGTCCACAACCGACTGCTGCCCGGGATCCAATCTGGCAGGGCACCTTAGACCCTAGCACTCAGGGCTACATCAGAGCCCGACTGACCAGACAATTCAGCCTCAGAACCCCCAGAAAGACTCAGGTAAGACATTGGGAAGGAACTGGGAAGGAGCGTCAATCGGATGACAGAAATGGCACTTTAAATGGGAACATCTTGCTTACAACACACACTGGTGGAAAGGGTCTCGAGCGTTAGGGGCCAAGTCTACCTGCCACATCTACATATCCGTGTGGGCACGTTTATCTTGGCTAACTTAAACAGGTATCGAGGACAAAGAAGAACATCAGCCATACCTTGCTGGTTGGAGGTCTTCAAATATCTGTCGTAATAGAGTGAACAGGAATTGGGTCTGAACCTCTGTCCAAGGCACAGCAGCTAGTACAAGCAGCCAGGACTCCCATTGGAGGATTACATGAAAGGGGATGGGTGCAAATGATAAATGAATACAGAGTGGGTTGCGTGTATCGTAAGGGGGTTCGCAAGAGTTCTCGAAGCTTGCATTAGAAGGCTTCAAGTGATGTCCACGTAGGTCATTTGTCGTTTTGTGGGCTGTTGTACTACTCGGTCGCCCAGCTTAGAGCAGGCCATTTTGTTCGAGGATTGACCTCTAGTCTTTCGAAAATCAAACTCAACCTGAAAGACGCCATGAATGTCCCAGACAAGCCGGTGGTCAGCAATGCTTTACACGCCTCCTCTGAAACATCCTGCAGGGCATACAACACGATAAGGGCAATGACCATATTTAGTAGCCATCTACATTTGCCACATCTCAGTGTTATTCTCAGATATATATGGAGCTTTAAAGGGCTGTGCTTTTCAAACGGGAAACCAATCACATCCTCGAGCACAGCCGATGCTCGTCCATGGCTGCTTGTTAAGCGAGTTTGGACTCAAATTCTTCACTACTAACCATCACGCTGGTAACCGTTCCCCAATCCGTGGTATGCACCTCTGTCATTCATTCGGGGTAAAAAACATGTGGATAAACTTCATTCCAAGGATTTAAGTTGCTTATAGTAAAGGGAATCAGATATTTTAGTTAAAACTGATGTTTCTGTAAAATACTGCAATTATTATCAACATTAATGTGATTATTATTTGCCGAGGAGTCATGAAAACCTTCCTAGAGCCAGGCCACTGACCGTTTTGAACGTGCCAAGCCGAGTCAACTCATCAACACACTTCCATCCGCACACGTGGCTGAACCAGACGAGTGGATTTGAGAAATCCGGTCCGACAAAACTAAAGGAAAAACTCAACCAGCAGTGCCCGTCGAGGCAATAATCCTACTGGACAGGGACTTTCGATATTTGTCTATTTTCGTTTTTAAATACTATATCATTCTGCTACACAGTACGCAGGCTTTTGGCGCGTTGTAATGTCGTCTGTTTTTCCATTAGCGGGCTGTAGCGATTGAGGTTGCAGGCGTAAAGGTCCAAAGAAATGAAGGAGTGAAGAGCATGAGACAGATTATTGTCATTATCATTACTATTATTATTATTAATATTACCATTATTATTATTGTTATTATTATTATTATTATTATTATTATTATCGCTTTCACATCTGATTCTCGACCCACTCGTTGAAATTTCCACGCTAAACCAAACATCGGTCAACAGCCATTGCTCCATGAGTACTTCTCTACATACCCTTGGGACCGTCTCCACTGTTGTGTTAGCTTTTAACTCAGTAACTTGGATCAGGCGGATCGCACTTGTATTCGACCAGCCTTCACTCCCACTGTGTCACACATTTTCTAATCTTCTTTCTGTGGCAGTGTAGATAGATGTTATCTATCTTTAAACCATGCATTTGCTTGGCCCCTTTGTTGGCTTTATCTTCTCGAGTTGCCTCCCAGTAACCTATGGTTTCCAGCCCGTGATTGTTTGCGCATCCTTTGGTTCAGCTGTGCCCTCCCGTTCATTGATCAACTAGTTTCTCGAGTTCGTGTCTGTTCAGTCAAATTCATCGTGCTGCTTACTACCCCCACTACTTTTCATGCCTCTTTCGTTGTCGTCTAACATTTATGCATTCGTAATCGTTATTCATACCTGCGGTCGTCTGTCCAATGAACCTTTGTGTTGTTCGTTTGTCGGGGCCATCTTCGCTCTTCCCCTTCCGTGACTTGAACTGCTTTCCCACTCTGTCACCGACCACTGATCCTCATTGGTCATTCTTCCCCACCTGCCTCAAGTAATGGCCTGCCTCCTAGTTTATTGATCGACTTTGCTCTCGATCCTTCCTGGGTGCGCTCGCAAACTCACTGTGTGGGGGGATTTGATCTCCATTGATTGACCTGTATATTGTGACTGGATTGCCCACTAGTCGAGGAATGCATTTACTAGCGCCTGACTGTTATTCTTTTACAGTACACCTAGTTTATGTACTTCACGCTCTCTGACTAAGGATTCAGGGTTCGTATTCCACGAGTCACTCAACTTTTGGACCAGAGTCCGGTGCAATTATTAATGTCATTATCATAGTTTTGACTACTACGAAGTGCTTCACCTGGAATTTGACAATAATGCCCCCGAAGCAAGGGAAGCTCATGAAAAGCGATGCTTATGTGACACAAACCAATAGTGGATAGCCTAGATAACCTTAAAGTAAATCTTGGGAACTCTGAGTCTCGTATTCCAGGTTTAGAACTTCACGAATTGGCTTCACAAAAGCAATTATTCATAAACGACTTGATCAATGGACTCAGCCTAATAGGACTTGTGAGACTTTTGAATTATGGTCAACTAGATCCACTTACCAGTTGGTTGGAGATATTCCGTGATTGGCTTTGTATCGCCGTTCCGTGTCCTCATGATTTCCATCCATTACTTTGTTTTCAGCTTCTTTTTCACTCTATACTTCTATTCATTCTGCCCCTAACTGGACGATGGTGCGAGGTTGATGGTTGAACTGAACTGGAGTGAATTAGGAATTCTTTAGTTATTAAGTTGAGATAAGCTACATTCGAAGATGTCATGCGAAACTAACAATCATTTAAACGGCAACTAAACATTTGTACTATCTCTTGTTATTGGGATCTTCCAAATCGCTCTATAAAACAAATGAGGCAAAAATACGATTTATTTTTACCCATCCTAGCGACAGTATCAGAGGTATGCCGACATCAAAGACTGCTCATTGGGCGCGTCAGTTGTCGTCAGTACGTCTCCAGCTATATCGTGCACATCGAATGGCCCGATATTATGACGAAAGGAGCGCCATTCGTCACGCTTTGTATCATTATCAAACAATGCAACTCACCTCGAATGAGGACGACCTACATTCACTGAAACATGTCCCACTCAGTTCAGCGATAAGTGAACGACTCACTCTGCTTTTGTACACCGTCGATTGTTCACAAGCCTTGCACTTAATTGAACAAATTCGTTCATTCTATCCAAACACTCGCATTCACATGGGCGTAGAAAGTTCGATGGATGAACGGTGCACCGCCCTACCGGATACTGACTGGATCTGGAATGTGAGAGACACGAATCAAATGTGGTTTCTATTGGCTTCGCGAGTTACAACTGATTTGGTGTTTGTCGGACGAAATCTGGTCGATTTCTCTGCTGAGTCCGGTTTGAAATCACTACTCTATTCTTATGATATATTAGAAGCGGACATTATTGGTGGAGCGATTCGTTTGGAACCGGAAGGCAAATGGTTTGCCGGTTGTTATAAGGTGACTTGATTATGTAACCGGAAATCGATTTCAAACTTATTCTAATCGCAAATGATGTTGCACAATATGACACTTCGTCGACTACTGTCTGAAGTAGGAGAACGAGGTAGCTGATGAGAAAATTGCACCCCATTACAAGAACTAGACATCCGTGGTGTTTATCTGAAATTTGACTACTGTAAGAGGTTTCAGTAGTAAAAACTGGAACTCATCCGATATGAATTGGAATCGAAATTATTGGGCAGACTGTAAAACACAATTAAACTATTCAATCGTCTCTTACAAAGCTATTCATTAAATCTGATAGGCGAATATGTCCCTTTCTTGACTTCAGCTAAAAACATAGTATAAGTAAGTATATGAGAAAACTGGCTTTTGAATCAGTATTATCAGAAAACTTCAGAAACCGAGGGAGTAAATTATGAATTCTTATTTTAACCGCATTCAGTTCTTGGCGGTTCTTTATATAAAATCATGGAGTAGTTATCTGTTACCAAGGTTTTAGTGTAACAAGCTGTCGTGGATAGCAGCTGGCACCAGACTGTTCCAAAAGCTCAGTGGTTCCTCAAACTAACAATTACTTGATCTCCATTTTTCAACGGAAACGCTGCTACTTGCCAATTTAAGCATAATCCTCTTCAACTTGGGAGTGGCTTCCAGGTAAACCGAGCCTGAAGTGTCCTACGAATTATTCTGGTAAGGTGGACACCGGTTATTCAACAGCATGCGATAAATAAGGTGAGCACTGATGTAGAATTCGTCTAGCGAATGCCGCACTAAGCTTCTCCTGAAACTTGCTACCTTTCAATCGGAAATCCGAGTCAAGTCGGGTCGGAACTGGATTGTGAAATTTTTTCAATGTCCCACACACAGGAATTATATGGTTTGCCTGTATAAGGGAATATGATGGGACCAGAGGGTAAGGATGACGCAAGATCGGAATTTCGATGCACGCATAGATTTGGCATCACTATACCGGTGACCTCAAAGCACAATCAGTTAAATGTTGTAAAATAATCCAGGGTCGATGAACAGAACTAAGATAGGTGGATCATTTCCGATCCGTCATAAGAAGGATGGAAACAAAACTAAAAAATGTAAGCAGAACTAACCATCTAATCTATCTACATTCTTTCATCAACTGACTGCGCTTTGGTCTGACACGAACTCACCATAACTGACCCTCTTATCGAAGTCAAATAAACGAAATCAACCGCCGAACAGTCACCAAGCCCATTGAAAATTCTTGTTAGGGCGTAGCTGTAAAGAAACTCTCATTAATGCATTTTATCACCAGTGAAAATAGGCTACTCATCTATCGTATCCCAAGGGTCTGATCACCATCGCTATTCTTCACGTCTAATCGCAAAAGCTTCAGGGTAACCTATGGTAAATTGGTTGCTGGCTCTGCGTATGTGTGAATGCTAGTTAGACGACACTGAATGCCCATCTAATAAAGTCCTTCACGAGGTCAAAGTTCACCACACCGGCCAGCTTGACTCAGATCTGATAGAACGATTAGTGTGTGCATGAACAGGGGCAATCGATAATGGAATGGGTCAGTTGGCAAAATTTACGCACTTGTATGCTTCAGAATAGCCTCGGTCAGTTGAAACAAGTCGTAGAATGGCGTTCGGTTGCCAGGTTTTCCAAGCCTGATTGAGTTGCATCCGCACATGTGAACACCATGGGATTAATTGAATTCTCCGGATCGAATTTATCGAGTAGAATTTCATAGTTCAAGGCTGATCCCACTTTGGAATTAGTTTTATTCAATGTCTATTGCGAAAAAACCGAGCCTATTTACAACAACTGAATCACTCGAGAAAATTTTACGATTTCCCATGTACCACACTTTTCTATCTTTTATTAGTTTCCTCTACATTGGTCTCTTTGAAAAACTAACTCAGTCATCGCACAACTTTGAAATAAAATCAGGTTTCTCCTTTATCTGATGTTCTAGGGGCACGTGCACGCACATGTCTTCAGTGTCACAATATGAACTATCGTGGTCTCAGCGGAGTCGACCGACGCAATAACAAGCTCGATTCTTGGTCTCGTGGTTAGGAATCCATCGTCCTATCTCCACCTGTGTCTTATCGGCCTCCTTCCCAAATAGTATGCCCACTACGCCCAAAAGCCGGAACAGCAAAACAGTTTGAAATATTTGAATAAACTCCTTTTTATTGATCTTGGTGATTAGTCAGAAGCGTTTCATCATCGACCGAGGTGACTGGAGGCTCCATTAGGTAAACCAAATGTTCTCAATGATTTTGAATATTAGCGTTGTTCGCAGACTTGGTGTACCGCAATCCGCTTTATAGGAGCTCATCCAAATCCCCCTATAGCATACTAATCGATCATTTATTAGACTCTGACAGCTGTTCAGTGGTCAGGTCTCTAGCAACAGCCCACAACGTAAAATTCCTGTTCCTATGTTTGCGAGTCCATTTATCTGGCTTAGTATCTTAAAGAGAGTCGCGTGATTGGTCGTTCTCGAACGATTAGTACACACCATACTTCCTTTTCTTAGTCCGATGCCGTTAAGCCGTGTTCACATGAGTCGAGGTGAATGAAAACGATAGAATCGACCCAGATGGAACGATTGATATCAATAGTGTAGAATGCAAGGACCAGCGGTCTTCCTTGGGAAGGGGTAGGGGAGTGTGTTCGGTCTGCAAAATACCCAGAGAACCTAATGATTTCGAAGCTCAGTAGGTGTCTCAACGGGTCCCATACATTAATCGAACACAAGTACAGCTGCCTACAGCATGACCACTAAAATACACATTGGTGAGGGAAAACCACCAGTGACGGAGATCGAGGGTAACGTTTTCATCGTAATAGACACAGTGGCTATATGAAAGTCGTTCTTTGTCAACGTTCATTGCATAACTATTAAAAACTGAGCCATACAGTTTAACCAAGGTAACATCCTAATATGGGTACTAATGATGTCACCTGGATTGGTGGTGAAAAGCTTGCAACGTAAATGCCAAATTGATCGATCCGGAGTTTATGAAGACTGTCAATCGGACCTGAGACCAACACTAAATTTTGGTTATGGGTCATCACTGCTCAGTGAACAGGACCTGGTATGAACAAATTACTGTAAGCACGCTAGGGTGCATATTCTGCTAAGACTAATCAGCAATTTCTCTTTGGTAACAAATTGTAATCATATTATACGCCTTTGACACAAAAATCCAAATTTTCGATCGAAATGGATTCGTCCTATTGAAGCTTGTCTCCGTTTGAGTCAAGCTTCTCAAAGAAAAACCGAGGCCATAAATATTTCATAAACAGGGAAAAGTGGTATGAAGTGAAACACCTAGCGAAACGGAATATTTGGTTATTGTCCTTTCTGAAAAGACTTCCAATAAATGGGATGCATAGAGTGATCGTAAAGTTGACGTCTGCCACTTATTTTCCACGGCAATATTCCATGAATTTAACAATTTCGCTTCAATTCTCTACGAATTCTTCTTCTTCGCCTACTCGAATTCTCTCTCCGCCTCTCTTGCTGCACCCCGACAGACCTCGATCCGAAATCACGTGTTACACTTTCAGCCGGGTCATGATTTGAGCGAGCCACCATGTGCCTATTGTGATTACATCGCGTCTCCTTTCCTCATAAAACGTGATCTGTTCCTGTTCGGATTGAAACTGAATGCAACGATGTCCGGCATTTTACCTCACGTTCACCTAATGCTCCAACTAAACTACGGCCAACAGATCCGGAATCGTGCTACACGGATACTGTCCTGCGTGGATATCATGTTTCATGTGGCTGGCAAAATCTACCGAAATCGTGGACACGGAATTTCGGAGATTTCTCGATCCAACTGGATGCCAATTGCTAAATTATGGTCTTTGAATCAGATTACAGTTCCCGGACCGCGATTTCATAGATGGACATGTAGAGAAGTTGAATTTCGATGTGATGAAATCACACGACCAGGACAATATCTAATTCCACCGTGTTGTGAGGAGGAACGAAAAGAGTGTATCCGATGGTTCTTTCGAAAAACGGAGTCATTAAACATTTCCGTGGCACTGTTCCACTCAGATACTGTTCGTACAATAATCCAATTAATGGGGACTACTTTACCATGGTCTAATTTACCCGTTCTTGGATGGGATGCTTCCAGTTATACGACAACGGAATTGTTACTAAACAGTTACAATGAAGAAAGCTCGAATTGTAGAATAAAACCAGTATCAAAAGAGAAACTACGGGTGGACCTGTGTGACCCTATTCCTGTCCAGTTATGTGAGCATCATTGGCTCTATTCATCAAGCGTAAATGCCTATCTAATCGGTTACAGAAAGTATACACCAGATCGCCTCCCCGCACTGATCAATTCGACCCGGGTGAATCTGTACGGGTTTTGGATGATCACATACTGGAATCCAGGTGCTGAACTGCTAAATCGATACAAAACAGATCTGTTTGATCTATACGATCACAACGCATCGGATCATCTACTGGGCACAGCTGATCTGAATGCCGCTGGTGCTACCACTAAAAATAAGGGGAAAACCCAACGGAAATCTGTGCTACATGACAGACTATCTCATCAGAACAACCGAGAAGTAACAGGGTCACCTATTCACCGACCGTCAACTTGTTATATTCTACCCCGAGGGAATATTCAGTTTGATCCATTCATTATTTAGTTGTTTCTTATACGATTCCCTTGGTTTCTGGGAACAGTGTAATATGGAACCGTGAAATCGGTTTCGTCTAACATTTAATCCCAATGTTTATACTTTTCTGACTGACCGTCGTTCAGTTACTCACTCGCTCGCTCATTCACTCATTCACAGCTATCCTGTGAATAAATGGGGTTCATTTATACCCCTTTGATAGCGTTCACGTCTATCGAAATTTGTGACTGTTGAATTCACGAACACGTATTGTTAATCGTCTGTTACTCTTGTCCATTCTAGTGGAATTCGGGAAAAATGGGACCAGAGTTGATATAGATCAAGAATGGGGTGCCACAAATTTCTCCATAGGTTGATGATTTTCGACAGATTTTGCACTTACTGACAACCAAATGTTCGGTGTAATATGGGGCAATTCAGAGGAAGCAAGTGGAGAATGTCGTCCAGAACAAACAAAGTGGCGTGAATCAATAAGATTATCTTATCTAAGGATTCTAACTAAAGCAGATGTATTCTATTGCTACTGAGCCAGTTTACCAGCAGGGAAATCCCAAAAATGGAGTTGGTCAGAAATGAAACCCTAGACAGCTAAGTAGAACAGGAATCCAAGACAAAAGTGTGAATACGGAGAACCGAAGGTTTATTACCTGAATCTAAGTGTTTGTTCTCCGTCAAACTTCTGTCTTTTCGTCAAGAGTCGAGCACGCACCACAACCACTGCATTACTTCTCCTATAATGATCCGAAACCTGGTCATTGCAGGTGGGATGATTACAAGTGCTATCGAGGATTGGCCATAATATGGTGAAAACACTGTATAATCAATGCTGAGGTTCGGCGAAGAGTCTTAGGTTCACGAACCGAATCATTAGATGGGGCTCTAGTGGTCATCAGGCTAAGATGGTTAGGACATGTGATATGCATGTCGCCTGACAGGATTCCTGGGCGCGCAATGTTCCCTGAGGCGGATAAAGGTCGGAAGATGAGTAGGGGTCGCCAGTCCATAATACGGAAGAAGGGTATGAAAAGCCCAACCAGTAGACTTGACAGTGTAAGGCGTGTCAGGCTTCCTGGGTGGGACCCAAGATACCTTCCCCCTCAATGGTTAGATACGTTGGAGGATATGGCTAGGTGTCGCTGTCAGCGGCGCTCTTGCATCCACAAACTTTCTTTATTGGCTTGATAATATTGTTTGTGGTTCTTTTATTGGTCTTTTCATATTCCACTCTTCTCTCATTAATTCAAGACTGAGGTTGTCGCTAGAATGTAGCAAACAAAGCCACGGTACTCAGCGTACGGTTAGTGGTTGTCTGAACTGAACTGGTGTTTGAATATCAATTACTTCATACCATTGCCCAAATTTGATGGCAACACCGCATTAGCTGTGCAGTTGAGGTTGGGTGTAAAGTCTTGGGATACATTGGTTAGTTTCAAGATCAGATATTTGGTGCGAACAGATTCCATTGGTTGTAACGTGTTGCTCGTACAAACAGATGTACCGCCTCAATCGGTTTACACCGTTTTTTGATGCATTTAATGGTTGAATGAAGAACGAGTCGAGGGTCTCAGTTCGTGGCTGGTGAAACCGTGTAGAAACATCAAACAGTGAGTCCAGCCGAGCATTTAGACACACTGGACAGGTGTCATGGTCGGCAGACTACTCGTACTGGAGTTGTTCACTTTTATAAAGGATTTTCACGTCTGTTGTGGTTCGTGGTTTATTTTCTTCAGTATTTCATATCTTCTAGCCTCGAGCTGAATGATACTGCGAGGCTGTGTATCTAAAACCAGAAAATTGAATTGTGAAGCAGATGAAGAATAAATGAAGTGATCTGAACTAAAAAGACGGGGCTTTTGGCTTTAAAAGAAAATGTCTGAGATTGATGTGAGATGGAGCATGACAGAATCAAGGATCATTTCGGTTCTGTTTATTCAGCCAATACCCTCGCACTTCTGTACTGGTTGGTTGCTACCTCCCAGCACTCTCCTGTAAAGGGCAAAAAGAATAGAAGCATGGTGATAAAGATCCAAACAGTCAAAGTATCAAGGGAAAATCAAGAAGACAAGAAAAGAGTCCGAATGCAACTACGCCACTGGACGCGACACCTAGCCACATCACTTAATGTCTCCAACTATTTAGTAGGCGGATCATGTGGACCCCAACCTAGAAGTCTATAACGTCCCACTCGGCCAAGTCCACTGGAAAAGGTTTCCATACCTTTTCGTCATGTCATGGACTGACCACCTCGACCTATCTTCCAATCACCAACTACCTTAGAGAACAGCGTACGCTGAGGAAGTCTATCGGTGGGTATGCGTAACACATGTCTCAACCACCTTAACCTGTTTAGATTCACTACTTGATCCAGAGACTGACATCTGATTCCCAACACCTTACGCTGAACCTCAGTATTGCTGATAGGATGTTCCCACCATGTTCGGGCAATGCTACGGAGAAATCGATGCTCGAACACCGACAGTCTTCGTCTATCCTCTGCCCTCAACGGTCATGTTTCGGAACCGTATAAAAGAACTGGCCTTACCGCCGCATTGTACACTCTACTCTTAACAGAAAATCGGATGTCACGCCGATGTCACAGATGACGGAGGTTGGCAAAAGCCAAACGCACCTTCTGAATACGCAATGACAATTTATCCGTTATGTGTCCACCTGGTGAGATGTAACTGCCCAGGTAACATTCCTACACTGTTGTTAATGCTATCTAAAGGAGCTTGCAACTTACCTGGATCTTCACTTACAAGAACAATATCGTCCGCATATTCCGAATCAGACAGTTTACTGCCTGAGGAAAGATCGACACCGCCATTCTCAAGAATCAATTCAACCACAAAATTGAAGAGGAAGTGTGAAAGAGGGCAACCCTGACGAACACCACTTCCCGTGGTGAACTCGGGAGAAAGATCGCCGTAAGCATGAACTCGGCTTCAGCTGTTCGCACGCAAGCCTTCGAAAAGGGGAATACATTTTTCTGACACACCATTCAGTTAGAGGCAGTGTCAGAGAACTGTGTGGTCGACTGAGTTGAACGCCACTTTCAGATCAAGAAAGACAGATTGTGGACCTACGGAGGATGTGCCTGTGCTTTAAGGTTTGCCGAAGAGTAAAGATATGGTCGATACAACCCCGACCGGGTCGGAAACTAGCTTGATTGTCACGTGTACAAATCTCTCAGGCACTGGATAATTGGTTGAGAATAAGACCGGTGAGTAGTTTAGACTCAATAATTACCAAGCTAAATCCTCTGTGGTTTTCAGAAGAGGACCTGTCACGTTTCTTGTAAATCGGCACAATCACCGATTCACACGATTCCCTGGGAATCTGCTCACTATCCCAAATAATACGAAGTCATTCATCATAGTAGTCGATCGCTGTGCGGGAAACAGTTTGTTACCGTTCAAAGCCAGTGACGGAAGGGTGCTGTATCATTCAGTGTAAATGTTCAACAAACCGTTGAACGACAGCCCGGATAACCTTGTGGTTAAGTTGTTCGATTCACAATCGCCCACCCCGGGTTCGAGTCCCCGTCGAGGCTCGGTGGATGTGCACTGCTGACGATTTCCAACAAGGATGAAACAGCTGTACAGTGCTCCCACGGTTTTCAATTGTGAGTTTAGCGTTCAAGCCGCATGATGAATCATATTACACAATTGCATAATACGGAGAAGTTTTTCTAACTCCGAAACCCAAGCTTCTCCTCCATCCTTAAAAAAATATGAAGACAACCCATCCAATCCTGCAGCTTTGTATCTTTTCATGTGACTTATCTCCCGCATAATCTCCATCTCTGATGGAGGACTGGTATCGACCTGCATTGTTTCGCTGGCAGGTATATTTGGAAGGTTCACCGTTGAAGTGGGCCAACTGAATTGTTCCCTAAGATGCTCCTCCCAGGGCTTCAGACGAAGTCCCTGAGAGTGAATCAGTGAACCGTAGGATTCCTTAATTAATTCACTTACACCAGGCTTCCGTGGACCGGTACCTCTAATCAAACGGAACAGGTTGTGAACATTGCCAATGGAAGCAGACTTTTCCATTTCCTTACATTTCGCAATCCACCACTGCTCACGGTCATTCCTCAGACTCCTAGTCAGTTGGAGTCTCAGGGATTTACACACTTCATTGAATGTGGCATCCGGAGAGACGGATCTGCGACCGTCCAGCAGAGTAACTGATGTGGAAGATATCCCTTGTTTGTGAGACCGACTTGAACCAGAGTTCTGGTTGGCATTCGAAGCGGCACACACAGCTTCCTTGACCTGTTGCCAGCGTTCATTTGGGTCCTGAACATCTGGCTGCATCGATAACTGCTTAGACAGCTCCATCTGGAAACTGTCACTGGTTATCACTTACAAGCAACCGCACAGGACGAGTGGCATTTACTTTGGTGCGACGATGGACAGGACGTGAAAAACCAAGCACGTACCAAGGCGTGATCTGAGTCCACAGGCGTAGACTAAAATGAACGACAATCTTTAATTGATCCACTTCAGCGGTGACCAATGACAATATGGTCAGTCTGAGTCCAACGTTGTGAAGACGAAAGAGGACGCCATGTCAATCTTTGTAGCTTCTTATGGCAGAAGTTCGTACTTGCCAGAAACAATCCGTGGTCAGAACACAGCTGAATGGGACGATCGCCGTTATCGGTACGATCGGCTGAGATAGCAAATGGGCCTCCAATGTGCCTTTCGGGTGCTGAAATCCCCAACGATGACCACGACGTCCTTTGAACGTGCGCTTCGATGTATCTGAGACAAAACTTGATAGAATTCGTCCTTGGCCTCAGAGGAGCTGCATTCGGTCGACTCATACACAGACAGGACGAACAAACATCGGCGCTTCAGTTTGTTGTTGACACAAACAGAACCGTCCAACCGAATTGCACACAAACGGCTGCTGACTGAAATCCAGTCTAACAGTGCAAGCTCAGCTTTCATGCTCAAAGCAATCTCAACGCCAGCTTGACCACGAACTCTAGACACCGAATCACCCAACACGCAAAGAGTGAAGTGAGAGACTGGGGTTGTATTTGGGGTGCGAAGAGTTATCACAGAAGTGGGGTCTTTTATGGGTGTTTAGGAGACACAGCATACATCTGTTTTAAAGGTGCCAAGAGTTTTAGCGAGGGTAGCCTGTTGCCCTATCTGACATAGTGTGCGGACGTTGATGGCATCCAAGGGGAATGAACACTTGGGCTTAAGAAACGCATCTGAATTATACCCAACTCCTGAACTACTGGTTTCATGACAGACGCAATTACCTGGGTCGTTTTGCATCGTCCTTAAATTAAAAGAGGGAAAATTGGTAAGGCCCTTTACAGGGAGGATACTGGAGATTTCTGGGCGAATCATACTTCGCGGCTGCCCACACCCTAACCAGAGCCTTTAACTCAAAAGTCTCACCAACAAGGCAGTGGGGCGTTAACCCAACACGGGAGCGTGACCGAAGAACCCGTGAAGGAACTTCTTCTGGTCTGTCACATGAGACCTGAATGTTGCATGCTTTTTGTTTTGTCTTCACTGTGGCTTTCTTATCGATCCGCTTTTCGGATTCAGTCCTCAGCCCCATTCACCCAATGGAGCAAGCGGAACGTAGACGGGGGCAGCATCTTTTGGGCCAGAGGCTGTCAGCTTAGGTGAGTGATAGCTGCCCAATGAAGTGCGATGACTTCTCCCACTGCTGAGAGAAACCTCAGGTACTCCACTCCTACGTCAAACTAGTGGAGGTTTTTAGACCGGTAAACTGTTTCTCTTCGTGTGTATTCGCTGGGGTGTCCTTTCCAGGGCCATAGTGGTTAGAACCAGATGCTGCCCATCAACTGGTTCTGAGATTGAACCTCGTCTGGCCTCTACCCATTGACCAGTCAGGCATGATTGTATCTCCGGCTTAAGGAAGCCATCCTGCATAGCTCTTTGGGTCATGGATGAAAGCTAGCCATCACACCAGGCCAAGGTGCAGTCTCGTCTTGATTGACAAGTGACGAAATTGAAATCAGATCTGAGTGAATTTCACGTATCTGTGTGAGTGGATGTAGTGTCTGCTTGATTCCATCAGTATGTGATAACTGGGTGAGGTGATGGGTTTTATCACCAATGGGAAACTTACCGCGCAGCAAAAATCATTGAACTGCTGGTCTAGTCAAACCAGTCCCAGTGCACTTTTCTCCGTTATTTCGGATATCGAACCAAGCGCACTGGTTACGGCTTCCGAAGAGGAATGCCGTTCGCGGGGTAGAAAACTATTAAGCAAAATTCACTCAAAAACCACCAACACAATTTCTCTCCTTCCTGTGTACGAGCTCCAGCATGGCCTTTGTCATATAAGTGACACATGATTAACTGGTGGCATATGATTCAACTGGTTGACTGCTTATGGTAGACTTTTTTGACTTGGCTTAGGTTGGAACCCTAAGGGATAACGTCTATGACGCGGATCGAAATATTACTAATAATAATAAATATTATAATGTTTTCACTCATTCCTTATACAACAAGTTACAAAAAGTTTTTGGAGGAGACTGTGACCAATCAAAGGCTTTCAAATTATGGGACGACCTACGGTGATAGGAATCGAAACCGGAGCCTTAATCATCTGATTTCCTCGATAATCACCGTCTGACTAAAGCCGTCCACAATGTATTCATTAGGATGAGAGAAAGACGGAGAAATATAGAATAGTGAGACCATACAGAAATGCTGTTCTCTCAAACAGCTGTCTGAATAAGTTTAATACCATGTGAGGAGACTTGGCAACGAGGGAGGATAAACCTTGTTGGCATTGATATTTTATTTCGTGGTAAAAGCAAATATGTAATTCCGAGTGGTAGGTATCGTAAGCAAGCGTGCCTTATCATTTTTTTCGCTCTTCCAGTTTTATCAACACGACTCCACCAAAAGCTTAAACCCCATCCGGTAACGTTCAAACCCATTGGAGCTGAAAACAGTGAGGGCTAACAGGATACATTCGTTGCACATCACACAAACCCGACCTCAATGATTTTGGCGGCGGTGACAATTAGGCAGTCCCACTCCCGTATCTCGTTTAGTTTGTTTTTCTAAATTGGTATATATATATATATATATATATATATATATATATATATATATATATATATATATATATATATATATATATATATATATATATATATATATAGCCTTTGTGGGTCGTTTTGCTAATCGTTCACCCAGTCCAGAGTAGGCCTCTTTATTCGAGGAAGCATCTCTAGCCTTTTCGCGACCAAGCGTGCCACGCAAGGTCCAGACGAGTCTATGGCCAGTGGTATGGTTCATTCACTTCTTCTGAGAAATCTTGTCGGGTGAATGGAACACAACAAGCAGCTATGACCTTACTTAGTGGAGTGCCACACTCACCACGTCACAGTGCTGTCAGCAGAGTTGTGACGATTTAGGGTGGAGAATGCCAGCCAAGAGGAAAACCCACAGTATCCATGAGCAAAGTCTCTGGTCGTTTACACACGCTTATTTATAGAGTGCACCCTATTCAGAGCTAACCACCGGAGTGGCGTCCGTCGAATCCATGATCTGGAGGCGTGCCGGGTAACAATCATCAATGTTATCCGCAATCGATTCCTTGACTACAGGCCCGACTCAACTTGGACATTTTCATCGCACCATCGAACATTCCAATCGTCTCGTTCGTCCAAACAGTGTTTATGTCTAATTACTTTAACTATAACGCTACTAGCTCCTGCGAGAGGATAAGCCGGCTTCACGGATGTCTCTGGTTTCGGCTTTCCGTGCTTTGAGGTTGGTGGCAGCGTCGGCAGACAGTGAAATTCCGTTACTACTCCACACACGAAGTCCAAAGCCTCATTGAAGACCTAGATTTTGTACGTTCGCGTTGAATGTTTTGGCCCGTTTTCGGCTGACCGTCAAAACAACGATTCCAGCTTAGACAAGGTGCCAGTAGAAGACTTCTGTTTGATTTCCATACCAGGTCGAGGGAGGACATGGACAAACTATTGGAAAAGGCATCGATGAGGAAAAGAGAGCAGCACTCCTACATTTCAGCGGCTTAGTCGTTCAGCAAAGTTTGAGAATCGATCATGGTATTTGATTTTGGTTATATATCGAAGGCACCAGTGGTCGAAGCTTCCAAGCTTTTTTATATCCTCTATCCAGCCAGGTTTCATATGTGTGCGCGAGAACGGATTGGATGGCTGCATGGTATAAGCGTAATTTCCTATGTAGGCTCGTTTTACTGTGGGACCACAATGATTTGTGAACTTGCGGGACTTCTCTGCTTGCTCAGTCGACCCGAATTTTGATTTCATCTTTACGCTGGCCTTTGAGTTGTATGGTTGGCCCAAGGTACTTGAAGTTGAGCACTTGTTCCAAGAATTGATTACTTACTTGGATGGAGTTTGTTAAATCTGGAAAAGTTGCACAGATCTTGGTTTTATTGTGTCTTTCTCCAAACCAATCACTTCGTCCTCGCATTGGATGCGGTTGAGAACCAGTTCTAGGCAGTTCGGTTCGTCTCGCAGAACGACAATATCAGGCGGATCCAAGATTTGCCATCCAGGTCTCTTGGCTTAGTTTCATTCCTCGGTAACCGGTGCGTGCACGAAGCATAACTCAGTCTATGACGTAGTCGAGCAGGACTGGCTGCCATTTAGTGGTCGCTGCCCCCTTCCTAAATTGTAATGCACTGTTGCATAATAAATAAAATCGGAAGTGAAAAGAGCATTTATTTCAACAGACGCCGGAGTTGCTTACAAACTCTGGAGATTCTTCGTCACAGGCGCAGACCCAGGATCGCGCTACCGAATATTACGAACTTGACAGTTCTGTATACTTTTCGGGCATCCCATCAGCCCATTGTATGCTGCAAAGTGACTCTCGGTTGACGGAATTAAAGGCAACTCAACAGTCAATGAAGCTCGCTGTACCTGGTTTGTGGAGTTTGTCTCGGTGCTTGAGTGTACGTCATAGCGTAAAAATTCGATCAAAGCAACCTCTTTCTCTGCAAAAGATATATTGGATTGGGCGCGTTCGCTCTTCTGTGGTAACAAAGCGGCTTAGGAGAATAGTGGGCGAAAAGTAGCCGCTATGTTGATGAAGCCAATTTTCCCCTAGTTTTGCATATGGTTTTGCGCATGGTGATGCACATACTACCCCTGTCTAAAAGGGTCCTCATTTTCCAGCAGGCTATGTGTATATGTGACCTGGTTTTAGGGTTCCCAGCTAGCGTCTGGGTCACCCCATGCACTAGGAGAGTATAGGGTGCGTCATTTACCGGGGACACCTTAGCACGATTAGCACGCATTGCAGAGACAAACTTCATGAAGATACATGGTAATATTGTACAAAAAGATACCCCCAGTACCATTCAGCCTTTTTAAGGGGGAAAACACCTCGCTTTGTTGGGATCCAATGACCCCTAGTGGTTCATACGCATTTCGGATAATGTGACGATCCAGGATGCCTAAAGTATCCTTAAATGTGGCTTTTGTTTGGCTACTGACAGTCAGCCTAGCCGATATGGGTGACCGTGAAGGAGCTCTTCACACTCCAATGAGCATAATTCTCAGGGTTATTGCAGTACGCAAACTCGGTCACCGCGATAAGGTAGCAATATCGATCGGTTATTCATGCGAATAGTTCCAAAGCTTACCGGAGTCGGATTAAAGCGACAATGGAGAAAGTTCGTTCATTTGTAGGGGCGGTGAAATGGGATCAATTGGATGAATTATCGACCTATATGAAACAGATTTGCCCCAAGTAAAGTTCCGGGTGATATTTAAATGTAGTTTCCTCACAAATACAGGTATGATCTATCGTGAAGTACTGGAAACGTTTCTTGGTATGTTGACCTAGTTTCGTGACTGATTTAAAGTACATCATAGCGTCGGTGTATGACATAACCTATGTGAGAGTTAGTTCTCATTTAAATTGGTTTTTGTGGCGCTGTGGATAGTTGAACGTGTGACCTTGGTTGTCAGTGTTCCTTGTTAAGAAGAAAGCTAATCATGTACTAAAGATTGATGTCAAAAATGAAATATTTGATACTGTATGAGATAGAAAATGATTCCGTAATCAATATGTTGGACTCAATGCCAAAGAAACTGTGAAAAATATGGAAGAATGAAGTGAGACCCAGTAATTATTAATGTGCGTGAACACTGTTTTTCTACTATTTTGCGGGAAACTTCTTTTCCCTCTGAGTCTCATATAACGTCATGGATGTAACCGGCCGGTGGTGGTAAAATAGGATTTCGTCTGAATTTTGAGCACGTGTACTCGCCGCATGGTAACAGACCACAAGGATTATTGTCCAAGAGCCTCGCCACTAAGTGATAGCTACTACTTTTTTGCTGTCATGCACCAGAACAAGACGTGCATATAAGCTTTCTTGTTCATGAACTTCGAGCAGACCTGTATAAATTCTCAACCCATTGTAATCCATGATCTTACAATTGACAATATAATATGATTAGTCATGCAGTATCAACACTCAGCTCACTGCTGAAAACCAGGAACAGCTATACAGCTGTTTTATCCTTGTTAAACACACGTCGGCTGCGATGTCCACACGCCAAGCTTTCACTGGTGGTCAAACCCGGGGTGAACAACTGTGACTCGAAAACCGAAAGATCCGGTTTCGTCTACTTTTATGGTCACCACATTAGGTATACAACAGATTTTCACCATTCGTCGTCTTCTCGTTTACAGTTAAGGGCTACTCGTAAGTAGTATACGATCAAACACACGTCACGGAATGTCATTAGATAAAATTTGGTTCTATGTTGAGTCGCTTTTCAGTTGCCTGGTAAAGTATTGTTACCCACCGATAAAGCAAGATGAGCTGAGAAAAAAATCAAAGGAATACTCCATGGCTCCTCGTTTACTTGCTTGAACTAACCAGTCAGTCATACGAAACGGAGTTATTGCACACAGTCTGTAACTTCGAAAGTACAATCATGAAACTGACGATTAGTAAATGATGACGATTTTAATTTTTCTTTGACTGTGTTTGTATTGTGCGTTAAATATTTCCAGTCATGTTCAGTCATTTTACGCACCCTGGTATTGTCACTCATTTCCCTAGGAATTTATCCGCTGTCCATGAGTGGCCACAAGGTCAACTACTATGTGACAGTTGCGGAGCTACCAGCAAGGTCCACACTTTCAACAAGCTTGCGAATTTCTGAACACTTTATAGATAAGAGAAATCCCCCGGGGAACCAAGGATGAAACTAAACGTGGGAAGGCAGGGTCACTTTAAGAGAAACTGTGGTCGAAAAACAATGGGACGCGAGGAACAACTTAACCAGAGGGTGTTTTTCTGGGACGCCAATTCATAACCCACATACGGTCGGGAACAGGAGAATGCGGAGTAGGGGCTAGAAACCCCGGTTCACCAAACTGTCTATTGGGTTCGCCAGCAGGTCAACTTGCACAAGGAAGCGATCTGATTAGAAATGGATTTTCTTTGTCCGGATTGTTGATTCTTATCGATCATCAAGTAACATTATTCTTAGGCAAAACCCCTTTTGTCTGCTGACTTTCCTAACTTTACTCGCCGTATACTATCAGACACATTTTCGCCTATTTTCAGTCGCCGTTCACATAATATTTTACCTTCATACCACTGCTTTATTGTCACGTGCTCTTTTACGTGAGACGATTTCCTTTGAAGGTGGCCACCCCATCTGAGATTCGAATCGCCAACCTTTTAGCCTCTGGCCGAACACCCTACCTTTCCACAGCCCCGACCAACCAAACAATCGTGTACTGTCACGTGCATGTAACCACGCACTCATCCCACTGGCCCTTATCCCCCTCCCTTTTTGATCTCCGTTTAGAGCACGCGCTCAGTTTAACTTTTAAACGCTATAGAACGGTACCCCGAAATGTTCCTACCTAACGTGTTTTTTTTTAATTTCCTCCCCTCCCTAGTGGAGCGCTAACTTTGAAAGAAGACGAATTGATCTGCCAATTTTATATTGAAATTCCATCGAAGAAATGGTGTATTGTGCATTGTGCATTCAAATTCATCAATTAATGTGTAGTTTTGCATCCAGGAAATTGATGCCGCTGTTGAGCTTTATGTAACAACAAAGTTTATATTGTACCTGTAGGAGGTTAAAAATACGGACAGTTGATTATCAGTGTTAGTTATAGATTTATGTTCACGATGTTGTAGTCTCGGTACAGTGTACTTGAGAGGTATTCCTTTAAACTGCTTATCAAGAAGCTGAATGGTAAGTTCCAATTAGAACTTTTATCTACTAATGTTATTTTTGTGCTTGAAAATGTATATTCTGCATTGTTGTCTAACGTGTGTAATGACTGTCATTATTACGTTTTACCCAATGAACTTGGAATAGCCTGTTAGTGGAATCAAAAGCTTTTTCTTATCTGCGGTGGGTGCAATTAGAATCCGTTGAACATCAACCATTTTTCATGGTAGGACGTTGGTCTTGGACAAAGATGGAATACATCCTTTGTAAGCACTATAGATGCCACTGAAACGTACTCAAATAACGCATATTATGTACGAAGAATTACTTATGTAACAGTATTGTGGCAACGATTTACGTAAACCATGATACTCACGTACCATGACGTTCGTGAATATGTGGTGTTGAACCTTTACTGTATAACATGGAATAAATAATGGACGACATCCCTTAACAGACCGTAGAGAGAATCGAAGATATTGATATCGAAATACAGATACATGTGTACAGATCTGTAAACATGGGAATATTTATGTATATAACTGTGTTTAGTATATAACAGGAGGGATAATTCTAATGATAATCTTTCCCCATTACAAGGCTCACTCTCAGTACCTTCACAGTTGTGTTCGCTGATGCCTAACAGCCGAACTTACTCGGGACGCAATTGCAAGCCGACGGTTTAGGTGTGCCCTGCTTCTAAATGGACGTTTGTGGTTGGGCGTGCAACTGTAATGATATAAACACCTTAGGAACTCATACAGTCCTGGTATCAGCCTTTGCACTGTGTTCGTTGTTTGAATTCTGATCCAAAATAACAACGTAGTTCCCGGTCCATGTATCGCATAAAATTACGTGTCAGACGACCAAAACGCGCACAGGAGCCTTGGGTTCGCAACGTAGAACTGATCACTGCATACATAATATATATATATATATATATACGTACTTATATTTACAAGTGTTATCGTCCTATGCTTATTCCATAATTCTGTTTCTATTCTCTGGCGCTTACACCAGTTCGTAATAAGCTTGCTAGCATTTCAAACGTAAACATAACTGCTCCTTTGAATGCCGCGAGTTCCTCTTTCCTACTTATTACACACGTGAGTTCACTGATATGACGCAGTTTACAGTGGGGTACGAAGACGAATAACTTCACCTGCAATTAGGTAACTCTACCACCCGTGAAATGCTGGTAACTGCACCCAGTCGAGCATTGATGTCTAAACACTTAGGATCCAGTCTCTAGCTAACGAAACATCTAACAGCCAATTCTGCCGGACAGATAGTGCAACCACTGAGGCTTCATGGAAATCATTAGCACGACAAAGCCAATGGCCTCTACTTCAAAAATGGTGCACTCCACTATCCGGTATAAAAGTAAACATGCCATTCCGACTACTTCCATCGATCGTCTCTCTGTTTATGCCGCGCTACGATGGCCCGCTGTTGCGCACTGGAAAGAAGACTCACGCACCAAAGTTCCTAGTGAACGACGATGAAAGCAACCGAAGAAAACACCTCTCGGTATTAATCACAAACTGATGGCCCCCAGGGGCTGTTTTCGCATTCTCCCATCCATGGTCGTCCATTGTCTGGCCATAGATTGCACGTATACGTAGTTTTCCTCAAATCGCATTGCAGAAGTGCCAAACGCGTACAGGAACGGTACTTGATGAACTCGTTTTCCGGCTAACTCATTGGTCCGCGAACTGCGAACGCGGAAACCGGAGCCAGTTGTGAAAACCGTAGCGGAATGCTTCTAACCTTGGGTACCATTGACTGAATCGTCTACAAAATGACGGCGAACCATGACAGCCAAACTGCGCAAGCCACACCGGGACAGTGAGCTGCAGCGTATGCGCATCAGTTTATATATGACAGTTGCACCAATCAAATGTTACTAGCTGGTGGACAAATGAATTTAAAGATACCAACATTTGATCAGAACAAACAAATTTTACCTGGTATTCAATAACCTAACCATCGCGAGTTTTAACAAAATCCTCATGCACTTGTGGTCCTTATCATCCACAGAGGGATTAGCAAGAAATCCATCCGTACGTAAGGACTGCTTTACCCAACTCAGGTAGGACTAGTCCCGACTACGGTTACGGAACCGCACGCTGTCTGCCGTCCTCTGCACGCCCTGTCCGTTTGCTCACTTTGCATGTATTTCTTTCAGTTATTTACTTTATGACTTCCCCTGCTGTCTGTTTCTGACAAAGGCTGCTGTTTTATCACAAATCGATCGTACGTCGTGCTTTAAGTTATGTTAATATTTACATTAATTACCAGCTCCATCTGCTATGACTGTGTGCTGAACGCTAATGCCCCAATCTGCTGTAATTCTATATTGCTTCCGTTTCGCCCTTCATAAACACGTTCAGTCCGTCTTCACGGCTTCTCATTGATCTTCATAATATGGAGGCTGCGTAAGATCGAGTGACCAATACCTGCCGGATTGAAAAACGTCCGGGATTCTACGTATTACATCCAATCATTTTTTTACCTCCTTCCTAATTATCATACAGAGACGGTACAATATTTCAGAGGGGGAGCAACGGCTAATGAGAGGCTATTGAAAGGGAAGTGGTCGGCCGTAGCAGAACTCGAACCACAAGGTCTGAAGTTCACCTTGGGGAGGAGGTCGTTGGGATTCGGGAAACAGAACAAATAAGCTGATGCCACTATAAGTAACCGGCTATTTGGTCGTGGATTTATTCTCACATCTATATGACAACGAAAACACAGGAAAGACAACTGAAAAATTTCAATCTGAGTAGGTCAGTTTATTCAAAGAAAAAATAGATAGATAAGCTCGATTCAGGCCACATGACGGGATCGTGCACAGTGTTTTTTAAGTCGTGAAAAAATTTCTGGAAACGTGTCCCAGCCCATCTGAACTGCATTCTGTACCCGACTACTTTTGAGCTTCTCAGTAGGCAAATTGTCGAAAACTCCTCTTGGGCTCAGGGACCAGCCTGATTGCTTAGACCGTATATTTTGCAAACTGAAAAAAATTCTCCACTGTGAAAGCTTCCGTGGAACCATGATTACTGACGGTCAAATATCAGCATGCAGTAGATTCCTCGGCGCTCTGCAAGAGGTTAGTTTGGTTTAAATGTTACGAAAAAGACCGGCAAAAATGATAAAGGAACTACGAACCCCAATAAAAATTGCCGGCATGTCCAAGATTCTCCAGTTTCCCTGATGCGATACGTCACCATGAAAAAGGAAAAAGCTGCCAAACACTGGAAAGACGGAGGAAAAAACCTCGACAGAATGGTAGAATGTCCGTACGGACACTTTGCATCATAACGCCCGAAAAAATGCCCACACAAACTAATCGGACCAAATTCGAAAGCCAGTAATGAGAACTTTTCAAATGCACCAAAGTTATTAGGGGGATGGAATGCAACTATGAAACATCACTTCAGCGAAACTGTAAGGGAACGTTAAGAACTTACCGTCAGGGGAAGTCACGAAACTTAAACGAATCGCCATGAAAATCAAGTTATTGAATTTTTATTACGAGCCAATGTCCCCTTGGGCTCCCTTGGAGTTCTAGTGCTAATAAAAAGATAACTCAAATTATGCTCAATGCTACACTGTACGAGCAAATAATCGTGCATGCAATGATTGCAATTACTGGTTATTCCACCAGATTGAACAGAAGTAATTATCATCCATCTCTGTTTGACAGCTTGATAAAGCTGAATACATCAGTTTGTCGTTGAACACGCCATGACACCACACGGTTCCCTATGAGTAATAGAAAAAAATTATGGAGTCTGAGAGGTTCCAAGTTCCAGAAGTTCCTGATCTGCTGTGTGAATGGCAATACTCATTATGGTTCACATCAGGGGTCTTCTGCAACGAGGTTTCATGTGCCTTCCAGGAATTTTTTAGGCACCATATGGATCGTAGTTTTTCATTCTGTCACCAGCGCGACAGATCTAACTTTCTTATTTTCCGATATATCCAAAAGGAATTGGTATTAATAACACTAACTTGTTACCGCATGCAATGAGAATGTCGGGGAGCAATGTGGACCACCGGCTTCAAAATCTTGTGGACTTCAGAGGAGTTGATTACACAATGGTATCTACCTGTCGATAATCTCGGTTCCATCGCAACTTTCTCGGGCGAGAATTTTGTCAGTACGCAAATATGCGACCTAATCTGTGAGGCCGACGCTCACATCCCAAATGGATTTTCCGGTAATTAGTCTACTGACAAGTGTAAAAGTAGCCCGGTGCAGAATGTGGTTTAAATGGGTCTAGGCAAGTCTAACAATTTTTTCGCGACTTAAAAATCACTGTACAGGGAAATGTAGCGTACGTCATCGTCGAGCTCACGTCTGACGTGGTCTACTTTCACGATGGATAGTTGGAGAGCCTGGGTGAATTTTCATTGCACGCGTCACTCTGGCTTCAATAGATGGTTGTTAACTGTACCGGTAGCAGATGCTATCCGAAGCTTAATTACGCTAGAAGCGTGTTGTGGAACCCGGTAGGTAACTGTAAATGCCGACCGGGTTTCTGTCGAAGAAGACTCAGTTCTCACGAAATGAGCACGAATGGAACTTATTGTAACTGCAGTTCATCTCTGCCTTGGCCAATGGGCTTCGATGCGATTTGAGAGCAAGCTTATCGTCTAGCCTACGTAAATAGCAAAACATGCTCACTTGCATCTACTCAAAGATTAGATCAAAAAACGTGGTCTACTTTTGTTTTACATCGAAAGCTGATGGTACATTGAAAGTACATCGGATTCCGGAGGCGGTAGATATGGTCTCAGAGGACTTTGCTCACTCTTTTAGTTTGATGTACCAGTTGAATGGGAGTCTGACGAAGAAGATTTTCTCCTTTGCTTGAGAAAGTTTCGCGTTCAGTACAGTTTAGAGGATATTGAACTATACGGGAAAATCTTTGTCCATAAGTACCAAAATGCATGAACTCACAGGCAGTACCAAGAGTCGACTAAAATACAAGTCTACACGAAAAGCTTTAAGTAAAATAACACAACTCATCTCAGGAAAAAAACCTTATCGATACCACATCTGCTTGTAGTTGCCTGTTTACTCTCTAATCAAGCCTCCTCATAGTGAAAGATTTCGTGGCTACGTACCAGTCAGTCCTTTTGAGGTAAACTAATTCCGATCGAATCGATTCAAACGCTTTTTTTGTGCCCACATGTGTGGATCTGAAGTCTGTCAAAAAGAGCAAGATTTCCTAGTCAAATAAAACCGGATACTCCTCCGATCGAGAGTTCCGAGCGCATTAAGTGGACTGGGCCAACGGACAAGGATGAATCTGGCAGCAGATACCACAGTCATTTCCAGCCTTTGGGTTCATAAACACAAATTTAAATGACTATATCAAAAGTAGATCAAACAATTTATAAGCTATGTTAGAACGCGTCGCATGTGTCCCCCAGACAGGCAACCTGTGAACTGAAATGACGGTCTGGCTTACGTGGAGAAAAGTATGCATGCCATCGAACATTCAACTTAATTTGAATCCTCAGTTGGTGAAAGAGATGCGTTTCGTTGCACTATTGCAGTGGTAAGAAACATACAGGATAGATAGATCGACTCGGCACATGTATGAATACTGCAGCTCCTGAGTGTGCTATCAATCGTCGGTTATACCAATCGGAAGAATCATCCCGTGTTTTGAGGGCAGTCTTCAAATGACGATGGATTCGCTCCATCTGACCGCTTACGCACGACCGATACGCTTGGATGTGACAGTGATTCGTTTTGAGAAAATTAGGAAGGTAACGGAAAATGCCACATTCTGGTTGTTTTCTTCTATCTGCTTCGAAGAGGACCGGAAAAACCAAAATTCAACGAATGCGCTCACGATCGTGGTTGTTGTGCAGTCTTTCTTTATGTTTAATTCGAGACCTTAGATGGAACGATTGATACAAGTAAAAGAGCGGATAAATTTGTGAGATAAAGGAAGACCACATCCACGTGGACGTGACTTTATCCGACATCGGGTGTATGTATGATAGTTTGATGGGAGCTTCGGCAAGCTGGGCAGGCTTGCGATCATTCACGTAGCCGTAGTGCATATACTTGGTAAAAAAGGAAAACCCGGGACGGATTTCGATCGGTCGCAGACAATGATACCAGGAGTGTCACACAATTTTATTACCAAGGGGAATGGCAGATCCTGCTTTTGTTTTATTGGCATTTTGAGATATAAAACCCGGCACTGGACATGGTCCACAAAAAAAGTCAGATGAGCCAGAAACAAAAATAACATAAGTTGTAAATTTGAACCTAAAATCTAAGCAACTGGTTCTGCTTTTAGAGCTTTTCAATGAGTTATAGTAACGAGAAAGGTCAGTAAATTTGCAAAAAGCTGATTTTCTAGAGGCTATTAAAAATGCCCAGAGTTTAAATACCAAATAATGGAGAATTTACTTGCATTTTTTACACCATTCCAAACTGGATCGGCAGGTCTAGTGTACAAGATGAAGCCAAACCCATCCTGTTCTTTTGTGATTGCTGTTGAACCAGACCACTTAGGGTTACAAAATTTGGTACTTTGACGTGTTTATCCACTGCTATACCGCGTTTAAACATGGATTCTAAACGAGATGCAGATGGATAGATTTGTCTCGTAAAGCTTGACGAAGGTGTGAAATGATGTTAAACATATCAGTAGACTAGTGGCAGGTCAAAGAATTGTTTAAGAAAAGCACTGACCTTCATTGGAAATGACCGAAGCACAAAGTCCGGGCATATTTACAATCATATTCCCGGATGGTCTTAATATTTATGTTATCGTGAAGATTCTTCCATACGCATAGACTCACCTCGCTAACAGATCCCATGCATTTTCATTCGTGTTCAACTTTGAAATATAGGCGGGGTAAGCCACTGTCTTGGTGTTCAGGCACGTTAGTTGCATTCTGGTGAGGTTGGATGCATGAATGGCCAAGTTTTCATGTTGAAATATAATGGTATTCACTCAGTTTTCCAGAGTAATCGGGAGAAAGAATTCATTCGGTGTTCTGATATAGGGGTCAGCCATCTGCTTTCTATCTGAGGATGCTAGCTGTGATTTTGCTTCTTCAGAAACAGCGTTCCGAACAATCACCAAGCCAAAATCGAAGAAGCGACGACTGAGGTCGTTGCCAGTAGTACACAACTCCATCTGAGCCGTCTAAATTAAACATGTTATCATTGGCAAATATTGCGTTATTTCATTCAGCCTTCCAAGTGATGAGATTTCTGGACCATTCCTATCGATTTTGAACATGAAGTCAATTATCCAAGGCACCGATCTCATTTTTCTGTACTGAAGAGATTGGGAGTTGTTGAAAATTCCAAACTCTTACATTCACCTGCTGGATATCTGTAGCTTCGAAGCACCCGTAAGTTGGATCGAAACGCCAAGCCAGAGTATTGTCATGACTTAGTCAAAAACTTTTCTTCGGATTTTACTTTGTCTCTGAACGACATAACGATTTGTTATGAATAACTACTGTCAATCTGGAACTTTCCTCGGAAATCTGATGTATGCTCATGCCCGATTCTTGGTACATCATCATCATCATCGTACAGCGTTAAACAGTAGGGCAAGCCCCACTGACCACTGCCTTTCTCACCATGTTGCACGTTGAATTAAAAAGTATGAATATACAAGATGGACAGGGAATGGACCTATATGGGTGGGAAAAGAAAAGAATGCCCTAGTAGCCAACACACGGAATACACAGTCTAACTGTACAAACGTACACCGATCAAACATTCTGATTCGATAGAAAGTGACAACACGATCGCCACTGCTCGCGGTTCGCAGCCATATCCTTCACTGTCTCCAGCCAACTGGTAGACGGATCTTTTGGACCCCAACCACGAAGACGTGAAGCACCTACTTTTCCTAAGTCTGCTGTACATTTTCTCATTCCTCGCTGCCACGTCATCTGTTGACCTCCACGTGGTCTCTTCCACTCCCTGGGAGGGGCGAAGAATAGGACATGGTACGGTAGACGTGTGTTTGCCATACGTAACACGTGTCCCAACCAACGAAGTCTACTAAGTTGGATACGCTGTGACAGAACGTTCTCTGAATTAGTACCCAATACTCGCTTTCTGACCTCATCGTTGCTTACTCGGCTATTCCACCCAATCCTAGCGATACTACGTAAACATCGATGGTCGAAAACCTCAAGACGACGAATATCTTCAGCACGCAGACTCCAAGTTTCGCAACCATACAACAAAACTGAACGCACAGTGGCACAGTATACACGACCTTTCAACTTCAGTGAAATATCGGATCGGCGCCACAAGTGCTTCAGTCCAGCGTACGCCGCTCGAGCTTTGGATATCCGCGTACTCACCTCTACTACTGTGCTCCCATCCGTCGTCACGCAGCTACCGAGGTAGGTGAAGTGATCGACAACTGACAGCACCTCGCCATCGAGCATCAAGCTCGGAATCGTTGACGCCCAGTCTTGTAACATCACCTTGCACTTTGAAGGTGCAAAACGCATGCCGAATGGAGCTACGGCTCTCCCAAGTCTATCTAGTGCACGCTGAGCATGTTCCGTGCATTCGAACAAGCAGACAACGTCGTCTGCGTAATCTAGGTCACATAGCTTTTCACTATCTCCTAGTTCGACGCCTACATCCTGAAGATTTTGCAAAGCACTCTCCATTATTTCGTCCATGACGAAGTTAAAAAGGAATGGAGACAAAGGGCATCCCTGCCGAACACCACTGGTCGTTTCGAACCGACCGGATAGTTCACCGTAAACCCTTACGCGGCCAGAAGTATGAGAATACAATGATCTTATTAGGTTTACGAACTTCTGGGGCATACCTTTTCGATGAAGAGTACTGAAAAGCGATGTTCGATCAACTGAATCGAAGGCGCCTTTCAGGTCTAAGAAAAGCATTATTGTTGGTCGGCGGTGCGTGTGACGCGTTTCAAGTAGTCGGCGAAGAGTAAAAATCTGGTCGATGCATCCTCGACCTGGGCGGAATCCTGCCTGCTGTTCGCGGACATTCCTCTCGCGAGCCGGTGTAAGACGGTGCAGCAAAATCGAAGCTAATACTTTGGCGACTATCGGGATTAAGCTAATCCCACGATGATTACTGCAGTCATTGCGTATTCCCTTCTTGAAGCTGCGAACAATCAATGACTCGCTCCATGTTAACGGAATACGCTCCTCGTTCCAAATGTCACGGAGCAAGGCGGTTAGTGATTTTATCAACGCCTCACCACCCAGTTTAAAAAGAACTGGAGGAAGTTCGTCGGGACCTGCCGCTTTCCCCCGCTTTAGTAATCGAATACATGACTCTACTTCTACTTCTGATGGGGGCTCAAGTGATACCACCCAAGAAGTCACAGTTGTTGATACGGGAGTAACTACACTAGCGTGCGGCCAGCTAAACTGTTCCTTGAAGTACTCGGCCCATCGGTCAAGCCTTTGCTGTTTGTTATGGATGGGTTCTCCGTTCCTATTGCAAATCGTTTCACTGACCTGAGTTCGCCGTCCATTGGTGTCACGAATAAGTTTGAACAGTCTTTGACTGTTACCTGAAGCAGCTGCCACTTCCATTTCTTCGGCTACCTTGACCCACCAATTTTCGCGATCCTTCTTAAGGCTTCGCGTAACTTGTCTTCGCAGCTTTCTCCGCATCTTATTCATCTCCTTACGGTTCGAAAGCTGACGCTTTTGCTCCATTATATTCAGCGACTCTTGCGAGATCCAGTGTCTCTGATGGACAACGGATCGAGGACCACAGGCGAAATCTGCTGCAAAGTGCATCGCTTGTTTGATATGAGCCCAATGCTCATCTACATTACTGTTCTCCGTGGATCCTAGATCATGTGCTAACTTTTGCTCATACCGGGTGCGTACATCTGGATCACACAAACATTGTACGGCTAATCCGGTTTGCGGTTTGCGACGATGACCATGGAGCTGGAGGGATAATCGCATTAAAACTAAGGCGTGGTCCGACTCTACGTACGTGGACCAGTAAGATCTACAGTTCTGAACAGAACTGCGCCATCGGTAGCTTACGGCGATATGGTCAATTTGACTCAAAGTACCTGTAGAGTTAGAGCGCCATGTCGCTGTGCGACGCGAGCTGTGTCGGAAATTTGTGCTAGACAAGAAAAATCGATTGTCTGCACAAAATTGGAGAAGCCTATCCCCGTTATCTGTGCGCTCAGCAGGTAAAGCACAACGCCCACCTAAACAGGCTTCTGACGCACTAAGTTTGCCAGCTTGTGCATTGAAGTCACCAGCTAGCCCTACAATGTCGGAACCTTTACTGATGCAAACGAGAGTGGCGAGGGCATCATAGAACTCATCTTTCTGCAAGTCTGAGCTGCAGTCCGTTGGGGCGTACGCCGAGATCACGAACAAATTGCGTTTAACACAACTATCCTTTCGAACGCCGACTGACCCTTGGAGTCTCACAGCACATAAACGACTGTTAACAGGGATCCAGTCTAATGGGGCAGCCTCAGCCTTGTCAGTCAAGACAATTCCTACACCACGTTGACCCACAGCTCTAGCTGCTTCGTCTCCTGAGGTGCGCAGAATATACCTCGATGAGATACCAGGAGCAGTTAGTTGAATTACACTGCTCGAATCCTGGATACGCGTTTCGCTTAAGCAGCAGACACCAATCTTCAGAGAGTTTATTGTGAGGGCTAGGCACGCCTGCTGACCGGCCTGCATGAGTGTACGCACGTTGAAGGAGCCGAGATTCAGAGGCTGACGGGGCTTGAGAAAATGTGAGTTACCAGACAGAGGATTATTCCCGACACTGTTTGACAGTGAATCGTTGCGAGTATCGACCGTGTTATCAGTGGGAGCATTATGGGTGGATATATGGGGCAAAGAGGGATGGTTAGGGACAGAAGACAAAGGTTGAATAACAGAGAGAGAACTCTGAGCAGTAGCACACTTATCACTACCCACCCAGCTCGATGCAATGGGCAGCGGGGTCCTGATTATCCTGCGCGACGACCGATGCAGTATGGAATTCTTTCTATTCGTGCAGTTCATGGAAGATGTTGGACGGGTACTGGTAGGGTGTCCAGCCACAAAGCAGGAGAACGATTAGGGTCCTCATCCAAATCCTTTAGTTCTAACAAGAACCTATCCGCAAGGCAGCGGGATGGCTTAGTGGAAGCCCATTTGCTTGGATCAATTATTCTTCCACTGGTTTTTCCGACTGAGTTGCCAGCTCAAATCAACCCCCAACCTGGAGGACCAGGAGAATGGACTTTGTCTGACCTTTACCCATTGACCTGTCAGGTATGATTGCATCTCCGGCTTAAGGAAGCCATCCTGTATAGCTCTTTGGGTCATAGAGGCGCGCAAGCCATCACACCACGTCAAGGTGCAGTCTCGTCGTGATGGTACGAGAGTAATTTTACTTGTTCCAGCTCACAGAGCCTTGGAAATCGCGCCATCTCTCCGTTTTGATAAATGAGGTCTCTACCACTAATCAACATGTATAGCTTGAGTGTACTTTGCTCAAAACTCACCTGTGTTGTGAACGCTGTTCTCTGATTTGGTAAGGCGTGCCACACGATTGGCTGCGCTAGAACTTAGTACTGCCTCTTTGGAGTTATTATCTTTGTCACTAAATGTCATCCAGCATCGGCTGCTTGAAAGAAACTTTAACTCGAATTAGGGATACTTAATGTTCTGTTTCATTATCCATAACTCGTTTTCGCGCGAGTAGGTTGAAATCAATTGGGACTAGGAAACGCGCGTGCTGGTTGGCGGACTGCCTTTAGTTGCACAACCCCGTAGGTCAGTACTTAAATCCTGTCACTATCAGGGAAGATTCCATTTTAACCCATGTTCTAGACTCTCGGATCAATACAAACACCTGCGTAGATTTTGTCGAAGGAACTTATTTAAATTAAAGCATAGAAGAAGGGCTCGTTTTTATTGGGAACTCTGAGTACTTTCTTCAGTGCACCAAGGGAACAGGTGGCAGTGTAGTTGCATACATCAATTCCGAGTGGTCTGGAAAGTCTGAAGCTATCTTCACTTAACCCCCTTTAACGGTGTTAAGTGAGTGAATAATAAATATCCTCATAAGTTCTCTCCTTTTAAAGGCACTGCGATCAATAGTCCGTGCATAGCTCCCTTTTGCTCCCACAGGGGCATCAATTTGCTCTGGAACGCTTTCATACCCGTTCTGATTCTATTAGAATCTGACTGTTTATGTATTGTTGTCGAAGGTTTTAATCATGTACCTACGTATTCGTTACTTGCTTTTGGTACAAATGACATCTGTCTTATCCCATCTAGGGGGGGGGGGGGTCTGTCTAAGACAAAATTATCCTGAACTTAGTCACTTACAACTGGAAGCTCCTGTTTCAACAAGCTATCACGCTCTCATTACTATCAAACCCTAAACCCATTCACGTTCATCACACTGGTCTCTCGTCAGGACGAACACAATAAAAGACACCTCTAAGAACTTGTCACCCATCAGTAATGCCTTTCTCAAAAAGATCCCATTCCGCTGTTCCCTCGTGGTTTTCTTTGAATGCTCTCTTTACACGCCAGACTTATTTACAAAGACACCGAATACGGTATTTCAATTGTGTTGTCCTATGCAGACGGTAGATCAGCTTCCCCGTTGCCAAAGTCTCTGACAAGACAGACAGAACATGCGCATAAATTTCGTGACCAGGCTCCTGTGAAACGTCAGTTTAACCTAGTCAAACAACAAATACGGAGGTTGAACACGTGATCTGCCCGCCAATGGTTCTGTGTCACAAATAGTGAAGTTATTTGGCACGGAACACGGCTTCCATTCAAAAAATGAGTCCGGCCAATAATATACTGTCTAGATGTGGATAGCCTGAAAGCCGCCTGTGTTCATCCCGCCAAGGAAGCCCTGCCTTCCTATAACTCTTCTGTCCACTCCGAAATAGAACAAGTTTCCCCAGAAGAAATATTCAGGTTACGTCCAGCCTCAAAAGCAACGTCCGCGCTGGGTTCAGAGGGCTTTTCTTCCAATCTTCTCCAGTCTGGTATACGTTCACTATCCGGAATTACAAACTCTTCATTATTAACTCTGACCTTCTGGAAACCGGTAAAGGGGTATCGACTTACAAACATTCTACTTCTTACTTTTTGTCATAAAGTTTTCGTCCCGTCGCTATCACTTCTTCCGCGTTCAGCATGACCAAGCGCGTTATACTTAATCAATTGCATTCCTTGTTTGTTGTTCCAAATGACTCTTATCAGTTTGTATACAAATCCAACAGATGACCTCTGGATGCAGTTGCTTCAGTTCGGCATTTTATTTCAAACAACGTGAATAGTTCCGTGAAATCCGTTCAATGTATTTTCATCGACTACTCCGTCAATTTCGATTCGGTTCCCGGTTGCACTTCTTCAAAAGCTAGTCTTTTGACTGTCCCTCTTCTTCACTCTCGTGGTTGAAAGACTACTTTTCCAATAGAACTCAACACGCTGAATTTGGTACAAGTCTATCGAGCTCCTTAATAAACAACTCTGGACTTTTTCAGAGTGCTGCCCTTTTACCCTTATTTTTTCACTATATATATATATATATATATATATATATATATATATATATATATATATATATATATATATATATATATATATATATATATTAGCGACTTGACCACTGCACCACCTGCACGACTTTCTAAATTATGCTGATGACGTGGTGCTCTGTCAGTCCATCTTCAATCAACCAGACCTTACCTCTTTCTGAGAACTTATGCAGTACTCGGTATTTTTTTAAATCTCATTCTGAACTACATCTCAACGCTCCAAAATGTGTTAAGTGTATCTTATCCCTTTCTCACTCATCTTATACCAATGGGCACTCCGTTACCAACGCTGTCCACTTTTCCAGAGATGATTCTGTCAAATACTTATGTGCTACAGTCGCCACCAATTTTTAGTAGTCTTTCCATGTACTCGACTGCGTTAAAATATTACATGGATTGTCTCTTCAAATTCGTAGGCTAAGACGGTTTAGTGCCATACAAGCTGTTTTTTTTCTTTTGTCTATCAATATATTCCCCCACTCTTATCCTACTACTCCTCCGTAATCCCTTCAGATCTGTATAAGAAAACCTTTATCACATTGCGCGGTGGTTTTCCTATTATCAGGCGTGCCACCGTTACTCCTATAGACTTTCTTATCTCCCCAGAATGCGATTCACACAAAACAGCCCGTTAGAAATTCGCCGTGGAGATTCCTGTGAAACCCACGTATCCCTGGTACCTTGATTTATCTGTACGCCGTTCACATCCTTCTACAGTATCCGCATTTAGACTCCTCCCCACCCGTGCAAATATCAATCGCAACTCTACTGTGCCTTATAAAGCATGTGTTCTGGTTGATAGGCTGTAAGTCACTGGGGAACTGCTCATGAACCTCTGTGGCTGAATCAGTTTCTTCATGTGAATTATGTTTTTGTTCAAATAAACGACACTAAGCAGTTCCCCTTCCTTTACGCTGAAATATGAGTTTGCCACCTTACCAAAGTCCTCGATGCGGCACAATACAAGAACACATCCCAGAGTATCGAAAATGAATCATTAGTGAACGAGGTCGTCGAGTTTGCGAACCAGTGGAACAGCATTTCGCAACCTCTCAGACATGTTTTCCGGGAAAAAGCGGTCTTCCTGTATTGTGTTCAAAATCCGTGTGCATCTGTGGCATATTAGTGGGTTGACGCATCGGTATGCTAAATTTTTTACCGTTAGTGTTATCATTCAAAGTAATCGCAGAAAAACAGGGTGGGTTCAGTAACACTTCGTGTGCCAAATACGTGACCGTTGAGAGTCCGACTTTGCTTTTTCCCTTCCCGACTCGATGGCTGTGAAAGACTCCGATTCAAAAGAGTATGACTTAAGCACTACCATATTTTAGATTTTATGTTTCACTTTTGAATTGCAAATAAGATTCCTCAGGGTGATGGTACTGATTTCCCAGGAATTGAAGTGCTACTGTTATCCCCGGTGTTTTTGGCATGCAACTCTTGATCTGTTTCTATTTTTTTCAGTTCCGTGCACTGTTGTTCCCTCTGGATGCCTCCAGATGCCTCTATATGGTCTAGGGTAGGTATCTCAGGCTCCGAGGTGAATACTTGCCCTGTAAGTCTCTTGAATAGATCCCAAATGACAGGGTGTCTCCAACAGCCTCTTCCGAGAAAGTCCTCCACACTGCCTTCTCGTGGCAGAGGTGTTTTCTCTAAAATGTCAGGAAGGAGGCAGACTCCCGGCGCTCTCCATTGGGTTGGCTGGCAGTCAGTTTAAAGGATATGGCTAAACCCTGACTCTAAACAAGCTATGGGTGGCGTATGAGGAATACAACACAATGTTCATCGGCATCTGTGGCGGAGGGATTCACTGGGCACCCAGGATATCTAGCCTCATCCGAGGAGAGTATGAACTGAGAAATCACTCACCAAATCCCAGAAGTTTTCAGAAGAGGCGAAAGAACCACACAGTCAGCCACCGGCTCATCTGAACCAACGCTGCTGCCTTGCGGGACGCGCTTGGTTGTGCAAATACTAGAGGTGCATCGTCGAATAAGAAGACCTGCTCTGAACCGGGCGGCCGATTAGTACAACAGTCTACAACACAAAACAACATTGTACAAAACGACCAATACGCCCTGTGAGGACCTACTTGCGCTGAAATTCTCTCATCATGCACGGACGTTGGTTATTCGCATCATACACCTCACCCCCATCACACATTTTCACATTCTTCGGGAACTACCGTCGACTGGAATTACGGTAGTATCTTTGAGGGAAGTTTTGTCCTTCTTCTCTGGCATCCTACTTCGTCTGGTATCCAAGTCACACCGAATCCACTTTCGCCCTCAGCATCCTATGCAACGAGCCACGTTTACCGCGCGGACGCTGGTGCGTATAGGGCAACAGGCATGTTTAGCTCGTACGCTGGAGACCCTTGTCATAGACTTGCGTTGCATCCAAGAGACTCGCATTCAAGACCCCACCTCTGTCGTTTGATCGATTCATCCACATAATCCCCCTGTAAAGTTTCACTTATATCCGCATAGGGACCCTGAGGTTAAGGCTTCTGACCTTGCTGGTGTAGTAAAAGGGCTGAGGTTGTCCTACGTGACGATCAAGGTCGACAGTCGATTGCGTGCAGTGAGACTTAGAGGTTCGTTTGAATTAAGCAAACGTAATCCCGTTGGACGCAATTTGTTTGCCGTTTCAGCATACACAACTGCTAATTATGGCCCAGATGCAATCAAACATAACTTTTACTAAAATTTACACGACCTTTTAAGTAAAGCGATCCACTTTGATATAGTGATTTTTGCAGGGGATGTGAACATCAGGGTCGATCGGCTTTCGCCGGGTGAGGCGCATTTAGGTGACCATTTTGGGCTAAATTATTGTCTTTGTTTGGTTGACTCTCCTTTGGACTCCATGTTACACGCACAAACCTCAGGTCATCCGACCAACTTGCACTCGGAAGCACCAGACTCGAGTTTCGCTCTTATTAGAGCTCATCAGTGGTGCATATCCTCTGCCACACTCGGGGTTTCGACCCGGGCCCTTTTATCTCGAAGGCGTGTGTGTTACCACTGCGCCACCCCGCTCCCGTTCGAGCTGATCCGAATCACCAAGTTAAGCTTGTTCAGATATCGTCCTCTATGATAGCCAGAAATGCCCGACAGCTTCAAATGCGGACACAGGTGTGGCGGAGTCACCGATAGAAAAAAGCGCGAGACTATGGGACCTTCAAAATTGAAATTTTTTTGGGCTCACCAGGTATTTTATCATTATGCACGCCCATTCCGTTGGGATTATTGTTTAAATCAATCTCATCGTGTAGCTTTAATGTTTACCTACTCCCCGGAGTTGTAAAATGTCGTGCGATCATGGAGTTGTCGAAACATTTTCCCGACAAGCGTTTGACAGACATCAAAAACCGAGGTGAAAACAATACAGCAATGCTAAAAAGCATCGTGCCGACTGGCAGGTAGCTTTATACGATTCACGCCACAAAGGTTATCAATCCCCATCGTCCTCTCACCCAACGCGTGCTCTTTGTTGGAAAGAATTAGTTACTTTTCAAATTTTGTAAAACGGTTCAAATCTTCCGCGTTAGGAGTCGTAATGCCGCAAAGAGATGTGGCTTCATCCTGATATCGAGGACTTACTAATCGAACTCGAATGATACAACGTTCACCGGATTGACCGTAACTGTCCCTGTCGGAATCGCGGAGGCGGCCTAGTTGCGACCGTCGAGATTTCCTGGTACAAGTCTTCAAAAACGTTAGCTGCGCACAGACTACTTGCTCATCGGTTGAATGCACACCACGATTCCTCAACAAACATCAATCGATCAACACTACGAAAGTCTATATCTCACCATCTTGCTCATCTAGTGGCATTTCCGAATTCGCTGGTACATTCAAATCGGAAATAATAGAGCATATTGAAGTTTCATTCGTTATCTTCGCTGGAGATTTTATTCAATGGGATGTCACTTTTCTAAACTGTTTGGCGCTAAACAAAATGGCAGATTTGTCCACCTGAGTAAACGTGCAGCTTGATTCCTTCTTCGTCAACGACTCCAAGGTTACCTCCGTCCAGAAGAGAGCCCCTTCATCCAGCTCTGATCACTGTATCACTAAGGCTTACTCCAAGATTAAGTCCAAGTCACGCCGTTATCCATGCCCGTTCTTTTGACAGCAGGATTTTCCATGTGCAATGCAACCCAGAAAACGTCATGCAATTCAATGTTACTGACTTGTCTCATGCGGGGAACACGGTCAGCTAGGCAACATACAAGAAAATACAAAAACGAATCACTAAGGGTTCACTGACTGTGGTGCTTCTGATTGCAACTACTCGGCAGTAACATTACTAGGGAATCAAAACAACCACCAGTGTGATAAAGCACGGAGCAAGATACAAATAATAGTATCAGTTCGATGAGTAAGTTGATTCAATACAGGAAATTCACTTGTTATCGTGCACAGTCATATCTTCCTGCCTACATTAACTGGCTGGATGAGTCTCGTGGACCTAAGTAGAAGTCCGGCACGACCTAAATGGCCGAGTGTACTGAATCGGCTTTGCCACCTTCCTTCCATGTTACGGACCGATCGTTTGATGGCGTTTATCCTATCAAGTTTATTAGTCTCTGATAAGAGGTTTCGTATTAATTAGTAAAATCAACCAGAAATCCGACTGCGAGTTAAATGTTTATGGTGTTTGGTCTCGTGATTGCAACAATTCCATTCAAAGGCTTTACCAAAGCTGTCCAATAGGGATGGATGGGAATCACCTCAGTTTGTCCTGGTAGAATATGTAGTTACGGCAATTAATGTGTGCATGATCACCTGCGTGCATAGTGCAACTTTGGGCATAGTTCGTGCTACCATAGTTCAGTAGTTCTCCGGTCGCTGTGGTAATGCAGCAAAACAGGTGACTTCTGCGAATCTTAGGCAAGTCGGCATATTTTATTTGGCTTTATTGCCCCCTCATCATTTTCACCGGTCTTGTGAAATACTGTGTCACTTTCCAATGGTTTAATAAAGTTATATTACCATCCAGTGGTATCCCCCTCAGTAAACTAATCAGTTTCCGAATAAAGGAGTACTTTGCTTCGTTCGACAAACCTCGAAGTGATATCGCGATTTGATTTAACTTGACAGAATTGAATGAATGCTAATCTGCTCGTATCAGAAACAAGCAGTTCTAGTGAACCGCGTATTCACATGGATTTTTGAATGATAACTTCAATTCGTTTCTTTATTTCGATCATATCGGTAACACTACGGTATGTAGAAATACATCAAATACGTTTGGCGATAAGGACAGTGATCAGGAGTTAGAAGACATTACTTAACAAGCTACTGTCCACACCCATTCATCTCAGTATATACGCGGTAAAGATTAGTATTCCTGCCTACACACCACTAAACCAACCAGAGACACAGCTGCTGCAACAGTGAAATGACTGGGAAGTGTGACAGCAGACCAGATGCGAGACAATTGGTTCACAGTTTGTTACCAGTTTTGATCATTCACGGTATTACAATGCTAATCGAAATAACTAGCTAGTTCGTTCGTGACTGGTGCACTGACTTGTTCTTCATAACCCCCTCCCTCGGATAGGTGTTCGAAACAGGGCCAAATTACTTTGTATTTGCTATGACATACACCCGTTCATCAGCCTCTAGTCGTAACTGCCCTAATTATTTGAAAATTTTACAGGGTACCGACATCCACAGCTAGATACGATCTAACGGTATGATCAGTAGGAATGAAAATCACTGAAATCTAGAACTCTCCCGCCGGGACTATCTTTTCCTCATGTCAATCCGCCCCGGTACTTGTGGGAACTGATGAATCCCCCACAGACGACCATTGGTTTGCGTTTCTCAACCTTCAGTCACGGATTTTATCAAGTGTTAATTACAATCAACGATGGTTATAGTGGTGTTCGAACATAGTACGACCTGGAAGCACAAATTTTAGTTACGTTTATCCCGGCATAATACCATGCACTCATTTCGCTTCTCCAAAGGAGGCGGTATGTCTTTCTCTGAATGTCACTCCGAAAACAGTAACGGTAGATATTTCTAGATCCCTCCAATATTAGTGAGTCGCACACCACAAACATTTCTCCTGTATTCACCGTTCATCAAACGACTTCGTCCAAATCAGTGATGCAGTCGCGTAATTCAATGTTAGGCAACTGCACCCATTCACGCTTAGACGTCATTGTTTTTCTGGTCGTACACATTCGCACTGTACAGTGCATTAAAGTCCTCCAATGACTGGTTTCATCAGACTAGTCCTGAGATGATATCACCTCTGTGTGTTGTAGTTAGCGCACACACATAGATGCACCCCAAAACACACAACCCTATTACGCTCGCCCCAAGCAATACTTTCTATCGTCGATCCGTATCGGCAGTTTTCAAAAATAATAAACCATCCATAGACCCGTTATTTAGTTTTTTCAACTGTGGGCCCCGGAGCTCCTTGTGTGATGGTGACAACGAACCACGGTTATCGTAGTGCTCTAAGTCACCTTTTCACTTTACTGGTCCAGTCCTAGTTTTTCGTCCGTCAGTGCACATGTTGTGCCTTAGAGAAGCGAACGAACAATCGACTGGTTTATCTGTCATACCAGCCGTCCCGTAGCAACTTCTTGGATAGTGTGCACAAAAAGTTTGGCAACACTTTTTTAGGCACATTTCAATCCGGAAACAGTTGTGTGGTCGACTTTCTCAACTTACTACCTAAATGCCCGTCAGCAGGCAAAATGGAACAAAATATCAAAACTGGAGATGAAATCAAGCGCATGCTCGCACACCACTCGCCTGTAAAACTGGCCGTGAAAGTTGAAAGCTAGCGAAGCGAATTGGCGGACTCAAACCATACGTTGCCAAGACTTTTGCTTTACGCTGACACTAAACGAAAACAGAATAAGGAGACGCCTATAAGTGTTTTTATTCTTGGAAGTATATGTAGAGCTAACCACGGGCAAATATGACAGTCGGTGGTTCGAACGAGTTGCCACCATGAGTGCCAACTGAATTTGCTCTCACTTCATCTTGACCGTTAACAAGTTTGCTGGGTCCGCTTTGAATGGACAAATATCAGTATCCTGCACAGTGTTGTTTACTGAAGACGCTGCAAAATTGCAATTCGCATGGTGCACATTTAATGCCTTGAAGATATCGCAATGAATCATTTTGCATTCAAATTCCTCTAGTATGAGAACTCATAGCTTCGGTCCCATTGAACAAGGCCACTCAAGTACCCAATAGATACTGTTGTCTTTGGCCGAATGAAGTTCAGTTTTTACTCCATAGATAATGTGGTCCTGTCAGCATTTGTTTTCGATATCATAGCGATGACTTCAACTGTGTCACGGAAAAAAGTGATAAAAATTTAGGCTGGAGGCGTTAACCCACCATAAACGGGAAAGGTTATATGACCACCGATATGGCACTCATTAACGGGCTATATCGTTTTCACGCGACCGTTGTTAAAGACTATGCCTACAAGTGATCGGTTCTCAATTGTTACACTCATACTTTACTGTTGCAGTGGTTATTCAACACCACCAGTTCGCCAGACTATGTTCCAAGAATAGAGACTAGGAAGAGCTTTTATTATTTTTTGACGCTGTTTTATCCATTTTCAGTATTGTACGGACATCGTTGGATTTTCCCCACACATTTGCGGAAACATGCAACTATACGACTATTTATCCCATTCTCGTGTGTCTGTTTTCCACTCTATTCTTCTTATCTCGATTCTGAAAAGCAGTCTGACCACCGGTATCGCATACTATCGAACTATAATATTCTTCGCAACTCTGTGCTAACGGTCATATACGGTTGAGCACTCGGCGGAACACTTTGAATCACAGTGTAGCTGGCCTCCAGCGTCAGACTCTCCCACGGCTATTCGAGCACGCGTCCCGTAGTCTGTTTCGACAGATCCATCTTCTGAGGCGGAGATCCACAAGGAAACCCAAGCTTCAGGACGTCACAAAGCGCCATAATCCGATGGCCTCTCCTCAGCCCTATCCAAATATGGTATAATGGAGCTTGTTAGAGGATTTCAAATTTCGTTCTTTAAGGTCTGACACTCCGAAAAAGTTTCCTTGTTTTGGGGGGAACCGATGACTATCCCTATCTTCAAGAAGGGCTCGCACAGTGACTGCTCCAGCCATAGGCAACAAGCCTACTACCCATGGCGTCTAAGCTGCTAGCGTGTCATTCTTCGCGGATTGCACAACAAGCGTGATGAGCGTGCTCGCGAAGAACAGGCTGGGTTTCGGACCGGTCGTGGATTCACCGATCAAATCTCCACCTCCGAAAGCTGTTAGAGTTGGTTGTTTTTAGACATTCGTGTGCCCTTCGACTCTGTCGATAGGTCTGCACTATGGCACTGTTTTTTAAGGAATGGTGTACCTGAGAAGTATATCTCGGTCCTCAAAGAGTTGTATCGTCATACCTCACGTCGGGTTAGGACCTACAGCCAGCTTTCGCCATCCTTTGCCATATCCAAACGGTGGAGTTAAACTCCTGTAGGGAACAGAGGTTTTGACTTAGAGTAAGCCGATGATGTCGCCTTGCTCTGAGACATTGCACAGGCAATTCAGCACGCATCGGACGGCTTGGGGACCGTCTCGATAAGGTATGTGCTTTGCGCCTTCAAAATGCAAGGTACTTCTTCAAGACTGGCAGGGGCCTGTGCCTGCACTCACCATTAGTAGTAATCAGTTAAAGATAGTTCACAGCTTTAAGTACCTCGGCAGCTTGATTACAGCCGGCGGTAGTGTTGGGGAGGAGATCACATCACGAACTACGAGAGTCAAAGCAGCTCTCGCGAATCTGCGTCATTTGTGGTACCGCCATGATATCCAACTTTTCCTCAAGGAAAGAACGAACAGTGCCAGTTTGTATTGTTCTTCTTTACAGTTGTGAGACCTGGGGCCCTGTTACTTTGGGGATGCTCGGCCTCTTTCTGCATTTGACCACCGATGTCTCCGAAGTATTGTTCGAGTTTGGTGGACATATTGGGTGAGCAATGACGAGGTAAGTCGTCGTGTTCGGTACTGATGGTCACTCTCTGACCGAGGTAATCACTCCACACCACCTTTGATGGCTTGGTTACCTTTTGCGTATGCCTGCCCATCGATTACCCCTCGTGCTGGAATAAACGATGCAGTGATCAGGCAATGGCTTGGTGTAGAGGTGCGAAGAAGCTAACCTTGGCCTTGACTTCGGTTGATGCTTCCCGCCTTCTCAGTTAAGGCCCAAGAAGTGAGGGCTGTCGTTGGAAAGGGACGCTGAGAGATATGGCTTAGAACCGAATCCGGTGGCGCAAATGCAGTATGACCTGTCTGTTGATCTCCCGCGCGCCATAAACAATTCACAAACAGACGAAAAGACATTTAAAAAACGTGTTTTGTGAAAACATTAAAAAGTTTGGTTTTATCTCTTTCTATTTAAACGTCGACTCCAAATGCTCCTAACTTTGAAACTCTTTACCATTGTTTATGGTTTTTTCATCATGTTTGTCCTCAAGCCGGTAATATATATATATATATATATATATATATATATATATATATATATATATATATATATACATACAAACTTGGATACTTTTTCGACGATTCCCTTCTGGTGCTTTCGGCCCCATTGTGCCACTAGACTTCTCAAAGCCATTTGGGTGACTGACCTGAAAATCATATAGTAGACCCCAGTGTTTGCTTTCGGTAAACCGAATTTCCCGACCTGCCACTTATTTTTCTTCTAACGGATAGGTCCCGAAATGGTATTCTGCAATGTGAAACTTGATACGCTGTAAGATGTCCGCTGTCGCATGTCCATCTTAGTTTCCTTGAGTATATTACTCACGAATGCGTCACCTACATATCTGATACAAAGTTTTGGTCTTACCTTTGCTAAGGCGGGGATTGTGCAAGAAGTCAGGGTATCAGCGATTCAACCGAAATGGAAGCATGTGCACAGGCAAAAATTCATCACTTCGCGGGCTGAGTTTCTAACGATTTATCCGGTTGGTTCTATGATCAGCCCTTTCAATTTGTTCTTGACTAGTTCCGATTCGACTGAAGTGAAAGGTGCCCTGCATTTTGATGGCTTTCAGTCTGTTCAGAAACTGCCAGTATATCGGGGTTCCGGTTGATGAGACACTTGATCTGAAAAGGATGTTTTCTTTGTGAACATTCGGTACTCCGTAGAACGGTGCAATGTTTGTTACTTCCAACCCTCGTTCTCCAAATTCCCTTTTTTGTTATTTGTTGTCTATCAATTTCAGAGTGGCGTCGATTTTATTTCACAGTTTAGGTCCTTGTCCAATATATGACGGGGGGTAGTGGTCAACGTGGTCCATTATGACTGTCACTCTGTTTTTATTAAACGCTCGGATGATTATGTTTCAGTCGTCTTTGGGTGTTTACACTACTCCGTGTTCCGCTCGAGAGAGCTCCGAATGACCATCTTCGAAACATGGTCGACAACACTTGGGGTGAGAAGGTAAAGCGGAGGAGACAGTAAGATTCACTGAACCAGACAACTCAATAGTCCGCTTTCGCACTTATACTCCTTGCAAGACCAATTGTTATGCTTTGTGTACCTTTTAGATCCTTTCTGGGTACGTGCTTTTTTTGTAGACCTAAATGTTCCGCTCGACGTCCCGACCTAAACCTCTTGATCTAAGACACCTTTTCCCAAGCAGGGAATCCACCCCGTGCACCGTTTGTTCTCCAACAGGTGTTGGTTTAACGGTAACAGCTACTCTAGAGATAATTGCTTCTCCCTATTCTGCCTATGACTCTAGGTTGGTTGGCGCGATCATCCCCCATAAGCCCTTTGTTCCGTTGGCACGGCACCTTCCAGTACACAACTTGCATTTTACCTCATTAGGGAACCCGAGAGACTTGAATTAATGCCCTAGATCAGTTATATAATAATTCATTTTAGCATTACTCGGATTAAGGTTGAGGATGACAGCTTCGTGTTTCGTTATAGTCGCTTCCAAACGGAATCCACTGATGTGCGTCTAGGTGCACAGATTCAGCAGAAATCCAAGGTTTTACGGCACGGTGAGTCAGGCCACAACTCACCAGGTCAGTGAAATGCAAAGCATCCTTGATAAGCGTCTGTCGCTAGTTGGTATTATCAGGTGGGGCTACAGCTAGTTTCTCGGTTACTGCGTTTTGGAAGACGGACCGTAATATTCACATCCCTTGCCAAAGTCACGATGCCAGCCCGGATCGTTTCACTGCAGAAGTCGTGCAAGTTTTAGTGGCACTTATCTTTGATTGTCTGGGAAGCAATCAGCGGGTTTATACACCAGATCTATCGGAACTTGCGCTGTTAATTTACGGATAGTGGTATATTTTAGATAAAGAAACTAACGGAGGACGACACTATCCTGCTTTGTCATAAAAGGCTTCCATGGAAAAATTAGAAGTTGACCGGTCGCAAACGTTGTATCGGTAAGTTGAGACACTCATCTAGAGCTGAGGACTCCACGATTTCTCTGTAAGTAAAATGACATTGATCGCTCCCCACCTAGTTACGCATTTAGATGACGGCTTTTCAGAAGTTGAACGTGTAAGGTAAAGAATGACACTGTAAAAAAGGTTCTCTTTTATCACAAAGTATTCTTTAAACAGGTATGTCATAAGATTATAGATGAATCCTCAAGTGTTTTGAAGAGAAAAACAGAGTTCAAAATATTGTGACGTACGTTTTGTGGAAGTTCGAATACTTTAAAACACGTGTCCAATAACAAAAGGAATGACAGACCTAAGAACCAACAGCACAAGAAAGTGAAGATCTTAAGGGCGGTAATCAACTTCGGCCTGGCACTCCATTTTTCTAATACTCGTATCGATCCAAGCCGGTGTGATCAATTCATACGGCTAGATCAAAGATAAGAGGGGAAGAGCAGGGAATGTCGTGATACAGTTCTGGCAATTACAAGAAATTGAGAGATTGCAAATTGTTACCGGTGCACGAGCGAAGCACTTTGGCAGATAACCTTAATTTTCCTAAGAGACGTTAGTGTCAGGGTTCTTATCCTGTACTCCAATATTAGCTGCGGATGAGCTTCGGGGAATTCTCTGCGTAGTCACTAAGGCATTCATGTTTTTCAAAATCAGAAGAGAGAATAGCAATATTCCATGGTAAACAAAAGGTTTTATCTGTATACGAAATTCCCAGGGTTCCAATAGGACCAATAAGACCCAGAACTCGTCGGTGATGGGGTACGTGTAATCGTGAAAACTGTCCACTGTGAGCGGTACATTTGAAGAGTAGCTTACCTGTTCCGGATTCAGTTGCACAGGACAATTTCTGATACCGAGACATGGAAAACAAATGACGTGTGTCACACTCGAATCCAACAGATCCGACCAATCCCCGTCATAGGTGCAGCACAATTCCACAGATCGGACGCACAAACGCACATGCCCGAGATTTACAAAACAACAATTAAGGAGACGGCACGGAGAGCGAGCGAATGGGAACGAAGCAAAATTACGGTAGATGGGAGCGGGGAAAAACAATGTCGGTCAATAGTTCAACCTTACTGTCCATTATACATTACTCACACCTGACACGATTTTCAATATGGTATTTTGATGGCAGAAAATATCGCGTTCTTAGGGCCGGTGCCAATTCTAAATGAGGATGAAAGTAACAGGTTTACGGTAGCTGAACTGCTTTCCAAGATGGTTTCCCCATAAGGAATAGTTCCGAAAATAACTCACGTCACAAAGCCGCGGTGAATGATAGTAACTGACTACGTAGTATCAGGGACCGGTAGCGATCAAACGGCAATTAGGGTGGACTTCGGACCCTTCTCTCAAGCGTTCGAATGCTGTCATCGCCGCCACCGGCTCTACTCAATCTGGCTGGGATCCCTCCCTGGAATATCGCACCGTTACTACATAATACAAAGAAGTACAGAAAAGAATGGGCGTATTTTTCATTGCTACGGACCGTCACACCAAAAATTTGATTACTATTCCTGTGAGATGGAATTCTCTGTCTGGGGCCGGGGTCGACCGCTCATACTATTCAGCATTCGTATAAGGTCAACCGTAGGGTGAGTGACAAGCGTGGTAGCCACGGAGTTTCGGGTCTAGCATGCCACTCTCACGTCTTTGAACTGCAAAACCCCTTCAATGTTGGTGACTATCATTAGAGATGAACGGAAAATTCATATAGAATGACTGATCATTTTGTAACAACTTGAGCCGGCACAAATAGACTATGCGTGATTAATCGTCGATATATAGTGTCATAAACTATCTTCTTTGGATTAGATGGGATGAAACAGAGAAGATTCGTACAGCTAGCAGCTAAGCAAGTCTGCAACAGCAAACTTAAGATCAAGAATTATGTCCAGGAAAAGGATATGCAATGATTAATCTTTTTAAACGGGCTATCTCATCTGTCAGCCGATCCGCGGAGTTGTCTGCACAGGATGATGTTGATCCGCTTTCGGATTGTGAAGTGTGCGCGTAAAACCGCTTTCCGGAAAAAATATCAATCAGGTGACGAGACTGCTGCCCTGTGGGTCCTGATTAAGGGACAGAAGAGTCAACAGTTGGATCAGACAACGAATAAACGGTTTTGTCAAAAAGTGCACGGAAAATGAATATATATATATATATATATATATATATATATATATATATATATATATATATATATATATATATTCAACGATAATACTGTTTGTTAACAAGGCACTGAAGGAATAACTTGCCAGGGAAAAACAACCGAACGTAGAATTTAGAACCAACATACTTAGTTTCGTAGCTGGTTCGTTCGAGTGACCTGTGGCCGGTCGTTTCAACGTCTCCTTGTCTGGAACCAAACACAGGTGAGGAGTATTTATGGCAGTGGTTCTTCAAATTATGGATTTTTTCACTGAAATTGTTGCCATCAAATTGCACAGAGGAACAAAAGAGCTAAGTAACTCAAGCGCTGCCCAGTAATAATGTGTTCGCGGGAACACAATCAACAAAATCGATGAACAGAAGAATGAGAATGCCGACAGAAGTTCTTGAACAAGGCTGCAACCGATTTCCTATGCAAGACATCTGTTTCGTTCTTTAAAATCATTCATGGAAATCATTGCTTTGGAAACCAATTCTGACAAGACTACGCTCCTTTTTACTTAATCGATTGTCATTCGATTCCTCCGTTATTTCTCTCACCTCAATGTTGGTTTCTTCGCGTTTCAGGAATCGGCTTACACGCTTTCATGGAGTAAATATTTTATTTCAAGTGCTGTTTCTCCACTTTATTCAGATTTCTTACACAACAGCGGGTCAAAATAGACTGCATTCACAACTGAGGTGGGGCACCTTTTTTGTTATGTGCAGATCAGGTAAGCCACAGAATCATGAGCCATCTTCTCGACCCAACAAAATTTTGAACTGAAAACCTCCCCCTCCCCAACTTTCTGCAGTTGCTTCTGTTTTTCATTTCTGTCATCACTATAACAGATTCCTTCTGTCCAATCTTAGCGATACTACACAAACACCCATGTTCGAAAACTTCAAGGGGACGGACATCTTTCGCACACAGACCCCAAGTCTCGCACCCATATATCAGAATTGGGCGCACCGCGACACAGTTCACGCGATTTTTCAACTTCAACGAAACATCGGGTCGACGCCAAAAGTGCTTCAGTCCAGCGTATACCGTTTTGGCCTTGGATACTCGCGTGTTCGCTTCTACTACAGTGCTCCCATCGGTCGTCACGCTGTTGCCGAGGTAAATGAAGCGGTCGGCAATTGCCATCATCTTCCCATCGAGCATCAAGTTCGGAACCGCTGACGTCGAGTCTCGCAACATCACTTTACACTTTGACGGTGCAAAGTGCATACCGAATGGAGCTACAGCTCTTACGAGTCTATCTAGTGCATGTTCCGTACATTCGAACAAGCAGACAACGTCGTCCGCATAATCTGGGTCACATAGCTTTCCCCTGCTTCCTAGTTTAACCCCCAAATCTTGAAGATTTTGCAAGGCATTCTCCATTATCTCGTCCATGACGAAGTTGAACAGGAATAGAGAAATGGAATATCTTTGTGAACACCGCAGGTCGTTTCGAATGCACCGGATAGTACGTCGTAAACCCTTACGCGGCCACGAGTATAAAAGTACAATGACCTCAGTAGATTTACGAATTTGAGGGCGCGCCCCACGATTGGCTGCGCTACATTTTGTTGTGAACCTGACCAATGTCACTATGGAATTATTCTCAACATCAACTCGTCACCCAGAATTCGCTACTCTGAAGAACCATTCACTCCGACTAGAGACAAAGTATGTTCTGCTTTACTATCCACTACTCGTTTTCATGAAAGCTGGAAAAGAACAAGTTGGACTAGGAAACGCGAGCGAGCCGGTTGACAGACTGTTCTTAGTCGCACAACGCCGGGAAAAATGACAGTTCCCGCACTGGTCAGTACTAAGATTCGGTCCGTGTTTGGGAAGATGTCTTTCCTAGCCAACGTCCTGAACTCTTGAATTAACACGAACACCTGTGTGACCAGTATCCAAGAGTCCTGGTTAAGTGAAAGTATTGATGACGAACTCGTTCTCCTTGAGAACTTCGAGTCGTTTCGTCAAGACAGAAAACAGTGCAAGAAGATAGGTGATGATGTGATTACTTATATCAATTCCGAGTGGTCTGGCAAGTCTGAAGCTATTTTTACTTTCGCTTGCAATGGCGTTGACTGCGTGGTTGTTAAATGTCACCCTAAATTCTCGCCTTTTCGAAGCACTATGATCAGTAACTTGTATACAGCTCTTTTCTGCTCACAAAGGAACATCGACCAGTTCTTTGACGCTTTCATACCTGTCCTGGTTTCACTACTGTCTGACTGTTTATGCTTTGTTGTTGGTGATTTTAATCATGCACCTACGTATTCCTTACTTGCCTCTGGTTTAATTGACAACCGTCTTATCCCAACTAGACGGAACGCTTTTTTAGACAGAATCATCACAAACCATCCAGATCTTTTTCACTTACAACTAAAAGCTCCAGTTACAAAAAGAGTGATCACGATCTCATTATCATCAGACAAAAAATTTACTCGCGTTCAGCGTATTGTTCACCCGTCAGGACAAAACACCTAAAGATAATCTCTAGAAATCGGTCATCCACCAACATTACCTTTCTTCAAAGATCCCTTTCCACAATTACTTCGTGATTTTCCTTCGGTTGTTCTCTTTACCCGCTAGACCTATTTGCGAGGACACTGAGAGAGGTATTTGATGTAATGTCCCATGGAGACTGCATTTTTTAACAACAGCAGAATAGCTTCTTCATTGCTGAAATCTCTGAGAAGGCAAAAGAACGTGCCTATAAACTACATGACCAGGCTTCAGTGGAAAGACACTCCATCCTAATCAAACAAGAGGTTCGACGGCTGAACAAGGTATTTACCCACCAGTTCTTTTGTACCACTAAAAGCAAACTTCTCTGGCAAGGAATCCGGCTTCTATGTGGACAACGGGCCCGATCGAAAAAACTACGACATAGATGTCGACAGCCTGAAAACCGCGTTTATTCATCCTTCGTCGGATACTCTGCCATCTTTTTTCTTTCTGTTCCTTTAGATATAGAGCCATTTTCCTCAGAAGTCTTCAAGCTTCTTCGAACCTCAAAAACAGCTTCTGCTGTGGGTCCAGACGAATCACCTCCCACAGTTCTCAAATTTGGAGCACGTCAGCTATCCGGAATCCTGACTTCCCTTATCAATAAAACTGTTGTGTTGGCGCCATTCCTGCCTCCGGGAACCTATGACTGTAGTGCTTATTTCCAAACACTCCAAGTACAACATTTTGTCGAAACGCTTTCGTCCCATCGCCACCGCTTCTTCTGCGCTCAAATTGACCAAGCGTGCTTTCCCTAGTCAATTGCGTTCCTCTCTTGCTGTTCCAAATGACCCCCATCAATTTGCGTACAAACCCACCAGATGCACTTTGGATGCAGTTGCTTCAGTTTGCCATTTCATTCCAAACAACTTAAATTGTTCCATTAATTCCGTCCGATGTATTTTTCTCGACTATTCTTCTGCATTCAATTCGATTCGGTTCCCCGTTCTTCTTCTTCTTCAAAAGTTAGAGTTCTTTGACTGTCCCACTTCTTTACTCCCGTGGTTGAAAGACTACTTTTCCAACAGAACTCAACGTACTAGAGTTGGTACAAGTTTACCGACTCCTTTGATTAACAACTCAGGTGTTCTTTCCTCCTTTCTCTTCACCACATATATTAGCGACTTGACCGCTGTACCACCTGCACAACTTTTTAAATACGCTGATGACGTCGTGCTCTGCCTACTTATCTCCACCCAAAACGCACTAAGTTTGCCAACATGTGCATTAAAATCCCCTGCTAGCACTACAACATCAAAACCTTCGCTCCTGCGAACGAGAGTGGCGAGTTCATCGTAGAAGTCATTCTTATATGTCAGAGCTCCAGTCTGTTGGGGTGTATGCTGAAATCACGAACAAACTGCGCCTAACACAGCTATCCGTTCGAAAGCCAATGGACCCCTGGAGTCTTACAGCACATAAACGACTATTAACCGATATCCAGTCTAACAACCAACAAGCATCTTAGTAGTAAGCTGCGAATTTCGACCACAAAAAGTGATCCTGGTATTACACATTTGGAAACCAAAAGATTTCATCACTAGATGGTAGAAAATGCTGAGGAAATGGTAGCTAACCACGAACAATAACGATGTCTCTGTCACTTTCTGTCAGTCTCAACCGTTTTAAAATGAGGATGTACACGCAAGACCCGATGGCACACTGTGTGGTGGACAGCGTGGCATTTCCCTTCTCCATTTATAGGTTCACACCTCTCTCATCTGAAAAACCTCATCTTTCGTTTGTTTCAGAAAGGAGTGACACAGTGCTTGTTGAAATACGCTTAACTGGTTTACATTTCTCACGGATATGTTTGCGATGATACGGAACCGGTAATCACAGACATACCAGACAGCTCGAAACGAGACCAAACTTTTCAAGGAATGGAAATAAAACACCGTGCGCTCAGACATATCAGAAGCAACGCTGAAAAAACCAAAAATGACGAGTAAGCTTACCGGGTGACACACAGTTGGACGATTTTAAATCGTTCCCGTTCGGTCGACGGTAGTAGTATCTTGTCATTGATTCGGATAGTTAAGGACAGAGAAGCGGATGGTCTTGCCAAACAAAATCGTACAATCAAACAGATAAAAAGACCGAAGCAAGGGAAAACGGTTATAAAGAAATTTCAAGCAATCTCCTACTTCTAGATCTACAGTAGTCATTAAAGAAAGTTTAGCGTCCGTAATCTACAAGCTACTTGTCAATTGAACAAAGTACACAAGTGATTCCTCACTCCAATAACAGAGTGAAACAAATAGCGTATTTCTCACTCAAGGTTTTACAACTTGGCAAATTCAGTCAGAATGCGGACGAAAACGTTAATCACGATGCTGCGCTCAAGATGACAGCGAAGATTTCGCGTTGTTGATGACAGATACAAAGAACAGCGGGACATTTTGTTGAGGTAATGAACTTTCGTGTCAAACATATCAGGATATCTCGTTTCTCCTAAAGTCGACGGACTCGATAGGAACTGCGAATGACTTTTTATTGACGAGCAAAAAATCCATCGATGAACGGGTAGTTCACATCGTATGACAAACTGGATCGTGGGTTTTCCCATTGTTTTTACTTGCTATTATATAATATGGCCACAAGCATTTTAACCTAGTGGTTTTTATTCCTGTCTCTTAGATTATATTACAAGGGGAAATGTCCAATGGAAGTCAATGTATTGTCATATTTCTTGAATACTGTTTGATGGCAGTAGGGCATTGAAAATCTCGTACAGTTTTGTCCCTTCCCATCTTCAAAAAGGATACACGTAGACGGGAACTCGGGCTCGTTCGACCAGATGCTTACGCAAGAGACGTTCCACACTGTACCATGTGAACGCATGCGTTCCGTGTCCCAGACGAGGCAAATGTACGGAACCTGAGAAAGGAACGTTGACAAATGTGTTGGGTGATCAAAGAAAGACGATAAATCTTTGGAGAGTCAAATTCGGATTTTCGGGGTATATGGGTGACACAGATTTGAGTCCAAGGCATGACTAGCCTTTCGTGGACGTTGTTCAAGTCTGACCCAATAATACCAGTAAGAAGACGCCTCTGACTTCGAATCATCTCCATTGATTCGTACACATCAATACCCTTTTTGCGAATATTTGGTAGGTTCAGTGAGTCTCATAAATATGTTTGCAACGCTACTAGATTGTCTTTAGTGAACAATTGGCCCATTACGTTTAAGCCCCGAATAGTGACCAGTAAAATCTCTTGTTCAGACGCACTCTCCATTAGTTAGCTAGTCCGGTATCACCGGTTGTTGTTTAACTATTACAGCTTTAATCTGTGTGATGTCGAACTTATCGGCCAGCCGTCGACTAGTCCGTTGTTCGCGGTGGAGACGATGGAAATCTTGACCTAATCTCACGACGGGCGATACACGAGCATCAAAGTTGTGCTACCTGAGGATGTATGGTGTATGTGGGTGCTATCACGGACAGTTTACTAAGTGGATCGAAAATGATCTAGTCCGATGCGTCGTTGACTAATTATTTGATCGACCAAGAAAGGATACCATCTACTATTCAATTTACTACAAAATACTCTAGCATTCAGCTTCAACGCTTAGTTAGAATCAACAGAAGCACTACTGTACATCTGCTAATCTCTCTTCGTAGTGATCGAGTTCCTACCGGAGTTCGAAGAATATTGGGATGTGAGCTTCCAAATTAACCGAGACAGCTAACGATGGCTCACTCATTTCAGCTGAACACAAAATGAAGCACCCCTCATTTCTCATCCATCACTTGGAAATTAACAAATTATCATCCACGATTTAATGTGGTACCGTTTTGAATACCCTGTTGGCTAATAACTAATCCGATTTGACTGTAATGTTCTGACTCTTTTGGGCGGAAGAGTGGGGGAGAGAATCACGGAATCGGTAGTGGCCCAGGTGGAGACAAAGAAAGAACGGGAGCGACGTCCAGATCTGGATTACAAAGTTACTTGTTGATGAAATCGCGCAAAAAGCGTCTGCAAGCTTCAGTCGAGGAATTCCGGTCAAGCTTCGATTAGAATAGTTACCCTTTCCGTACGCTATAAATCTCTGAATAAGCGCGTACGGAAACAGCGATGGTTGAAATAATGAGTAACTCTGCATTTTGCATCTAAGAAGTCAAAATATGTGTCGTTCCACGACTCTCCGCATGCGAATGCCCGACTTATGAGACAAAATGACCCGGAGTGAAATGCGCCAACCTTGGGAAGAACAACTTCGTAATGCTCATTCTCTCTGGTGACTACTTTATTCTCCTGACCGTCAAAGTTTCTTGATAGTCAATTACTGAGTAGTAATCACGTGCTCTTGTTTTCTTTCAATCAGTTTCCAAGAAATCAGGGCGCTGTTGGCCTCTGTGCTTAGGGCGAACACAACACCATGGAGTCTGGAGTTGTCCTCGGGCCCACTATGACAGAGTTAATAAGCCGTACCCACTTCCGGAGCCTTGACACACCGAGTGTAGAAGCTGGATAGTCGTACTTCTGAAAGGCAGGCAACGTCTACATGTTCATCGATTAGTTCACGCATTATATATATATATATATATATATATATATATATATATATATATATATATATATATATATATATATATATATGTCTAGTAGCGTTCTCACATTACAACAGGCTGTTTTTACCGTGCAGAATTCTAACTCGCTGTCTTGTCTACTCAAATGCTGGGACACGAGGCGCGCCGCTTTCTGGGAAAGCCATAACATGATCAGAGGGTGCAATTTCACAATAGTCCATAGAAAGCCTTGAAGGTAGTGATACGAAGCAGTGTGCCCGGAACCGCTCGAGGCTTTTGTGATAGACGCTAGTCCAATTCGTCCTTTTTTATTCCAGGATGCACCTAGGGCCTTTGCACATTTAAGTGCAACCTGCAACGCAGCAGGGGTAACGGCCTTACTTGATGGCGAGCCGGTTGCGCTACGTCAGAATGCAGTCAACAAGTGTTGACTGTCTTTGCTCTTAGCTTATTCCAAGGCTTCCTTGAACAAGCATCAAAATGCGAACTTCTCGATTGAATGTCTGCATTTCCTTTTCTGTATCACCTCGCTGACAAGAGCCCAACTGTCGACCAGATACCATTACTTTTCTCACACCGGCTTGAAATCAACCATGGTGCCAACGTAACAAGAAAACAGAAGAGCATAACAGTCAATCTGTATACCACTGATGTCTCATGCTTTTTGCGTTGTGGGCTGTCTTACAACTTGGTCGCGCAGTTCAGAGCAGGGCTCTTTATTCGAGAATGCGCCTCTGCTCTTTGCATAGCCAAACGCGTTTTGCAACGTAACCGCGTTGGTCTAGATGAACCAGAGGCTAATTGTACTGTTCACTCGCCTATTCTGTAAACCTTGTCGGGTAAGCAGAACATGACCAGGTGCTATGGTATTCTTTAGCGGCGAGCCACACGCACTACGTCACAGTACCCTCAGCACATTTGTGGCGTTTTAGAGTGGAGAACGCTAGCCAAGCGGAAGTTCCAACACATCCCCGAGCATTGCCGCTGATCGTCCACGATCGCTTACTTGGTGAGTCCAACCTATTCACGGTTAACCACAGGAGCAACCGTTTCTCTGTTCACGACCTGGGAACGCGTCTGGTAGTATACAGCTCTGCTCTGTCCAGGTTGGACAAACGGGATCAGATATGGTACCGGCAGTGGTCAAAGATGAAAAACCTGCGCAGTTGTGGTGGTCCCATAGATCCGCTACGACATTGAAAACAGGTCGATTTAGTCAGTGGACCAAGTAAACAAGAGTATGTGACCAGCAATCTATTCGGTCTACTGCTTAATCAACTAACAAGTCATCAATAGGTCTGATGCATTCCATCATAACCTATTCTAATTGCGGAAATTTCATGATGCAAACGTTACCACGGTGACAGTCAGTCGAACGAACCGAAATTCTGCAGAACATGTCCTGTTTGTTTGCGATTTCTTTTGGACCAAACTTAACATACTGATGTCCAGCCATTACAATACATTAAAATACAAATGGATTTCAAGCAGGAAATATATCAACTGATTTACCCCGGAAAACGTGCCTGAGAGAGTGCGAAATGCTATCAAACCCAGTCCTAGACGAATGATAGAAATAACCAGCTGGTTACGCAACAACGTATATGCGTGCCTCTCATCATATTTCAGATAGCCCCTATCCCTATGCTATCCCATTCACCAAGGATGGCGGACGTCAACTTGTGTTAAGTTTCGAAGACTCTTCCATCCACATCGACTCGCCTCGCTAACAGACTCCAAATATTTTCAGTCGGGTTCGAGTCTGAGATGTGAACAATCTAATCCACGGTCTCGATGTTCCCGTACAACAGTCACACTCTGGTGAGGTTGGACGCATGTATGACCGCGTTGTCGTGCTGAAATATTATGATAATTAGTCCATTTTCCGGAATCATCAAGAGCGAAAACTCATTCGGTGTTCAGGTGTGTGAGCCAGCCATCCATTTTCTTCCTGGTTGAGGTTTTTCGTCTTCAAAAACTGTACCTCAAGCGATCACAGAACCAAAATCGAAGAAGCGACGACCGAGGTTCAGCTTGCTTTTCCTGAAGTCGTACTAGTAATTCATGAGTCCATCAGGACCATTGAAATCAGCCCCTTTATCTTCCTTAAATATCACACCATTCCATTCAGTAATCCAAGTAATGAGGTTTCTGACCTGTGCCTCTCAACTTCGAACATGAAGATCAGTGATTCAGGGCACTGGTCTCATTTTTTTGTACTGCAGATGCGGAGCAGACCGTATCAGTTATTGTACACGCCGACCGCCTACATTTAGATGCAATGATCTCTGTAGCTTCAATGCACTTGTAAGTTGGTTCGAAACACTGTGGATGATTATATCCTTGGCCCGTTCAGAGATTTTTCTTCGAATGCCACGATTTCTCCGACCCACATAATGATTAAAAATCTTCAAAAATTTACGATCTGGAAATTATCTTGGAAATCAGACATATGTCAATTCCCAAGTCCTTATAAGTGAATAATTTTCTTGTTCTAGCTCAGACAAACTCGGACCTTCTATTTTCATAAATGAGAAGTAGCTACTTCCCACTAAAATGTACGGTCCGGGTTAACTTTATTCACGAACCACGCATGCAGTGTTCAAAAACACATGAATGAGCACCACTGAGTATTGAAAATGAGTCACTAATGTCAAAAGCCATTGTTTTTTCGTAACCAACTCCACTTGCAGTGGCCAAGTTCCTGGACCGTACGGAAGAACTGGCATGACTGTTGCAGCATACGCTTGATCTTTGATAGATAAACGAAAGTCGGTCAGCTGGATGATACAGATAACTTGGGTTGGCACATGTCAACCGCGTCTTACGTATAACGATATCCGACGTTCAAGTGAAAGGTAGTTACCAAAATAATAGAATTTACCTACTTTTTCTATAGTCTCCCCGGACACCAAAAAGCTGTGTGCTGGACCAAACCGATCCTGAAACGGAATCTTGCACATTGAGGGTGCAAAGCGCATACCGAACATGGCTACACAATTGTTCAGACTGCTCAGAAAAGCTTGCAACTTACTTGGATCTTTACTCAAAAGAACGATGTCGTCCGCATATGCAAGGTCCGAGACTCCCCAGCCTGGGTGAAGCCAAATACCATTATCCTCACATGGTAAGAGGGCAACATGCCACCATTGGGTCGTCTGAGACATTTGGATTACAGAACTCATTTTGCTAATAGTTTCCAAGAGGTTTGGCTGTCTATGCACGTTCATTGAAGCTCTACCTGGTATCTGAGGGTGATTCGAATACCTAAGATAATCTACGCATGTTGTTTTGCCTCACAGCTCCGGTTGCTCAAATAGCTGATGATTTATTTCGCAAACAACTCAGTGACGGTCAAACACAGGCGGACAAGGACGCATCAAAATTTGACGCACCGCCACTGCACTGCCGTGATCATGGCACCTCGACCGATAGTTCACAGAACAACAACAGCAGCAGCAACGATGGTCTGGTCGATGATGCTACTTTACCGTGGTGATTGGGTTTGCCAAGATGACCCCAAGGGATACGCCGACTGGAGCGCAAAGCACTCCTTCAGGGTCACCCAAATTTGACAAACCGAGGTCTAGTAGCTAGACAAAAGCAACGCGACGATGCTAGAGGGCGTGGTGGCTTTCTCGCCGGGCAGCGAAATCTTTATATAAAATCCACAGAAGCTCATAGACAGCAACGTGACGTGCGCGAATGTGGCCAAGCACTAAATAACATCATTGTCCTTTGCCTTTTACTCAGCCATTCTGAATGGGGTAAGACTCACTAGGCCACGTTGAACGTCGTCAACTGACAGACCACCATCCAAAGCCGTATGAACCGCTCGTTCGGTCACTGGCTTCCAACACACAAAATTCCTGTTGCTCGACAAGAAGCACTTCGTTGTACACGGGATAGCGTTGCTACCTCGATGAAAAACTGAGTGACGCTGGGGACGCCAGTACGTACCTAATTCCTAAGACTCTTGATGAAGGTTGGATCGCAAGACGCAAAAAAAGTGACCACAATCGAGAGGTGTACTAAAACACAGACAGTGAATTATTCTTACAACTATTATGTTCGGTAGGCAAACACCTATCTTCTTTCACGCTGTACTGACAACTTGACTCAGTCATTCTTCATTTATATCACGCAATCGCTTGCGAGTGATGTGTTGGATTGATGGATCTTTGTTTGGTTGACTGTCCTTTAGACTCCACGTTTCACGCACAAACCTCAGGTCATCCGACCAACCTGCACTCGAAAGCACCAGGCTCGAGTTTTGCTCTTGTTAGAGCTCATCAGTGGTGCATATCCTCCGCCACACCCGGGCCCTTTCACCTCGAAGGTGCGTGTATTGCCACTGCGTCACCCCACTCCCGTCCGGGCTGACCCGAATCACCAAGGTAAGCTTGTTCAGATGTCCTCCTCTATAACGGCCAGAAATGTCTGACAGCTTCACACGGAGACACGGTACCTGATCAGTTAACTCCAAGCGAATGCCTCCCACCGAATCAGGTCTTCTCCACAGGATGGGGCTAACGTACCCACATTTTCAAACCTGCTTCGCATTTGGTATATGTACCACGCAATTGCTTGCGAGTCGTGTGTGGGATTGATGAATCTTTGCTTGGTTGACTATACTTTGGACTTCACGTGTCTCCATTTGAAGCTGTCGGACATTTCTGGCCGTTATAGAGGAGGACATCTGGACAAGCCCACCTTGGTGATTGGGATCGGCTAGGACGGGAGTGGGGTGGCGCAGTGGTAACACAGACGCCCTCGGGGTGAAAGGGCCCGGGTTTAAACCCCGGGTGTGGTGGAGGATATGCATCACTGATGAGCTCTAACAAGAGCAAAACTCGAGCCTGGTGCTTTCGAGTGCAGGTTGGTCGGATGACCTGAGGTTTGTGCATGAAACGTGGAGTCCGAAGGACGGTCAACCAAACTAACATTCTTCATTTGTAGCTCCACTATCGAAGTTGACCGGTTACAACTGCCGCAGCTTGAAACCAACGCTGTTCTGCGCACAAAGTGTACATTTGTCCAAGCTCCCCAATTATCGTGACTGCAAGTACACTCCCACTCCCGTCCCCACTCAAATGAATCAGAATCGAATTGCGTAACAACCATGACCCAGTCGTGAAGAAAGAATTGTCGATGTAAACCCACCACCCTCTATCCGAAGTCGATGACCCTTGACCCAATACAAAACATTATTTTTCCATATGTACTGTACAAGCTAGATAATGAAACACTGGACACCGCGAAACGCTTCCAAACGAGTATGCTCCTGTTGCTACGGTAATTCTACGGAATCCGAACACCCGATTCTTTTTGGGTTTTTTTCTCCTGTTTTGATGAATACTTATAATACAATTATTTTCTCCCTGTGGAACCACACTATTTACCAAGAAATCGCTCATTATTAGATATTTTCGGCGAACTCGGATTTGTTTACTGGGATGATCATCTAGCTTAAGTAGCCATGCTGGAATCTACAAAATTCCCTAATAGAGGTTGACAAAGCAGGGAATAAAACTCAATCTAACGAACAACGGTGACACCGACAGGACCACGGTGACTTACACTGTTTGACCGCGCGACACGCTTTGCTCAAACAAGACAATGCAGAGTCCAGTGCATCCAACTGCAAGTCCGGTGGTTGTCCATGGGATTGACTTCGTCTGCCATGTTGTTGCGCGACAAGAATTGCACAAAAGTTCGCACGTGTTGTGACCTTAAGTTGGTCCGTTCTTGACAGAAGCCAATCCGAGAACGTCTGCGGGTTGGATGTAGAAATCCTGAGTGACAAATGAACTGTTATGAAATACGGCTTGAAAGACTAACTGATCTAAATCCTATAAGTCTTTGTCTCCAGCAGATCCGAACCCTTGAATGGATGCTACTCACGCTTCAGTACCGCATTTGCTCTAACATAATCTTTGAGGCCAAGCCAATATCGCTACTTTTATCTGTAGCCCCAGTATAAGCTGGAACCTTGGAACACACTGTATTGCGGCGTTAGCGACTTTTGACATTTGGAATGACTCGAAAAATTGACTGCTATGTGCAAAAAATATGAAATGAAAAAAAAATCCGATCGAACGGAGCCCAAAGGAGTGTGAGGTTGTGTGAGATGTGAGGGCTATCACAATTAGAAAATCTGTGGTCGGTGCATTTTAACGTGCATTTTTACAGCACTAGATGACTTGTCTCTTCGGAATAAATTTTAACGCCCGGGTATTCAGGGGATAACTCATTCTACAGAGCAACCGCACCGATTCACGGTACCGTCTATCAGTGGAAACCTCAACTAGTAGTCAAAAAATCAAGTTTGAACAAGCAGAAATAGAACAACAAAAAGTAACGTCAAGTCGGTAGAGAAAGTGAGCATAAGGGTGATATTGAGTGAGTTAGTTAATCGTATCCTCCAAAGTATGTTCACAGTGAGATTGTTGGTGTAAAAGATATTGTTACAGAACTGCATATATAGACCGTAAGCTATGGTAAATCAAGAAAAGCAGAAATTCAATGCGAAAATAATCTGAGGGAATAATTTTGATCAAAAAATGCGATTTCCTAACTTCTGCTCATTTCATCATTTTTCCCTGCTGATCTTAAAGCTGCTCTTCAAAACAAGACAAAATTTGACTGCTGCATGTCAAGGACATTCTTAGTTATTAGGTGATTACCAACCTTCACAGACATCAACTGTATCACGGATATACTGCCAGATAACAGTCTGCCTTATCACAATAGTTTATTCAAGAGAACTGTAGCATGTACACTTGAGATAACCGTGTGGACTCGAAGCCTCTTCTTGAGTGCCGATCCGGATGGTTGAACGAATAAAAAAATGTGTTGGAAACATAACCCCGCAATCTAGACTAGAGTTACAGATGGTAAATTTGCAACTATAGGCACTGCTCACATGGAATGTAACATCTGTACAGTGAGTACGTCCGTGATATTTCAGTCCCGCGTTGATAATGCATAATAAATCATTTGTCATCCGCCGTATACAATCGACCTTTGCAAAGTCGCAGCTCAGAGTTCACGGCTTCGGCCTTTTGCGGATTTTTATAAATCTCTTATTCCATTATTACAATATTTTTTATCATGTAATAATGTCTCTAAATGGCTAGAGACACTAAGTAATATGGCTAGGTGTCGCGGCTAGTGGCATAGTTGCATTCGAACTCCTCTCTTGTCTTCGTGATTTCCGCTTACTACCTTGCTTTTAGTTCTTTTTCACTTCATGCCTTTATTCTGTTTGTCCTTGACTCGACGATACTGCAAGGTAGCAACCGAAACCAGAGCACCGGAGTGCGAGGTTATTGGTTGAATGATCTGCACCGAACGGTGCAATATAACACGAAGGAAGTTGTGACGATAGTGACAGACACATCGGCTATAGACAGTCTGGTTCAACGAGCAACCAGCAGGTCTTCGCTCGTCCAGAATCAAGGGCGAGGTTGTACTCAGAGAAGCTGATCAGTGGTTTGGCAAGCACAGGACATGACCACTTGTCCAGGAACGAGGACAAGGTTAAAACCAGCAAAGCGGAACGATGAACCAATCAGCTGACAACGGCTGTCTGAACCGACTACGGCAGAACCAACCAATCCGGTCGGAACTAGATTAACGTCAGAAGGGCCGTTTATAAAAAACAAGTAGACCAATACGTTTTTGTGTAAGGTTTTTGTTATGATCAACGCGTATTTTGTATAAGCCGTCTGATAACATCAATAAATGAGATGATTCGAAAGTAGTTTTCTTACTAGTTAGTGGGTCATACCAGAACAGAGGCCACGGCCAATAGAAGAAAGTGACCGACAGAAGAATCAAACCCAGGACAGAAGGGTTAGAAATTCATAAGGATGATCGTCTGAACACCGTCTGTGAACTCAACTGACAACTACTGGAGGGTTACTGTAAGCATCGTACTAACCGCCCGATCGTACGTAATGAAATAACTCGCACCCGGACTACGCGCACTGGGAGAAAGACAAGACCAGACAAGAACAGCAAGAATGTATTCTGTCACATTCGGTTGGTACTAACTCGTTTATATTACAAAAATAGACATGCACTTATTGGCAGATAACGTGCTGACCAATCACAAGGCGACTTTGCTGTATATACAAGATCTAACAGTTGCGGTCTAGCTTCACCTGATTGGTTGGATACCGGAAAGGAAGCTGTAGCGCACTGGACCGCATGTGGGAACAGTGGAATCACTACAGTTATTTCTAAAAATTTGTAAGGGTTTTCTGTGATTATTTTTTACGCGGTTCACCGCTAGATTGTTCAGAATAAATCGAGCTTGTAAAAATTATAGTCTATGGGGGCAATATTAATGTTTTACATTCTAGTACTGCGGAAGACACAACAATACGTCAGAGTATACGACTTTACTTTCAGTATCTTCGGGGGTAATGCATCGATGTGTTTAAAGCGAAAGTGTTTTACGAAATATTAGTGGGTGCTTTCTAAGTGGGAAGTATAAAAAGCCTCTATTTGGGCCACGCACAAAATGGGCGTTACTTCACAATTTGTGAGTACTTCAGGAACCCAACCTCGAAGGGAGTATGTAAAAATTGTGGATCACTAGCTTTAGAAGCAACCGCCGGAATGGATATATTAGAACACTTTTCAGGAAAGCTACACTGCGATAAAGTGTGGAGGGATGAAGACAGAGAAAATCATCTGTTTCGTTTTTACTACACAACGTCTACAACTGAAACTGTACCAGACGAGGTTTATTCAACAAAAAGAAGCCGAGAAACAGTGAGCCAAAAAGAAGCACAATTTACTTTCCCTGCTATATGCCGAAGAGTAACTCAACTTCGAGAACGTGAAGACCGTATCCCAAAACAAGACAAAACAATTTAATGATGTACTGAGGTTCAGAAACGTGAAGCTTACTTCGAATCACAAAGAAAAAACGGTGAGAAAGTAAGTTGATCGAAATGCACTTAGGATTGGTTGACTGAAAGCTGATAAACAAGAAATGCGGTTGTTCTGTCGACTGATTATTCGAGGAGAATTGAATATTAATCGTCTATCTGTGATATACAACGTTTTGCTGAGATCATACAATCGCAAATGTATAGTCATTAGTATCTTCAATAGTACTAATTTCATTCATCACGATTTGATCTACCTTTACGCTTAGTTGTTTGGTCTCCGAAATGCAGGACGGGTCCAATTCAGGTACCAGATGACACATGCCCAGCTCTAAATCGTCCATTTCTCCTGCAAGTTCGTACGCCATGGATGGGGCTTTGCTGCGACGATTGAGCGCACTGAAGAATCCACCAGTGCCCCAATTACCGCTATCATCTGGACAGTATCAAATGAGGGGATCAGAGGAATATATTGGAGCAATTCACAGTTAGATGAAAAGTCGTGCACGGGTCGTAGACATAAATTGTGCGATACAAGCATTTACTTTACTGTTATCAATTGTAAATGTAAAACGCGTGCACAAACACGAAATCGGTTATGGAGTTCATCAAAAAGCTGGCCGGCCCATTCTCTAACCCGTCGCATATTTGTGGAGTGTGTATTGATTGTTACGTCATACATGACTACCTCAGTCTGGACGCCGTAAAAGTTCGAATCCTTTCTCGTCCCTGCTGTGCGACCCACGCTCGTCTGCGTCGTATACGTGTCGACCCGTAGTCAGCTGACTCTACCGATGCACGCACACGCACGTACGGTCCTCTCGTGTACGCGTTTGATCGTTCACACTTCAAATAAACGCTTTTGCAATCACACCATATCTGCCTTTGCACTACATATTCGCTAACAGATGAGCCAAATCTGTTTACCTGACACCTGATTGGCAAGCGTCACCACTGTTATCGCAACGAGAGTTTGAGCATTCAAATTCCCATGGACCGACAATTAGTCCGATTTCCTACGTGAAAAGCGCATTCGGAAAATCGGCACTGTTCTGATATGACCATTCACTGTTGGTCTGAGGCTATACTAAATGAGAGGGAGTGCACGTGTTGCACTCGCCACGCTGTTTTCAACATTTATTCGCTTACTAAATAGGATTCCAGTACTGCGTCTCATATTTCGTTTTTCTAACTATATGCGGGGCTCTTTGTTTGGTGTACAAATATGGAGTACAACAAATCATATATTTGATCTATCGGCCTGCATGGACGAAATGAACTGGACCCAGATGAACGGTCATCCCCAAAACAGGGTGTCCCAGCGCCACTTACCCACACTGATACATACAAATGCAGGTTGGAATTCCACTCTGGAATGGGCCACTTTATCAAAGTCAGTGAGCGGTTCGGAAGCATCGCCCGTTTTGTAGTAGATCCCTGGCGAGCAATAAGTTTCCGATCTGTTCCCCTTGAGCGATTCATCGAAATCTAATGTTTCCATATCCGTCTGCTCGTCCAGTGTCGCTTCGTCAGTCTCCGTCTCATCAGTTTGGTATACGGACAGCGACTGATAACCAATAGCATTCCATTTCGCCTTGCTGAAAAACATAAATAGATGTTTTTCACTGTATATCCATGCTTTAGGACAGTGAAACGGATATTAATCGCAAGAAAAGTCGTTCATTGTATTATAATCCAGAATACGTGCCGGGTAAGAGCTGCCTATTAGGAACTACGTATTCGGAAAACGACAAAATTATTCAGAACAGAACTGCTCATTTGCATTCACCGCATCCAGTCCAAGTTTCAATCAGTTCTTATTTGGTAGAAGGATGTCATCATGTGGTCCGCACGTCTTTCTTCACCTCATTGCGTTCGTTCTATGTGACGTAGTCCCGTTAGTCATCGATCCGTGGTCCATATGCTTTCCAGCAATTATCTACTTAGTAGGCAGTATATTTACTTCACCACACCAGGAGGAACAGATAACATTACCCCGAGATTTTATGTAATGTAAGTAATAAATAAATGATCTTCTAATCCCCTTATTTATTACTCAACAGTATATATATATATATATATATATATATATATATATATATATATATATATATATATATATATATATATATACAGAGTGAGCCTTTTTATCCCGTTTATTCATAATTATCGGTAAGAGGGCATGGTCATACGTATAACTACCACATACACCCGTTGTACTATCAGGAGGATCCGAGAGCCATGACCTCAAGACTCAGAGAGGGGAGACAAATAAGGGGACCACGGGCGTGGTGACGATTAAGAAGTCAGTCTGGCTGTCTGAGGCACATTCAACACCCCAATAATTCACGGAGAACTAAAAAGCACCACATTACAGCACTAAGTAGCACGTTCCGGGTTGTGGCGTTTTCAGAAAGGGCGAAGGTTCAACAGGCGAGGATTAAACCATCGACATGACGAATTTTCGACCATACGGTCACGAATTTCCATGTTTCTGCCACTGGCCCCTTTCTCATTCGAAAACCTCTAATGGCCACTACATAAGACACGAACTTTTGCGATGGCATTGTAAGCCTACAGAAGCGCCAATCGGCCGTCTCGGGAGCGATGCTACATGCTCGTCAATGTGTTGGGGACATCCACCGAGTCCGAACTGGATGTCGGGTTGCGAATGTTGTGTCCGGTTTAATCAGTCACAAGCAATAGATACGCACGCACACGCACACGCACACGTCAGGGGACAACAAACTGTTCAATCTTTGTATTGATGTTTGGCAGATTTTGACAATGTTTTGAGATGATTCAAATGTGAAAAGTCTGTGGCCAAAATCTGCCAAACATCAATACGTTGAAAACATGCCCAATGCACTTAACTGGTGGAGTCCGGTTACCACAAAGGGAAATCCTGCTGTAGGCAGTCAAATTACAACCTAGATCACTGTGGTGGATGCCATGTGCTACTGTAATTTGGGCGGGTATACTGTGATCCATATGCAGAAAGTCGAAGGTCCTTCGGCGAGACCTCGTAGCTCAGCTGGTAGAGCACTTGCGGTACTAAAACGAGGGTGGTGACCATGCGTGGGTTCAGATCCCGCCGGGGCCAAAGACTATTCACATTTGGGTCACCTAAAAACATGTTCAATCTTTCCCAAATACATAGGCACACATGCATTGAATCTGTGTTTGATCAGACTTTTGTGCGAATAGACGTCCGCATTGAGATCGCCCATCGGATCGATCGGCCTTGCTCGGGTCTAAGCCAAATGTGCGCTTCGCTTACGCATGCGTATGACTGTAACTTTGATCAAATTTTACCGGAGTCCACGTTGTGAGTGTGCTGAATAAGCCCATTAACCGATAATTTGTTTGTTGAAAACCAACAGCGAGCCCCACACACTCACCATTAGGCTATCCGACCTGATTGGCGATGACTGAGTGGTCAGCGTCATTAAACAGTAGATGTGAAGTCCCGGGACTGAGAGTCGTTGCCACCAATGATCTTTCAACTAGACAATTTCACATTCAGCCTCGACTATCTGCCCAGAACAACGTACAGCTCAATAATGCTGATTTCACTCTGGAACTTTCGGCTACCAAGAGCTACCATGAGTTAACTACTCAATCAAAATGACGTTGTTCACCGAAAAATTCTCTGTGACAGGATGGCCAATGATTCTGGCTTTCAACATCAGTTATAAAAACACAAGATTTGGTTCGGCAAAGAACATAGGATTGCCGACTTGGTTAGGTGGCTGCAAGTTTGTTGTTTACATGGATACTGCTAAATATTAGCTTGGCCAGCAATCATCTGTACAGAAAAACCGAGTAAAAGTTTATCATTGCATGAGAAATAGGGATGAATTCACAAGGCACCATTAATACCACCTCGTTTTTCAGCGAACTGACCTGTTCTGTCCACATCAGCGAACGATGTCACTAGCCGTGCTCAAACTGTGGTCTGTAAAACGACCCCGTTCATTCGAATGTGAAATTTTATAAAGCGTAGAGATTCATTCGGTTTTCGAAAAACCGAACTGAATTCGCCTATGCAACAGTTGTCAGTAAATACACTTGCGGCGAATGCCATGCTAATTATTCTGGGTGAGTCCATCTGTGATTGGCAGTCCGTACGAGTCCATGTTTGCGACGTCCCAGTTGTGGATGAGTACGAATCGGTTACAAGGCTACAATGGACATCACGCCATTGACGAATCAACAATAGTAACTGACAATTTGGGGAATCCAGTGCATCTTGAGACTGAAGAAGTCGGACTACTCAATGGTGACCCCGAAACTCCGTTACCCACCACCTCGGCTTTGTCCAATACACCTCATGGTAATTCTTCGTTACTTGCGCGCACTAGAAGGTGCAAGTTTGGGCACGGGGTTGCCCCAAGTCGGTGGGGTCGCATTAAAAAGATGTTATAACTGGTTTACAAATTATCATAGATACAAAGAAATAACTTATTCTCTAAGGGGTAACCGATATCTACACTTATCAAGTTTTCATTTAGAGGAAAAATAACCAAACAGATCTAAAAAGATTGTACAAACACAATGTTGCTAGGCAGCTGACGTACCGTCTCTCTGATTTGGCAGCAGCGCGTTTGGCTTGATTTTCTTTGGCTTTCATTTTGCGAATTTCTTGTGCTTCAAGTCGCTAATAAATTGCAGCAGGGGAAAATCGGTGCAATGGAAAGCGAAGAACTATAAGAAGTCTAGATATCGGTGTGATGGAATAAAATTGAGAAACCAGTGAGATTTCCTATTTATTTTTACAGGAATTGTCGAAATTTGAATGAAATTGTGGTTTTCGCAATTAATATGTTCCCTACATAATACTTTGCACTCTGACACCCCCTTCATGTCACGTGCACCTGTCATTTGGTGATCATTAAACGTAAGGGCACTCCGCGTTATCGTTCTACTCTGTACAGATTCTGAACAATATATCACGGAAACATGGACCTGGTACGTCATCAGAACTTTACATCTTGCTTTTATTACTAAATTAGTAAAATTATCCAGTCATGAGTGTATGTTTTTCCATCATAGCAAGAAACAAAAGGGCGGCGCTCATATGACCCTGATTTCCGGGTCATGCATTCTAAATAAACTAATGGCTTGTTTTTCCAGTGAGCCGATCATTACCGGCAAAATTGCTATTGAACCGCGAGACAATACGATATTTACCAAATTTATTTGGACTGCTCTTGTTTATCGTTACTAAGCAAAAATCTAATCAACTGTTCGGGAAAAAGAGTTGTTGCCGGCAGGTTGGGCACTTATCATTCATCAAAACCATCTGCAGTGAATTTTGCATTCAAAGTTTTAAAAATTGTTTTTTCCCAACCGCTTTTTACATTTCGAGCACCAGGTAAATTTATCATGGCAATCAGGGTCCCGCTATTAAAAATTCCCAGAAAACATAACGAATGTAACATAAACAATACCAAGTACCACAGAAACTTATACTTTCAACCTTTGTTTGGTGTACTATGAATAAATTAGGAACGAGAAATTCATAACAAACAAAATATTTTTCATTCAAATTTCGACAACATCTGTAATAAAACGAGCGGAAATTGTGAAATCGTACAGGATCTAATCCAATCAAATCAAGTATTAGAACTAATCTGCGCCGGTATATCAACCGGAGTAAAAGTGATTAATTTTTCTATCCAATTATTGTGCATGAATAAAATGCGGGGAGAGCATTTCATAGTCCACAGCACTATAATGGAGAGGTGGCATCATGACCTTTAGACGTGATGTGGGCAACCATTCGAGACCCACTAGGTCAAGCGTAGCAACGGGCATGACTACAGCGGAAACGTCCATCACCAAAGCAGACTAGCGATAGTGAAGTTCAAAGACTGGGAAGTACAACTAATACCGATGGGTCACTTTTACATAAAAAAGTGAGTCGCCTGCTAGAGCTCAAAACACCACGTTTGCATCCGTACTGGCCGTGTACGAACCGGCTTTAATGGACTACCTGGTTGACTGCAACTAAATAACTTACAGGGTAACACGGAGTGGGGAATCAGACAGAATAAATGAATAGAATTGGCATCAAATTTACCTTTTTCGCTCGTTCGGCCAGTTGCTCGGCGCTGAGAGGTTTTCTCGTTACATTTTGGTTCAACATGACATCTTCGTTCTGCATCTGGGACAAACCTGCGTCAACCAAATTCAATTTTTGATTATCCAAAGAATAAGCATTACGTGTAAACAAAAGAAAAACGAAAGGCGAAAAGAACCGTGAGTGAAATTGTGTTATGGTTGATGGATAACCGATACATATGCAGCCGCGATGCTCAATCCCGTTCAGCCTTATTTATTGTGCAACATAAATGACAAAAAGAGTCCAATACAACCGATACAAGCAGGACTCAAGTGAACCCTTCCACTGAAATAATAGTCTAGTGATAAATCAACCGACACAACTGAGGAAGAACTGCGGAAGTTGCGAAGAATTCTCATCCAAATACAGCTACCCAGATCACCCGGTTGATAGGATGATGAAGACGGAGGTGAAAACTCCAAGACAGTCTGTGGTAAGAAAAAAATCAGTATATATATATATATATATATATATATATATATATATATATATATATATATATATATATTCGCCCTTTGAACGCGACAAATTGATAGAGATTAACAGGCGTCATAAACAAAGATTTCACGCAGCTAATTTCCGGATGTTGTTCAAATCCAGACCAGCGGTGTTTTTGCGGTTGAGAGACAAAATAAGTGATTTTCCAGCCTCGTTCTGTATGTACTCATTCACACGTTTCTGTAGAACAATGTAAATCGGCCGCACAACCAGACATTTTTCTGAACGCATCTGCGAGCATATAAGTCCACCCTTCATCCCATAGCAGGCCACAGGCCAGATAAAAACTTACAACACGTGTGAAACAATTTAGTTGAACCTGGGCTACAGTTCTTGTCACCATTATTCTCTATTGCTTCCACCTATTTGTCTCACTGGCCCAACCTCAGAACTTGTATTGATATAATGTTATCTACTGGCATGAGCGTAAATCATTGAAAACGAACTTTTTCGCCAACGCTTTCTAAACCTTGCACATACTTGATTTTAAATTGACCAAGAATTCGCGATCCTGTTCGCTGACTTCACATTGAAACGGTTTATCCGTGAGCACGACAAAATCGGTCTGCACTTCGGAATTGGACCACAGATCAGCAATAGGTTCCAACCAATTTCCAGTGCGTGAATCTGTTTCACCTAATATCTTGGCAAAATCCAGTGTTTTCTGCTTCGTCCCGTTACTAGACCGGATGGCAGTCCCGGAAAGATAATCCGTTTCCGAATTGTTTTCCGATCCAAGTTTGAAATCTTCCAGCAGCTGAGCCAAGCCGAATTTGACCACATTGAGTAGCTAATGAAAAGTGAGTAGGAGGTTTAGGGGAGTGGACCAAAAGTTGGTAAGTCTGGATTTCCGGGCTAATAAATTGTAATTGAAATGTGTCAATGCACAGCGTTCTTCGGGAATGGGTGCACCCCCGGAGTTTCGAATTTCTAATACTGCTACTGAAAACGGTAGCAGTAGTTAAATTTCGACTTTTTCTGAATTCACGCGAGAAAAACCGCTTGAGAAATCGGTGAATGACACCGGAATTTGCATGTTATACATTCGAAGGTACCATTTCAACCACAGAATGGTGGGAGAAAGTTACCTACGAAAATCGAGTGAACCAGTAGTGGCATTTAAGTCGACATAAACTCGTTCATTGCGAATAAACGGGCCATATTGGTCAATTTAATAGCTCCTTGCATAGAAATTCCGAGTCGAATAGCAACTTATGTAGTATCTGATCGGCGACATGTCATCCATTAGCACAGTGTTAATCCATAACACGCTTACGGTTTATTCTCGTGTATTCACCTTGGTCTCCCGAATGTGAAAGTCTTCGATGAATCTAGTCCAGTTGGAATAACCATTAACGGTTATTAAACTGTGGCTGTTCCGGTGACTTATACTCAACAGTAACCTAGGAAATAAGAGTTATTAGTAGTACGGCAAAGTCGGAAGAGAAGTAAAAATAATTGTAGCAATATGATGATTAGGTTATGTGAATGCAAATGTCTAACTTTTCATGATATGTTGTCGTATCTTCCTGCCTGCTTATGATCACCGGTTGTATGGATGTCGGGGAGGCCCGACACAAGAAAGTCAAATGCAATGGACCGGCTCAATATATCGTATTCATCTTATGAACTGTCCACTTGAGGGCGCTTACTCTAATAAGGTTCATATAGCTTTTGATAAGTGCACATTTTGCATTTATTATTGGAAATTCGAAGCTCCAGGGGTGTAGTCGTTCCAGAAGAACTCACTGTACAGTGAACATCTGTTATAT